>OX388257.1:12561349-13771349 GCA_947579855.1 Anticlea derivata | reverse complement strand
TTTTGTTTTCTTCCGTTTCCTTTATTTTTGTTGATGGAATAAGCCCCTGGAGATGGTATACTGATGGGCATCATCATCTCCCTGCCCTTATCCCACTTCATGTGGGGTCGGCACAACATGTTTTTCTCTTCCACTCCCCTCTATCAGCCGTCATATCAGTATTCACTCCTTTCTTACTCATGTCATCTTTCACACAGTCTATCCATCTTTTCTGATACTGATATACGGTATACTGATGGGCATATAATACCTTATTTGTGCTTCAAATATCATCGAAGGACCAACTCTTTACCAGACATCGCGATGTCTGGTAAAGAGTTGGTCCTTAGATCTCAGTTCGGAGCGAACCAGTAGTAATACAGAATTGCTAACTTTATTCGTTTCAAATAATACGACTGGCCTCATAGCTCAGTTGGTAGTAACTCTGCCTTCTGCGCTAGAGGTCGCGGGTTCGATTCCCGCTCTGGACAAACATTTGTGTGATGAACACAGATGTTTGTTCTGTGTCTGGGTGTTAAATATTAATATTTTATGTATATCAATCTCTGGTACCCATAGTTCAGGCCATGCCTAGTTTGGGATCAGTTGACCATGGATGATATGGCCGTAAAAAAAAAATAATGGTATACTATGTAATTTTTTTCATGCGAGTCAATTTCAGTTTACTCCTTGATAATGGCGTTTGAAACTGTGACGAAATATCGGGGAACAAATAATGATAAATTACCCGTTTTTATTAAACATTTTGTTACTCACCTTTTGCAAGATTTCTTTATCTTTCCGCATGATCCCGGGGCTCAATAAGCTGGTAGTCGATGACCCTATACCACCGGTTTTCTGCAAACAATGCATATGTACAAAATTGTTACGTTAGAAAAGAAAAGAAAGAAAGAACATTTATTTGTGCCCAAAAACAACATAGATAAAAAATAAAAAAATAGGTAAAAATAAAAAGAAAAATAAAAACATGATAAAAGATAAAATAAATTTAAAGTAATAATATAAGAGGACGTTACAGACCGATTGATATTTTTTTTATACTACTGAGGTGGCAAACAAGCATACTGCCCACCTGTTGGTAAGCGGTTACCGTAGCCTATGAGCGCTTGCAATACCAGAGGCATCACGCACGCGTTGCCGACCCCGAACCCCCTCCCCCTCTAAAGAGCTCTGGCAACCTTACTCATCGCAGGAACACACCACTATTTGAAACAAATGTTATTTGGCTGCGATCTTCTGTAAGGCGGAGGTACCTCCCCAGGCGGGCTGCTCCAATTCAGAACGAGAAAATCTCGCTGTGACCTACCTCCTCCTAAATAATGATTGTCAATCAACGAATAAAACGGTACTTTCTACATAATAAGTATAGCATTATAAGCTACTTGTTATCCAGGTACCACGAACACGATGCTGCATGCGAGAGCTAGTAATCCTACTAATATTATAAATGCGAAAGTTTGTGAGGATGTTTTGATGTTTGTTGTTCAATCACGCCGTAACGCCTCAACCAATTTCATTGAAACTTGGAATAGATAAAGTTCTATACCTAGAATAGCATATAGGCTACTTTTTATGTTGGTACCACGTGAGCAAAGCCGCGGGCGGAAGCTAGTTCCATATAACTTACCGACTTGAGCATGACGTCCAACACATTGTTGAGTCTGGCGTCCCACTTCATCAATTGCAGCTTCTGTTTGGCGTACATTTCAGACTGCTCCCCAAATTTTTCCAGTTTGGTTTTTGCACATTGTATTCTGGGAATGTTAACGTAATTCTATAATTTTAAGGACATTTAAAAGCGCCAGCTGTATGAAAGAACCTTTCGGCAACATATCCACTAGTCCTTTCTTAAACATTAGGTACATATGAAATGACTGTCCAGGGGTACCACAAGTTATTGGATCGAAGCAGCTACAAGAAAAAATGAAAAGCCAGCTTAATCCCAAGAAAACATTTTACATAAGCCCTTCATCATTTCAGCCGTACGACGTTCACTGCTGAACATGGCCTACCCCACAGACAGAGCAATTTCCTTATCATGTGGGGGGTTTGCCCATACTCACCACCCTGGGCATGCGGGTTGGCGAGCGCAGTTAGAGCTATCGTTGTTAAAATGAGAGATGCTGCTGCCCATCCCCTAGCTTTTTTCCCTTAGTCGCCTCTTACGGCATCCGCGGATAGAGATATGGAGGGGCAAATTCTTTAGCCGGGGCCACCACGGCCATATAAGCCCTAATGTACCTAATTATTTACTTTGAGATTTGGGATCGTAATGAGTTCTAATCTTGTCCATTATTTTGCATTAGGCTCAGTCCACAATTTGCGCTTTCAATTCGTTTCTAAAGCAGAAATTTAAAATTATAGAACACAAAACTAGAAATGGAGCCAATAAACAATTAAAAATGATGCATTTGAAATTATTGTGTTAGTGACGAACATGGCTAATTTGGATTACTTCGCATTAAATACACAAATACTACGGTAAAGTTTTATAATTGTATAATATTAGTGTAGGGTCTGGACAACTCTTGACTGGGGGGAAGTGAGAGCCAAGCGGACACATAGCACAAAATTCCTTTTAGTTGTGTAGGTAACGCGCCGGTTCACAACGATGTTTTACTTGTAAAAATGTTGTGCAAATGTGTGTGTTTTAGTAGCAAATAAATGGATGTCTATGTCTACATAATGCTTCGAGCGCCAGAACTCATCAAGGCCGAGTACGTGACGTGGCCTTGAATAACAGGAGGTATTAAATAGACAAACAAATATCCAGGATTATTTCTCTAATCTATTCCTTGTAAGCCCAACAAGCGTGCACCTCCCACACAGCCCGCAATAAAAACCCATGCAAAGCGCACTTACGTGCAGTAGCACCACCGCAATCCACACTAGCAAAGATTTTAGTGCACAGTAGGTCAATTCTTCCTAAGAATGCTTAGTTGAAACGCGAAATTCATGTCAAATTCTTATTAAATTTGCTTGTAGTTGTGTCTACAGCACGTATGCTCTGCATGGATTTCTGTTGTGGGCGGTGTGGGAGGTGTGCACGCGGCTTCATTGTGTTGAGCATATGATGAAATAATTAGGGGAACAGTCCCAAAACATTGTTTGTCCATTTAATATATTAAAATGGACTACCGCAAAGTCACGCTTGAATCAATAAACTAAGAGGAGGTACCTGAGCTCATTAACGTCGCAGGATTTGCATTTCTTTAGCTTAGGCTCGCTGTTGTCTTGGTCATGAGCGGCCATTGCTGCTGGGGAAACACACAAAAAGTCGCATTGCATACAAGTTCATTCAAAAAGTAGCACATGCAGTAGCCTCGGGCATATACTGAAGGAGAGAGAACGCTTATCCCTTTCAAAAACTTTGGCTGATAAGTATTTTACTGTGAGCGTGTTATTTTTGTTACCCGAGGGGTTCTCTCGCTCTAAAACCATGTAGGCATAGTCTGAGTGAGCGTAAGCTTATTCGCGTTCAAACTACGCTCGCAGACGTTTTGTTATACTGCAGCTGCGTACGTGCGTTCAGTATTCTCACAAAGTAACAAGTTTATGTATCGTAAGGATTGACTAGTCTCGCAAAGTAACAACATGAATTGGGTGTTGAAGCGTTGCGTTCTCCACAGTATTTGCTACGAGCACACACAGGTAGAATTGAATAGGTCTTGCAACCACTAAACTAGATTCAAATCTCGCCAGCTAACAATGCGGGTAAAGGTTCTCGAATGGCGGCCACGAACCGGGCGACGCTATGTTGGAAGGCCCCCCACCCGATGGACCGATGACATTGTAAAGGTTGCGGGAAGTCGGTGGATGGAAAGGGCTCAATACCGTTCGTCGTGGAACTCTTTGGGGGAGGCCTATGTCCAGCAGTGGACTTCTACAGATTGTTGATGATGAACAATGCGGGTGTGACTGTTAACACATGTGTGTATTACTGTTTTTCTAGAACAAACGTTTTTAAGACTATGTATTATGACTATGAAATATCGTCATAATTTCAGCCGTTTGACGTCCACTGCTGAACATGGCCTCCCCCACAGATAAAGCAAATTCCTTATCATGTGGGGAGATTTGCCCATACTCACCACGCTGGGCATGCGGGTTGGCGAGCGCAGTTTGAGCTATCGTTGTTAAAATGAGGGACGCTGCTGCCCATCCCCTAGCTTTTTTCTCTTAGTCGCCTCTTACGACAACCGCGCATAGGTAGATATGGAGGGGCCTATTCTTCAGCCGGGGCCACCACGGCCAACTATGTATAAATAGATAATAATTTAAAATAGATTTTGGTCTCGAGTCTGAACTATCGTTATTCACTACAACAAACATAGACAAATCGCTCAGACGATGGGAGGCGCCTTAAGCGCGCGCTAAGTGCGGGCGGATGTCATTTGCCTAATAAAGGATGAATGCTTGCTTGCTTGTCGTGTCGCTGAATCTTTCTTGGTCACCCTATTAGGTCAGTGGCCAGGTTGTGATATGGTTGACCTAAAATGGTTCTATGATGAATGTTTGAGCTACTCAAGACTTATTTGAGATATCCTAGTTTATTAAAAACGTAAGTATTTTATTCTACAAGGTGATTCATAATATGTATTCCATCCCGAAAGGGGCTTATTCTACAAGCAATTAGCAATAAAAATGTTCTTCGACTTTTGGAAATTCGACATTTTTCATTGAAAAAACTCTATGCAAAAATTAGCTGTTTTGGGGTCAAATCTGGTTAAACTCAATAAACCAGCTGTTTTCGGTAGCAATCTTGATTCCGAACTTCTTGTACGTTTCGGTATTAGTTTTAAAGATGATAAAAATATCAAAAACAGCTAATTTGAGAAAGTTTGAGAATATATATATATATATTGCTGTTTTTTTTCGCTAATATTATTTCTTTTTGTTGATAGAATATATTTTCCTTTCGGGATGGTATACATGTTATGCATCACCTTGTATAGAAAGGTCTGAAAGTGTGTTTTAGAAAAACAGTGATATGATTTTCAGAGATAAGGTTATACGTGTAAGTACTATACTTCAATAACTAAGCAAAACCGCGGTTGATTATAATTATCTGTATATAGAAAACATCAAACCCGCAAAGTTACACGGCGCGCATTGGACATTCATCCTATGCCATTTTACAATGTTCTAATTAAAGCATATTGATTGGTTCGCCGTTATTGTACAGAGAAGTATTAAGTTTGCAATCGTGTCGTAATAATATTTAGTACCAACTTAGCAAGTGACATTCGGGTTTACTCGCTTCTTAGGCTTACATAGAAGTAAAATAATAAGTCAGGCATAAAAAGAATCATTAAATTGGTGAGGATAAATATCTTCATCTCAACAAATAAAAGGAATTAGGAAAACCAATGGAATGAATTCTTCAATGAAATTTTTCTATTTAGGATGACGGTACGGAGATCATGTTGAGGAAATTTATTTGTAAGACTGTTTATTACCAATGTGAAACAATAAATAATATGAAATGATCTATATAATAAACAGATAATTATGTTAATAAATAATTATACGATCTAAATAATTGCAATATTATGGCCACTGTTTAGCGACACAGCAAAGACTGAACATCATACCATAAGGCCTTTGCCCACTACAACGTAATAATGTCAGACACGTAATTGTATTCTCATCGTGAATTCGCTGTCGGTGTGTGTGACGGAACGTTCTAGTGGGCATTGTTTCATATTAATTTATAAAATCTTTTTTTGCCAGTGTCGATACGATGTTCATAGTATGATGAAGAAAATATTTAAGAAAATATAAGACATCTGTTTTAACCTGTATTAAACTATGGTAGGTGCATATAATAATGGTGTTATTTAGATGGGATCTAAGTAATAGATGAATAGTTACCGATTTCAAGTTCAGCCCAGTCGCGCTTTGCCGGCGAGGGGTGCCTGAGGCCCAACAGGTCGGCGCCGGCAGCGCCGTTCCGGGCGCCGGGCGCCGGGCCGAGAGCAGCAGGGCCCGACGCCGGACCGTCCGCCGGTGCGCACCCGCTGGTAGGCAGAGAGGATACGCTGAAATATAACACGGTCAAAGTCAGAAATGTTTACAGAAGCACGAGTAGACGGTTTCGCGGCGATAATGCGCAAAAGATCTGCGTTCCCGATGCGCAGGGTGAGCGGTAGCTCCAACAGCCTCCGGAAGCTCATTGCGGACGGACTGTGTTTTTATGGAACATTGGACAAGAGCCCACATTGTGGTTTCTTGACCTTTGAACCCCATTTTTTTCAATGTTTCGTGTAATATTACACACGGTAGCTGCGTCGCCCGTTCCTTAAGCTTGGCTTTGACGCGCTATCGCGTGTCTAGCCAATACGAGTGGAGCTGACTAAACCGCGGGTTTACACACGATGTTTTCCTTGACTGTTCTGAGCACGTGTTAATGCGCACATACATTTTTCGAATAGAAAAATCCACTGTTGATCGACCGGGTTTGAACCTACGGCCTACAAATCGAAAGTAGAGGTACCTCACACCCTCACCATACCTCAGGCCAACACGGCTTCTATATGCAGGTATGTCGCATTACTACCTAGCCCCCAATTCTACTAATTCAATAACTTGAAAATGATAATCGCATGATAATGATCGCACCATTATGATTCAGTTACGATTGTTGCCACCTTCGTTTTTTTGATTTCATTGGTTCATTGCGAAAACAATGACTGCCATTGATAGCAGGATACCAAAAAGGTCAAAGTGGCCATTTTGTCATTGAGCCATTGTCATTTAGAAGCCATTGAATTAGTAGAATTGAGGGCCTGATGAGATGAACCCAAATCATTCTTAGGACAAGGGTACACCAAAGAATCCTATTATAAAAACAACCCTCCGATACGTCTGGATGGACACAATAGCAGATTTTAGGAACAGGGCCCGTTTGTTCAGTGTTATATAAAATTCTGTACACCAGCATGCATGACCTACCTGCATCTCTTCGAGGGACGGCTGTCTACCTGATGAGGTGCACAGACCTCATCAGGTAGCCAGCGGTCCCTCGACCCTACCCTTGGTGCACATGCTAGCTACCACCCTATTTCCACGCGTTTGTTTGACTACCTACTTGCATTGTTCCACATTTGTGCGTTATTTTTCATGTTTATCGCAAGGCACGCCCGCTCCTCATGCACTTAACCTAACCTATAAATTTGGATCTGAGTAGCTATGTGACTTCCTTCGTTCCCTAAAGCTAAAAAACTAACCTGGCTTGAATTATTGTGTTGCTAAGTCGAGCGGGCGAGGCCGTACGATAACCTTTTCTCGAAGCAACGCTAGCGATTTTCAGGCCCCTATAACTTCGTACGGATTGGAAGTCACAGACACTTCAAAAAGTCCACAACTAAATAATATAATTTCGTGATTGTAGCTGTAATCGTTTTCAAGATATTTGCTATAAGTTACCCCAATACGCCACTCACTCATTCACGATCATCAAAAGTCTTAAACCCTGTACCCACATGCGAGGTTACGGCTACAGTGGTCGTGGACATGTCGTACGTACACTAGAAACATAATAATTATAACTGGCTTACTCCCGCGGCTTCGCACGCGTGTTACGCGGATAAAAGTATACTATCAGCCAATAATCCGTGTCATTTTTCGTTCAAGGAAATGCCTGTTTCCACCATATTTTGAGAGAACTAGTAATGTGCATAAACGGTTTGAATGGAACATTCATTGGTCCGCGATTCAACCCACGACCTCTGGATCGCAAGGATGCTACTTTTGAGCATAAGTGCTCTGCACTCACCTAGCAGGTGGAGAGGCGTTTCAACCGCCTCCTTGCATAGCCTGCAGGTTTGTGTGTCGCATAGTAAACATGTGCTTATTAAGACAACAGTGTTGTGACTTACCCTGGATGCATGGCTGGCGGCGGGTTGGTAAAGACTTGGGAAGCCTCGGCTGGAGTGCCTGCAAGGAGCATTATTGTGATCAGTTCAGCTGGCTCAATTAACGGAGGCTGTCTAAGTAAACCTCTTTGGACGTTAAGCATTGTTTATCACCCGGCCATAGACTGACCTCATAGCTCAGTTGGTAGTAACTCTGCCTTTTGCGCTAGAGGTCGCGGGTTCGATTCCAGCTCTGGACAAACATTTGTGTGATGAACACAGATGTTTGTTCTGTGTCTGGGTGTTAAATATTAATCTATTATGTATATCAGTCTCTGGTACCCATAGTACAGGCTATGCCTAGTTTGGGATCAGATGACCATGTATGATATGTCCGGAATATTTATTTATTTATAGAGATAAGATTTAAAAAAAAACAGGCCATCTCTCACGAGAAGCACTTGGTCCTTTCACTTAAATAGTCCCAAAGCAATAAGCAGAGCTCAAACAAAAAATGGCAGCGAATTATTTATTCTTAATTTACATGAAGATACCTGCCTCTGAGGAACTTCTTTCGTGAATCCTTCAGGGAGGAAAAACAAAGCATACCATCCCCCAAGAATGGTAGACATCCTATCAGATCTCCAGGCGATAAGGTCCTTGACAAAGGTCCTTGGCACATGCCCACATTTTGCAGTAGAGGGTATTCCGTGACAGGTTGCAAGCTCATCGCCGCTTTTAAGAATACTTACTGGTTTACTCACAATGTTTTCCTTCACCATTTTTTCCTTTTTACAATTATCTTGTATTTTAATAATGTTGGGATTCTTGGCCTCCAAAATACAAGTTTTTCACTTAGTTTGGAGGTCCGTAGTCCATATTTTTTTTTTTTCTCAAATGTACTTACCACCTAAGACTGATAGCTCAATAAACATTTTTATCTTTATCTTTACCCTTTTTTCAGCACGTGTTACTTGCGTACTTAAATTTATGTGATAGAAAATAATTAGAGTACGACCCGGTTCAAGCCCACGCCCTTCGGATCGAAAGTCGGGGAAGAAGAAGAAAGTCTCACTAGGCCAACATCGCTCTACAGGAAGGATTGAAAAACAAAAAGAATGCAAAATGAAATAATGTAGGTAGGGCACAGCGAGATTTTCTCGTTCTGAATTGGAGCAGCCCGCCTGGGAGGTACCTCCGCGTAACAGAAGTTTGCAGCCAAATAACATTATTTGTTTCAAATAGTGTTGTGTTCCTGCAGTGAATAAGGTTGCCAGAGCTCTATAGGGGGGAGGGGGTCGGCAACGCGTGCGTGATGCCTCTGGTATTGCAAGCGCTCATAGACGACGGTAACCCCTTACCAACAGGTGGGCCATATGAAGGCCACATTTTATGCTTGTTTGCCACCTCAGTTGTATAAAATAATAATAATAATAACAATGTACAAAGGATTAAGCTAATGAAGTGTACATCACCTTCTAATGCAGTCGGAGGCCCCAGCGCACTGTTAGACTCCTTAAGGTGGATCAGGGTGTGAGGGGGCAGAAAACCAGTCCGGTAAAAATGTTCCTTCTCAAACACAGTGGCATGGACAAACTTGCACTTTGGAAAGTTGCATATAGAATTCTGGAAGTTCTTGCAGAATGTGTAGACTCCTGGCAGCTGCGAGAGGATCAGCTCGTGGGCGTAGATGCAGGTGGTGCCGCGGGTACACATACCGCGGGCGAACTGCCGGCACATCGTCCTTTCCTTGTGCTTGTCAGCCACCTCTTCCCTCTCTGTCGGGGGTTGCGTCGCAGACCTATCATTATATTCCTCGTCTTCTACCTCTTGCTTGGGGACCACGAGGAACTCTGGGGGAGGGGAGTTTGGAGGCAGCGGTGGCTGCACCCGCTGGGCCATGTTGCTTGATGAAGCCTGCTGTGGTTTAACAGACTCTTGATCTTCGGAATTTGGCGTAGTTGATTGATCTGAGCTTTGGTTCGGTGAAGAATTAGCCTCTTCAAACTTGGACTTCAAATACTTTTTCATATGTTTAAAATTAGGTGATGGCCGAAAGTTGATACATTCTTCGTCACCTATTAAATGATTCTTATTTTTTTCTGAAAATAAAATACACAACAGTTACTATAATAAAAAAATCCATTTACTAGGAAGTACCTACTAGTATCTTACATGTAACTTTGCAATGTTTCAAGTACCCAGATCAACGGTAAAAACGTTTTAAATCGATTGCATTTGTACCCTCAGAATACAGAACAAACGCAACAAAGAGACAGGCAAGTTAGCGAGCATAAAGTTACTAATAACTTTTTTTAGTGGAAGTAAATAACTCGTTAGGTTATTTAAAGACCGTGAAATACGTACACAAGATTGTTGGAAGGTAAAATTATCTCACCTAATTCCGAAGTCTGCATTTGTGAGGTTTGAGAGAGTACTTCATAGGTAGAAATTTAATTCTGTCCTTTGGTTCACTAATTTCACTTAAAATGATATTCATATATTATGTTGTTGGTTAGTTCTTATCATGTAAACAAGGTCCAAGGCACACACGGCATCACAGGTTATTTATAACGAAAAAAAATCACAATCATTCTGCCTGCACTGCACTGCTATCATTTCTAAAACAAAATGGCGGCTCTCGGTCGGCGGCTGGCCTGCTGACGCTTGACAGGCCGGCTTGACCTGACTGCCTGATTGAACCACAGACAGACTAATAAGGAAATACTACGTATGGATTGAGCCCGCGTGTGTAATCTCGGTGGTATTTTAACCATTAAAGCATATGACCGAGTGTAGGCAAATAGAACGTTTCTTTTTTGACTAAAAATGCGGTTCGAAGTTTGGAAGAAAACCACCTTACGGGGGTGAGATAGTCACTCTGTGACAAAACCCCCAAATAAAGAAAATAAAGATTTAAAAAAAAAAACCACCTCCACCATTATCTTCTGAGCAAACTTGACACTCCTATTACTTGACACTGGCAACATTGACTGTAAAACAGCAGATGCCATAAAATGAAAAATGAAGTGAACAGTGTACGTCAGGTCAGCAGGAACACCGACATTAGACGGGAGCTTCTGGACTTCTGATCATGCTATCATTTAGTGATGAATTTGTCATTTATTTGTACCTATTTGTCAGCAGTAGGTATTGGTCGGAAAAATGTGGAGATAAAATTCAACCGGAAGAGATCACTTACTTCCGGTTCGCAATGTCAAAACGAATTATCGCGATATCTTTGCTTCTACTGAACCAAAATTGATGACAAATGGTAGGTAGACATGACAAGTTAGGCACTAAATGATGGCATGATCAGGAGTCCAGAAGCTCTTGGCTAATGTAGTTGTTCCTGCTGCGCTGACGTACACAATGAACACGCGTTCGCGTTTTTACACTAATCACCTATGTAGTATATTATCTAAGACTAATCACTATAGAATTCATAGACGGAGTGAGTCTAAAGAATTCGTAGTTTCTATCAAATTCTTTTTGAGTTTCTAAATTACTCTATGGTACATACCTAATTTGTTTGTTGGTTATGTTCAATCTTCGATCTCTCCACAAACTAATACAATCTGGGGATGGGATAGTGAAGAGAAATAGGAATTCGGACTCAGAAAAAAAATGCCAAAACATACTATCGGGACCGGGGGCATGTGGGAGTAAAAGGGAGGGGAAATCTAACGCGTGTCACCCTACCTTTGACCCGAGTGACCTTTGATGACCTTTGCTCTTGCGTGACCTTTGCTCTTGTATAATTCAGCCGGGTGGGGATTAAATTAAAAATGGTCTATACAAACGTTGTTCCTCTCCAACCCCTCTATCCATACCCGGCATGAAAAAGGAGGTTCATGTTTACATAGCTAAAAAATATTTCACGTTACGTCCCGTCTAGTATACCTGCTGGAGAAAACGAGACATGGTCACCCAAGGTCAAAGGTCACGCAAGGTCTAAGGTAACTCAGGGTCTGATGCCACTAACAGATAAAGGTCACTCGAGGTCAAAGGTCACCGGGATAACCGATCACTAGAAGTCAACGATCACTTGGGGTCAAAGGGCAAAGGTCACGTGATTTCCTAACACACTCCCAAAAGTTCGTTAGAAATAAATAAAAGTCCAAAACATGTCCAAATTCCTCAGTGTCCCGGTATGTACACCCCAACCAAATAACTACTTTTGCTAAATAAAGCTCTTCAGTTAATGTTCCTAAATTCTAGCATTGTAACGTTTCGTAGTTGCACTAAAGGAGCTTTATGAGTCGCACTTTAATCCTTTCACTAGGTAGGTAGGTACACTGATTCTTTCGCCTACGATCATAGGCCCTTTTTAGGGCCACCCTACCTGACTGATGACCTACTACATGATGACCAAGAAAGAATCAGTGACACGACAAGCAAGCATAGCTTTCGAACTTCCCTGAGATCCATGCTACCCATAAGTTAAATTGAAAGCTGGGGTGTCAACCCCCACCTGAACGTATCCTACCTGGCTGTGTACCTGTGCAATTAAGTAGGTACAAACTGCGCAACGCGAAACATGATCTCGGGTTGTCCTGGACCTCAGCCGCCATTCTGGATCGATACCTAGCTAGGCTTACCTACCTACTACTTCGGCGCCGAAACCCAACGCGCATGCACCATTAGGTACCTATTCGCAAAAAGCACTCAATAATGTCCGAGGTTTTTAAAGTACCGTAAGTATTTTTTACTATACTATTCAAATACAAAAAGTGTTATTTTCAATAAAATCACTAGGTCCAGTTAAGGACGTCTTATAAACTAGGTGAAGGCTTGTTCCTCGCGATCAAGCCTAGAAGAATCAGGCAACAAACACGGCGCGCGTGCCTATCATTGTTTTCTATGATCCCTTTGTAAGATTTAAGCCGTGTTATATCAATTTACATATACCTATTTTGTGGTTTGTTGTGTGCAGTGCGCCCGTGAGCGACAAAAAGCGTCGTCAGAAGAGGCCTCTGTCGCCGCAGCCGTCGACCTCGTCGGCGCCATGCCCGCTGATGCCGGTTCTGGACGAGGAGCTAGCGAAGGCAGTTAATCCAGTGAAGCAACTGCTAGACTCCGTGTATGCGCACGTTGCCGATGAAACCGCCAGGTTGAAGTGAGTGCAAGGAACATGCAACATGTCTTTGTGTGAAAGATGACATGAGTAAGAAAGGAGTGATTATTGATATGACGGCTGATAGAGGGGAGTGGAAGAGAAACATATGTTTAAGCACGTTACCTACAAAGCTGTGATGACATCATCATCATCATTTCAGCCGTTCGACGTCCACTGCTGAACATGGCCTCCCCCACAGACAGAGCAAATTCCTTATCACGTGGGGGGATTTGCCCATACTCAGCACGCTGGGCATGCGGGTTGCCGAGCGCAGTTAGAGCTATTGTTGTTAAAATGAGGGACGCTGCTGCCCATCTCCTAGCTTTTTTCCCTTAGTCGCCTCTTACGACATCCGCGGATAGGTAGATATGGAGGGGCCTATTATTCAGCCGGGGCCACCACGGCCAACAACAACAACAATGTGATGACAACGAACGTCTATATTTCAGAATATGTTTGTTCTGTACCTACCTACCTATTCAGAGGTATATAAACCTACAATATATATCATAATATGTATGCTATCCCGAAAGGGACTTATTCTACACCCAATTGGCAATAAACTTTGTTCTACGACATACACCGTCTTCATACATCGTGCGATAAGTCCTCTAAAATGTATTTCAAAATGATCCTTATCTCTATACTGGATAAAGACAATTTTGAATTTGACATATTTTGAGGGCGTACGATAACGCAAGCCCTCTTAAAAGTAAAACTCAAAATTGAGTTTATCCAGTAGAGATAAGGATCATTTTGAATTACGTTTAGATGACAAATCGCACGCCGTATGAACTCAGCGTTAAGTAACAATGTGCATCGTCCAAAGCTGTGATGACATACGTCTATAGATATATACAAGGTGATTCTTATTATGTATGGTATCGCGAACGAAAGGGGGCAAAATTGCTGATTGCTACCAGTGCTGTGTTCGCCTACCTATAATTGGCTATTGACTATTTATCAGTCTTAGTCTACATAGTTAAGTTCATTAATTTTTTATATATGAACGTTGGCGATCCTGTTTAATAAATTAATTAGTAAACACCACAATTTGACATTTTGCATTTAAAAAACGGTCATAAAATGAATGGATCTGGTAATGTTTCAGCGACATTGGACAACTCACAGGGTTGAAGACAGGCCGCCGTCGAGGCCGCTGGCGTAAACTTCAACGTAAGTTACCTATTATAGCACCTAGGTACACAATTTAAGGTAATTTAGAGGCCACAGTGACAACAAGATTTTTGTTCTCACCTAAAGTTTGAGTAAAATAGAGAGAGAAAAATTCAACGTGTACAAGTGAATATTTACAAGATACACAAGAAACAGTTCAGATATCTAAACCGAATCAAAACAATATCATGGCGTCGTGATCTAAGCGATGCGTGACCCAAGAGCTAGCTCTTATTTGGCCCAATGGATCAACAATTCCGACAGCGCCTTGGGGACGATTCCGACTGGTAGTGATCTGAATGAATTGAGCTGTCTATAGTTTGTTGTTTGTCTTTAAAAGGAGATAGAATAAAATAGCACTGTCCCAATTGCCTCTAATTGCAGGGAGACGTGTAGAGGCATGTGTGTATCACGGGCTTTATGTAGGTAGTTATACAGGTGTATAAAGCCCGGGTCC
This sequence comes from Anticlea derivata, assembly GCA_947579855.1. Classification (NCBI taxonomy): domain Eukaryota; kingdom Metazoa; phylum Arthropoda; class Insecta; order Lepidoptera; family Geometridae; genus Anticlea; species Anticlea derivata. The sequence goes on along the minus strand of OX388257.1, from coordinate 13,756,741 downwards.
ATCCGACTAATCCTATCCTAGGTACTAATATTATAAATGCGAAAGTTTGTGAGGATGTTTGTGGTTCAATGACTGCTAAACGGCCAAACGGATTTGGATTAAAGGAGCCATTTCATTCTGGGCCTGGTCCATGTACACTACATAGAAAAATTAGGAAAAAATAGGAGTTCACAAGAAAAATACAATTTCATGAATTTGAAGACCAATGCGATGGTACAAGAATAGTTCTTCTGGTAAGTTTTTTACTATGTGAATACTATTTAAAGGCCGCCATGTTGGTTTATAATTGGCGTTTGACATGACATTGACGTATTTTTCATGTCATGTTGTTTGATTTGATGTTTTTGTTTTTTTTACATTTCAATTTCAATTTCAAAAACAAAATGACATTTCACGCACGTCCACCCGCCATATTTTTGTAGCGCTGTTTGTTGCTCTCTTTGTCGAAGAAAATCTTAATGTACCTTAGAACGAAGTCAATTTAAATAAAATAACCAATTAAATACGTTTACTTTATTGCTTAGCCATATTTTAGAGTAGTGTACACAGTGCAGGCCCAGGCTCCATATATTGATGAAACGTCTCTTTTGGTACAGCCATAGATTATGGTCTGGAATAATAGCATATAGGCTATAGGCTTTTTATGTAGGTACCACGCGAGCGAAGCCGCTGTTGGAAGCTAGTACCTACATAACGGAGGTCCCTACTATCATGTAAACAAGATGAGTTTCATTCATGATGAGTTTCAAACCGTGTTTGTTGCCTAATTCTTGTAGGCTTGGTCGCGAGGAACATTCGTAGCTTCACCTAGTTTCTAAGACGTTTCAAAGTTATCCTAGTGATTTTTGAAATAAACGCTTTTTGACTTTGACTTTATTTTGTTACAGAAGCGAAACTCGCATCGAAATACACAGAGGCCATAAAGGTCTTGGAGCCGCTGCTTATGGAAGAGATCGTGAATCAGCAGAGCCAGCACGTCCTGATCACGTCAGCGCTTGACCACTTCGCCAACACCGTCAACGGCATCGTTGACAAGTTTGAGGGGAAGACTGACACTGAATACGTAAGTCGGTTCTTTCTTGGTCATCCCTGTATTAGGTCAGTGACCAGGTTAAGGTTTGATGGCCCTGAAAAGGGCCAATGACCGTCCGTCGGTGAAAGAATCAGTGTAGTGAAAGGATTAAAAGCCTTTTTCGTGCATATGTCACATGCACAGTCTCTGAATTTTTAGGTTTTATGACATGCCGGTTTCCTCACGATTTTCCTTCACCGTTTGAGAGCACTAGGCTTCGGGGTCAGCATCGGCAACGCGTGCGTGATGCCTCTGGTATTGCAAGCGATCATAGGCTTCGGTAACCGCTTTCCTTTTATACAGACTCGTCGGCTGGAAGCGTTCAAAAAGAAGGCTGTGGAGCTCCGAGAAAAGCGTCGTTCCCGGAACCCGAACGCAGCCGAGTTCCTGGACGGGCCTCCTCCACCGAAGCCCAAGCTCACCGAAGAAGAGACCAACCGCCGGCTGCGCGAAGAAACTGAAGCTGCCATCGAAGCCATCCTCACCGGTGACAAAACTAAGGAGGCATTGCCAAACAACTTCGCCCAGATCCTCAAGGCTTTCAAATTGGCCTAGGAAAGCTGGCACCACATGTACCCACCGTAAGGTATCTTACATATCAAACGTGCCCAACACGTGCCCCGGCCGTCGGTTCCAACTCTTCGGCCATCTGTTAGCCCTGTACCTCCTCTTAGTTGTATTTCTCGCTAAGCGACGGAGACGAGACTGAATATGGGGTCAACGCGTGTAAAACAGGGTGTTTTAAATCCTATTGCTTTGCATAATTTCACTTCTGAAGGCTCGAATCTCCTAAAAAGTTCTATCTATCTAGTCTCATTCATCTCTATGCACTTCAAATTTGAAGAGTTTTGATAACAAGGTGGACGGTGGAAACTAAATATTTCCCAAGGATCATCCAGGTGAACAAAGGTGACCCGTTATAAAAAACTTTCTACGGTTCACTCAGGTGGTCTCAGGGAGTTGGATGGTGGGTAAGAACCGGAGTTGACCTTCGGCTTCAGTAAAAAAAACGAAAGTGCGCGAAAGGAGCCTAAGAGGTTTCACTACACTGATTCTTTCATCAACAGTCATAGGCCCTTTTCAGTGCCAACATACCTGAACCTGGTCACTGACCTAATTCAGGATGACCAAGAAGAAGAAGTAAAAAAAAACGACAGCATAAAACTATATAAAATAGTCTATAATTGTCAAATCAATCCCTGTTTGCGTAAATTCTATACAAAATAAATGAACCGTGTCGTCGGTTTCGATCAGAAAGCACCAAGTCATACGTAAACTTCGCCGCGCTTAGAGCCGTCGGGTTTTCTCGTGAATTCTTGGGGCAGGCCGTCGCTGTCGCGGTCCTCTGTCCGCGGGGTGAGGGGCGAGCCGTCGGCGGGTCCCCGTTCCGCCCGGGGGGTGGGCGGCGCGGAGGGGGTCGGGGTGCCGAGTCCCCCCGGGGACAGCACGGCCCGCGCCAGCGCCGCCGTGCCCGGCTGTCCAGCGTGCAGCGTGTTGTTCACCGACCCTCCATCCAGTTCCTGGAAAACAGATGCTTTGAACGACGCGGCGATAATAATAATATCTTTATTTCAGGCTACTTGACATATTACACAAACATGTGTAATATGCCATGGCCCATTAATAAATACCTTACAGACTAACATACATATAATATTAAACTTAAATAACTACACCACATCAAGATTCAGGGACTTTCTTGATCGTGAGCGCCTCCCTGTAGCGACGGGAAATATAACAGTCATAATACAAAGTTCGCTCGGCCCTTAGCGCGCTTACGAAGTACGGATATTTTGGTAATGATATTTTGATCTACAGGTAAAAGGAGAAGGTTGCGGGTTCAAATCCCGTCGGAGTCGAATTTTTGGGATAGTATAAAAAATCAGAGATCTAAAGTCACGAATAACCTAAACCATAAAAAGCAAAAAATCAGGACAACAGAACAAAAGTCCGCATTTGGGAATTAAAATTAAATTCCCAAATGTAAATAATTAATAAATATATAAAAGTAGGTACGTAGGTACAATGTAAAACGTCGGGACAACATCTCAAAGTTAGACAACATCGCAACAGTATGGACAACATATCAAAAGTCGAGAATATATCTCAGTTAGCAAGAAGCCATATCCAAAGATAGAGTCAAAAGCAGACAAGAGCTGGCGTGTAAATCTCAGGAATCTTTACCTGAATTGGCGATAACACTAACGCCCCCAGAACTGGGACTTCGTTCTGGTATCCCTGGTGCGACATTATAACGCCCATGTTCTGCATTCCCATAGCGATCCCCCGGTCCGCCACCTCCTTCGTCACATCTGGCGTCGGGATGCGAGGCCGGTTGCGCAGAGTTATCGGCACCGCTGAGCCATTGCTCTTTTGTCCACCTGGAAGGAATACATCTATAACTCTTATAGTCTTGCAACCTGGCACTGTATATACTTAGCAGTATAGATACTGAAGGCCGCCCGTAATGTTTGCATGATCTGCAAATATTTGTTCCGGGTCTGGGTGTTGTGGTACCATACAGTTTCGGATACCCACGACACAGGGCATCCTAGTGTGGGGTCGGGACTATATGTATATGTGACTGTTGTGTGGTATTATTATTTAATTGTACTGTCTGACTGATGATGGTACAACAGGTACCGAACGAGTACCTACAGTCGTGGGCTTTCTAACATAGCACCTATTGGTGCCACGACTGTAGGTAGGTAGGTCGAATGGGGTACGTTTTTTTACAAAATGATGCCAATTTCGAAAACGCGTGTGATATTTACAAATGTAATGGAAAGAAATCGTCGGTCTACTTACCACCTAATTTTTATACGAAATTCGCTAACGTTTGCCCACAATCTCACTGGTTATTTCTTGGCTCTATAAAGAACCAGTTGCACAGGAAATAGGGCTTAGCTGGTATTAGTTTTCTAAGGAAAGCATACTATGGATGTATTGAGTAACGACCTAGTTATTGGCACAGTTCTCTCGAAAATGCTACAGGTACATTTGCGACACTAGTTATTTCTTGGTCAATGATCTAGAAAGCTTACCATGTCTTGAGTTTTGTCGATGCTGGCCGCGACCCGACTTCCGTCCAACCAATCTTTCGTACAGCGACATCTTGTGATGCTGCGGCTGCATAGTGACTGGCGCGCCGGCTTCTGGACTGGAGTAGACGACCGAGTTGTGCCGGTTCCGACCAAACAGCCCCCCGGACGAGTAGGCTGTTGACGCAGACCGGACTGACCCCATCCTTGAGATTTGCCTTTGAAACCAGTTTTTTCGCCTCTCCACTAGTGGTGTATCTACACTTTCCTGAAAGAAAGATTTCCCTTATCAAGAGCAGCAGGGCTATGTAAAACATCTGAAAGAAGCAAACTCTGCACAAAGTTATAAAGGAACACGGAAATCGGACCAGCCGAGCCGTTACGGTGTTATTATTCATTTTATTAAAGTCAAAGTCAAAAGGCATTTATTTCAATAAAATCACAAGGATCACTTTGAAACGTCTTAGAAACTAGGTGAAGCTACGCCTGTTCCTCGCGATCAAGCCTAGAAGAATCAGGCAACAAACACGGCGCGCGTGCCTATCATTTTTATCGATGATCCTTATTCAACCATTTGGTACACTGTGGAACACTTAGTTATACTTAATAGGTGTACCTACTTAATAGGTGTACACACATAAACGAGAAACGTAGCCTTCAAATTGATAATTGGTAGCACATGGATACAGCATCATTGATTTGGAAAAAATTGTTTATTTCAAGTTTATAAGTTCAAGTGATATAATTTTTCATACAAAACGTTTTTTATCTCTTTTCACCGTCTTAGGTGTAGAATTTCCAAAATACTCTTGGTAGCACGAAAAAAGAGATACCCTACAACTTTTTTGCTTTTAGGGCTTAGGTTTTGCGTTGATTGTAAGTCGGTTAGTACTAAGAGTTTTACTTATTCATATTAATCAATCTCGATGTAAAGGCTCCTTTGTAACTGGACCTTGTATTTTATCTTATATTTATTAATATTTAAGCTATTTATTAATTAGAATAATATTTAACTGAGCGTAGTTGTAGGAATACATTACTTATTAAACAACCATAGCTATCCCACTACGTGTTCCCTAACTAGTATACCTACTATCTTGAAAAGTGTTTACATGTGTGTTCTATAAATCATTAAAAAAGAATGAGTATTATCAAACAATTTTGTTTATAATTTATTTACCTTGGCCGTGGTAGTCTCGGCTGACGAATAGGGCCCTCCATATACGAAGGGAAAAAAGCTCGGGATTGGGCAGCAGCGTCCCTTATTTGATGACTGGCCTCATAGCTCAGTTGGTAGTAACTCTGCCTTCTGCGCTAGAGGTCGCGGGTTCGATTCCCGCTCTGGACAAACATTTGTGTGATGAACACAGATGTTTGTTCTGTGTCTGGGTGTTAAATATTAATCTATTATGTATATCAGTCTCTGGTACCCATAGTACAGGCTATGCCTAGTTTGGGATCAGTTGACCGTGTGTGATATGTCCGGAATATTTATTTTATTTATTTATTTAACAACGATAGCTCGAATTGCGCTTGGTGAGTACGGGCAAATTGCGCCCACACGATAGGAAGTCGCTCTGAGAAACTGTGGACGAGGCCTATGTTCAGCATTGGATATCCTACAGCTAAAATGATAGTGATATGCTTACATAGTCAGCATACGTCTCGTCATGGCTTTTCCTAGGCGCCTGGACATTAGCATAAACTGCATCTTCAGCTTTCACCTAGAATAAAATAAAAGAGACGTTTCATCAATATATGGAGCCTGGGCCTGCACTGTGTACACTACTCTAAAATATGGCTAAGCAATAAAGTAAACGTATTTAATTGGTTATTTTATTTAAATTGACTTCGTTCTAAGGTACATTAAGATTTTCTTCGACAAAGAGAGCAACACATAGCGCTACAAAAATATGGCGGATGGACGTGCGTGAAATGTCATTTTGACATCCTATATTCATCTGACAAAACAAAAACATCAAATCAAACAACATGACATGAAAAATATGTCAATGTCATGTTAAAACGCCAATTATAAACCAACATGGCGCCCTTCATATAGTGTTCACATAGTAAAAAACTTACCAGAAGAACTATTCTTGTACCATCGCATTTAACTTCAAATTAATGAAATTGTAATTTTTCTTGTAATCTCCTATTTTTTCCTAATTGTTCTATGTAGTGTACATGGACCAGGCCCAGAATTAAATGGCTCCGATGTAGATTTTTTTTGAATAAAAACCGAGAATCGATCCAATTAGCCTAAACACTGCCAATAAATCTTCTATTATTCTGCCCTGCTGCAACCATAAGTATTAAAATTATACGACAAAAACTCGCAGAACCGACAACCGTAGGAACATAAAGGTTCGCGAATTGCGACCAAGAACCGGGCCACGCAGTGTTGGAAGGCCCTCCGATCGATCGACAACATTGTCAAAGTTGCGGGAAGTCGGTGGATAGAAAAAGCTCAATACCGTTCGTCATGGAAGGCCAATGTCCAGCTGTGTACTTCTACAGGCTGATGATGCTGATGAGGACTAGGACATGTAAGTTTCCTCACGATGTTTTCCTTCACCATTTGAGAGCACTAGTATAGCGCACAAAGAAATTCCTGGTTGTAGGTTCTTGGAGATCACCTCCTTCAGACACCAGTACTTTCCTTAGGTAGAACAACTTGCAGCACTATTGCTTAGCTAGAACACATCTTACCTTGTAGTGGTCGGCAGAGCAGGGTGGCTCGTGCCTGCGGTAGTGTTCCGAGGCGACGGTATACGGCAGGTCCTTAGGGACCACTTCCTCCCAGTACTGGTCCTTCAGCAGTTCAGGGTGTTCCTCGTGCATTTCGTCCACTATCATGTACGCTGCCTGGAACGAAAACACAAATGAATGCATGATTGTAAAAACCCCCCTCAGACCACTTTTTTCGAATTCCTTTTTATGATGGAAAAATGATCCTTATATCAAAACTAATAGGAATTTATGTTTAAAAAAATGAACATGTGGCCGCTTTTGTTTTACTTCATTTAAATACATACAAAAAAAATGTATTTAGAACAGTTTTTTTACACCAGATAGTTTTTATTGATTTTCCGAAACTTTTGCATTTGGTCGGAGGGGGGTTTTTACAATCATGCATTCAAATAGAGTCTGGCCAGCTGTTGTCAAAAAATACAAGGTGATTCGACCGAAAGGGGGTTATTCTATCAACGAAAATAAATAATATTAGCTTTTTACCGCTAACATTATTTCTTTTCGTTGATAGAATAACATCAATATTTTCACAAACTCTTTCAAATTAGCTGTTTTTGGTATTTTCATCATCTATAGAACTAATAACTAAACGTACAAGGAATCAAGATACTGGCCTCATAGCTCAGTTGGTAGTAACTCTGCCTTCTGCGCTAGAGGTCGCGGGTTCGATTCCCGCACTGGACAAACATTTGTGACTAACACAGATGTTTGTTCTGTGTCTGGGTGTTAAATATATATCTATTATGTATATCAGTCTCTGGTACCCATAGTACTGGCTATGCCTAGTTTGGGATCAGTTGAACGTGTGTGATAAAAAAAAAATTGCTACCTAAAACAGCCGATTCATTGAGTTTCACCTGATTTGACCCCAAAACAGCTGATTTTCGCATAGAGTTTTTCAATGAAAAATATCGAATTTCCAAAAGTCGTAGAACAAACTTTATTGCCAATTAGGTGTAGAATAAGCCCCTTTCGGGATGGGATACATGTTTAATGGAATAGAATAGTTTATAGTGTTCACGATGTGCAGAAAAGATCGTATTATATTTATAGCTTCAACATGAGCCCTTACAGGGCACGACAATTTAGCATCTAGCATCTACACTACATGTTATTAAAACACTGTTTTGTACTATCTGTTAATCTATTGCAGTGTATTATATATATATATATATATATATATATATATATAATACATATTTAAATATAGTAATGGTTATATATAGTATTGTTTTTAGTTAAGTTAAACAATCTGTCGCACGCCAACCTCCTGTTTCTACCCAATCAGGCTGGCTGGTAGATAATGCCTTGGCATTAAGCCCACCTTTTGTACATTGTTTATTGTGTGCATTAAAGATTAAATAAATAAATAAATAATTTAGTGGTAGTAATCGCTAGGTCAATTTTGATAACATACAGATAAATTTTATAACTATGAATATCTGGGCCGGTTTTGAATCACCTGTATAATACGAAAACTAGCCAAGTCAAATCTAGAGCTTGGCAGAACTTGGCACCCTTTTAGCTCTCAATTCTTATGTCGGTGAAGTCGACAACCACGCATATGCATAACTAGCTTCTACAAGCGGCTTCGCTCGCGTGGTACCAACATAAAAAGTTGCCTAAGATATGCTTTTCAGTCAGATAGAGAACATTATTCAATCACGATGTAACGATTTCTTTGAAACTTGGAATATAAAGATTTCTTTCCTAGAATAGCATATAGGCTACTTTTTATGTTGGTACCACGCGAGCGAAGCCGTGGGCGGGAGCTAGTTATAATAATCATAATCATCACCTAGCCGTTTTCGGCTACAGTGACTTAGACTTTGGACTCTATCAAGTTTAGGGGCCTTGATGTTTAGCCCTTAAGTGACTGGCGTACCCAATTTTTGCCGTGAACGTGCGGTCACAGGTAGCGCACGTCAGGGTACCGTTCACATAATAGTAGTGTATTTTGGAGGGCGGCCTTGCTTTTAGTTTGTCTCGCTTAAGGTCTAGTTCTCGCCTCCTTGCCTCCTCGAAAGCATATACCTTCTCCTGCACGTGTCTTCGCCATTCTGGCCGTTGTCCAGCATTAGACTCCCAACGAGAGGGTTCTATACTGCATCTCTTCATGTGTCTTTTTTGAACATCTTTAAAACGTAAGAACTGGCCACCGCGTTTCCGCTTACCAAGTTCGAGTTCAGAAAAGAAGATGCGCTTCGCCTTTCTCTCTTCGGGAACTAGTAATATATAAGTGACGCACCTTTATATGCCTGTCGATCAGCCAGTTGAGTTCGATGTCATCGTCGTCTTCCCCGAATGGATTGATTAGCACCTCGGCCACCTTCAACCAGCCCACGTAGAAGCAGAACTGAAACGTACAGTTACTTATTATCATCTATAAATTCCGTTAGAACAGAACCAATGGGAATACAAGTTGATTCATAACATTTAGGTATACCAAAAATGCCGAAAGGAATTCGATCAAAAGAAAATATAAAAAAAAAACAGCCGACTTGAGAAACTCCTCCTTTTGGAAGTCGGTTAATAAAAATTCAGACTCCTCGGCCCAGAAGTTTCCGAGCTTTCGTGATAAGTCAATAAGTGAGTGGACTACTCCTTTATGTCATCAATAATAGATTCTTTTTTTTTTCTATCTTATATATCCAACTAAGGTGGCAAACAAGCTAACGGCCCACGTGTTGGTAAGTGGTTACCGTAGCCTTTGAACGCTTGCGATACTAGAGGCATCACGCACGTTGCCGTGAACCCCCCCTTAAAGAGCTCTGGCAAACTTGCTCACCGCAAGAACACAACACTATTTGAAACAAATAATGTTATTTGGCTGCGATCTTCTGTAAGCGCGGGCTGCTGCAGTTTAGAGCGAGAAAATCTCACTGAGCCCTAGCTCGCTATGGAGATATACAAGGTGATTCATAATATGTACCTATGCCATTCCTAAAGGGGCTTATTCTACAACCAATTATTGGCAATAAAGTTTGTACTACGACTTTTAGAAATTCGTCATTTTTCATTGAAAAACTCTATACAAAAATTAGCTGTTCTGGGGTCAAATCAGGTCAAACTCAATGACTCAGCTGTTTTAGGTAGCAATATTGATTCCGTACTTCTTGTACGTTTAGTTATTCGTTATTACTGACTGACCTCATAGCTCAGTTGGTAGTAACTCTGCCTTCTGTGCTAGAGGTCGCGGGTTCGATTCCCGCACTGGACAAACATTTGTGACAACACATATGTTTGTTCTGTATCTGGGTGTTAAATATATATCTATTATTTATGTCAGTCTCTGGTACCCATAGTACAGGCTATGCCTAGTTTGGGATCAGTTGACCGTGTGTGATATTTATTTATTTATGTATTAAGATGATGAAAATAGCAAAAACAGCTGATTTGAGGAAGTTCTTGAAAAAAAAATTACAAAAAAAATATGAAATTATTGTTTTTTTTTCGCCAATATTATTTCTTTTTGTTGATAGAATAACCCACTTTTGGGATGGTATACATGTTATGAATCACCTTGTATGTCCAGCAGAGGACGTCCTACGGATAAAACGATTCTTCTTCTTCTTGTCGTGTCACTGATTATTTCTTGGTCAGCCTTTATTAGGTCAGTTACCAGGTTGAGGTATGGTGGCCCTGGAAAGGGCCTATGACCGTCGGTGAAAGAATCAGTGTAGTGAAAGGATTAAAGTGCGCCTCTTAGAGGCTCCTTTCGTGCATAAAAAAGATGAAAAGATAAATAAGATGAAACGATGATGAAGGTTTTTAAAAGGTACCTGTAGGGCGGTGAACAGCGGGAAGTAGACGTCAGGCTCGTACTTGGAGGTGCTTCCCGGAGCCGGTGGCACCAGCTGCCGCCCCATCAGCGCCGCCACGAAGTACGTGTAGAGAGCCAGAGTCACCACCTGTTACCATTGCCTTCTATCAGCTTCAAGCAAACGTTTATTTATTTTGTTTATTTATTTGTTTAAGGTTTAAAGACATTTATTCTCAAAAAGACAAACATGTCATTAGTTTATTGGTAATCAACAGCGTTTACTTAAATCTAGGCAAATACAAACTTGTAATAGATATAAGGCCAATAAAAGATTACCCCAATATTGTAAGTAAGGTGTGACTGGCCTCATAGCTCAGTTGGTAGTAACTCTGCCTTCTGCGCTAGAGGTCGCGGGTTCGATTCCCGCACTGGACAAGCATTTGTGACTAACACAGATGTTTGTTCTGTGTCTGGGTGTTAAATTATTATTATTTATTTATTCTCTCTCACAAAGGTTTCTTATAGTTAGACTTATAATTAGGTTGAGAAAACACATTGTTAACCTGTTTAGTTTAGTTAAATATATATCTATTATGTATATCAGTCTCTGGTACCCATAGTACAGGCTATGCCTAGTTTGGGATCAGTAGACCGTGTGAATATTATGTCCGGAATATTTATATTTTTATTTAAATTTATAAGTTATTGAGGCAGGAGAAGTTGGTACAACCAGTGAGCTGAATAACTAAGCAAACGTTAATAGAGCTGCAGTGTAGGCGCATTTTAGTCCTTTCACTACACTGATTCTTTCACCTACGGTTTTTTAGGGCCACCATACCTCAACCAAATTAATGCATGCTTTAATAATTGAAATGTTAAGTAAATGTTTGGACGCCCAAGTGGCAGAATCTAGCTATCTAGACTAGTCCTATGAACTGACTGTTAAATGTACCTGATCCACAAACAATAAATGAATTACTGAATTACCAGGTCACTGACCAAATGGCCAAGAAAGAATCATGTATTCGGTCAGAGAGCAGGTTGAGGACCTATGACCGTCGATGAAAGAATCAGTGTGGCGAAAGGATTAAAGTGCGCCTCTTAGAGGCTCCTTTCGTGCACATGTCACATGTCTTCGAATTTTTAGGTTCTAGGACATGCCGGTTTCCTCACGATGTTTTCCTTCACCGTTTGAGAGCAGACAGCGCACATAAATTTTTCGAATGGAAAATCCATTGGTGCACGGCAGGTATCGAACCTACGACCTGCGGATCGAACCTACCTGTGTACCTACTTGTGAGTCAACATGTTCATTGAAACAATAGATAGGTACCTACCTACAGCAGGACGTGTGCAATAGAAACTAGTTGTTCCGATAACATACTGAAGTTATCAAAACATTAGGTACCTATTCGTAGCTATACGGGCTCACGGACAAATGCCTATATTATAAATGCGAAAGTTTGTGAGGATGTTTGGATGTTTGTGGTTCAATCACGGCTAAACCGCCCAACGGATTTGGATAAAATTTGGTACAGAGATATTATTATAGTCTGGATTAGCATATAGGCTTTTTACTTTTACTTTCACTACACTGATTCTTTCTACGACGATCATATAGGCCCTCAGGGCCGGCCACCATACGAGTCCTCAATCTGGTCACTGACCTAATACAGGATGACCAAGAAAGAATCAGTTACACGACAATCAAGCAAGCAATTTATGAATCACTGGCTTGCGCCGGGCGGTTTCACTCGCTACCTAAATATAAAGTATTCATATCATTTGCTATACTAGGTAAACAACTCAATTCAATTTCTTAATTTTGGCTACTGTGGCTACTGTCACAGGTCACACTATCTAGGTAGGTATTCAAAGTTTCATTGAAATCGGTTGAACCGTTACGGCGTGATTCAAAGTCAAAGTCAAAAGGCGTTTATTTCAATAAAATCACTAGGATCACTTTGAAACGTCTTAGAAACTAGGTGAAGCTATGCCTGTTCCTCGCGACCAAGCCTAGAAGAATCAGGCAACAAACACGGCTTGGTGCATATAATTTTTTTCGATGATCCTTTTTCACAAAATGGAATTGAATGGATTGAATAATAAACATCCAATTATTCTCAAAAAATTTCGCGTTCATAATATTAGTAGGATTATGTGTATGTTGTAGGCATGTTAAGTAATTACGTTTTTAAAACGAAACTTTTTGCAACATGTTATTTATGATATCATAAACGTTTCTGAAGAAAAAACGTACCTTTTAGGTTTTACTGTTTTATTATTATGTATCTACAGAAAAGTTAATGTTCGAATCAAAATATGTTTCGACAATTAAGGTTATGTCATGATGTAGTTTTATAAATGCTTTGGAAATTGAGCCTATGAAAAAGCCGTTTGTGCGACCCTTTTTCTCAGAAACGGCTAAAGGAACTTTAAATTTATATCTACCAACTATTAGGGTCTGTGAGCTTATAGTGCCGTATAAAAATCAGGTTTCTAGCTCAATGCATTATGAAGATATGGCAATAAATTTCTAATGGAAATGACAAAAATGAAAATAGGTACCTTACAATTCAGAAATTTGGAATGCTAAGAGCTTTTGTGACATAAATAAAGGAAAAAGTCTAAAATTGAGTTTTAATGTTTCTACCCCTAAATTAAATTGTTAAGAGACAATGTTATATTATGCGTTCAACATCATACAATGAGCTACCTACGTAAGCGACCCCAAAGTATAAGTTTTTCACTTCCTACACTTGGAATTTTGATTTTCTGACCCTGTGTACGCATTTTCCGAATGGAAAATCCATAGGTGCACGACCGGGAAACGAACCCACGACCAATGGTACGGGAGCCTCTTTCCGCAAAATAGAATGAAGAGCTTCAGTGTAGTGCCAATCGTGAACGTGAGCATGAAAAGCAGCGGGCGTAAGCTAGCTTAACTTGGGCTATAATAAGATATTTTTTACAAAAACTAAAAACCGACTTCAAATTCCTGAATATTTACAAGATAGCCGCTTTGAATTTAAAATAGGATAAAAAACTATTTGGGGGCCGTCCTATAGAACTTCGCGCGCTCTCGCGTCATTTTGCCAGAGCTTTTTTTTGTATGCGTTTTGCTTACAGAGGAAGAGGACTTTTTGGCGGGAACTTGAGAAAGTGATGTTGTGCTCTCAATTTATTTTACAAAACTAGTGTTAAATTTATTAAATAAACTTAAAACTAATACAAGTTAATATTTACAAAATACACAAGAAACAGTTGAGCCATCTAAAGACCGTTACATTGAATAATATTATGTGATTATGGTGGTGTTTTGCGTAATATTGTTTGAGTGAACCGCACAAGTGAAGTGAAATGAAAAGATTGCGTGTATCGTCATTTCTCGAGTTGGCGCCTAGTGGTCCCTTGAGGTTTGAGTAAAATAGCCACCATCACATATTACTAAAACTGAATTAGACTTGACTTGACGGTGACTTGACCATGACTAAGAAGTAAAATGAAGAAGAAAGATAAAAATAACTACGAAGAACATATAAACGTAAGACTTGGCGGTAAGGCCTAGATGCAGCAAGCCCGAAAGAGAAAAAACTTTTAAAAAAAAATTACAGAGGATGACACTGTCCACCTACACTTTCGAACAAAAAACCAAAGTAAGTATGACATACATTCATCATAAATATTAACTCTTACGGTACTGACTGACTGACTGACAATAAAAAGTGGTGGTTTTATTCTCTTTGACTATCAAAGTAGAGCCTAACCAAAAGTCCTAAGAGTATGAAATTTGCAAGGTAGCTTCCTGCTGTAACGTATGGGTGCACAGAAAGGAATTCCCGACACACAACCCCTAAGGTTAAAGTTTACATAAAAATAGGATCAAGCGAACGAAGTCGCGGAGATTACCATACCATCGTCCAATCCAAAAAAACAACTCGGCAGGTTGTGATCTCAAGAGATGTTGACGTTTTTTTTAAGTTTTACGGAACAAGTAGCAATCCCTCAGGAATTAAATTAAGATGGGACCACCCCGGGATCATACTCTATACACCAGCGAAAGAATTATCAAAATCGGTTTAGTATTGGCGGAGATATCGAGTACCCACGACCAATGGTACGGAAGCGCTTCAGTGTAGTGCCAATCGTGAACGTGAGCATGAGAAGCAGCGGGCGTAAGCTAGCTTAACTTAGTCAATAAAAATATGTGCAATACCTCACAGCTAACTAGCTCGAACTAATATCGGCTGACGGCCGTGTCCGCAGTATACCGATTAGCCACACACAGCTGCATTGTTTACGGCACCAACAGTTTCTGGCGTTATCGAGGCAAATTAAATAAAAAAAAAAACGATCATGTGCACGGACTCGCGCCCTGAGACGTACCAGCACACGGGATCAGAAAAGCAAAACTCCATGAGACAGACACACAGACAGACAACAAAGTGATCCTATAAAGGGTCCCGTTTTATCCAAATGAGGTACGGAACCCATAAAAACGAAGTTGACCTTCAATGACTGACCTCATAGCTCAGTTGGTAGTAGCTCTGCCTTCTGCGCTAGAGGTTGCGGGTTCGATTCCCGCACAGGACAAACATTTGTGTGATGAATACAGATGTTTGTTCTGTGTCTGAGTGTTAAATATTTATCTATTATGTATATCAGTCTATGGTACCCATAGTACAGGCTATGCCTGGTTTGGGATCAGTTGACCGTGTGTGATATGTCCGAAATATTTAAAAACAAAAAAAAAAGGTCGTAGGATGTCTACTCGGAATCCTCAAAACCGGAATCATATTCACGTTTTGGCAGTTGGGGAGCTGCCACTTTTTGACGAAACTTTAACAGTGAAGTAAGTAATAAAATGAACAGCTGATGGTGAACAGGTGAAGGAAAACATCGTGAGGAAACCAGCAAGCCCTATAACCTAAAAAGTCGAAGACATGAGGCATGTGCACAAAATGAGTGTAAGTGGCGCACAGTAATCACACACACACAGTGTGTTTTTAACCGACTTCCAAAAGGAGGAGGTTCTCAAGTCGGTTGTATTTTTGTATTTTTTTGTGTGTATGTTACTCGATTTCTCCGCCAATAGTAACCCGATTTTGATGATTCTTTCGCTGGTGTATAGAGTATTATCTCGGGGTGGGCCCATTTTAATTTAATTCCTGAGGGATTGCAACTTGTCCCGTAAGACTTAAAAAAAAACGTCATCATCTCTTGAAATCACCACTGGGCGAAATTTTTTTTTGTCGACTTTGGTATAGTATGGTTATCCTCGCGACTTCGTTCGGCTGCTGCTATTTTTACATAAACTTTAAACTTAGGGGTTGTGTGTCGGGAATTTCTTTCTGTGCACCCATAAGTTACAACAGGAAGCTACCCTGCAAATTTCATACTCTTAGTAGTCTCTGCGTTGATTTTCAAAGAGAATAAAACCACTACGTTTGATTGTCAGTCAGTCAGTCAGTACCGTAAGAGTTATTATTGATGATGAATGGATGTCGTAGTTACTTTTGTTTTTTATTCGAAAGTGTAGGTGGCCAATGTCATCCTCAGTAGGTAAACAAATCGCAAAGAGGTTGATTTAAAAAAAAAAATAGGTTGATATTAATCTTGTAAATATTCAGGGATTTGAAGTCGGTTTGTAGTTGTTGTAAAAAATATCTTATTATTTCTTTATTTGTTTTTTTTGTTGTTTTTGATTTGTCAACATTTTTGTTGTGTTAATGTTTACAAAATACACAAGAAACAGTTGAGCCATCTAAAGACCGTTACAAACGATCTATAGATAGCTCAACTGATCCAGATCAATTTAATCTTTTTGTTATTTTTTTTTCTAAGAGTCTCATTGTTGTATTATCGTCACAAATATTTATTTTTTCTTTCTTTCTTTCTTTCTTTAATCCTATCTCTAGGTACACTGATTATTTCACCAACCGACGGTCATAGGCCC
The DNA here is from genome assembly GCA_947579855.1 of Anticlea derivata. Lineage (NCBI taxonomy): Eukaryota > Metazoa > Arthropoda > Insecta > Lepidoptera > Geometridae > Anticlea > Anticlea derivata. The sequence continues at coordinate 13,740,155 of OX388257.1, read as the reverse complement.
TTTTCAGTGCAACCATACCTCAACCTGATCACTGATCTATTAGAGTATGACCAAGAAAGAATCAGTGACAATGCAAGCAAGTGTGAATTCCTCCTATTCCACATGACGAGCGCAATTATCTAGGTGATTGATTTTCAATGATTTATCCACCGTGATTTGTTCACATTATAGATTGTAATCTTGTTGTTTACAAGACGATCATTACGTATATTAAGTTATTATTAAGTATACCTACCTCATAGGTACTTTAGATTTAATAACTTATATGATAGACTAGCTTTCGCACGCGGCTTCGCTCGCGTGGTAGGTACCTACATAAAACGTAGCCATCCAAATATCTAAACATCCAAACATCCTCACAAATTGTTCAAACTTTCGCGATCAGATAGATAGATAGATTGAAAATGGACACAGGACAAAGACACGTGCATAGGCGAACTTAATGCTAGTTAGCATTTTCTTCCAGCTAACCTTTGAGTGGTAAGGAAATAGGAAGTGCTGAGTAACAGACAAATAGACATACATAAACTACTTATTATAATACATTGCTAATTGAAATCAAACGGTTGTTTATCGCGTACCGTACGTCGGGAATAAAATATAAAAAAGGTACGCCATAAAATCACAAACTTTCGCATTTATAATATTTTCGCATTATTTTACAAAATAGGCTTACGTTTGACCACAATCTCACCTGATGTTAAGTGACGATGTGGTCTACGGTGTAACACGTTTGCCTAGAAAAACCTATTCACTCTACTCTTGAAGACACCCAAATTACAGGTATTCGGAAACACAGACGCCGGCAACGAGTTCCACTCTTTGGCTGTCCGCATTTAAAGGTACAAGCAAAGCGCTTGGTGCGGCAGGGTGGTATATCAACCATGAACGGATGTCGCGTCTCCGTACGCCTGGTTGTCCGATGATGGAATGAGGAGTAGGATACCAAATCAACACATAGACACTCACCTGTGTATATACGAGAGGAACGCACACAGTGTCGTATCCAATCAGCGCGCCCAGCCTCCTCCTGATATCGGACAGCTCCACCAGCAGAGTCTGAACGATATGGTCACTAGTGATCAGTCCTTCCTTCCTCGCCCGATTTATAATATTCGTGGCCCAAACAAGCGGCATCCAATACTTTGACATGGGAGATTTCCCGTCCATCTTCTCGAAGACTTTCCTCTCGCTGTCCAGCATGAGACCTGTAAGAGAGAGGACATTGATTTGGCGTGGTGGGGTTGCCAGCTCGGAGCTAAAAGTGGGGAGCACTCACCGGAGTCGACGACGTGCTGCCAGGTGGGGAACCTCCGCTTCACCCTGAGGGAGACACGTTGGAGTGTGATGACGTACGCCAGGATGGCGTACCGGACGATGTTCCGCCGCATCAGCCGGCCCGTTTCATCCTGCAAAGAAGAATAACTCAAATAAGTATATTAATTAGGTGGAGGTAGGGCACAGCGAGATTTTCTCGTTCTAAATTGGAGCAGCCCGCTGTGAAGCCCATTCGGTACGAGTTGACGAAACACATCCTTCTGATTGATCGAACGAGCGAAGATCTTTCAAACAACTTGGAGAATCCTCGTTATATGTTTGTATGTTTTTATTGCATCTTAGACAAACCTAATAAGAAAGAAAGAAAGAAAGAAAGAAAGAAAGAAAATACATTTATTTTGGACACACAAGCACAGCACAAACTAATAAAATAAAAAAATAAAGACACAAGGTACAGGTTACAATACAAAAGGTAGGTTATAAGGTTTTTTAGATGTATAAAAATTATTCTTTGTACAACAATTATAAGAATAAAAATAAAAAGTTTGAGCAGTGATTCCCTAAGTGGTCTATATCGACCCCCAGGGGTCGACTGCGACCTCCAAGGGGTCTACGAGAACGTAAAAAATATTGAGCGTCTATGAGATGCAAATGTGGGTCTACGAGATGCAACGAGATCCACGATATGATACGACGTGGATCTATAAGAATACCTCACTACAGTTAAAAGTCAATCAGAAAAAATCTTCTTCCTGCCATTGTCCTACAAAATAAGGGGGGCCGGCACAAAATCAAATCAGAAAAATATGAAGTCTATGAATTCGCATAAATGCAATAAGTATTTATTATAAACATTTTGTGAACTTAGGTAGGGGGTATACGCCAAACTGAAAAACAAGCCAAGGGGTCTACGAGCCAAAAGAGTTTGGGGACCACTGTGTTAGAGCATAACTTTGGAATCGTAAATCCTATCTGCATGGAATTTAGTAGATCAACAGATTCTACTATCAAAATTTGCTGTTAAGAAGTTAAATAGACCGAGGGGTTGCTAAGAAATAGGCGCACGAAAGGAGCCTCTAACTAAGAGGCTTTCACTACACCTTATTCTTTCACAGAAGGCCTCAGGACCTTTGCAGGGCCACCATATCCTGGTCCCTGACCCAACACAGGTGACCAATAAAAATCTGTGACACGACAAGCAAGCAATTCATTAACATTATAAATAGTATTTTTTATTTGGTGTGGTAATAACCTTATGACATAATATGGGACAAGGGCAGGAAGAAGAAGAAAAAGAAGAATAACCCTAAGCCTGCGGCTTCACTGACGTGCCCCATCTCATCTACCCAACAGAATAACAGAGAATAACAATTCTTACAGAAGAAATAAACTGCGCAGTAATAGGTACCACGAGGGCGTGAAGTGGAACGAATCTAGGACTTTGTACGACATTGGTCTTTTTGAATTGGTTTACTATAAGTATTTTCCATAACGTACGCTTGAAAAATATGCGCTATGCATCTTGCATGAATTCTTATTTAATTTTTATTCTGTGGATTCTGTGTGTGCGATGGATCATCATCATCATCATCATTTAAGCCGTACGACGTCCACTGCTGAACATAGCCTCCCCCACAGACAGAGTGAATTCCTCATCATGTGGGGGGATTTGCCCATACTCACCACGCTGGGCATGCGGGTTGGTGAGCGCAGTAAGAGCTATCGTTGTTAAAATAGGAGACGCTGCTGCCCATCCCCAGGCTTTTTTCCCTTAGTCGCCTCTTACGATATCCGCGATAAGGAAGATATGGAGGGGCCTATTCTTCAGCCGGGGCCACCACGGCTTAGGTAGATAGGACCATAGACTAATTACTATTAGTCTATGATAGGACAGACCCTACCAAAGACGTTCGGGGGGCGGGGATGGTCTCCACAGATAAGTTAGTTTATTAGATAAGTTGGTTGGTATGTACCTACCTACTACAGTAGGGTCCACTTAGTGTATTATATAGTCTTTGGTAGGGGCTGCAAGCTCTTGCCTGAACAACCTTATAACAGCCACAAAAGGACATTTTTGTATAGCATGTAATGCAATACAAAAATGACCGTGTTGGCTTAGCGGAAAGTACTGGAAGGAACGATTTTAGAGGTCACAGTTTTTATAACTATTGTAGGTAATTACCTACCATCATTTTTACAAATAGTTATAGTGTATCTCTATTTATTTTGTTCCAAAATAAATAATTTATAAAAAAAACTAGTCCGCCATAATTTGGAGACGCCATATTGGATTTTATAAACTTTTAACCCTTACTTAACTTATTTACTTTTTTGGGAAGGGGGTGAAATAGGGGTTGAAAGTTTTTTTGTCATACAATAATTCCTCAAGTTACGAATTATCAGGTATGAAGAAATAAGTGTCAGCATGTTCTCAAAATCATCCGTAAATGGGGCAAAGTAGGGGGGAAAATTATTATGAATGCTGACGAATGTTTGTGTTGAATGTTTTGGTTTCTTTTATTTATTTTGTAAACAGTATCTTTTATTGTATATTTCCCATATCATTGTTGTGCACATGTACCCACTACGTTTATCAGCTCTCTCTAGCCTCAAAGGTTTACTGGAAGAAAACTCTTTGTAGGGTTAAGCTCGCCTTTGTACATGCCTGTATTTTTATGTTTTATTTCTGTATGTTTTCTGTGTACAATAAAGAATTAAAGACGAAGTAGCTGGTAAGCAATAAATACATATGAAATTATTGGCCACGTTTTAACGTCGTCCGCTCAAATCGCACATTGGTTGCGGTGACGCAGGCATGTAGATAAGGAAAATGTCATACCTATACTTCAATTTTGAATCCTACAGAAGAAATATTATTCGCACAGATTTTTAGGGTTCCGTACCTCATTTGGAAAAAATGGGACCCTTATAGAATCACTTTGTTGTCCGTCTGTCTGTCGAGACCCTCTTTCAGAAACGGGTAAATTTATCAACTTGAAATGTATACCAACTATTAGGGTCTGTGCGCTTATAGAAGTTTCTAAATGTGTATTGCTACTTGTATTAGTCTTTTTACTGTTAACTCCTACCTACTAAGTACTTACGCTTTATTTTATGTTGTGTGATTGTTACCTGCTGTTGTTTCTTCTGTTTGCTTTTATCTCTGTCTGTGCTGTATTTGTGTGTGTGTCAAATAAAAAAATTATCTATCTATCTAAATGAATGTGTAATGTTTGTATGAAAATGGAAAAAATGATAAACCTCTACTTCCAGCCTAACTGTTAAAACGTGTTTAAGATTATTTGTTAGAGTCTAACGGAACTTAGGGCCGACACAACTACAGTCTAACTGTTAGAATATAGTTGTGTCGTCCCCAATATAAGTGACACAACTTCGAACGCTTTGAGTTAACATGCTGTAAGTAATATTATGTAGTGATACATAAATTATAAAGCAATCGGCACGAAAGCGCGATTAATCTCTTAAGTTGTTATTTGTATGTAACTAGATTAAGGGCAAATAAATACCTCAGTAGCAATAGCCATGTTAGCTTAGTGGGAGGTTCCCCGGATTCGTGCATTTCCGTGCACCCGATCGAGCCGTTAAATTTAGTAAGTGTTTATGAATATGGGGGTAGACTTAACGACCTTTGACAACCTCTGTGGCGCAGCGGGCGAGTGCCCGTCTGAGACGTAAGGGGTGCGGGTTCGATCCCCGCTGCAGCACAAAAGTTTGCATTATCTGAAAATATTTGTTCCGGGTCTGCGTGTTGTGGTACCATGGTACTCGTAGTTTCTGATAACCACGACACAGCGAATCCTAGTGTGGGGTCAGGACTATGTATGTGACTGTTAGGTGTTTTATATATATTTAAGTACCTACTAAATTTTAACTCGTTTGATTATCTATTTATGTATGTACTTTTATTCTTACCTAATAGTATCTATCTGTTTATGTTAGAAACAAATTTTTTTTTATACAAATGAGGTGGCAATCAAGCATACGGCCCACCTGTTGGTAAGCGGTTACCGTATCCTATGAGCGCTTGCAATACCAGAGGCATCACGCACGCGTTGCCGACCCCGAACCTCCTCCCCTCCTAAAGAGCTCTGGGAACCTTACTCATCGCAGGAACACAACACTATTTGAAACAAATAATGTTATTTGGCTGCGATCTTCTGTAAGGCGTTGGTACCTCCCCAGGCGGGCTGCTCCAATTCAGAACGAGAAAATCTCGCTGTGCCCTACTTACAAACTGTTCTTAGTCTATGAAGGTGGGCGTTGGTTGCTGCGACACAGTTTGACAACTACTGCGATTATCATTATCGTTTCCCCAATATTTTACTGTACCTTTGTCTTCTTCTTCTTCCTGCCCTTACCCACATTATGTGGGGTCGGCACAACATGTTTTCTTCTTCCACTCTCTTCTGTTAGCCGTCATCTCCGCACTCACTTCTTTCTTACTCATGTCATCTTTAATACAGTCCATCCATCTTTTCTTTGGCCTTCCTCTACTCTTATATCCCTCCACATTTATACCTAACGCTCTTCTCGTTACATGACTTTCATCCCTCCCCATGACATGCCCATACCATTATAACCTATTACTTCTCAACTTTTCCGTCATTGGCGCTACTTTTACTTCCTTTACGGTTAAATGTTCGAAATAATTTATTTTTGATATATTAAAATATTTTATCCACAAAAACTATAGCTAAATCATGCGTCAGCTAATAGTTTCAACTTCATTTTGTGTTAATTAGACGAGGCAGGAGTGCTGAGTCGTTCCGTGATTGTGGTCAAGGCCGACTGGCAATATAAAACGCCAACACGAACATTTCTACGGTAATTGATCAATTCATTAATTAATAGCACCTACAAAAAGCGCAAGGGGCGTTTTTGAAAAGCTGGTTACCTACGTAAACTCTAGGGATCTCAAGATTGGTCGAATTGTCACTAACAACATCCAAACACCCACACAAACTTTCACATTTATTATATACTGGCTTCTGCCCGCGGCTTCGCTCGCGTGGTACATAAGAAGTATCTATAGAGTCAAAGTCAAAGGTTTTTATATCAATAAAATCACTAGGATCACTTTGAAACGTCTTAAAAACTAGGTGAAGCTATGCCTGTTCCTCGCGACCAAGCCTAGAAGAATCAGGCAAAAAACACGGCTTGGGGCCAATCATCTATAGAGCTTTACCTATTCCAAGTTTCAACGAAATCGGTTGAGCCGTTACGGCGTGATTGAACAACAAACATCCAAACATCCTCACAAACTTTCGCATTTATATTAGTGGTATAACTGCGTAACTAGTTAGTTATAAAAATACCAAACACAGCTAATTTGAGAGAGCTTGGGAAAAAAAATAACAATATTGATTTTCTATCGCTTTTAATGTAAATTTTTGTTGATAGAATAATCCCCCTCTTCGGGATGGTATACATGTTATGAATGATCTTGTAGGTATCAGAGAACTTTAGCCATAACGTCACTATCTATATAAAGTTATTCGACTGGAAGCCTCTTCCTCACCTTGACTGGCCTCATAGCTCAGTTGGTAGTAACTCTGCTTTCTGCGCTAGAGGTCGCGGGTTCGATCCCCGCACTGGACAAACATTTGTGTGATGAACACAGATGTTTGTTCTGTGTCTGGGTGTTAAATATATATCTATTATATTATGTATATCAGTCTCTGGTACCCATAGTACAGGCTATGCCTAGTTTGGAATCAGTAGACAGTGTGAAATGTCCAGAATATTTTTTTTTTCCTGTATTTTTATGTATTGAACTGGCAAATAATTAACAATACTAGTAGTTGATCAGTACCAACTTACCATCATGGTACATCAATACGTGGTAGGTGACCTTGGCCCGATGCCCCGGGCGCAAACCAGTGGGTAGTAGCTAACGGGAGGCATGTAAGATTGGCAATTTTAAATTCACCTGGGTTTACGAAAAATTAAAAATGTAATGATATCATCCAGCGTGGCAATTCCACCAGCGTCTTGGGGACGCTTCCGACTGGTGGTGATCTGGATTAGTTGAGCTATCTATAGATCGTTTGTAACGGTCTTTAGATGGCTCAACTGTTTCTTGTGTATTTTGTAAATATTAACTTGTATTCGTTTTAAATTTCTTTCTGTAAATAAAGATTTACATTATCATTATGATATACGACTCCTATGAATAACTGCTTTGATTTTCAACCGACTTTGAAGAAGAGGAGGTTAGGATACGAAAATTATGAAATCTAACTCATGAGTTACTACTCATGGTTATTTTAGTACCTCCTTGCATGAAGACAATTAAATATTAATTAGGAAAAACCCTTATTAGGGAACAGCTAAATTTTCTCGCTCAAAATTAGAGCCTTACAGAAGATCGCAGCGAATTTTTTTTTTATTTTTTTTTAAATAGTATTGTGTCGGCAACGCGTGCGCGATGCCTCTGGTATTTCTGGCAAGCGTTCTTAGGCTACGGTAATCACTTACCGACAGATGGGCCGTAAGCTTGCTTTGCCACTTTAGGTGGAAAAAGGAGGATGGTTAAATTTTTAGGTTCTAGGACATGCCGGTTTCCTCACGATGTTTTCCTTCACCGTTTGAGAGCTAGCATAGCACACATCAATTTTCTGAATGGAAAATCCATTGGTGCACGATAGGTTTCGAACCCACGACCTGTGGATCGGAGCACTACCCTCCACCAGTGCTCGTCTTACTATTTATCTTCAATAACATTAGGTATTGAAAGTGAGCTGAACAGTGTGGCCTAGATCTGAATGCGAACCTAAGTGCACCGTTCTGCAAGTCATAGCGGAATGGACACGGATTGGTTTGTTTTGTTTATATCGAGGTTACAGCTAGATACCAATTACCATAGTTACCGAAAAGCGGCAAACATATTGTATTATTTCCTGTAGGTACGCGTCACAAGAACGTACAAGTAAAGAAAAGCTTGCAAAATTAATCCTACTAATATTATAAACGCGGAAGTTTGTAGGTATGGATGGATGTTTGTTACTCTTTCACGTAGATCGTTTGTAACGGTCTTTAGATGGCTCAACTGTTTCTTATGTATTTTGTAAATATTAACTTGTATTAGTTTTAAGTTTCTTTCTTTAATGTCCAAAATATGACGATAAGTGTCAAGTAAGTAGGGAAAAATCTACGCCACGCTAATATATATAAGCTACTCGAAATACTAATCCTGCGCAGACGAAGTCACGGGCACCAGCTAGTAAAAAATAAAACTGTCAAGTGCGAGAACTTGTGCCCTAAGACTTCCGTACAAATACCCACATGAAATGAAATGAAATGAAATGAGAACACAGACAGAAGACAGGAAGAAACAAAACAATAGGTTAAAAATACCCAGGTTTAAATAAATAAGTAACTCAGGTAGGGGTACTTAATAAACAATTATTATAAATTAAAAAAAGAAAAAACCTTACAGCTACATAACACATGGGGTCAGAGAAACAAGATCCCCGAGTCTGGAAGTGACAAACTTATACAATATAATATGTATACCATTCCGAAAAGGGGCTTAATCTATCAACAATAATTTAGTTTTCAAAACTTAAAGAAACGACACCATGTTCGAAAAGTTCGTTAATACTCTTAAAATAGGGATTTTTGGAGTATCTAAATTATTTTCTACTTCTACTAATAAAACTTTATTATCCATATTCAAACTCTCAAAGGAAATGCACGGCAGTCAAGTGTAAAGAAATTTATGAAAACGCATGCGTAGTCCATGTTCATGTGTTTTTTTTTGACCGACTGTATAGTCTGCCATTTCGTAAATAAACACAGCTCTTTGCTGTTTTTACCAATGAGGATATAAGTCACTTTGTTAGTGGCAATTTTATGAAATAAACGAATGTGATTTAGCAGAAAAATAGGTAGGTAAATTATGAAATTAAAATAAATTTACCAATTTTTCTGCTAAATCACATTAGAAACACAATTATTAAGAACATTATTAAGAATAACTCAATGTGCTCCGTGCAAATCAGGGCCAAACTATGTGATGTATTTGGGAAGATACTAGATACGCTAGAATCCGTTGTCATTCCATACATCTATAGTAGTTTTTTGACTTTTATGTAATAACTACAATACAAGGTGAAAAACCACGAACCGGGCGACGCAGTGTTGGAAGACACCCCCCCCACCCACCCCCCCCCCACCCGATGGACCGACGACATTGTGAAGGTTGCGGGAAGTCGGTGGATGGAGAAGGCTCAAGACCGTTCGTCATGGAACTCTTTGTGGGGGGACCTATGTCCAGCAGTGGACTTCTACAGGCTGATGATGATGATGAAGGTGAAAAAATAAAATGAAAATATTGATGTTTTTTTCGCTAATACTATTTCTTTTTGTTGATTGAATAGCCCCCTTTCGGGATGGTATACATGTTATGAATCACCTTGTATAATATGAACTTATAGGATACCACCTCGATTACCTTATAGGATACCACCACATTGATAACCCCTTGTTTTTGGCGTTCGGTTAAAAACCAGTCGCACAACGAACGTCATTGTTTTTGTGAAGTGATTCTCAAAACATCGACTGTGTGACCGATGAAAAGCGAACCATTCATCTCATCCGTCAAAACATTATCAAAAAGAAACAATAGATTCATTATTTCCTTTGTAATTTACCTTGTGCGGTAGGTAAGTTTGTGTTTAACTTTATTCGTCGTTTTCAGGGTTCCGTTCCTTATTTGGAATAAAAGGAACCCTTATTGTAAATTATTATACTAATTACCTAATTAGTTATAAGTTATGATTAAGAAATTTGTGTATCACGGCGCATTGGTGTTAACTGTGCCTACCTAATGGTGTCTATATTATACTTCCTACTAATATTATAAATGCGAAAGTTTGTGAGGATGCTTGGATGTTTAGATGTTTGTGGTTCAATCACGGCTACACCGCCCAACGGATTTGGATAAAATTTGGTACAGAGATATATTATAGTCTGGATTAGCATATAGGCTACTTTTAGGTACCACGCGAGCGAAGCCGCGAGCGGGAGGTAGTGGTTAATATATATAGGATCAATTGGTTGTCCGTCTGTGTATAGGAACGGCTTGAGGTTATCAAGTCGCAACCGATATCGAATAATAAATCTATGGTATAATACAATGAAAAAACAAGTTTCTAGTTTAACTCAATAAAAATATCCCATAAGGAAGAATTCCCATTAATTAAGCCAAACTTAAGTCACAACCTAAAATATTAAATTTGGCTTAATTAATGGGAATTCTTCCTTTTATTCTTAAAGGCGTCCCATTAATAACATTAATTAAGCCAAATTTAATATTTTAGGTTGTGACCTAAAACCTGTGTTGTGGCAAGTATTTTTTATATGACGGGCACTTTTAGAATAAAATAGTTTTAAAGAAAGTATATTTTTATTAAATTTAAATAAAGATTATTTTAATAAAATTACTAGGACCACTTTGAAACGTCATAGAAACTATGTAAAGCTATGCCTTTATGTACGGAAGCCTCAGGGCGCGAGTCCTACTCGTAGTTGGTCGTCATTACTCTTTAGGTCGTCGAAGGCTCTATCGCAAAACTCGCAAGCATTCACACAAATAAACACTATCATTCAAGTTGACAATTGCCAAGCTATGGTAATTCGCAAACGAAAGAAACAGTGTTTGCACGCCCATTGTGGCGGGTGGCAGTTGTTTTGTTGATGGTATAATCATGTTTAAGCAATTTTGTTCAGCCAATAGTGGTTACCACATAACCTTACATTTTATCTGTCTTATCATCGCATCAGCCTGTCACCACTGCTGGGTAGTATACTGATATAAATAGGGGATACTGGGTAGTATCCCCTATACTGATGAATATATAGCCTATATCCATCAGTATAGGGGATACTTTGTCAATGCCAGACTCTTCGAGCCTATCGTCTCAGATTTTGATTTTACAAATCTAAATCATGAAAACAATGAGCAAAACGCACAATATGATATGATTAGGGTTTGCAATCGAATATTCAAATTTAATCGAATATTCGACGGATTTTTTATTCGAATATTTGTAATAGCGTTATTCGAATATTCGAATAATTTCAAGTATGCGAAAAAGCCGTAATCTGAAGCATTGATACTTCTCTGAAGTAGTTAATTTTAGTTTTTAAACCATTAAGCATTATTACTATAACATATTTCGTGAATCTGCATTTTCATAATGATTAAACGGGAAATCAAAACATAGATATTTATTTACACAAAGAAACTTAAAACTAATACAAGTTAATATTTACAAAATACACAAGAAACAGTTGAGCCATCTAAAGACCGTTACAAACGATCTATAGATAGCTCAACTGATCCAGATCACTACCAGTCGGAAGCGTCCCCAAGACGCTGGCGGAATTGCCACGCTGGATGGCAATGCTAATGCGCTGGGCCAAATAAGAGCCAGCTCTCGGGTCACGCGTCGCTTCGATCAGACGTCCTGATATCTTTTTGAAAACCCGGAGGGCCCCGTTTCCCCACGGACCCAGGGTCTCAACCCCAAAAGGCTCAAATATGTAAGCCCTATCAAGACTAACATATTTGCGCCTTTTGAGATCCTCGGCCGAATCTGCCGCCGCACCCGCCCTAACTGATGTCCCCGGAAGATGTGTGCGCGCTAGTGTATCAACACAAGTAGCGTCCCACACCATAGGCCTACCCTTCTCCCAAGGGACCAAAGTCATACCGTCCGGCCGCTTACCATCATCACGTAGCAGACCATTCGGTTCGAGAATGGCTGGGACGTTAATGCTGGTAAGAGCCCGGCGGATGATGTCATTAAGGCTAGCGTGGCGGGATATTCTTCCGGCAGCCCTAGTGCACGATAATCCGTGGTGACCGAGCTGATCGACCGCTGTACCACACTGGCACTGATGAGGTGCACAACAACGCGCACCCAACCGAAGACAGGTTGCAAGACGGAAGGTGACAGAATCCATTAAAGTACCAATATGATGTGAAGGAAGTGCTTGCAGCCAAAGTCCTGACTCCCATTTAGAAACGGCTAGGAGACGGGCACGATCTGCGGAGCATGAACACGTTTGTAACAGACAATTCCGTGTCAACTCGCACAGAGGCCCGTCCCATTGCCGTTGAGATGAAAGAGACCGGGGAGGAGCAGTATTAGGGCAAGCACTATGCCAAGCGTTTCTAGCCTCGTCTAGATAAGAAATTTGAAGATTGGTGCCAGAAAGAGCCAAAACAGACGGAGATAGAATTTTCTCAACCAAAGAGCTAGTGCTATAGACGGAAGACAAGAACGCTGGTAGAGATACACTTGAAACGGGAAATGACTTCATTATCCAAATTTTCGGATTTAATTTAAAGTATACTTTTTTGAATATTTGGTGGTTTTGATAACCAGGGTTTACAGTAATTGGAGCTTTCCTACGCAGTTTGTTGATGATTTTCTGCAGTAAAAACTAGTTAAAATTAACATTACGTTTCGAATAATATTCGAATATATTCGAAAACCACCCAAAAATGATCGAATACTATTCGAATTCTACAGTTTCGAATATTTGCAAGCCCTAGATATGATAATCTATAGATAGGCATACACATACAAGGTGATTCATAATAGGTATGTAATAATATATTTCTTTTAAACTTTTGGAATTTCAACATTTTTAATTGAAAAATGCAATCAAAAAAAATCTATGCAATTTTTTTCAATTAAAAATTTGAATTTGTGCTGTTTTTACACTAATTACTTATTAATATGATAAGATGAGCACAAAAACTGCTAATTTGAAAATGGTACGGGCAGATTTTTTTTTTGAGTTTTTGATTTTATTCCGATAGTATTCTTTTTTTTAATCGATATAATAATCATTTCGAAATGGTATCATGATATGCATATTATAAATCACCTTGTATAATCTAACAAACAAATCTATCAAACCATAAAGATGGATACATAAAACGATGTAAACAACCTTAAGAAACTATTAATATCTGCAAAAAGCGTTTCTTAAGAATCACTTTCCACAGAAACGATGGCCGCAATAACATTACCGTACAACGACTGCGCTAATTTGTATACTGATGTAGGTAACTGACGGCTCGGGCCGCCCCGCCGCCGCCGCCGCCGTGGTGATGTCTGTGCTGATTGTAATTGGCAGAACAGCATGCGCGACAAGCATGGTAGAACTACTGGCAATTACTAGTATTACTGTGTTACTTGGTTCTGCTATTATCTCGCCAGCAGATCACCAGGCCAACAAAGTCAAAAGCCAAAGTCAAAAGGCATTTATTTCAATAAAATCACTAGGATCACTTTGAACCTGTTCCTCGCGACCACGCCTAGACAACTTGCATAAATAGCCGTATTGTACTGTACTCCGCTTCTTAGGAAACCAAAGCTTTGCTCAGCACCAGAAAAACTGTTTTTCGTTGTTGAATTGGCAAAAACTACAGGTAATTTGCAAACAATGCTAGCCATTATGGAATTCTGATGTAAAACTCGATTTTTTTATATATTATCTTGCAAAAAATATTGTATGATTAAACTAGCAAATGATCTTAAATCTTAAGGGAGTCAGAATAATTTTTAGGTTCCTTTGAAAAGTGCCATATGCATTCTCCTGACACGTTTTTAAGAAAGTATAACTTCACTAGTTAGCTCTAAGTTCCGTCGAATAAGTCCAGTTAACTCGCATACATGCTAGATGTAACAATAAAATATTTCGCAAATGCCAAAAATGCGCAAGCCATAAACCTATAAATATAAAAAAAAAACGAAAATGGTAATTGCCCTTGCATTTTCAATGAGGTTGTCGCTCCAAACTTTACAACCAGTCTGCTGAATGATTTTTGATTCACCAGATCGCTAGATCCTTGAGTATGTCCCAGAGGTACCTACAGAGTTATTCCATGCCCTTTTAAATAGCACTTTCTTAAAAAATACTGCGCCTAAGTATATGACATTTTGAAAGTAGGAGATCAATGGATCAGGCCGCCAGGATTCAAATAAATAAAATAAAAGGGCATTTATTCACCAAGAATCCTACACACAGTTATAAAGATACAATTGGTAATTTACAAGTTTTGGTATGTAGGTAGACAGGTGAAATGGTCGAGGGCTCAGCTACGCTACATATCAGCCTCAAAAAAAATCGTAGAAAATAGACATTGGGGCCTACCATGACTTATTGCCATTCAAAAACAGACCCTATGTGATTTTTCAGCTTTTTTTACACGATTTACAACCTTAGATATTTGTAAGTCAACTTAGATACGTCATCGCCTAAAGCTAGGTACTCAAGATCCTTGCAGACCGGACATAAAGTTTGGAGTAATGCAAATACTTTACTTTACTGACCGCTCCTGGTATTCCTGCGGAGATGAAGAGTGCCAGCGTATCAGGCCAGGGGAGAAGCTTGTATTGCTCCCACCACCGCTTCACCACCAGGCTGACGTAGAACCCGAGGACGAAGGACATGGGGATCGACTCGCTCTGGGCCCCGAAGTATTGCCGGACCCTCTCGAATACCCTGTAAAAAAGGGGAAAGTTAGGAATCAAAAGTGCCATGGTGCTGCCTGGTCTTATGTTGCCTGATTCTTCTAGGCTTGGTCGCGAGGAACAGGCATAGCTTCACCTAGTTCTAAGACGTTTCAAAGTGATCCTAACGATTTTATTGAAATAAAAACCTTTGACTTTGATGTTATTGAAAAGCCCAATGGTGGAACTGATAGGTGGAGCTAATCGGAACAAACGAGTGACTTGTGTGTACCTAGGATGTAACTGAAATCCCCACAATAACACTAAAAACATTAAAAAAAACAATTACCTACCTTTTAGCAATTAATTCCCAAGATTCTGATGAGATAATACAAACAATGGGAGTCGATGAATTTTATCGAGGACACGTTAAAACTCGCCATTCGGTCAACAATGACAACAACACAAACTGCGTGAGATCAGGGTCGGGCTCTGGGTAGAGTAGAGTGACGACAGAACAGCCGAACCTACAGAGTACCTAACGGTAAAGGAGCCATACAGACATAGATCGTAGGCCGCCAATAGATCGTAGGCCCTCGCATCTGTTCTATAGCCCGGACAAGTCTAAAATACAGGCCTTATAGCTCAGTTGGTAGTAGCTCTGTCTTCTGTGCTAACACATTTGTGACTAACACAGATGTTTGTTCTGTGTCTGGGTGCTAAATATGTATCTATTATGTATATCAGTCTCTGGTAGGTACCCATAGTTCAGGCTATGCCGTTTGGGATCAGCTGACCGTGTGTGAAATGTGCGGAATAAAAAAAAAGTCTAAAATGTTGACAACGCCAAAGGCTTCATACTCCTTTTAAAATCCTTTGGGCGCTATCAAACAATTCGTGGCCCGAGTTGGAGTTCCAGATTCACTAATACGGCCCTGGGGACCAGTTCTTCCAACAACGGTTCAGTTCTGATCGCGGTTCGAATATTACCCAAAAAGCCATTCTGCTAAATATATCTATGTCTGAACTGAATCGTAACAAAAACTGAAATAAAGTTATCCGCAGCTGAAATGAAGCCAGCATTATTTAGTATTTGGTAACATAATTATTAATCATGAGTCAAATTTTACCAGATTAGGAGCTGGCGAACCTTTGACCTCTAAATGAACTACTTAGTAGTAGGTAATGGCTTTCGAAAATTCATCATTCGTCGTCTCAATCATCAATCGTTAGCTTGAGGTGAAACGTAACTGCAGCTGGAGCGTTATACAATAGCAGAATACGAAAACGCCTTAAAAGATGAAAGCTATCGTTCAGCTGAGCCCCTGAACCACTGTAATGTCAATAATAGAGCCCACGCCCAATGTCATCGCCTCATAAAGGCATGTCACAGAATACCAGCTAGCAGTCGTGTAGGTTAACAAGTTTAACAGCAATCACACTGAATGCGCAGAAAAACTACATTCGTAATTGGCTGCAGTGACACGTGGCAACAATATATCACCTCTTAGTAATGTTTACGAGCGAGCTTCGGGTGTGAGGAATTGACAGGAAGATTTTACACAAGTTCCAAGTAAGTATAGGTCAATTCCGATCGCGGTTCGAGTGTTACCGAAAAAGCCATTCTACTAAATAGATGACCGAACTGAATCGTAACCTGAGCCGAAAAAAAATTGACCAGCAGCTGAAATACAGCCGCTAATATTATTTAGTAACATTTGTTCATGCATGTGTCCAAATTTTTGCGAATTTGAGCTTGCGAACTTGATGAGAATAACTTCTTAGTATTGCATAATAGTTACCTACAGCACAGATAACATAATACTATACTAGTACCTACAGTAACAAAAACTTCAATATACGTATCTCGGTTCCCCAAACCGGTTTTAAACAGATCGGCATATTTTTGTTTGCTTTTGCGCATAGTACCTCTTCTGCTACGGTTGTGGTAATTATACTATTAGTTAAAAAAGTCTCTACCTCATAATTGACTAAAAGAGACGTTTCATCAATATATGGAGCCTGGGCCTGCACTGTGTACACTACTCTAAAATATGGCTAAGCAATAAAGTAAACGTATTTAATTGGTTATTTTATTTAAATTAACTTCGTTCTAAGGTACATTCAGATTTTCCTCGACAAAGAGAGCAACACACAGCGCTACAAAATTTGGCGGATGGACGTGCGTGAAATGTCATTTTGACAACCTACATTCATCTGACAAAACAAAAACATCAAATCAAACAACATGACATGATAAATATGTCAATGTCATGTCAAACGCCAATTATAAACCAACATGGCGGCCTTCAAATAGTGTTCACATAGTAAAAAACTTACCAGAAGAACTATTCTTGTACCATCGCATTTGTCTTCAAATTAATGAAATTTTATTTTTCTTGAAATCTCCTAATTTTTCTATGTAGTGTACATGGACCAGGCCCAGAATGAAATGGCTCCTTTAAAAGGCATTTATTTCAATAAAATCACTAGGATCACTTTGAAACGTGTCTAAACAATCTGTCGCACGCCAACCTCCTGTTTCTACCCAATCAGGCTGGCTGGTAGATAATGCCTTGGCATTAAGCCCACCTTGTTTTCTTTGTGTGCAATAAGAGATCCCTCAAACAACTTGGTCGATTTGGCGTAGCACCTATGTCTATATTGTATTTGTGTATGTTAGTTCGATCGAGCATAACTTTCAAACCGTTCGTTGATCCAATTTGCATTAAATTTGGTAGGGTATATGAGCGGTATCGGTGTCGGAATATTGGGTTTCAGATGGGGTTGAAAAAAATATATTAAAAATCATAAAATGTAAAAGGGTAAAGATGCGAAAATCAAAGTTCCGCCAACCATATAGGTAGCGAAATACGCTTTGTTTTCGCTATCTCTATCATCATCAGCTAAACTTCACCCACTGCTGGATATAGGCCGGGACCTCGATGGCACGGCGGGCGAGTGCCCGGTTCAGACGCAACAGCTGCGGTTTCGTACCCGCAGTGGAACGAATGTTTGCATGATCTGTATTTGTTCAAGGATTACCATTTTACTCGTAGGTTCGACACCACGACACGGCCAACTTTGTGTGGGGTCAGAACTCGGTATGGGCCTATCCTGTCTGAATAAATAAATAATAAATAAATATTCCGGACATATCTCACACGGTCAACTGATCCCAAACCAAGCATAGCCTGTACTATGGGTGCCAGAGACTGATATACATAATAGATATATATTTAACACCCAGACACAGAACAAACATCTGTGTTCATCACACAAACGTTTGTCCAGTGCGGGAATCGAACGCGCGACCTCTAGCGCAGAAGGCAGAGTTACTACCAACTGAGCTATGAGGCCTGTCAACTTAGGAATAGAACTTTGCAATTCGGTATCTCGGTAGGCCCCGGCTTAAGAATTGGCCCCTCCATATCTACGATACCGGCACATAAACCTGCATGGATGTCGTAAAAGGTGACTGAGGGAAAAAAGCTAGGATATGGCCAGCAGCGTATCCTATTTTCACAAAGATAGCTCTAACTGGGCTCGCCACACGTACCCAGCGTGGTGAGTATGGGCAAATCTCCCCACATGATAGGAATTCGCTCTGGAATCTGTGGGGGTGGTTATGGTTAGCAATGAACGTCCTACCGCTGAAGTGATGATGATGTATTTAGAATCTATAGCTACGCAAGTTTAGCTAGCTTACTATCTAACATTACGTGTAAACCTGACACAGTCTTCAATCAACATTTATCCAACAATTGACTGCACAATATCTAAAACATGAATACGATTTCCTTATTGAGTTACACGCCATTTTCTTGGTTGTAAAACCGGATGACTAATAAAGGTGCTTGTTTGTTAGGACATTTGCAACTTGCTAATCCACAGAAATCCATAGACGAGCTCTCAGGTAGTATAGTTGGTATTTACCGTACAACGTGCTCAGGAATTGTTGTGGTAACCCAAAACTGGCTCATTCGAGCGAGTGGTGGTAGGGACTCCTTCAACAAGCAAACAAGTATACGGCCCACCTGTTGGTAAGTGGTTACCGTAGCCTATGAGCGCTTGCAATACCAGAGGCATCACGCACGCGTTGCCGACCCCGAACCCCCCTCCCCCTAAAGAGCTCTGGCAACCTTACTCACCGCAGGAACACAACACTATTTGAAACAAATAATGTTATTTGGCTGCGATCTTCTGTAAAGCGGAGGTACCTCACCAGGCGGGCTGCCCCAATTTAGAACGAGAAAATCTCGCTATGCCCTACCTCCTCCAAAAATGTGTCATATGCACGAAAAGAGCCTCTAAAGAGGCACATTTAAATCTTTTATCAACGATCATCAGCTGTTTTCAGCCACCTTAGCTCAACCTGTTCTGTGTCCGTAATGAAGGATGATCAAGAAATAAAAGATGACACGACATGCAGAAGCGCCAGAAGGAACACAAAAGAAAAATTTATACTTTTTTGTATTTGTAACTTATTAGTTATTATGTAATTTGTAATCGAAGCGACGCGTGACCCGAGAGCTGGCTCTTATTTGGCCCAGCGAATTAGCATTGCCATCCAGCGTGGCAATTCCGCCAGCGTCTTGGGGACGCTTCCGACTGGTAGTGATCTGGATCAGTTGAGCTATCTATAGATCGTTTGTAACGGTCTTTAGATGGCTCAACTGTTTCTTGTGTATTTTGTAAATATTAACTTGTATTAGTTTTAAGTTTCTTTCTGTAAATAAAGTATCGGTATTTCTTTATTTTTTACCAAAATCCTAAAAAAAGAAACAAATTGTAATCTAATTAATATTGGTTTAAATCTTTGTATTTATGATGTTTGTATGACCGATGTCAGAATCTAGTGATCTGTACTCTAAACCTCACCATCTATCAATGTACCAAGGTTCACGAACAATGAATTATGAATTATGAAGAAGGTATATCACCGATTTGATTTTTTATGTTTATTTTTGCCAATTCAGCTGCTTTTGGTCTTGCCCCCGTACCACCAACTTAGCGATTTCATTTAAGCGATGACGTACGTTGACAGATTCGAAGATTTATAACTTTTGTCCACAAGAATGGTAAATATCCTCTCAGATCTTCAGGCGATCAGAAACTTGAAGTTGTCTAAGGGGATTTTAAAAGATAATCAAAGATTTAAGGTCTCAATTCGTGTACAATAGTGCTGACACGCTTGCATTTTAATGGCTATAAGAAGCCATGATAGGGCCCTTGGTTTATGACCTAAACCTTACGACTTTTTAGTGCTTTTATGGAATCAGCCGTTTTCCTAAAGCCGAAGTATTAAAGCCTATTGTGGCCAGAATAAGCGCTTTTCGGGTACTATACCAATTCCGGAACACATTGTATAGCTCCATTCATGATTCAAACTGGTAAACATTGTCATATTATACTAAATATATTAAAGTAAATAACAAACATATGGACCGGCTCCGTGTAAATAGTGGCGTCATACAATTCCAGTGAGCACTAAATTTAATTGCTGCTTGTATGGTATGCTTGTCATGATAATAATGAAGAGAACATGGGATCGTTCAAGAGTACCCTAAGTATGAGAATTTATGAAGCAAAAGAGGTATATAAGGAACGTAGCAAGTGGAAATCTGTGGTGTCTGCCTACCCCTGAAGGATACAGGCGTTTTTTTTTTATCTTATGCTATCATATTTTGCAATTAAACCAATTGAGAACCTTGAAATAGCTTTTTGGCCTTCAGACCTTTACAACAACAATCTCTTCTTTGCCGCCATACCTGGCTGACTTGCTAATAATACATTTCGATAAATAAAACCTCAGCAGAAGCAATGGCGGATCCAACCTTCAGGAGAGTCAGGGGGGGTCACAAAGTCGAGATCCAGTCAGGACAGGCCGGACCAACCCACACTTGACTTATCAGTGGTCGACTTATACCCAGCTCAGGGGGTGGTCATGACCCCCACGACCCCCCCCCCCCTGGATCCGCCCTTGAGCGGAAGCTCATAGTGGTCGGAAGACAGTGGATGTGGCTAGCACAGGACCGAATAAAGTGTACCAAGTCAACCCAGTGGATGGCAAAATGCATGCATGGATGGATGGAAATATAAATGTACAACTCTATGTATATGTTACTACTCTATGGTTTAAACTCTTAAGACTCCTAGAAGCGCCCAATTTAGAGAAAACAATTTTTCAATTTTCGCAGAAACTCGTCATAAAACCTATTTCTTTTGTCGTCTGACAGTCGATCAGTGTTTGATTGACTTTTTTTATCGCAATTTGTGGCTATGGTGGCCGCAAACATTCTACCATAAGTAATAGTTTCTGCGAAAATTTAAAATGGTTTTCTCAAAATTGGGGGCTTCTTAAAATTTTTTTTTGTACATTAATTAAATATCTGGAGATCTCTACCTGAATATATTCAATTTGTGTTGAATGGATTTATTGATGAATAAAATCGCCTTTAGTTATAAGGAGTAGGTTCGCTAGGTTAGATGTATGTGATGAATAGCTGTGATGTGATCTACTTCAAGGAAAACTACAAGCGACTGTGGATACTAGTAGTAAACGAATAACATACCTACTCATAAATAATAAGTTATAGAACATAAAATTATAATAAGCGATTGCGTTTGAATACAAACACCACTCTAAACTCTTTTGACTGGCCTCACAGCTCAGTTGGTAGTAACTCTGCCTTCTGCGCTAGAGGCCGCGGGTTCGATTCCCGCACTGGACAAACATTTGTGTGATTATCTAAGATGTTTGTTCTGTGTCCCAGACACCAACTGACAGCTGATCCCAAACTAGACATAGCCTGTACTATGGACCAGAGACTGACATACTTATTAGATAAATATTTAACACCCAGACACAGAACAAACATCTGTTATTTACACAAATGTTTGTCCAGGACGGGAATCGAACCCGCGGCCTCTAGCGCAGAAGGCAGAGTTACTACCAACTGAGCTATGAAGCCTGTCGATGACTAATGAAGAAAGACTAAGAAAGAACCCGCGAATTGCATTGAACAATGTCCTTGCTTTTATGATCTTGATCGATAAGCGAGTTGAGAACTAATTATTTCGTGCATTGTTACTTTGCGGTCCAACTTCCGCGGTGCATCGCTAATGACGGCAGAGGCATTCTATCCAGCACCTCATCTGTAACCTGGGGCGTACTGACTAGCTAACTATCTGTGGCTTGAGGCATAATAACTAAAACCTCACCTGTGGTAGTAACAAACAAGCAGACGCGGAAATATGTACCCAACTAATTTAATAACCAGGTGTGCAGTACTCGGCTATTGATGTGGCAGTGTCTATGGGTATGCTGCAAAGGTTTGTATTTATTTATACAACTAAAGTGGCAAACGATCTATCCAGGCGGGTTCCTCCAATAAAGAGCGAGAAAATCTACCTCATTTAATGGTATACCAATTGACGCGATGCAGTAACATCAGAACCTGGCGCTAAGCCTATAGCCGCTACTTAGCAGTAAAAAACAGAACGCCCTCCGTTCGTACAAAAACCTCATTTACCACCTATTTTCACCACCATCTCAAGAAGTTTACTGCTAGAGAAAGGCCACCCCCAAAGAGTTAAGGGTTTGCTGCATAGTATCATCAACATCTGCTTGAAGAAGTTCACAGCTGGACAAAGGCTGTCCCCAAAGAGTGCCACACACAGTTGTGTTTCGACTCCGCTCATGGAGTCATGCGCTGGTATCGCGTGGGGAACGGGTGAAAACTAGCAAGGCGCGCAGACCTACATTACTGGCCTCATAGCTCAGTTGGTAGTAACTTTGCCTTCTGTGCTAGAGGTCGCGGGTTCGATTCCCGCATTGGACAAGTATTTGTGACTAACACAGATGTTTGTTCTGTGTCTGGGTTTTAAATATATATCTACTAAGTATATCAGTCTCTGGTACCTATAGTACAGGCTATGACTAGTTCGGGATCAGTTGACCGTGTGTGATATGTCCGGAATATTTATTTATTTATTATTATTTGATTGGCCTCATAGCTCAGTTAGTAGTAACGCTGCCTTCTGCGCTAGAGGTCGCGGGTTCGATCCCCGCACTGGACAAACATTTGTGTGATAAACACAGATGTTTGTTCTGTGTCTGGGTGTTAAATACTTATCTATTATATATCAGTCTCTGGTACCCATAGCACAGGCTATGCCTAGTTTGGGATCAGTTGACCGTGTGTGATATGTCCGGAATATTTATTTATTTATTATTATTAGTTTGTCTAGTCTTAGGTATGTGCCACAACATAGCCGGCAACTGTAAGCACTGAAATAATTATGATGAAACTCTTAATTCAAGATGATCTTGCAGTAAACTCAGTGCAGCTGCATTGTCGTTAACATTCCGGCAGAGGGATTACAATCATCATGAAAAGGTTTTGTAAGTCACGACGAGAACAGGGAAAATATTTTACACCAAAATTATAATAAGCGATTGCGTTTGAATACAAACACCACTCTTAACTCTTTTGACTGGCCTCACAGCTCAGTTGGTAGTAACTCTGCCTTCTGCGCTAGAGGCCGCGGGTTCGATTCCCGCACTGGACAAACATTTGTGTGATTAACTAAGATGTTTGTTCGGTGTCCCAGACACCAACTGACAGCTGATCCCAAACTAGACATAGCCTGTACTATGGACCAGAGACTGACATACTTATTAGATAAATATTTAACACCCAGACACAGAACAAACATCTGTTATTCACACAAATGTTTGTCCAGTACGGGAATCGAACCCGCGGCCTCTAACGCAGAAGGCAGAGTTACTACCAACTGAGCTATGAAGCCTGTCGATTTTACACCAAAGTAAACATGCCTGGTAAATGGTAAGTAAATGGGCCGTGGTGGCCCCGGCTAAAGAATAGGCCCCTCCATATCTCTATCCCCGGATGTCGTAAGAGGCGGCTAAGGGAAAAAAGCTAGGGGATGGGCAGCAGCGTCCCTCATTTTAACAACGATAGCTCTAACTGCGCTCGCCAACCCGCAGGCCCAGCGTGGTGAGTATGGGCAAATCCCCCACATGGTAAGGAATTTGCTCTGTCTGTGGGGGAGGCCATGTTCAGTAGTGGATGTCTTACGGCTGAAATGATGATGATGAAACATGCCTGGTAGCTAAGTTACAAGCATCTGGGGCACAATAACAATTTGGTCTATTTAGTGCAGGTGACAAAGAAAGAAGCAGTGACAAGAACGATTGAAATCAGTCTTAAGCCGTATTATCTGAAATTTAATTTAAAATGATCCTTATTTGTAACAGATGAAGTCAATTTTGAGTTTGACTTTTAGGGGCTTACGATATCGTCGAAAATGTCAAACTCAAAATTCACTTTCAACAGTAGACGTAAAGATCATTTTGAAATACATTTTAAACATATATTACACTAGCTTCCACCCGCGACGTCGCACTCGTGGTACCTATGAAGATAAATTGCCTATATGCTATTCCAGACCATATATAGTCTATCTCTGTGCCAAATTTAATCCAAATTCGACCGTTTAGGCATGATTGAACCACAAACAACTAAATATCCTCACAAACTTTCGCATTTAAAATATTAGGTAGGATAGTAAGATGAAACATCGTACGCCGTTTGAAAACGGCTTTAGATAAAGTTATATTTGATCAACAGGAAGAATGGTATAATAAACATGATGGCAATTTTGCAACCGCGCGATATCTAGCACAGAAATCGTTTTAAAGTTTAGTGTCAGCAAAAATGGGGAAGTCCAAGATTTTAAACTAGATTTTGCATTACGCAAGCAATTGACGTCAGGTCATTTCTCACGTTTTATTAAATACACTGTATAACTTATAACTTCGAATGAAGCGTAGGTACTCATAATAATATCAAACGAACTTCACTTTGCAAGTTCGTTTGATCATAAATAAATACCAGGCGATCTTGATATCGTTCTATTTGAAGCTTCTCGTACAAAAATGAAGTTTATCTCTAGATCTCATGATCGCGTTCAGATCTAAGCGATTTATAAATACGAGGCCAAGTCAAAGTCAAAGTCAAAAGGCATTTATTTCAATAAAATCACTAGGATCACTTTGAAACGTCTTAGAAACTAGGTGAAGCTATGCCTGTTCCTCGCGACCAAGCCTAGAAGAATCAGGCAACAAACACGGCTTGATGCCTATCATTTTTTTCGATGATCCTTTTTCACAAAATGGAATTTAAAGCTTCAGTGTGGTGCCGATCGAACTAGGTGAGGCTCAAAAGAAAAGTAATCTAATTATAATCCTTAATAAAAAAGAGCTTATAAAAATGTGAAAAAAAGAAGACAAATGTGAGCTTCAACAAATGATCTAAGGGCAGCACACGCTACACTTGATGAAATATGTACCTAATGCTTATATAAAATTAAATAATACTTAAAATATGATGCAAGCAAAAACTGTAAAGACACTGCAAAATGGCATTTTAGCTGTCGAGGGGCAGAGCGACTTCAGGCCATGCATTGGATCATCTAGCCCAGTGTTTTCAAATGTTTTTCGCGGCAGGCACAGTAAAGTACCAATAATCATGTCAGCTGTAGGACATCCACTGCTGAACATAGGCCTCCCCCACAGATTCCCAAAAGACTTCCTATCATGGGGGAGGAATTTACGCATACCTACTCATCTCGCTGAGCACGTGGGATGAGCGCAGTTACAGATTTTGTTGCTAAAATAGGGGACGCTGCTAGTACCAATAAATACTTCCCGTCAATGATGCTTGAGAGAGCGGGGAAAATAACAAATATCATGAAACTATATTTACCTATCTATAAATATTTATCTAAGTTCCATCATACCAGGCAGAATATGGAAGCAAATATCGCCTATTGCTGAATAGGCCCTTATGCACCAGTCCAGCTAGAGGAAGGTCGTAACTGCGATTACGAATACCAGGGACGCGGGACTACAGGTAAACACTTATGAAGCAAAACCTTAAAGAAACGCGTACTTGCGAGCGAATACCTGGTTTTAAACAGTGGTTGCGTACGCGCATCCTTATTTAATTCATCCAGTTAAAATGTGATAAACTCACCTCTGTTGTTGTTCTGAGAGTGCGAACCGATATATTAAGTTAATGGTGTAATACAGTGTGAGGTATGCTAGTAGTTCCCGCCACACTAGCTTGTAAACACTGCCTCTCCATCTGAAACAAAAGATATACAGTCAAACACTGCTCCTTAGCCTATCTTCAATATTCATTTACTTATTGAAATCGCACAGATGACTTTGAAACGTCTTTTATCTAGTTACCAAGCCTGGAAAGGATTTAATAACCCAAGTGACCCTAATGGTGTGCACAGCGAGTTTATGTTTGTTTTAAGTAGGTATCATTGTGTCAGAAATTACAAGTGCCATTGATGAGTGATTATAGAGAGATTATAGAGAAGACTAGATGTCCCGCTCGCGACTTCGTCCGCGTTTGACCTACCTAGACTATTTTCCATTATCCTTGCCGAAGTACTAATGTTTATTATGCAGCTATTTACCTACTTCTACCTACCGTCACCGTCACTGTCACCGTCCCGTTACCGTCCCCGTCCCGTCACCATCATGGTCACGGAAGGCCCCCCACCCGATGGACTGACGACATTGTGAAGGTTGCGGGAAGTCGATTGATGGAAAAGGCTCAAAACTGTTCGTCGTGGAACTCTTTGGGGAGGCCTATGTCCAGCAGTGGATTTCTACAGGTTGATGATGATGATTATTAACACTCAAGGCCTGCTTTTCATTAAACTCATATACTGATATCTTATTACTTATAGCTCTTAACCTGAATACCGATTTTTATGTCTGTTACTTCAAAAACATAGGACTTTCAAAGAACCTATCAACCCCCATTTCATCCCCTTTGATGTGAATTTTCGTAACATTATTTCTTAGTAGATGCCTTCGTCCAGTGAGGAAACTGCCTGCCAAATTTCAACTAAATAGGCCTAATAGATTAAAAAATCCCATACAAACTTTCATCCCTTATTTACACACCCTGAGAGTTAATTTCCAAAAAAACTTATATAGTTATTTTATTATTTTGAACTATCTACCTGATAACCGATATTAATGTCTCTAACTTCAAAAACATAGGACTTTCCATACAAACTTTCATCCCCTATTTACACACCCTGAGGGTTGGTTTTCAAAAAACCTTATATAGGTATTTTATTAATTTGAACTATGTACCTGATAACCGATTTTGATGTCTCTAACTTCAAAAACATAGGACTTTCATACAACCGTTCAACCCCCATTTCACCCTTTTAGGAGCCGAATTTTCCAAAATCCGTTCTTATTGCACGGTAACATCTTTTAAAGAATGTCTGTGTCAAATTTCAGACTCCTCGGTCCAGTAGTTTCCGAGCCTTCGTGATGAGTCTATCAGTGAGTGAGTGGACTACTCCTTTATATATATAGATTATATGTCCCGTGGCGTCATAGCAAGATGGCTATTGCACTACAGAGCTTCGGATGTCATGGCACATCATTTGTTGGAGCACTGAACACCTCTCGTACTACCCAGAAGGATCCATGTACGAAGGATCCATGTCCTCAATTTTTGTATTATGAAGAAGCATTCATTTCCAGAAAAGCCTACTCGACCATGGATGGAGTCAATAATGTAATTAACAAAAACAATTATCACGATAATTGATGAGTATGTAGGTTGGGTGTAAGAAATAAATGTTGTTTGGATTAAATTCGAATACATGTCACATGTGCACGAAAGGTTTCACCTAATATAAAATTAACACTGTTTGAATAAAAATTATAAAATCTGTGCAGATTCTTTTTTCTTTGACTATCCTGGTATGCGGTGTACGGAGCGGGTATCAAAATTAATTATAATTGTATAAAAAGAGTGTACC
The DNA here is from genome assembly GCA_947579855.1 of Anticlea derivata. Taxonomy (NCBI): domain Eukaryota; kingdom Metazoa; phylum Arthropoda; class Insecta; order Lepidoptera; family Geometridae; genus Anticlea; species Anticlea derivata. The sequence goes on along the minus strand of OX388257.1, from coordinate 13,712,490 downwards.
GAGCGGGTATAACCCCACAAGAGGCGCACTCTAATCCTTTCACTGCACAGATTTTTATTTTCGTTCACTTTGGATTGATCTGCAATTTGGAGAATTTCATTCCCATTTTGCTTACGTAATAGCACCGCTACTGCGTGCTCTGATACGCACTTGGCCGGTTTTTAGATGTTTGATTCTCATTGGAATATTATTTGAACTTTGGTCGGCATTCACTTGGAGGTCACCCATCCGGTCTAAAAGCACGCACACTACGTACCAATCAAGCGGGTATTCTATGCTAGCTACCGCCTGCGAATTCGCTCTAGTGGTATCCAAGCAAACATCATTGCTTCCTTATCGTGTCACTGATTATTTCTTGGTCATCCTGTATTAGGAAAATGACCAGGTTGAGGTATGGTGGCCCCGAAAAGGATAGATAGATAGATAGTTAAACTTTTTATTGTACACAGAGATAGATATTAACAAAAGGGAGAAACAAAAATAAATTATTACGTACAATGGGTACCTTATCGCTAAAAGCGATCTCTTCCAGACAACCTTTGGATGGAAAGGATAAACAGATCAAATAAGACGGAGGTGTACAAAAAGTTTAACACTACAATACGTACTATAAAAAATAATAATATACTAATACATAAAACCTAAATATTACCTAACTATTTGTAAATATAGAATATAGAGAGAGATAAGATTATACCTACTGATAGTTCAAAGACAAGGACAAGTAGTGATCTACGACCGTGAAAGAATCAGTGTAGTGAAGGGATTAAAGTGTGCCTCTAGAGGGTCCTTTCATGCACATGTCACATGTCTTCGAATTTTTAAGTTCTAGGTCATGCTTCCTTACGATTTTTAAAATGAATTATAGATAGCTAATAAATTTTCCGAATTGAAAATAAATCGGGCACGACCGGAATTCGAACCGACCTGTGGATCGCAAGGCGGGGGCACAACAACCACTCCACCAGTGCTCTCGAGGACAGTGAAATCGGTCAAGGGAAAATGAATTTTAAATACGAGTATTTTGGTTCATAGTAGGTAAGTGGTACTTGATAAGGCGAATTCCAATCACTTTCTCTGAATCTGAAATCAACTACGTAATGGCTAGGCGAGGCCCACTTTCCAAAAAAGGATTAGTAAACCGACTTCCAAAAGGAGGAGGTTCTCAAGTCGGCTGTATTTTTATTTTTATTATTTTTTTGTGTGTATGTTACCCGATATCTCCGCCTGTGGTCTTGGTGGTAATAATGAGCTATTCCGGCAAGGAGAGAAACAAGTTGCTTCATTGAACTCTGGTTTATTTATAACATAAAAGTACTAAATTACAGTAAAGTTACCTTATTACTAACTATTACTTATTCTATGGTGCTGAGTAGGCACAGTATTCGCTTACCTACCGTTGCATATTAACATGATACTAAACCGCCAATAGTAACCCAATATTGATGATTCTTTCGCTGGTGTATAGAGTATGATCCCGGGGTGATCCCATTTTAATTTAATTCCTGAGGAATTGCAACTTGTCCCGTAAAACTTAAAAGAACGTCATCTTCTCCTGAAATCACTACATGCCGAATTTTTTTTTGTCGACTGTGGTATAGTATGGATCCTTTATCCCCGCGACTTCGTTCGGTTGCTGCTATTTTTACATAAACTTTAAACTTAGGGGTTGTGTGTCCGGAATTTCTTTCTGTGCACCCATACGTTACAACAGGAAGCTACTCTCCAAATTTCATACTCTTAGGCTCTGCGTTGATTTTCAAAGAGAATAAAACTACTACGTTTGATTGTCAGTCAGTCAGTCAGTACCGTAAGAGTTATTATTGATGACGAATGGATGTCATAGTTACTTTTGTTTTTTATTCGAAAGTGTAGGTGGCCAATGTCATCCTCAAGCAAAACGCAAAGAGGTTGATACCAAAAAAAAAGAAGTTGATATTAATCTTGTGAATATTCAGGAATTTAGGTTTAAATTAGTTTTTAGGTTTTGTAAAATATATCTTATTGTTGATAATATCAATGCACCACTGTTCGTGTACAAGGTGATTCATAATATGTATGTATACCATCCTTTAATATTTATTATATTATAATCACCTTGTACACGAACAGTTGTGCAATTGTGTAAGCATAATGGTAATGAAGATCATAACTTTGAGGGTAAATTTAATAATCTTAGCAACATTCAAAACGTTCCAAACTTGACAAGGGAAAACTTCAAGACCTTAGCTTCTTCCTTTATGTTCGAATAACTTCAGATGTCGCTAAAATTGATAAAATCATCCTCGTAATTGCGATCTTGATTACCATTTCGCTTACACAATAGCCTAACTGGTTATTTCATTTTAGACTAGCTGACGCTCACAGCTTTGCCTGATTAAAATGTACGACCGTCCAAGTACCAAAGTCAAAGTCAAAAGGCTTTTATTTCAATAAAATCACTAGGATCACTTTGAAACGTCTTAGAAACTAGGTGAAGCTATACCATCAGTGGTATTGACTGGTGGCAGAAGATGAAGTCCACAGCTGAATATAGGGCTCCTCCATCTTTGGAGGAACTCTTGTTCCACGACGAACGGTCTTGAGCCTTTTGCATCCTTTTCCTTTATTTCATAGCGAACAAAAATTAACCATCTACGATTATTTTCGAGGAACACTCGAATAGCATTAAAGCTACAAGTAATAAATCATTGTTGACCTTCCAACAAATAACTCAAGCCAAATGATCCTTTCAAATGATTAACTTGGTGTCCATGTCAGTTACCATCATAAGTGGTTTTACTCAAATTACCATTAAAACCTTTACAACTACGTCTTTGTCAAAAGTACCTGAGTCATTGTATGTGGAGTACGAAATGCTGTTTAGCTACCTTTGAGATTTTGTTTACGCCATGACAGTCTCAAAGATTTATGGTACAAATTCGTTTAAAATAGCGCTGACACGCTTGCATTTGAACGGCAACAAGACATGGTATGGCCCCATTTCATTAATGAACCTAGGAACCTAACAAGTGCATTGTGTATAGTATTTGAGTATTAGTTTGATTCAATTACGCGACTGTGGCCGTGGTGGCCCCGGCTGAAGAATAGGCCCCTCCATATCTACCTATCCGCGGATGTCGTAAGAGGCGACTAAGGCAAAAAAGCTAGGGGATGGGCAGCAGCGTCGCTCATTTTAACAACGATAGCTCTAACTGCGCTCGCCAACCCGCATGCCCAGCGTGGTGAGTATAGGAAAATCCCCCCACATTATAAGGAATTTGCTGTGTCTGTGGGGGAGGCCATGTTCAGCAGTGGACGTCGAACGGCTGAAATGATGATGATGATGAATTACGCGACCAAAAGATCCATTGGACTGACCTCATAGCTCAGTTGGTAGTGACTCTGCCTTCTGCGCTAGAGGTCGTGGGTTCGTTTCCCGCACTGGACAAACATTTGTGACTAACACAGATGTTTGTTCTGAGTCTGGGTGTTAAATATTTATCTATTATTTATATCAGTCTCTGGTACCCATAGTACAGGCTATGCCTAGTTTGAGATCAGTTGACCGTGTGTAATATGTCCGGAATATTTATTTATTTATTTATTAGTTCGTGAAAAGCCTAGCGTGAGCATCCTAGACAGCGCCCTGTCTCTATGAAATAGTAAACATAAATACATTTTGGTGTATTTACACCAAAATGTATTTTTCAACATTTCCCACGACCACGTCGCACAAAGCTTCTATCTTGTAGCTTTGTGCGACGTGGTCGTGGGAAGTGTTGAGATTCCTCTATCATTAGGTAATTATATTTCTTCTTCTTCCTGCCCTTGTCCCACATTACGTAGGGTCGGCACAACATGTTTTCTTCTTTCACTCCCTTCTGTTCGCCGTCATCTCCGCACTCACTTATTTCTTACTCATGTCATTCTAAATACATATTTAATCATTAATTGACTAATTTTTAAAGCAACTAACTCCCGCCAGCGGGTTTGCTCGCGTGCTATTGGAACAGCATCTCTACAAGGTGATTCATAACATGTATACCATCCCGAAAGGGGGTAATTTTATTAACGAAAAGAAATAGGTAATATCAGCGATTAAAAACATTTATATTTTTATTATTTCTCAACCAACTTTCTCAAATTTACAGATTTTGGCATTTTTATCATCTTTAGAACTAATAACTAAACGTACAAGAATTTCGGCATCAAGATTGCTACCTCAAACAGCTTATTCATTGAGTTTGACCTGGTTTGACCCCAAAACAGCTGATTTTCACATAGAGTTTTTTCAATGAAAAATGTGGAATTTCCAAAAGTCGTAGAACAAACTTTATTGCCAATTGGTTGTGGAATAAGCCCCTTTCGGGATGGCATACATATTATGAATCACCTTGTATTATTCCAGTTCACAGACTAAACAAATCGATTGAGTATTGTAATTCAGTCGTAACGGCTTGCTCATAGAATACGTATATCTCTAATATTAATCTATTATGTATATCAGTCTCTGGTACCCATAGTACAGGCTATGCCTAGTTTGGGATCAGTTGACAATGTGTGATATGTCCGGAATATTTATTTATTTATATTATTATCTCTATGTATATACATACATACATAGATACATACATGTAATAATAATAAAAAAAAGAGGGTGCAGGAGATGGGCCAAAAATGTTTTTGGCCCATCTGACTTTGTATCTATTTTTTGTTCGAGTTAATCTGAGAAAGTAGCGAACAGATCTTTATAGAAAATTCACAAAGTAATTATTTAACTTATGCTCTGTATTGATTGTTACATTATTGATGCTATTTAACATCACATCTTGAGGGGAAGATTTGAGGAGGGCTAGGAGTTTGTATAAAAAATATTTTAACTGTACATATAAAAATATTTGTATTTGAGTAGGATTCGTCGAGTCACTTGTTTTTGGTAGTGCATCTTCTACCTCTTACATAATATTATCATCATTTCTGGCAATCATTGCACCACCGTTACGTAGTAGGATTAAATTTTGAGGGAATCTTACTTCTTCTTCTTGTCGTGTCACTGGTTTTTTCACGGTCATCCTGTCTTTGATCAGTGACCAGGTTGAGGTATGGTGGCCCTGAAAAGGGCCTATGACCGTCGATGAAAGAATCAGTGTAGTGAAATGGTTAAAGTGCGCCTCTTAGAGGCTCCTTTCGTGCACATGTCATATGTCTTCGAATTTTTAGGTTCTAGGACATGCCGGTTTCCTCACGATGTTTTCCTTCACCGTTTGAGAGCACTAGCATAGCGCACATAAATTTTCCGAATGGAAAATCCATTGGTGCACGACAGGTTTCGAACTCACGACCTGTGGATCTGAAGGCGGGGCCACTACCACCCCTCCACCAGTGCTCTCACCAGGGAATCTTACTGTTATAGGTACTCTAGGAGACACGTAAATGGTTGTATAAGTCGCCACCTGACGCTGCTGAAATCATCTTAAGGTGGGTCCGCATTTGTGACATATCAACGCGCCGTAGCTCCGTAACATGTTACGGTACTTGCTACGCTAAGTGTGGACCAGTCACGGCGAAATGTTCTTGCTTTCGTTGGTGGGCCTCTGAGTGGATCGCTGCGTGGCAATACCTCGTGTGATGTCCGCGTATCAAAATCCGTCCACACTATGTTTTTGTCACGCCTAACTGTTACGGTCACGGAGCCACGGCGCGTTTAAATGACACAAATGTGGACGCACCTTAATACTGCACCTTATCATTAGTCTATTGTAAACTACTGACTTTTAATGTAACGTCCTCTAAGGCTCATATTCAGAGACACGACAGTAAATGCTTATTCTGAAATGTCAATCAGACGAAATCCGTGCTTGAGTTTAGATTTGATTTGACATTAATCAAATGACATTTTCGTTCCGTTACACGTAGTTTGATGCATATTTATACTTCACTTTATTGTTCTATTCTATTTCCACCCTGGCTGCTTGAATTTCTGCGTAAAACGGATCGAAAAGTATAAATAAATCAAAATGTAAACGAGAACATTTGAATACAGATTTGAGACTCGATTCAGTTGAGAATAGTTTAAGTACCGTTCTTGAATAAAAGCTATGTTTGAGAAGAGATTCAATACTTAAGTTGAGTTCAGCTGATCTGTGATTAAATCTATGCTTGAGTCGTGTCTCTGAATACCAGCCTAAGAGTGTTTAGATTCAATACACGCGCGCACGCACGAGGATAATCAATCGCGAAATTTTGGCGCACTTATTTACAGCATCGAAAATGCAGCAACACGTAGGCGAAAATTTTCCTTTATGATGGCCATGGAGTCACATGAGAACGCGAAAACAAAGGAAGGGTGCGCCTAAAATACCGATTGATATTTCTTTTGTATGCCGTGATGGCCCTGGCTGAAGAATAGGCCCCTCCATATCTACCAAACCGTGGATGGTGTAAGAGGCGGCTAAGGGAAAATTGTTAGGGCATGGGCAGCAGCGTGCCCTATTTTCACAAAGATAGATCTAACTGCGCTCGCCAACCCGCATACCCAGCGGGGTGATTATGGGCAAATTCCCCCACATGATAGGAATTCATCAGTAAAGTTTGTTCTACGATTTTGAGACATTCAACATTTTTCTTTGAAAAATCTGTCAAATCTATTCAGACCCAATTATTCAGTTGTTTTAAGTAGTACCTAATCTTGATGTCGAACTTCTCGAAGTTTTTACCTAGAAAAAAACTCAGTAAGTTTGAAAGAGTTCGGGAAAAAATCTGAAAAAGAATATTTGTATAACTTTGCTTTTATTCCCCTAATATTCTTTCTCTTTGTTGATAGAATTTATATTTGAGGATGTATAATAATTGTGAATCACCTTGTATAATCAGAAGTGAGCTGATGAGCTTTGAGCTGAAGATTAATAGGATAAAATCGAATTACAGCCTTGTGTTGTTACAACGGCCGTCGTATCGGCCGACGCTTCCGTCACGCATTATGACAGGCATGGCAAGGTAGATACAAGATTTGAGCGAATGCCTTTTACTTGCAGAATTCTTAATTTGAAGGTGTCCAATTTTTACCCATCGACCTTCGACAGAGCCGCGAACACCGCTTACCTACTAATTGTAAGCTAAATATCTGTTCGACGGCCTTGTCTCTGTCTGTAGAATTATAGGGACGATCATAAGTAATTAGGTAGTCATTTTTGTTGAGACTTTTACATCCCACTAATGGTGACTAATGCGTGCATGTGAAGATGTTTGTGTAACTCTCTACGGATTGAATTGAAATTTGTCATGTAGGTATGTCAGTAGCAAAAGTCAAAGTCAAAGTCAAAAGGCTTTTATTTCAATAAAATCACTAGGATCACTTTGAAACATCTTAGAAACTAGATGAAGCTATGCCTGTTCCTCGCGACCAAGCCTATAAGAATCAGCCAACAAACACGGCTTGGGGCCTTTAATATAACTTTTTTTCGATTATCCTTTTTTTTCTTCACAAAATAAGAGTCAGTGTGGTGCCTATAGAACAAGGTGAGGCTCAAAAGAAAAAAAAATTAATAATAATCCCTAATAAACCTGAGCTTATACTGACATTATACAAATGTGAAAAAAATACAAATGAGAGCTTTTAGATCTAAATCTAGTTGAATTCGTAAATTCGCAAATTCGCAAAATGAACACAATAACTCAGCCATGCTTGATGCATTTCACTTTTACCTCTAAGTTCCAACTGAGCAAGCAATCATCACTTACCTACTCGTTAAACACATTTTCACTTTGTGTCTCTGTTAACCCACTCACTCTCCTCTAATACCGACGAGCTAGTTAGGTAGTTTATTTATTTATTTATTTGGACACACATTACACATTACAAGCATACAATATAATACTTATTAACAAAGTAGTTTTGATCTGGCTTGAAACGTAACTATGAAAAAATGGGCTGTTTTAGCGTCAAATCAGGAGCAATTCAGCTATTTTTCGTAGCAGTCTTGATTTCGAACCTCTAGTAGGTAGGTACGTTTAATAGTAATTAGTTATCAGGATAGGAAGTTATATAGCCCAAAACGTTCATTTTAAAAAGTTAGAAAATTGGTATGACAAAAAATCATCAGTGCCAGTGTGGTACGGCGGTCGATCAGCTCGGTCACCACGGATTATCGTGCACTAGGGCTGCCGGAAGAATATCCCGCCACGCTAGCCTTAATGACGTCATCCGCCGGGCTCTTACCAGTATTAACGTCCCAGCCATTCTCGAACCGAATGGTCTGCTACTTGATGATGGTAAGCGGCCTGACGGTATGACTTTGGTCCCTTGAGAGAAGGGTAGGCCTATGGTGTGGGACGCTACTTGTGTTGATACACTAGCGCGCACACATCTTCCGGGGACATCAGTTAGGGCGGGTGCGGCGGCAGATTCGGCCGAGGATCTCAAAAGGCGCAAATATGTTAGTCTTGATAGGGCTTACATATTTGAGCCTTTTGGGGTTGAGACCCTGGGTCCGTGGGGAAACGGGGCCCTCCGGGTTTTCAAAAAGATATCAGGACTTCTGATCGAAGCGACGCGTGACCCGAGAGCTGGCTCTTATTTGGCCCAGCGAATTAGCATTGCCATCCAGCGAGGCAATTCCGCCAGCGTCTTGGGGACGCTTCCGACTGGTAGTGATCTGGATCAGTTGAGCTATCTATAGATCGTTTGTAACGGTCTTTAGATGGCTCAACTGTTTCTTGTGTATTTTGTAAATATTAACTTGTATTAGTTTTAAGTTTCTTTCTGACAAAAATATATTGTATTATTTTTGTTGAAATAATAAGCCCTTTTCGGGATAGTTAGATACTAGTTCCGGAACATGTATTATGATTTATAAATTTGGATATGGATTTCCATGGCACAATAAAGAAAGAAAGAAAAAGTTTAATAAAGGATATCTAGATTTTTGTACTGAAAGCTAGAAAGAATAGTCTTAGGCAGTAACTCCCTCCCATTTCGCGTAGTAAAATATCATTTAACATCACAAACGAAGTCGGTACATTTACAAAGATGTACACATAATTAGCCATAACGGTCACTTCAACCGGTTATTATAAGTAACGTGTGACTGGTTATATTATAATTTCAAAGTGAATTTGAGCAGGTTCTGTAAAGAATTAAAATTAAAACCTAAATAAAAATAAAGGTCGCCGTAGGACGACCCCCACTAGATGGAAAGATGACCTAATCTTAAGATGCTTCGAGCTGTTGCGCGCAGACTGCAACACGGTCGGTACAGACCGCACCAAATCTATGGGGGGCCTTATATAGCGCGGTCCCTGACGAAGTCGTCGAAATTGACTCATGTCTTGGGCCCACAGGTGTACAACAGGTTACCATCAGAGTGGCTCCAAACGTTCGTATATTTAAGCGCCGCCTAAGACGTTGGCTTATCGAGCAAACTTTTTATAGTTTTGATGAATTCATAAATTCAAAATGACATCTAATTAATTAAAATTGTATTGAAATATTTTAATTAGAATGGTTGTGTTATTTGCCTCAGGGATATATTTTAATGTAATTTTATTGTGTGTACCTATAGGTAATCTAAATTTAATCAACATGACATGTAACATTTTTGTTATAAATAAAGAACCATTGAACCATTGAACCATGGTTTGGTTATGACCTAAGGCCTTAAATTATGATGAAAATGAAGAAAATATACAATTAACATAGTTGAAAAACTAAAAACTCGCTTTAATGACTGTTATTAACTGAAGTTAGAATATCTATCGCCAGACTTCATCACCGCTAGCTGTTTTACCAAATATTTTATTGTCATAGAAACTAGAGAGGTATGCAAAGTTTCAGCTTAATCGTACAATAATGGAACTGCTCAGATAATTATTATCGGAGCAGTTCCATGGAATAGATCTTATCTCCGTCATCAGATCGGCTTGTCACAATAATATTGTGTTGATAACGAAACTCGACAGGTATACTTAAGAATTTATGTTATTACTAGCTAGCGCCCGCGGCTAGCTAGCGTGATATCTAGATAAAAAGTAGCCTTTATCCTATCCAGGTAAAGAACTTAGTCTGGTCCAAGTTTCATCGATATTGGTTGATCCGTTATCGGCGTGATTATACCCCTAAAGCGCGTCACACACGGCAGCTTTAATGTAAAAATGTATATTATAGCACGATACATCTCATTACATCTTTCCATAGAACTAATTGACTAGCCTCATAGCTCAGTGGTAGTAACTCTGCCTTCTGCGCTAGAGGTCGCGGGTTCGATTCCCGCACTGGACAAACATTTGTGACTAACACAGATGTTTGTTCTGTGTCTTGGTGTTAAATATATATCTATTATGTATATCAGTCTCTGGTACCCATTGTACAGGCTATGCCTAGTTTGGGATCAGTTGACCGTGTGTGATATGTCCGGAATATTTATTTATTTATTTTATAGAAACCGTAAGGAGACCACACACGGCAGCTATAATGTATCTTTTTACATCTTCGTATCTTCTGTCAGTTTCTATGGAAAGATGTAATGAGATGTATTGTGCTATAAAATACATTTTTACATTATAGCTGCCGTGTGTGAAAGGCTTTCAATCAAAGTCAAAGTCAATCTTTCAGCTGTGTACGTTTAATCTGTGCTGTGTATAAATTTTTTGTATTGTCTTGTTGTGTTCATAGAGTAATTTTGTGTGTTTACATGTTATTATTTTGTTTGTCTACATAATTACTATGTAAGTAAAAAAATGCATCTGTTCTGTTCTGACCTATCTAAGCACATGTAAATATGTCAAAAGATTAATAAATTGAAAATTGAAATTTCCTGAGAAGAGAGATGAAATCGGTTGAACCGTTACGGCATGATTGAACCACAAACATCCAATCATTCCCACAAACGTTAGCAATTATAATATTAGTAGAATTATTGGATGTAGGTAGGTATGTGTTCAAAAAGCAAGCAGCTATACACAAGAATAAAGACTAGAATTCTACTTCACTGTAATTACGAAGGGATCTACCGTAATACTTGCCAGTGGCGTATTCAAGTCTCAGCTAAATGAGCTAGAACTAAACGTAATTATGTACCTAGGAGGTAAATCACAGCGATGGATTTTAATTTATGAGCGCTCATTATGGAATTGCGTCATGGCTGGCTGATGACGAAACAGATTACCCAAGATACAAGATTAAATATTTTTGAAAACGAAATAAAGTTAATTTACAGTTGTATTTTCACTTCATTTATTATTATTTTTTTTTTCTCTTAAATTGTTGTACACGTTGCATCTCCCTATATTATCAAATCTCTCTAGCCCCAAAGGTTTGCTGGAAGAAAACTCTTGTTAGGGCTAAGCTCGCCTATGAACATGACTTTTGAAATAACCATTTATGTATCATGCTTCTGTGTGCAATAAAGAATTACAGAACGACGAATAGACTGATTGATAGGTGAAGTAGAAAAGGGCGAAGAGCTGATTAAATACACGATCACCAGATCAGCTCGCTGTCATTATTATAATGCAGATCGGAACCCGGAGTCTAAAAATAGGATAGCGAAAATAGGGTCCAAATTGTTTAGCAAGATTTGAAGCACAAATATTTATTTCGCGGCGGTGGATTCTGTCTCTAATTCATCATTTCAGGCCTCATAGGCCTTCCCCATAGATTTACAGAATCCACCATTTGGAGGTATTTGCTCATACTCGCCACGTACCACGGTTGCCACGATAGGTATGCATGCGGGTTGGCGAGCGCAGATAAGGAACGATGCTGCCCATACCCTAGCTTTTTTTCCCTTAGTCGCCTCTTACAACAGCCCCGGGTAGAAATAGAAGGGCCTATTCTTCAGCCGGGGCCACCACGTTTATTCACCGCGGCAAATTACTTAGAGGTTCATATGGTTCAGTTCAGACGTAACCAAGAAAGATTCAAGCAAGACAAGCATAAAATTAGCTTGAAGGCTCGTGTCGCGTGGCCGCGGGCTCCGAGTGTGGCGAAAGTACTGTGACGCAAATCGATATTAACTTGTTGATCACAAGATCATTGCTAAAGTGGATCGACTACTAGTTTCCGAGTATTAACTTAGCTAATGATCTGTTACTTAGAGCCTGTCCCACGCCACATTCACAGAATAACAAGGAAAGGTTAAAATTTTGCGCGAATTCCAAGCAATTCCCGGAAGCCTAATGAATTGAAAAGGTTTTTAAGTGCTGTCAATAAATGCATATTAAAATAGCTGGCCTCATAGCTTAGTTGGTAGTAACTCTGCCTTCTGCGCTAGAGGTCGCGGGTTCGATTCCCGCACTGGACAAACATTTGTGACTAACATAGATGTTTGTTCTGTGTCTGGGTGTTACATATATATATATTATGTATATCAGTCTCTGGTACCCATAGTACAGGCTACGCCTAGTTTGGGATCAGTTGACAATGTGTGATATGTCCGGAAAAAAAAAAAAAAAAAATATTTTGTTGACAGCAACTTGACTTGATGATGGTTATTGGCAACGGATGGTGCAATTCGTTGATAGATTTACAATTGACTTGTTTAGGGTTAGATCGACACTTCGACACTTTTGCCTTATAGAGAGACTAGGATCCTGTTTCTTACATACTTCGCGCGACAATTACAAGAATATCGCGATAGCAGGTTGTTATTTCATTATTTTCTAACTTTTTTTTATTTATGGGTCTTGTTCAGTTACTGGAAACTACTTTTTGAGATGTAGCTAAGTGATACAGTGCGGGCATTTAGGCCGCGACTAGAGCGCTAATAGAGACGAAATACTTGCTGTGTGCGTGTAACGTTATTCTTCAGGCCAAAAACCTTATGTTGACCTGAAAATAATAGATCCAGTAGTCCTGTCAGCACAACGGTGTTATTTGTGTACAGTCGAACGTCACAATAGACGGCCTCAGGTGCCATTGTTGTGTATAATATGCAGCTACGGGCGATCGGAGCCCGATTTCGTCACATAGGAGCGAAGCGGGCAGTCGTCGGATCGGAACAGCTGTTCGGCCAGCGCGGTCAAAGCCTCTACGTCCCCAAGTAGGTAACACGTAAACTCACTTGCAAAGAATCCGCCAGAAACAACCGAAACTGCTGCCGTTCGGTACCTCGCCGGCGTAAGATATAGTCATGTTTCACTATTGAACACACTAATAAAATTAATATTTATTTATACACACACACGTTTTGTTGGCTTGGAGCGAGACACACACGGAAAATTAAATGCGTTTTAGAAAGTAATCAAAAAGTTTGTCGGTTTAGTAACTAGGGAAGGGTGGAAGGGGGGTCGTTAGGTGGAGCGGTGCACTTATTTAGTCACATTCTGGTGTTATGTGCGCTGCCTTCCCCGAATCGTTGCAAAGCGTGAAGGCGGGGCCAGCGGGAGCACCGTCCGCTGCCTATCGTCAACTGTGACTGATGTAGTCCCTGTTGCTTTGCGCTGTGTGCGTGTTCTTCGACTTGCTTGCAGCGACGCGTGCGCAGGCTTCGGAGGCTCTGTCGCGCCGTCATGCCCGCCGCGTCCGCTAGGTGGCGCTCTCACTAAACACAGCCTTCCACTGCGTACTGACTGACGTAGTTAGCTTTATCAGTGGATGTCGCAAAGGAGTGTTTATACACCTGGAAACGATGATTAGCTTGTAATTTGAATTTAAATATGATAACACTCAAGTAGCATGCCGACCTTAATTATTTATAATTTTCATTAAAAATGATTTGTGAGTTTATTTGTTCCCCGATATTTCGGCACAGTTGCATTCGCCATGATCACGGAGTAAACTTAAGTCTTTGCGAGTAGATCTTAATGTCATTGGCAAACGAATCTGTCTACCCTCACTCTTTTATAAATTCATAGGAATACCGTATTTAAATTAGAGAACCAAAGGGAAATTTGTAAAGACATATTTCCCATTGGTTCTCTAATTTACTAACTTATTTTTTGCTCTATTTTGGACCCTTACGTATATCATAACCCCTTAGCCGATTTGACTTATATTCTCACCAGCATGTACTACCAAATTCCATGTACATAGTATCAACGGTTCAAAAGTTATGCTCGAACAAACATACAACGCAAAGTCGTCCAAGTTGTTTGAGATCGCTCGTTTCGCTCCCTCGATCAATCATCTAAGCAAGGTTGTTTTACTCGGATCACTACATAGCTACGCAAGTACTTGTAACTTGGCCAATTTATCATAAACAAGCTTGTGTCGCGGCTTTGCTCGCACATTACCTACCTAGATAAAAAGTTGTCTATAAGCTATTATGGGTGAAGAACTCTATCTATTCCAAGATTAATCAATATCGGTTGAGCCGTTACATTTAAATTAAAAAAATATATTTATTTTTATATTTATTCATCAATGTTTCAATATAATAAATATAAATAAATCTGTAGTCCGTGTCTTCCACAATAATACTTACATACATAACATCACGCATTTTTTCCAGAGGGGTAGGCAGAGACCACGGCTTTCCACAATAATAATCCAAGGTTAATACATTTTAATGTTTTTCTAATTTCCAAAATTGTAAAAAACCACCTTTAGTATACTAGCTGTTTCCCGCGCCTACGTCCGCATTCATTATAATTTTCACCCCCACTTTGCCCCCTTTTTAGGGTTGATTTTGAGAAAATGCTGAGACACGTATTTCTTACCAAAATCCTAAATATGAATTTTCAGATCCTTAACTTGAGGAATTATGGTTTGCCCATAAAAACGATCAACCCTATTTCATCCCTTCAAGATTATTTTTTGAGATAAAAGATAGCCTATGTCCTCCCCAGGATATAATCTCCTTGCCAAATTTCATTACGATCCATTCAGCCGTGAGGTTTAGGCGTGATGATGAGGTAGCAAACAAACAGAGTTACTTTCGTATTTATAATATTAGTAGATATATGGACTGATAAGTGCTTCTATAACATCCGAATCTACTACTAATCTTTTTATGCCTGATTACTTAGACACAAAAGAACAAAATATGTTGTAATTTCAAATTAAAATGGAATAACTAATTCATATCCTAATTTTCAAGGATTTACCCATCATGGCTTCCTTCCAAACATAATATGTATTTACAATCTGAGTAATATTATCATTAATGGTATTTTGAATAGGTGTGTAACATTAATTTAGTAATTTATTTGAAGAAATAGCTTCAATAAAGCCGTAACAAACGGCGTAACATACGTTACTAAAAATTTTCCATACGTCTACTGAACAGAGTCAATTTGAGTTTGACTTTTTAGGGGCTTACGATACATGTAAAACGAGAGGTGCGGGTTCGATTCCCGCTGCGGTACAAATTTTTGCATGATCTGCAAATATTTGGTCCGGGTCTAGGTGTGGTAACATGGTACTCGTAGTTTCTGATACCCACGACACAGGGAATCCTAGTGTGGGGTCAGGACTATGTATGTGATTGTGACTGTTATTTATTTATTCATAAATGTCAAACTCAAAATTGACTTTATAAGTTGACGTACGGATCATTTTGAAAATAATTTCAGATGACATATCGCACGCAGTTAGAACACGTCTTTACTCTTCTACGGCAGAGTTACGGCGTAATATCCTGCGCTACATTTATTTCCTTTAATTTATGGATAGTTCATAAAAAAATATATTTACTACGCATCAGAGCAGAAACATTTTTGCCTAATTATATATAAGAGGTCAGAGATGGGACTTTAGTTTGAACAACATTTTTGTATTTAAGGTTCGTTTCGCTTCACCGTGATTTGTGAAATGGTCAGTCTGGTAAATTTGGGAAAAATATATGAAAAAAAATGAACATTTATTTGCTATAATAATTTTTATTTTTGTGATAGAATAAGCCCTTTTGGGATAGTATACATAAGAATCACATTATTCACAGAAAGATTATTAATAGAAAATAGGGATCCACCTACCTTAAAGTTCGTTTTCAACTTAATGAACTTGATGTGTGTGTACTGTAAAACACAATTACCAACTTGATGAATAAAATAAAACACATTTTTTCATCTCTAAGTGTACTATAAAAACACATCTACACATCTACAAAATTTATATGTAATATTAAACTCATTTACCAAATTCATATGCACTATAAACCACATTTACCTAAATGAGTACCTACAATAAAACACATTTTCCGAACCTGACTAGAACTTAATTTGTCATATTCGAAGCTTAATATAACAGAACATCTCACACTTACTAGTATTTTTAATCTCACTATACAAAACTACGCAAATACTTCTATTATCTAAAATCTAAACAAATAATTTGACTCACGATTTGTCAGTTCTCTATGTTAAAAAAATTATGTTGCCACATTCAGTCCGTCAGAGTTGTATCTGATCAGATCAATAAATGAACTGCGAACTAATCAGCTCATTATAGCCCAATTATTCAATGGATCAGCACAAATTGTGATACCCGCTCACCGCGGATTACCGAAAATCACGCGATGAACGTAGCGCGATCGCGTACACAGTATACCGAACCAATGAACTGACTCAATGAACTTCACTTTTAATTTTCGAGAAAAAGTGGCACCACCCTAACTGTCAAAACGTGAATAACATTATTTGTTAGACTACATACTACATAAAATCACGCCTATTTCCCAGAGTGGTAGACAGAGACTATAGATGAAGAATGTAATTTTACAGAAGAAGATGAGAGAAAATATTTTTTTTTTATACAACAGGTGGCAAACTTACGGACCACCTGATGTTAAGCGGTTACCGTAGCCTATGAGCGCTTGCAATACCAGAGGCAATACCAGAGGCATCACGCACGCGTTGCCGACCCCGAACCCCCTTCCCCCCTAAAGAGCTCTGGCAACCTTACTCACCGCAGGAACACAACACTATTTGAAACAAATAATGTTATTTGGCTGCGATCTTCTGCAAGGCGGAGGTACCTCCCCAGGCAGGCTGCTCCAATTCAGAACGAGAAAATCTCGCTGTGCCCTCCCTCTCCTAAAAATATATATATGAAATTTTTCCTTATTTTTCCTTATTTTTTTTTTTTATAATTATGATGAGAGTGAATGAATAAAAAGAGGTATATCAGGATCGTAGCAAGTGGAAAGCCGTGGTCTCTGCCTATATCTGCCTCTCTGGGATATAGGCGTGATTTTATGTATGTATGTAATTTTACAGAAGTTCCATTATAGGTACATTTAATGCTATAATTTCGAGATAATCGATATAAGACAACTTCCCATTAGAAATACCACCTTAAACACATATTTTTTTTAAATATATTAATATACTAAGTCGACTATATGCGTTTTATACTTCGGTACATTATGCAAAGTGATTCATAATATGAATACTATCCCAAATAGGGATCATTCTATCAACAAAAATGATATAATCTTCAAATCAGCTGTGCTAGGTCTTTAAGTCAAAGTCAAAAGGCATTTATTTCAATCAAATCACTAGGATCACTTTGAAACGTCTTAGAAACTAGGTGAAGCTATGCCTGTTCGTATTATCTTCTATAATTATTAAACGTAGAAGTTGAACATTTAGATTTCTGCCTAAACCAGCTGATTAATCGAGATTGAAGAGAACTAATTTATATATATGAAAAATATCGCTTACCATCAAGTGGGCCGTAAGCCTGTTTGTCTCCGTATAATATAAAAAAATTTAAAGATTAGACCCCAAAACAGCAGATTTCTGCACAGTAATTTTTAATGAAAAAATTACGAATTTCTAAAAGTCATGCATAAACTTTATTACTAATTGGGCAAAGAATAGTACCCCTTTCGGAATGGTATACATATTATGAGACACCTTGTAGAATTTTCGATATCTTTACGTCAAATACCTAACAAAATTCTGGCGCACGCACTCAGATTACTTACATTTATGCACAAAACGGCGTACAGCAAACAAAATGTTTTGTAGGCCCGTCTAGAACCTTTTCGATCTAAATGATTATTGATTTCATTCCCTTTTGTTGGGACATCGTTTAATAGTCTATCTTTAAGTTGTACCATGGCTAAGCGACTTCTATTTAGAACCAGCTTTCGCACGCAACTTCGCTCGCATTGTTTCAGTTTTAATATCACATATGCTTGGTTTGAGTCGAGTTGGTGTCGAGGCGAAATGGTGTGCGCAGGCACCTAAGCAGGAGGCTCCAAAGAAACAAATGAAAGCTATAAATAATTATAACAAATGAATACATTAAATAATCGGATTGTCTTGTGTAAAATAAAATATAAATTAATAATCTGTTATCTGTGAGTAAATCTCCATACATTATTATTAAATTATGTACTTTTTCCATTTGAATTCTACAGGGTTCCGCCAACAACTCACAATTAATTGAGCATAAAAAATAAATCTCCTTTGCTGTCAGCTTATCAGGTAACTTGCATTTGATACAAGAATTTGGAATTAAAAAAAATCTTGCATTATTTGTGCCAAGCAAACCCTAGAGCACAAAAAATAATTACAAAAATACTTTTATGAATTTTTCATATAACACAATAATTGATAAAAGTTGATCTATCGTCTATTAAACATAATTATGAGCCACCTTGTACAATTTCGTTTCATAAACAATCTTTTATGGGAGTATTCCCGTTGCTCCCACTGTCCGTGTCCCCATGTTAGTAGTCATGCGTCCCCACACAAAATTCGACCACATCGGTTCAATTCACATCGGAACCATTAGAGATCAGAGATTTAGGAGTATTTTTAGTTGATTATTTTTAAATAACCCCCTTATTCATATTATCAAACTTTATCGGCTTTTTATTAGCTAGAGCCTTCTTCGCTCTTCTAACTCTATCTATTTCGAGTTTCATTTGAATCGGTTGAGCCGTTATTGAGTGATTGAACCACAAACTTGCAAATATCCTCACAAACTTTCGCATTTATTATATTGGTAGGATGTCCCCTCTTTCTTTGTTTACTGTTAGAGCAGGACAGATAAAATTAGTGAATGATTATGAATAAGAGGTTTAAGCGGAACTAGTTTGTTATGTGTGTATAATAAAGAATTTTCATTCATTCGTCCATTCATTCATTCATTCAAGAGGGTCAGTGACGTCGTTTTAGCCAGATAGAGAACTCAGGATGCATTAACTGAAGAGATTCTCGGTGGCAGCACCAAGGTCCCAGCTATATGTGGAGAGCGATACGCGCGCTGTATGACTGCTGAAGCCCATATCCATGAGTCGCGCCACCTGGAATTGAAATTACCAATTGTCACTTTAGCCACGACTCTTTTTGGTACCATGTAGCTTCTTAAACCTGGTCTCATAGCTCAGTTGGTTGTAACTCTGCCTTCTGCGCTAGAGGTCGCGGGTTCGATTCCCGCACTGGACAAACATTTGTGTGATGAACACAGATGTTTGTTCTGTGTCTGGGTGTTAAATATTTATTCATTATGTATATCAGTCTCTGGTACCCATAGTACAGGCTATGCCTAGTTTGGGATCAGTTGACCATTGTGCTATGTCTGGAATATTTATTAATTTATTTAAACCTACCACACAGGGAATCCTAGTGTAATCTAGGACTCATCATTACCTTCCTGCCCTTGTCCCACATTATGTGGGGTCCGCACAACATGTTTTCTTCTTCCACTGTCTTCAATTAGCTGTCATCTCTGCTCTCACTTCTTTCTTACTCATGTCATCTTTAATACAATCCATCCATTGTTTCATTGGCCTTCCTAAACTCTTATTTCCATTCACATTCATACCTAACTCCCTTCTCGTTACATGAATTTCATCTGGACTTGCTGGAAGGATGATTATGATGATATTTTCACAACCCCTGGGCCGTTTTAAGTCATATTATTTTTACCAGTAAATCTTGATAGTATTTTTAACATGTTTATAACAACTAAATTCCCGTGAGCACCCGTCTGAGAAGCAAGGCGTGCGTCGATTCCCACTATTTTTATATTCCCACGGGACAAATGTTTGCATGATCTGCAAATGTTTGTTCCAGTTCTTGGAGTTGTGGTACCATAGCAAGTAGTCAAAGTCAAAGTAAAGTCAAAAGGCATTTATTTCAATAAAATCACTAGGATCACTTTGAAACGTCTTAGAAACTAGGTGACGCTACGCCTGTTCCTCGCGACCAAGCCTAGAATAATCAGGCAACAAACACGGCGCGCGTGCCTATCATTTTTTTCGATGATCCTTTTTCACAAAATGGAATTTAAAGCTTAGTGTGGTGCCGATAGAACTAGGTGAGGCTTAAAAGAAAAGTAAAGTAGTTTCTGATACCCACGACTCAGTCCTAATGTTGGTTCAGGACTATGTATGGTTGTTTTTTGAGAGACTTTGACTGGCCTCATAGCTCAGTTGGTAGTAACTCTGCCTTCTGCGCTAGAGGTCGCGGGTTCGATTCCCGCACTGGACAAACATTTGTGACTAACATAGATGTTTGTTCTGTGTCTGGGTGTTAAATATATATCTATTATGTATATCAGTCTCTGGTACCCATAGTACAGGCTATGCCTAGTTTGGGATCAGTTGACAATGTGTGATATGTCCGGAATATTTATTTATTTATTTATATTTATTAGATGGCTTACCTTAGAGTCGAACTCCCAGACCGCGTGTGGTCCGCTAGCGTAAACATTGGTCCAATGCTGAGCTGTCTGGATAAACATGTCCCTGTTCTCTTTGTACTGAGTCGCGACGACGGCGTCTTGTGGGTCGTCCGGCTCCGCGGAAGACAGCAGCGCCTGTAGGGTAGGTATCAAACTATTACTATAGTCTAACGAATATTAGATTCACGATTTGACAGTTCTTTAGGACAAAATGCGTAATAATGTTGCCACATTCAGTCCGTACTGTAACAGATCAGACAGATCAATAGATTATGAGAGTTTTTTTTTTTTTTTTTAATTAGTTTACACGTAGTAATGTGCTCTAATAATATTACAATCTAGCCATGTTGTAGGCTAATAATTAATTTAACATTGACATATTTTTTTTTAATAAATACAACTAAGAATGTGTCCACTAACACTTTTCTTACTGTCTCTATTTAAGGGAAAGACACTTTGTTCTTGTGTTCTTGATAGGTAGCACACGTTTGCACTTTCACTACATTACACTATTATTAAGAGCGAAATGATCAGCTCATTATAGCCCTGAAATTAAGTGAATAAGTGCAAATTGCGACGCACCAGCTCACCGCGGCCTTTTGAAAATAACGCGTTGTTTTACCGTAGACAGACTCCGCCCTCGTGACTTACCACGATTAGAGAAGAAAAGAACTGTATCAACGGTTTTGATTAATCAGATCTGCTGTTCATTTTATTACTTTTTTTGGGTATTTTTATCATCTTTATCATGTGCACGAAAGGAGCCTCTAAGAGGCGCACTTTAATCCTTTCACTACACTGATTCTTTCAACGACGGTCACAGGCCCGTTTCAGGGCCATCATACCTGATCACTGGTCTAATGCAGGATGACCAAGAAAGATTCAGTGACATGAAAAGCAACTTGTGACATTTATCAAGCAAAACCCAACCCTATTTAAAACACACCAAGCTGGGCGTTCTCGCGAGCTTCGCGTACGAACAAATAATAGGCTTTATCTGCCATTATGTTAAAAGTCCCTTCAAAAGAACGCCTACTTTATGGCACCAAAAATATTTAATAAACTCCCGGAAGGACTAAGAGAATTATCTGGCAACCTACTAAAAATAAAACTACATAAATGGCTAGCAGATAAATGTTTTATTTCTATTGCTGAATTTTTAGACTGTAAATTTGTCTAATGATTACCTACTTATTGCTAAAATCTAATTTAATTAATGTAGAATGTGCAACTAATATAAATATAACTCATAATCTTGATTGTTTTTAACTATGACTCTAATCTTATATCTAGGTATCTTAATTTGTAATCATAACGAAATTGTTTTTTAATTTTAAAATTTTGATATTTTTTAATTATTGTAATCCTACTATACTAAATAAAACATTTGCATGCTTGTGTAGCAAAAACATGTGCGCCCGCTTACTGCATAAGACGCAAATAAACTGATTTCATTTCATTTCAAGCATCAGCTTAGATGCCACTTGACTCGATTGATTTTATACGTCATTTTTACAAAAGAAAGTTTTTAATTTGGCTTTGTTACCTGAATAGAGAGCAGCACTGTGCGAAGTGTGAGGGCAGCGGCCCACTGGTCCTTCAAGATGTCCAGGCAAATGTGCCCCGTCACAGAAGACACGTTCGGATGCCAGATGTAAGTACTGAATCGTATCTGCGGAAAGATTTTCCAGCTATATCAGGGTTTCTTAAAGTGGGTCCACAGACCCTCAAGGGGTCCGTAATAAATGTGACAGGGGTCCGCAGTAGCTCATATTAATTCTTAATTGACATGAGATCTAAAGAAGTGTTGATAGCTGAATTTCAGTTCATAGTTTTTTTTCCCACAATATTATTAGCCTGGGGGTCCATGGCGTTTTAAAAATTCAGAAAGTGGTCCGTGGTTGAACATAGTTTAAGAAACCCTGAGCTATATGTATGTGTAACCGTTGGGGAGTAGTCTTTTTCTTAAAAACACTAATATAATCCCAGTAGCGTGGTGAAATTTTTCAACACGGCGCACATGTCTAACCCAGACCCGGAACAAATACTTGCAGGTCATGCAAACATTTGTGCCGCAGCGGGAATCGGACCCGCACCCCTTGCGTCTCCGACGGGCACTCGTTCGCTGCGCCACATAGGTCGTCTATATAGATTACTAGCTTCCAACCGCGGCTTCGCTAGCGTGGCACCTACAAAAAAAGAAGCCTATATGCTATTCTAGGTAAAGAACTCTATACAAGTTTCAACTAAATCGGTTGAGCCAACAAACATCCTCACAAACTTTCGCATTTATAATATTAGTAGGATATAGATTTCTAGTAAAGAGCAAAAGTCACCTTAGGTGGGCTGAAGGGGTATGCATCTGGCACTTTGATCTCGAGCTTGAACCTCCCGCCGGCGTACGGCGTGTCTCCCGGCCCCAGGATCTCGCCCTGCAGCTCCGTCCAGCTCTCGTTCACTAGCTCCAACTTTATCTGTCCTCCCACCACCTGCAATCGAAATTTCCAATTAATATATAAAATCACGCCTGTTTCCCGAGCAGTAGGAAAAGATCACGGCTTTCCACTTGCTACGATCCTGACATACCTCTTTTGCTTCATTCACTCTCATCAAATTCCTCATACATACTCGTCGGTTTAGGGTACTCTTGACCTAACCTTTTTCCAAAACGTCACTGATTTGGTCACAATTAATTTGAGAAAATACATGTGATGCGTTATAACCATTTGACGACTAAAACAGAGCACCAGTACTATTCTTAGTTTTGCTGGAGCAATGACAATTCGTTGTTTTGTGTCGCAAACTCATACAAAGGAACTTGCATAATCATCATTACCACTACATTGTGTTTATTAATAGTTTTTTGGCAGAATTTACCATAACAAGCTTTGAAAATTCTGCAGCAAGAATAAGGCCATTGCTTTTCATGTACTGTATGGTCCTGATTATAGTTTACTAGCTTTCGCCCGCAGCTTAGCTCACATGATACCCAGATAAAGAGTAGCCTAATAAAAAGGAATACAGTAGCTTGTTTTTTTGTTTTAGGATCGGTAAAAAATTATTTAATCCCAAGCAACAGAATTCTAGGTTTTAAAGGACAGTTTTTTTTACAATTTTATATAGAGATTGGCTGAATTAAAGGCGACAGTCTCAAATAAAAATGGTTCAAATTCTCGTAAAATAGTGCTGGCCTGCTTGCATTTGAATTGTAATAAGACATCAAGGCCCCAAGCCTAGAATAATCAATAAACATGGCTTCAGCCGGCAAAGTGCGTATGTACAAGCAAAATTTATTATTGTGTCGCAACTTGCAATGAGTATCTCTTGTGCATAGTGATGAAGATTGTACAACACGTTATTGATTGATCATGATTCATCATGTATCTATGCATTACATGTCATATATGTGAGCATGGGTTAATTAAACTTGATTGGTTCTTGTTGCAATCTCTCCCGGTGAACAATAACACTGTTATTATTAAAGATTGTTGTTAAATCAATCATTTGAATCAACTGAGCATGGAATTTGATCTTCATTTTCATAAAGGTCATCAATCGGCCGAGGATCAAATTTGGCACAAATATGTGACGTCCCGCTGCGGGACAAATGTTTGCATGATCAAAACATGTGCCGACCCCACATGAAGTGGGATAAGGGCAGGGAGATGATGATGATGCTGAATCATGCTCTGCAATTATTCTTGTTATATAGATTAATAGAGAAAAAACAGTAAAACCATAGTATATGCAACAATTAAATGATTCGCGATTTTTTTTATGAGAAATTCTCTTACCTCTTCGCTTTTGAGCACCTCCTTGAACTCCCTTTTGATTCTTTTCGCAGCGATGTTTGCCATTTTGTTTAATGAGGATACACAACAAAAACAACAACAAAGTACTTTTCCAAAATGCGATTCATTCAATGCACAGACTAGAGTACTAATTCAATGCGATTTTACTTGGGTGCACAGACCAATAAAATGCTAGCTAACGTAGCTAACTAACGCAGACTAAATAGGGAATGAATGAATACTACCATGATGCTAACCACAGAACATTAATAAGGAATACTACGTTGTTTTTATGTTATACGGAGGCAAACAGGCTTACGGCCCTCCTGGTAAGTGGTTACCGTCGCATATTGACATCAGCAACACTTGGGATCACAGACTAGGAAGATACTTGGGATTTGGGATCGGTCGGACTACTGTCACAGATAAGTACGTACACATACTACTAAGGAATAGGTACTACGTTTAAGCCCCTTCGCATGACGCTACGCAAAAGTGACGGAACTCATTAGAAACTAGAGTTGCGGACTGATTGGAAACTCTGACTCGTCCACGACGCTATTGGAATTTCCTGAAACTCAGTCACTCAGTACACGATTTTATGTAAACAAAGTTTTAAAAACGAAAATTATTACATGACTAGTGATAATTCAAGCGATGACATGGAATTATTACTTGTCCAGTCACATAGACGTCAGAATCACTTATAATTACTTTTTATTCGTTCATTTTTCAACAGTTTCTCGAAACCAGTCGCCTGGCGACCAGCATGTCGAGTCGCCAGGAGACTAGTTACAAACGCTTGATTTGCCCATACTCACCACGCTGGGCATGCGGGTTGGCGAGCGCAGTTAGAGCTATCGTTGTTAAAATTAGGGACGCTGCGACTAAGGGTAAAAAGCTAGGGGATGGACCCTAGCTTTTTTCCCTTAGTCGCCTCCTACGACATCCGCGGATAGGTAGTTGTGTAGGGGCCTATTCTTCAGCCGGGGCCACCACGGCATCAATTGCTATACTGCAAGAATAATAAATAATAACCATTCATAATACTGTGATAGTGCGATTTAGTACATTTATTTTGTGCTATGCACCTGAAATAATATTCATACGGAATTCTTTATTGTTTGGGTACGTTAACACCGTGACCCGTGCCGCATGTTTGCAGCTAAAACTAAACGACACCGATGACAGGCCCACTACGATACTGCGTGACATGAAAACCAAAAGAATGTATCACCAAAAGTAACGGCTTACACCCTAAGGGCGTATTTTGCATGAAGTGGCTCCAAGAGTTTTGGAACTATTTGAGTGAAAAAGAAGAGTGATTCTTCTAAAAGTTCTTGACCCGAGTGACTAGTCTCGTCTGATATCGCCCTAAGCAGTGCTGCCAGGTACACTGACATAAAGCCATAGATTATAAAGGGGGGGTTTTTCAATCTGTTCAGCTCGTTTCAGCTTGCTTGCTTCATAGACTGTGGAACTCATCTAAAAGTTTCTCATTCGTTCATTTCACAAAAGCAACGCACTCCCGCGTCCCGCACCTCTCACTTCGCCTCCCTTTCCCCTTTCTTGCGCGCGCCTCCACCTCCTCACGTAGGGCGGGCATAGACTAGAGAAAGAAAATTAACGAAGCGAAGGGCTTTTGCTATGGTCGATTATTTGGAGGTGTCTACTAATTTACAACATACTGAATTCATAGCTGTTTAATTAGAAGTGAATGTAGAATGAGGCGTTTCAGACTTCAGCGCGTGTGATTGAACTTATTGTGTAAATATTATAAAGTTATGGCCAGTGTTTTAGGCAGTTTAAGGACGAGGATATGTTAAATTTACTCCTGTGTCACCCGGTTCCACCTATGTACCTGGCACATGAAGGTTTGTATTTATTGTACCTTTCACAAAATGTCCAATTTTTGCTCTGGTATATTCATATTTTATTGAAATTCTTTGTTCTATTCAACACTTGTTCAAACATAAATAGCTTGATGTAAGGGCATAAGGGCTCTCGTTGTTTGCTAGTGAATACATTCTCTGTGTACGATAACTGAACTGATTGCGGCACGACTTGAGACAAGCTTTATTCAATTTAATAAAAAGTTATTGATTACTTCTAGGTATTTATAATTACGTATTGTAGACTGAGACCACTAGGAAACTTGTTAAGAATATTTTAATGATCACTCACACAACACAGCAATGCATCTTCTGAAAAAGCTTAAAAGCTTTACTATTTTTTGTTTACTTTACATAGTGGTAGGGTGGTAGGTATTTAAATTAAGTTATGTAGTGTTTTGTTTACAACAAAATAATCTACAATCACAAATCCTTTCATATTTAACCAATATTCTACTTAGATGTAGTCAGAGGCACAACCAAACCATTATAATTAACATTTCTTTCCTAACTAGGACTAATTAATTAACATTTTAAGATAGGACCTATTTTTAACCAACTTCAAATATAGGAGGCACTCAAATAATGTGTTTATTTTATGTGCGTATTTAACTCGATATCTCTGCCATTTATTAACAGATTTTGATCGCTGGTTTAAAGAGAATTATCATGGGGTGGTCCCATATAAATTTTGTTCCTTATAGAGTGCTACTTGTCCCAAAAACATAAAAAATCATCTCATCTCTTGAAATCATATACCGACATACTTTGTGGACAAATTATATTGGCATCCATTGAAGTAGGTAGGTAATTCATTTATTGTTTGTGAATCAGGTACATTTAACAGTCAGTTCATAGGACTAGTCTAGATAGCTAGATTCTGCCACTTGGGCGTACAAACATTTAATTAACATTTCAATTATTAAAGCATGCATTAATTTAGTTATCTGCCTTTATTACATCGTCAAAAATTAATATATCTAAAAAAATTAACATAGGTAATAAAAAAGTAGGTAGGAAGTAGGTAGGTAATTGGTATTTTTTTGAGAGGTTTTTTGATAAGGCTTAGATTTTTTTTCTGAATTAATTTGCGATCTTTTGTTAAACAATTAGCAAATGTTTTGATTTGGATCAGTAGGAGTAACCTGCTCTCTCTACAGTAGGCCTTTTTTTTTGTTTTTGTTTAGAGGCTCTTTTCATGCACATGTCAGATATCCTAAAACTTTTAGGTTCCAGCACATCCAGTTTGCCACATTGTGTTTTCCTTTACTTTAATTTCCCTGAATGGAAAATCCACAAGTGCACACTGCACCACCACCCCACCACTGCTCTAATGGCTTTAATTACAACAGCATACACTGTTACATGCAAGCCAATTATTAATCAGTCACAAAGGTTGTATTGTTGTACACTATTTCTGTGCCCTATCTTGCTATGTGCATTATTCTGCTACACTGGGCACTGTCCGCTGCGCCCCCTGAGAATTATTCATGAAATTTATACATGACATTTATTTATTCAATACTAAAACACACATTTGCACAATGTTTTACAGAAAATAATAGAAAACACTTAAGTAAAAAAAATAAAAATTGTGTGCTGCTATTCATTAAACCTTGTGATATGAGTCTTAAGAAGTAATAAAGGTCTAACCTAAAAAAAAAAACAACTTTTTTAAATGCAGATCTTTCTAATTCTAATTCTAAGTGGGGGGATTAGATCTGTACTGACGTCCCGCGTTGGGGTGTATTGTCCACCTGCTGACCTCACCCCAGCCAGCCCAACTCCTTAAAGTAACGGAGAAGGACTCTGGGTTGGTGGCAACATTGTTCGAGAATCCCTGTTGATGTTGTGGATGATGAGGAGCAGATCTTATTTTTTTCAAAATCGAGCCCGTAACTCCTATTCTCACGGTTTTCGATTTCGCCTTAGTGGCCCTGAAAAAAACTCACTCTGTATATGTTAGTTTATTACTTAGAAAACCCTAGTCTAGGAAAAGAACACCCAGATTTTTCAAGTAGAAGGTAAGACTCATTGTTAGGTGAGCCTGTTGATTACTAGTTGTAACATAATTGGTGAAGTACTGATAGTGTACTGGGACCAACGGCATTGGAGACAATTTTTAAGAAATCGGTATGTCCTTAATTTGTACTGAATAGCAGTCAAACTCACAGACAGACATGAAAGTTAAAAAAAAAGAGCTGTGACAGATCTTTAGTTGGTTTAGTGCCTATTTGCTTTTTTATTTAGACTTGGCCATCCAATTGCCATGAGGCAGACAATGCTGGTCAGTCAGACGGTACCTACTCCCTGGCTTTCAATGACAATGATAAATCAACATCACACAACATGAGTCGTATCTTCACTTGAATGCAAATAGGTACATATGCCCGGATGACACGAGGCTGGTTTCTAAAAGCTGGTATATTAATCTAGTGGCTCCGGTTCGATTCCCGCTGCGGGACAAATGTTTACATGATCTCAATATTTGTTCCGGGTCCGGTTGTTGTGGTACCATGGTACTCTTAGTTTCTGATACCCAAGATACAGGGAATCCTAGTGTGGGGTCGGAACTATGTACATACATTCGTATACGACTGTTGGGCGTTTTTATTATTATTAGTGGTTGTTACCCGCGACTTCGTCCGCATTCATAGATAGATAGATAGATAAACTCTTTATTGTACACAGAGATAGAAAATAACAAAAGGGAGAAACAAAAAAGAATATTACGTACAATAGGCGGCCTTATCGCTAAAAGCGATCTCTTCCAGTCAACCTTTGGATGGACAGGATAAGACAGATCAAATAAGACGGAGGTGTACAAAAAGTTTAACACTACAATACGTACTATAAAAAATAATAATAACATACTAATACATAAAACCTAAATATTACCTAACTATTTGTAAATATACCTAGAAAGAGATAAGATTATACCTACTGATAGTTCATTCATAATAATATTCACCCCCTACTTTGCCCCCTTTAGATCATTTGCGAAAATGCTGAAACACGTCATTCTTTATTTCTTACCAAAAGCCTACTTATATATGTATTTTTAGATCCCTAACTTGAGGAATTATGGATTGCCCATACAAACTTTCAACCCCTATTTCACCCCCTTTGCACGAAAGGAGCCTCTAAGAGGCGCACTTTAATCCTTTCACTACACTGATTCCTTCACCGACGTCATAGGACCTTTTCAGGGCCACCATACCACAACCTGGTCACTGACCTAATACAGGATGACCAGGAAAGAATCAGTGGCACGTCAAGCAAGCAAGCAACTCGCTTCGAGATTATTTTTTGACACAAAAGATAGCCTAATGTCCTTCCCTCATATCTCATTGCCAAATTTCATTCGATCCGTTCAGCCGTTTAGTCGTGATGGGGAGGTAACACATAATCAAACAGAGTTACCTTCTTTCACATTTATAATATCAGTATGGATTTAGCATAACAACACATGTGCACGATGAGCAATCAAGATAATCTCTGTCTCATTTGAAGAGTCGATGACTGGCGCACACATTGAAGCGCACTAATTAGCTATTCGCTGCCCCGACAGCCCAATTCACAGGTCAGAATTGAATAATAGGACATTCGAATTCTTAATAGAAGACACGAAAATTTACCATATGCCTTAAAAGCACGATATAGCTTCATAATATGAAAACAATCCTAATTCTAGATGTGTATTACTATTACATATGACATTTTGGATGGATGGATGGAAGTTTGTAACTCAATCACGCCAGAACGGCTGAACGGATCTAGTTGAAATTTGGCACTGATATAGATTATAGTCTGGAATAGCACATAGATAGATAAGATAGATAGATAGATAAATCATTTATTCGACACACACAAATACAGCACAGACAGAGATAAAAACAATCGGAAGAAACAACAGTAGGTTACAATCACTATAAACAAACAGCTTAGGCACTTAGTAGGTAGGTAGGCTAACAGTGAACTTAAAAACTTAATAAACTATACATTAACAGAAAAGCAGGCGCCTAACCCACCTATCAAGTGGGTGCCAACTGGTGATACCTTCTTATGGCGAGAAATGTCTACGCTGCAGTGGCATGGGTCAAAAAGGTCCTATCTCAGCTTATTGCTGCTCCGCCGAGGCGTAGGAGTACATAGGAGATAGGAGAGTACATAGGCTACTTATTACATTCATATCTAACACTCTTCTCGTCATATGACATTCTTCCCTCCACAACACTTGCCAATACCACGCTAGCCTATTTCTCCTCAGCTTTTCCGTCAATGGCGCCACTTTCAAACAATCTCACATGTGTTCAGCCAAAACTGATACCTAAATTTACCGTATGTAGCAACAACAATTATTATTTGGCCACACATAAATCGGACCACCGCGTTGCGATTATTTTCATTAGGGATCTAGGTAGGTATGTGGTAGGAAAGTAGCAATATATTTTTTAACTAGCTTCCGTCCGCGGTTTTGTTCGCGTGGTACCTACATAAAAAACCCATATGCTATTCCAGACTATAATCTAGGTCTGTACCAAATTTCATCCAAATCCGTTCTGCCGTTTAGCCGTGATTGAACCACAAACATCTAAACATCCTCACAAACTTTCGCATTTATAATATTAGTAGGATTAGTAGGAACACATTATATTTTTACGACACGTTTTATCGTTTCAAATGAAGACCTAAGCTGAATTGCATGTAAATTTATGAATGACAACTTTCGTCACCGCTAAAACAATCTTTTAAACTTGATGGTCAGCCTGTAGGTATTTCCAACATGCTGGTTCAATATTATAGTTAGTGATGACTTATGGCACTGAGACTTGGTCGTTACCTCATACACAAGCTCAAAGTCGCGCAACGGGCTATCGAGAGAACTATGCTCGGAGTTTCACTGCGTGATAAGATCCGAAATGGGGAAATCCGTAGAAGAACCAAGACCGATCTCAGAATAAGTGAATTGAAGTGCCAGTGGGCAGGCCATACACATATAGCTCGCAGAACCCACAACCGTTGGGGAGTAAAGGTTCTCGAATGGCGACCACGAACCGTACGACGCAGTGTTTGAAGGCCCCCGATTCGATAGATCGAGACATCTCGGAACTCTTTAGGAGAGGCCTATGGCTGGCAGTGGATTGCTACAGGCTGATGATGATGATGATTACAGTCCAGTTTTCGTGATGTCTATTAATTTTGAGCGTGCTCGCTCTGCATGAGCAAATTTAACTCCAGTCATATAGCAAGATATCGAGAGAGATTTATCGCAAATGCATTACATATTTACGTGGCCACTCAGCGTCTTGCCGTGTGCAAGGAGCTTATTATGTAAGCATGCTTTGGCATTTTGCGCATAATGATTCATACTAAACTAGAAGTCACCCTTCTGTCAGACATCAATACAAGTTGATTAATAGTATGATATCCCGAAAGGCGGTGCTTAATTGCCAATCTTGCCGAACTTCTTGTACATACGTTTAGTAATCCTACTAATACACACATCCACAAAGTCTAGGGATCAAGCATAAATTTAAACTTTTTTCATTATCTTTGAATAATTTTTTGGGGTTGTTGTATATCATTTTAAGCGGAATTTTATGGTTTATTTGAATCACCAATTAAAGTAAACAAAAATTAAAAACAAAAAGAACCCTCGACTGAAATCGGAGATAAGTAAAAATTTCAACGTTTATTTTTTATTCTTTAGATAAAAGTAAGTTAAAAGAAAATTATCAACAGTAAACAAAACAACAATTTTATAAATCTTAGTAATTAGTTGGACCTCCTAAAGCATTGTTTACTGCTCTGCATCTTCTTCACATGCTCATTATCAGGTTGTCAATGGTGTTATGTGGGATAAGGCTCCAAATTCAACAAAGATGCAGAAAAAGGTCTTGCTCAGTGCACACATTTTCGAGCATCTCACTAAAAGCTCTTCGTCGGAGCAGGTCCCAAGCGTGCTGTATAGGATTGAGGTCGGCGGACTGCGTAAGCCACTCCAATAGCGATACATCGTTCTAGTGGAACACATTCATTATGAGTCCTGCAGTGTGCGCACGAGCATTGTCCTGCATAAACTGAAAACCTTCACCCATTTGCAGTCGATGCCGAATCACAATAGGCTGGACCACCTCGTCGCATTATTTAACAGCATTCAAGGTACCTCGTATACAAATGAGGTCTGTTCTTCTACCGAGGCCGATTCTGGCCCACACCATTATTTTCCAGCCTTAGTACGGATGAACTTCCTGTTTGTGTTGGAGTCTGCTTCTAAGTCCAGGAACGCGCCAAACTCGTACTCTTCTAGAATCAGGATGAAAACTGATACGGGATTCATCCGAAAACAAGACTCGGGCCGACTGTTCATTGGTCCAGTGTAAATTTTCACGAACCCATGTTAAACGTCTCCCTCGATTTCCACGTCGTAGAGCTGGGACTCTCAGCGGTCTGCTAGCATAATTACCAGGAGATGACTGCATTACTTCATGCAGTCATCTCCTGGTAGTTTGGTCACTGATAACCACCTGGTGTTGCAACTGCAGTCAGTATACGAGTTGACGAGCTGTAATTTTAGACTGCATTTTAGCGGCTTTTTGTAAAAAAAGGTCTTGTTTTGGTGTCATTGCACGGTATCTCCCTCGATGTCGTTCGGCCACGTCTCCAGTGAGATGATTCCGTGTCCAGAGTCTAGAGATCACGCTTTGCGGTGTTCCAATTGCATTCGCAACGACGCGTTGAGTGCGTTCGACTTCAAGCATTCCCACGGCAGGAAGCATGTCTTGCCGAGAGAAATGACGGCGAGACAACGCCGCGCAACTTATAAATGCGTTAAAACTCTTATTATATTTAAAAAAATAACTATATTAAAAAAAAATAACTAAGCGCGTCTAGCATCGAACTCACTTTCGAACACAAATTGGAAAATTCCCTCTGAAATTTTCTGAAACGTACTTTTTCTTTTTTTATTAAAATTTAGGGCATGATTATTTCATGGGCGTTCAGACTGCATTCACAGATTTAGGTAGCCAGTACATTTTTCTAAAAATATTTCATTAGAACACTTTGATCCCTAGACTTTGTTGATGTGTGTATTATAAATGCGAAAGTTTGTGAGGATATTGGTGTTTCAATCACGCCTAAACTGCCGAACGGATTTGGATGAAATTTGTTATATTCATAGGTACCACATGAGCGAAGCCGCGGGCGCAAGCTAGTCAGTTATAAAGAGGATAAAAATACCAAAAAAAGCTAATTCAAGAAAGTTGGGGGGGAAAAAACAATGAAAATTTTCATAGTTTTTTTTATATAATTTATTGATTTTTGTTGGTAGAATAACCCCCTTTCGGGATTGTATACATGTATGAATCAGTCGGATATCGGTACAGTAAGACGTCGGAACCCTAAAATGTAATATAGGTACCTTGTCTCCTGAAATTAAATATATACCCTTGAGACATGCAGACGTGCAACATTTTTTGCTACCAAGTTTCAAAATTCTCCATAGCGTGTTGTTAATAAGGTGGTGAGTGTGAGTACACTCGCGATTTAATATAAGCAATATCTGCTCATTTTTCGGTCAAAAACTCGTGTTACGAAGTTCGGAGTTTAATTATACATCATACAAACAAATTCGCTGGCGGACGGAGAACCGATTAATTTGCTAAACAATTGAAACTCAACCTTATTTACTTCACATACTAGATGAAATCACAAAGAGCCGCGTAGAATTAGTCGCGTTCAGCATCATTTTTATGGAAGACAAGACAATCAGTCATACTTTTGCAGTTACGTTCGCCGATCGACATGTGCACGCATCTGCACCAATGACCGTCAATAGTCATTATCACGGCAGTTCAAAGACCTTAGTGTCGCTATCGCTAGATCCGTAGTTTATTACGCGTTTTAACTATCTGAGACCGACATCTTAATTTTCCCTTCGAAGCACTAACCGTTCAGTGACCGCACTATCCGTTCAGTGACCGCACCATCCGTTCAGTGACCGCACTAACCGTTCAGTGACCACACTAACCGTTGAGTGACCGCTCTTAGGGGATGCTTAGTGCTTCGGAGGCTTTATCCCCCCGCTAGTGCTCATGCAGTTAGTGACCGCGCTGGCCGTTGCTTTTTAAGCTGTCTATTATTATTTAACGCCTAGGCAAGATTATACTACGAACGACATCACCAACGCGTGCAAACATTTGCCTGTATGTTTCGTACCTTAGAGCTTCACCGCACCGCTTTTTCGAGCGATTGCAAATTATTTGAATTTTACTTGATATTAATAACAGGAGCCCGTAGGAGCCGAAATATTTGCAGTTTCCGTAAAATTTACGCAAAGCAACATCTTGAGGAATTTCTTATTATAAATTGCTTACATGAAAGATAACGCAATGTTTGCGCACTGGGAAATTTACATGAAAACAGGTTTTGCTTAATAAAACTAGTGACAGGTGACCTATTTGAATCGCTGTGGTCCATTGATTATCAATAGTTTGAATAACCGACTTCAAATTCCTGAATATTTACAAGATTAATATCAACCTCTTTTTTGTTATCAACCTCTTTGCGTTTTGCTTACCTACTGAGGATGGCACTGGCCACCAACACTTTCGAATAAAAAACAAAAGTAAGAATGACATCCATTCATCATCAATAATAACTCATACGGTACTGACTGACTAAATGACAATCAAACGTCGTGGTTTTATTCTCTTTGAAAATCAACGCAGAGCCTAACCAAAATCCTAAGAGTATGAAACTTGCAGGGTAGCTTCCTGTTGTAACGTATGGGTGCACAGAAAGGAATTCCCGACACACAACCCCTAAGTTTATGTAAAAATAGCAGCAACCGAATGAAGTCGCGGGGATAACCATACCTTACCTCCGTCGACAAAAAAAAAATTCAGCAAGTCGTGATTTCAAGAGATGATGACGTTTTTTTAAGTTTTACGGGATGGGAATTAAATAATATGGGACCACCCCGGGATCATACTCTATACACCAGCGAAAGAATTATCAAAATTTAGTATTGGCGGATCGCGTAACATACACACAAAAAAAATACAGCCGACTTGAGAATCTCCTCCTTTTTGAAGTCGGGAAAAAAAAATCCCTGCCCTTCAGCTTTTTTCCTTTATATAGCAGGCTGCACTCAGGTCACTAGTGTCACACACACACTATCACTAGAATTTAGAAGATGGCCCTTATCTTGTTTACAAAGACTCGGATGCAACATATTCTCATACATAGTAGAGGCTGAGGGAGCCACTGGCTGATTCACGGCAGACATTACATTATACTTGAATCCGTTGGTAAACTCTCAACGACTCATCCGAGGGTACATGCCTCCCTACCAACTTACAGACGTTTTCTTACTGCTATTAGCTTTGCCGCAACTCGATGTCGTACCCAATGTATACCCAACATACAAACATTACCCCAAAATTGGTAAATCGTTTCCCAACTTGCAACATTAAAAAGATGCATTAAACAAATTGCGTCCTATTTATCTCCAATAATTATACGCATTATCACATTAACCAATTATTTGAGAAAACGAGATAAGACTTGAGAACGGACGCATGAAATGTTGACGACGTGTATGGATGGGCTGAGATGGAGGACGGGATTGCAAGCTGGCAACATTTTTTTTCAGTGTATGAAATTACAATTAATTAAATAATTGCTGATTACGAACTATAAATGTGCTACTTAGAAATGAAATGTGATCCCATCTTTATTCTTAAAACGCCCAGTTTAATTATATCATGTTGGAACAGCACACTATGGCATATTTTTATTTTTTTTGTGACTTTGACGATTCGGCGTCTGGCGACTGAATGACACAAACTACTCTCAATGAGAGTAGTTTTAGTGGTGACAAGATTCACGCGTGCTTTCCATTCTGGTTTGTTCTGTGTTCGATGGTCAAAGATTAGCCCGGGCAAATAACAAAAGCACAAAGTCTTCCGGTACAATTTTTGTTTTGCTACATTTTGTTCATGATTTCCATAAAACATTTTTTTAAAGAATATAACAATGTTAGTACTTAATTTTTGGATTTACTTTTTTATTATATGTCTAGACTAGCTAACGCCCGCGAATTCACGGTCTACCTACAAAAAAAAGTAGTCTAAATGCTATTCTAGACTATAATCTATCTCTGTACCAAATTTAATCCAAATCCGTTCGGCTGTTTAGCCGTGATTGAACCACAAACATCCAAACATCCTCACAAACTTTCGCATTTATAATATTAGTACCTAGGATTAGTAGGATAGTAGGATAAGGCAAGCGTTTGTCCGCTATTTCACCTAGTGTACTTTTCGACCGCTAAAAGTGTAAAGATTAGTGCTTTTTGTAGGCGCCCCTTTTCGTGAGTCCATACAAGAACGGTAATCTATACACTTTTCACGTTTGAAAAGTGAATAGTGAGAACGCGCTTTAGGGTCTCCTAGGGTTTACGGTGAATCCTAGCAGACATCAATTTAATAAGGTAGAAATCACTCATCTATTTACTATGCTTGAAGACACTCTTATACGTGTTCGGCAAGTAATCCCGCTCATTGAAATCCCTACAAACTTAGTTTGAAATTCTTTAGGTTGGGAACTTGAAATGACATGCTCCTCAGCCGTCTTGTTCCCCGCCTGACTTTAGGAAGAACAAAGCCTTTGCAAAATTCAACATTCTGTAGAACATGGGCGCCGCCTGTGGTGTATACGCCGCAATTCATGTCTGTTGAATAGGTAATTTTATTGTCTTTAGGAGCGCGAACCTCCGTCTGCTACACTGGGTTAGCTTATACGGAATCAATTCAGAGCAATTAATAGACGTGGGTTGGTAGGGTTGACTTCCTGAAGTCCGTCTCATTTTTTTTTTTTTTTTTTTTTTTATACCACTGAGGTGGCAAACAAGCATACAGCCCACCTGTTGGTAAGCGGTTACCGTAGCCTATGAGCGCATGCAATACCAGAGGCATCACGCACGCGTTGCCGACCCCCTCCCCCCCCTAAAGAGCTCTGGCAACCTTACTCATCGCAGGAACACAACACTATTTGAAACAAATAATGTTATTTGGCTGCGATCTTCTGTAAGGCGGAGGTACCTCCCCAGGCGGGCTGCTCCAATTCAGAACGAGAAAATCTCGCTGTGCCCTACCTCCTCCTAAAATCCTCTCATCATCATCATCAGCCTGATGAAGTCCACTGCTGAACATAGGCCTCCTCCAAAGAGTTGCAAGACGAACGGTTTTGAGCCTTTTCCATCCACCGACTTCCCACGACATTGTTAGTCGTCGGTACATCGGGCGGGGGGCCTTCCAACACTGCGTCGTCCGGTTCGTGGTCGCCACTCCAGAACCTTTGTTCCCCAACGTTTGACGGTTCTGCGAGCTATATGGCCGGCCCACTGCCACTTCAACCTGCTAATTCTGAAAGCTATGTCGGTAACCTTGGTTCTTCTACGGATTTCCTCATTTCGGATTTTATCACGCAGTGAAACTCCGAGCATAGCTCTCTCCATAGCCCGTTGGGCGACTTTGAGCTTGTGTATAAGGCCAATAGTTAGCGACCAAGTCTCAGTGCCATATGTCATCACTGGCAACACGCACTGATTGTAGACTTTCGTCTTGAGGCTCTGCGGTATCTGCGACGAAAAGATATGACGAAGTTTCCCAAGTCCGTTAGTTAAATAAATAGTTGCTACCGTAAAATAGTTAGGTAACTGACTAGGTAATTATTTTTAATAAGTTTTGATTTACACCCGTATGCTGAGAAGGATAACTTTTTTCATGTAGGTAGGAAAAACAAATACATGATGTGGAAGAGTCATATGAAAGAGCTTTTTTATACATTCCAATACTATTTTTATTTCTAAGCCATATTAAATGGCTTTTGGCCCTGGTGGCCCCGGCTGAAGAATAGGCCCCTCCATATCTACCTATCCGCGGCTGTCGTAAGAGGCGACTAAGGGAAAAAAGCTAGGGGATGGGCAGCAGCGTCCCTCGTTTTAACAACGATAGCTCTAAATGCGCTCGCCAACCCGCATGCCCAACGTGGTGAGTATGGGCAAATCCCACCGTATGATAAGGAATTTGCTCCGTCTGTGGGGGAGGCTATGTTCAGCAGCGGACGTCGTACGGCTGAAATGATGATGATGATGATGATTAAATGGCTTTTGGGATACAACAAAAATAGTTATATTAGATAACCAATATAACGTGAGCCATTTGGTCAAGTTTCGGTGTCTTCTTAGTTCAGGTAAGATTGGGTAGGGTTAGAACACGCTAAAGGTGCAATTTTTCATGGTGTATCGTAGGTATTTGTGCCTCAATCGATAATAAAAGCACCTACTCTAAGCACACATCGCGAGATCTCAGTTCGGGGCGAACCACTAATTACTGTGTTCACCACAAATGGCAACCCTGGCATTCGCAGTGCTTGCTTCAGTATTAATTCGTTGCAGAATGCACTCGGAACAAAAACATGTTAATTGCCGTACGAACATACATTTGATGAAGTTGTCAAAGGTAATCCGAAGTATGGGTTCCACTATTTCGTTGAGTAAATGCTTTTAGGTTGTGTTCAAACAACATGCGATATCCTACTAACATTATAAATGAGAAAGTTTAGATGGAAGGATGGATGGATGTTTGTTACTCAATCACGCCAGAACTGCAGTACAGGTCTGCAAGAAATTTGGCATAGAGATAGATTATAGTCTGCAATAGCATATATGCTACTTTTTATCTACGTAGGCGAGCGAAGCCTTAAGAGGCAGAAGTGTCATATAAAATTCTATTCAAAATGATCCTTACCTACTGAACAGAGTCAATTTTGAGTTTGACAATTAGGATCACTCAGCCTAGCTCAAAGATATCGCAAGCTCCTTGAAGTCAAACTCAAAATTAACTTTATTCAGAAGACGTAAAGTTCCGTAGAAGAACCAAGGTCACACACATAGCTCTCAGAATTTGCAAGTTGAAGTGGCAGTGGGCAGGCCATATAGCTCGCTGAACCGACAACCGTTGGGGAGTAAAGGTTCTCGAATGGCGACCACGAACCGGGCGACGCAGTGTTGTAGGCCCCCTACCCGATGGACCGATGACATTGTGAAAGTTGCGGGAAGTCGGTGAATGGAAAAGGCTCAAGACCATTCGTCATGGAACTCTTTGGGGAAGGCCTAAATCCAGCAGTGGTCTTCTACATGCTGATGATAAAAATCATTTTTAAATAAATTTAAGATGACATATTGCACGTCGTTTGATCACGGCTTTAGTTGTGTAGATTACCTCCTAGTGACGTTGTATCTTTGTACTTGTACTTCAAAGAGGTAAACCACATTATGCTAGCAAATAGGATATTAGGTGATTAGTGTGATTCCATTCAGAATAGTTTCCATATTATGATGTCGCAACAGCGCTAAGCGTTTCTAACGTCAAAGTTTCTAATTAAGTCTAGTTTAAGATTGTTGTTATTAAGCTTTGCGTTAATCTAAACTTAAGTGTGAACAGAATAAAAATGTAAATAGAATAACAACGTTTTAGCTGTGTGCAAAAATGTTCTGAAAAGAAACTAGTCATTTTTTTTATGTTATACGGAGGCAAACCGGCTTACGGCCCTCCTGATGGTAAGTGGTTACCGTCGCCTATTGACATGAGCAACACCTGGAGCATTGCTCCATAAGTGCCGCATAAGCCGTGGTAGCCGTGGTAGGCTGAAGAATAGGTCTCTCCGTTATTACCGTTATTACTCGCCAACCCGCATGCCCAGCGTAGCGAGTATGGACAAATCCCACCAAATGATTGCTTGGGTGCAGGTACACACAGGGTCGGTCGGCCAGGAAGTATATGGCCTAAATAAATAAATCTGTTATTGAATTCAATACTCATCAATGCTTCGGCATTAATCAGTAATCCTAAAGCAGTGTTCAAACGGCGCGCTATATGTCATCTAAAATTTATTTCAAAATGATCCGTCTGCTACATAAAGTGAATTTTGAGTCATGACTTTTAAGAGCTTGCGATATCTTTAGCTATATCGCTCACCCCCGAATGTCAAAATCAAATTTGACTTTGTTCATTACAGGCAAGGATCATTTTGTAACGAATTTATAGACATCAAGGGCTTAACGCGTGCTTTTTGAAGACGGCTTTAATGTGTCTCCAGGTTATGGAAACTCACATTATAATTCACTCAACTCTTTCTTATTTGTATCGCGGCTCGTAACTAACCTGACTGGGCTGACTGTAGCTGTAGATTGTGAATTATTGCGGGTCTGTGTTGCACCTCGCCACAGTATAAATTCATAAGTAGGTACGTTAGGTTACCTAGGCTCCGCGCCCCACAAGAAGACCCGCGGAAATTTGCTTAAGGTGAGGTTTTATGACTTTTGAATTGTTTTTTCTCAATAACCGCAAAACGCACAGTTTTGATTTTTGACAAATATAACTTGAGCATTTTATTTACCTAAATCCAAGACAGAAACGCGATTAGTAAAACTTTTCTCGATAGATTTATTTTTTAAAGTAGGGTCCTCTGCAACAGCTTTTTCTAAAATACTCTGAGACTATCTAACAAAAATAACTTATTTTTAAATATTGTGTTAGACAATAGCATTGGGTGCATAAAAATCCAAGTCACTATAAAAAAAAAATACAAAGTATTTAAGATTATCGATATTTTCTTAAATGTCGCTTACGTCGATTACTTTCAAGCGCCTTCTAACGCTTGCTATCTTTTTCCGCATTCAATTATAGTATATAGCGCTGTCACTTTCTTCACTCCGCCCACTCGACAGTTTATTTTGATGGATGGATGGTTTTTTTGTTACGTAATCACGGCATGACACCTGAACGGATCTGGACGAAATTTGGCACTGAGATAGCATACCTATATGCTACTTTTTATCTAGGTACCATGCGATACCGAACGAAGCCCCGGGTACAAGCTAGCTAGTGTTCGTTGTATCAGTCAGTCAGCATACTAACCTAACCAAATTTTTATTTATTTTTCTAACCTATGTTTAAAATCCATAGAGGAACCAAAGTCACCGACATAGCTCTCAGAATTAGCAAGTTGAAGTGGCAGTGGGCAGGCCAATAGCTCGCAGAACTGACGACCGAAATTAGCTCGCATTTAGGTTTTTAAAACGGCGTCAAAGCCAAAGATCATTTATGAAAGTCGTGCAAATAGAGTTTTGCCTTGTTGACATTGTGCGTGCTACAGATTCACCTCCGTATTTTTAGTTGAGTGTATTATTTTACTTTCCTCACGCTGGCATCTAAGATTATAGAAATTAGTATTAATCGAATTATTACAATACGAGCCTGGTTTCATACCCTGGTATTCTACCCCTGATAGGTACTTATATTTTCCCCGACTCATTCTGACATTAAATTCAAGCACTAAAAATACTTGTGTCAGTTTCCGGTACAGTGAGACTTCTCTACATTAGATCTATATATATAAAGGAGTAGTCCACTCACTCACGTACTCACTGACCGACTCATCATGAAAGCTCGGAAACTACCGGGCCGAGGAGGCTGAAATTTGACACACGTGCAATAAGAACGGATTTTGGAAAATTCAGCTCCTAAAGGGGTGAAATTGGGGTTGAACGGTTGTATTTTAATTTTTTTTTTTAATTTGGAGACATCAAAATCGGGTTTTAGGTAAATTATCAAAAATAAAAAATTCTTTTATCAGCATTTATTGAAAAACAGCCCTATTGGTAATAGGGGATGTAAGTTTATATGGGAAGTCCTGTTTTTGAAGTTTGGGACATCAAAATCGGCTATCAGGTAAACAGTTCAAAGTAATAAAATACCTACTAAAGTTTTTTTGAAAAACCTCCCTCTGGGTGTGTAAATAGGGGATGAATGTTTATATGGGAATTCTTTATCTGTTATGCCTATACAATTGAAATTTGGCACGCGGGTTCATTATAGAGAGTTAACATTTATTAAGAAATAATTTTACGAAAAGTTCCACAACGAAAGGTTTTGAGTCTTTTCCATCCACCGACTTCCCGCAACCTTCACCATGTCGTCGGTCCATCGGGTGGGGGGCCTTCCGTGACCATGATGGTGACGGCAACAGGTCAGTGAAGGTAACGGGACGGTGACAGTGACGGTGACGGTTAACGTTACGGTTACGGTGACGATGATGGTAGGTAGAAGTAGGTAAATAGTTGCATAATAAGTGTTACTTTGGTAAGGATAATGGAAAATAGTCTAGGTAGGTAAAAAACGCGAACGAAGTTGCGAGCGGGACAACTAGTTTATTATTATTTATTCTGTGGCACTGTGAGTCGCTCCGAAGCGCAGTCGCGGCTCAATGTACTGTCAGCGTGAAACTGCAAGAGAACTCATTACTCACCGTTTCAGCAGTAGAACGTCCAATGCTGAACATAGGCCTCCCCCATAGACCAGCGCGACCGACCTTGTACGGCCTTCACTGCACCCAAGCCCAGCCATCATTTGGAGGGGATTTGCGCATACTCGGCACGCTAAGCATGCGGGTTGGCG
The DNA here is from genome assembly GCA_947579855.1 of Anticlea derivata. Lineage (NCBI taxonomy): Eukaryota > Metazoa > Arthropoda > Insecta > Lepidoptera > Geometridae > Anticlea > Anticlea derivata. The sequence continues at coordinate 13,669,715 of OX388257.1, read as the reverse complement.
AACGCAGATAAAGCTAATGTTGATAGGGAACGCTGCTGCCCATCGCCCTATGCACTTCCCACTATGACATTATTATTTTTGCACAATTTTTATTTCATTTATTTATAAATTTATTTTTATGCTGACATTTACCATTATTACCTTATTAATAAGACTATTCTCACGGGGTTAAATGACTGGGAGTAGGTAATGGTTTCGGCAGAATACCAGCGTCTGCTGCTAAAACAGTAGGGATAATGCTGAGCCAAGGCCATTTTGGTACTGCAGCACACATCACACCAATTTTATTTTTATTACATTTATTTTGTTGTTTCGTCGTGTGGCATCGTGCTAAATATAACGCGACTACGCGATCATCGAAAGTTCTCGCGATTTTCAATCGTACGAATCCGCGATCAAACATATTTAGTCTTTACTGAGTGTCCTAATCAAAACTCGCGCGATAAGTTCACGCTGTCATACATGTTTACATCGCGCGGTCAATTCGCATCGCAAATTCATGCAAATCGCGTTCTATTAGGACGAGGCCTAACTGTTGTGCAATTGTGTGCTTTAGTCTCAAATAAATAAATGTCTATATCTAGATATCTACCCAAATTTCGTAAGCTACACCTGAGATTCGCCGCGACTGTACAGCATGCGCGCGCGGAACCTCATACCTATGATATTATCGCAACATCATCTCTCTGATATCTAGCATCCACGTTGATAACCGGCAGTGTGCGCTCAGGGCTCGGAGGGAACTGTTCTTTCCACCTTCGCGCCTGTCGCGTTTTCAATGAGAACTAACTCGTAGAGAACTTGCGAAGAACTCGTGAAGCCAGTGACTTATGTTAACTACTCGGTCCGTGTTAGCGGGAGCCTGAACTTTGTGGTGCGAAAAACTTTTACACCGGATTGGAGCTCGCACATTCAGCCAAACCTTTTTTAGTAGGTATCTACATAAGAAAAATGGATAAGAGAAGTAGTTTTGCGACAATTGTAGAGCATTTTTTTACGACTAAGTTTGCAAACATTGTTTTATATGACGACCGAGTGGCGCAGCGGGCGAGTGCCCGCCTGAGACGCTAGCGTTCGAGTCCCGCTGCGGGATAAATGTTTGCATGATCTGCAAATATTTGTTCCGGGTCTGGGTGTTGTGGTACCATGGTACTCGTAGTTTCTGATACCCACGACACAGGGAATTTTAGTGTGGTGTCAGGACTATGTATGACAGTTGGGAGTTATTTAAAAAAAAAAATTGTATGCGGTTTTTTGATTTGTTTGTTTTGGTTCAATTTTGTAATTTTAGTGCATTGGTTTGAATAGCTCGAAAGTAAATCAGCATATAGGTACTCTCTCCTAGATAACTCTCGCCCTTTCCTTTTCTAATAATAATAATAATAAATAATAAATATTCCGGACATATCACACACGGTCAACTGAACCCAAAAAAAAAAAAAAAAAAAAAAAAAAAAAAAAAACTGAGCTATGAGGCCAGTTAAAGTAATGGCCAAACCATCTCCCTACATGGCCAAACCATTTAAGCTTACCTTCTCAATCCTCAACACTACGTCTTCTTTCACTCCACAACGCTCTCATAACACACTGTTCCTCGCTCTATCTTTCAATGTTACTCCACACATACTTTACAAAGCTCTCATTTCCACTGCATTTATTCCACTGTGGTTCTTTTTTGCCATAACCAACTTTCAAACCTGCCAACTGCAAACATAAAAAAAAAGTATTTCAATCTTTAAAACTAAAGTTTTTTAGCTTTGATGGAGCGCCAAAGTTTTGTAAAAATGATAACGACAGACTGGGTTGGAAAGAGTGTAATGTGATAAGTCAAAAATTAAATGAATAAGCATTTCGTTCACCACTGGTTCCATAAAAGATAAGTACAACAAAGTGGAGCACAACCGTTTCTCAACCCGATCTTAAGTAATGTTACCGGCGCGCCGCGACCTTCGCTCGTTACCGATCCTACAGGTGTCCTGGCAATCTTTCAACCGTTTAGTAAATGCTACACTCCGAAAGATAAATCCTGATCGTATATCTTGAGTGTGCAGTGTCCTGTCGTGTCGTATGTGTCGGTGTCGGGGTGTAGCTATCCTGCTATAGAATAACAAATTTATGAAAAACCATTAAGTGCAATTTTTCAAAAAAATTACATTTACGTAGTTATTCCTTGAACAAGTTGACAAAACGTATTGTTCGGGAAAATAAAACAAATGAATGAAAAAAGTGTATGTCATCTAATTTTCTATTTTCAAATTTGACAATAAATTAAAAAAAATATCATAACTGGCCAGTTCCTCAAGTAAAAGATTTTAAAATCCTGCTTTTTTTTGTGTTCCGCTAATTGTGCCGGTGTGTATATATACTGGCCACGTTGGCAAGCGCAGTCTAAGCTATGGTTGATATGGAACGCTGCTGGCCATCCCTTAGTTTTTTTCGCTTAGTCGCCTCCTATGACATTCACGGGTCTTCGGCCTGGCGATTTTGCGATGGAATTCATATTATGGATCACCTTTTACAAGGCTTTTCATTTGATTAATCATCCGTTCCTACTAGTTCCTTAAGTTGTCTGTGGGGGTGGGGTAGTTAGTGCACCTGAGCGCACAAGTACTTTCGACTGACAATAATGCAGTAGGAACTTACTTGATACTTTAAGTTATTTATTACCTTAGACGAGACGGGGATTTGTCTTGTGCGTGGCTTTTTTTTTTGCTCAGGAAATTAGTTTACAGTTTTTTCACTAACGCTTTTTATAGTTCTTAAGCAGGTTCATAGATGTTATAGTGTTAAGCCGTGCTCAAACGGCATGCGATATAATCATATGAACAAAGTCTGTTTCGAGTTTGACATTTCGGGGTGAGCGATATAGCTCAACGATATCGCAAGCTCCTAGCGTAAATTTAAGTTTATTCAGAAGACTTAAAGAACATTTCAAAATAACTTTTAAAAAGAGAAGAAGGGTTTCTTTTATAAAAGAAATGTTAATAATCACGAAATTTACTATAACAACTCGCAGAACCAACAACCGTTGGGGAATAAAGGTTCTCGAATGGCAACCGCGAACCGGGCGACCCAGTGTCGGAAGGGACCCGATGGAAGAAATAAGTAACGGCTTGGAATAGCCGTTACTTTTATTTTCTTTTATTTATGCATATGTCCATAATTGGATGATGATGATCATGTATAATAAAATAGAAGAAAGTTTTATAAATATAACTTGTAAGAATTTAAGTTTCCAAAACTTCTCGTTGCAAGAATGAGAGCGTGTCAAGATTCTGACGAAAATTGGCAATGTCTGGCCAGCTAAGCTAATCAGCCGTTAAATAGCAAACTGACGACGTTACCTTGCCGTCAAATTCCTAACGCGCCGCTGCTGCTAAAAAAGGCCTACGCACACCGGGACGGAATGGTAGAGAATTTTGCCACCGGTCAACACACACTAGCCACTTAGATACTGTAGCATTCCGGCCGCCTACCAAGACATCCCGCAACGTGCCGCCGCGGCATACCGCGTCACACGAAGTGGATAGCGGCGCGGTTCCAAATGTGGTGTGCATGTACCCCGCTTGCACTATCTCACCCCGCGGCATGTCACGACGGCCTTGGGCGTGCTGTTGCATACCCCAGTGCGCTGCGTGCGACATCTCGACATCTCGCCGCGGGATCCCTTAGCGCGCTCTCCAATGCCGTGGCAAGAAGTACCTTTTGGTGCCGCGGGATCAATTTCTAAGCATTGCAATTTATGTCGTATTACTGCTAGATACGTTTGAATGTCATTTAGTAAAAATATGAATATTTTACCATGCCGTCCCGGTGTGTGTAGGCCTTAACTCGTAATTTATAGGTGCTCTTAATTGGCTGCGGTGTGGGAAGATGGGATGGACCTTACTTGACTGACTACAGCAGGGTTGGCCGGATGTGACGCCGCCGAAGATTCTGATTATGACGATCCTGATGGCAGTCATAATGATGTTAATGAATATTGGCCGTTACTGATACTGAATATTCACTTAGTTAGGCCGTGGTGGTTAGTCTGGAGAATAGTCCCCTACCTGTTTTAAGAATTGACTACGGGAAAAAGCTAGGGGCTGGGCAGCAGCGTCCCCTATTTTATTTTTACAACTATTGCTCTGCTACTGTTGTACTATTGCGGTACAAAAGGACAAGGCAGTGACAAGACAAGTGGCAGTGGGCCGGCCATATAGCTCGCAGAACCGACAACCGTTGGGGAACAAAGGTTCTCGAGTGGCTACCACGAACCGGACGACGCAGTGTTGGAAGGCCCCCACCCGATGGACCGACGACATTGTAAAGGTTGCGGGAAATCGGTGGATGGAAAAGACTCAAGACCGTTCGTCGTGGCACTCTTTGGGGGAGGCCTATGTTCAGCAGTGGACTTCCTCAGGCTGATAATGATGAACTATTGCTCTTACTGCGCTGGCCAACCCGCGTGGTGAAGTAATGCGCTATGCAGGTTGGACCATAAACAAAACATCGATGGACGGTAGCGAGGTAGGTAGAAGTAGGTAAATATGCGCTTATTATGTATTAAACATACTTTAACACGTGGCCGAAGTCGTGAGCGGAACAGCAAGTTCATAATTTATGTATACCTACTAACTAGAAAGGGCGTTATTAAAAAAAAACGTACTTTTTCACGTCAGTGTTTTTGGCGATTTTATCATCTTACTAGATACGGAACACGTTGTGCACAAACTCCTTATTTTGTAAAAGTCTGGTAATAATGATTCTGAGCGGTGCCCGTACAAAGTTAGAGTGGTTTTGGCTCAGCGGGTCGCAGTTTGAGTATCGCTGCGGACTGAAACTCTGTGGCTTCATAGGTACAGAAAAATATTCTTTGTCTAGATTAATATGAAACGATATCCAGTAGACCGTTAGGAGCATGCCGTAGCCGGACCAGCAGCGAAATCACCACGAGAATATTATGATACGTTCTAGTGGGCGTATGAGTTGTCTGTCGTGTGTTTCATTGCCTAATACGTTCATTTATAGTACGTAGGTTACGTTCATATATAGGAGGAGGTAGGGCACAGCGAGATTTTCTCATTCTGAATTGGAGCAGCCTGCCTGGGGAGGTACCTCCGCTATATAGAAGATCGCAGCCAAATAATATTATTTGTTTCAAATAGTGTTGTGTTCCTGCGGTGAGTAAGGTTGCCAGAGCTCTTTAGGGTGTGTTTAGTGATGCCTCTGGTATTGCAAGCGCTCATAGGCTACGGTAACCGCTTACCATCAGGTGACGTAAGCTTGTCTGCCACCTCTGTTGTATTAAAAAAAAAAAACGGTACGGGGTAGTGGGCCAAGATTTTAAGTGTATAAGCGCTAAGCTGCCTCAAGGAGTTTTATCCTATTGGCACTTCATTGATCATTTTTTTTGGTTTTAAAACGTAATTATTTGTACCACGAATTGTATAGATTTTATTGCATGTTGGTTGTTTCCACTATGTGTATAGCTCGTTTTCTCTAGTTCGTCACACGTCATACCTGTTTAATTTTTGTAACGGAACCTTTAAAAGAGATGCCAGAAATACGACTATTAACTGCTAATTTTAAAAATGGAACTATTTCACATATATACCTATTGTAATGTCAGTGTGAGGGAGTGAAAAAAAATATCACTGAAAATGCTGGTTTAAGAAGTTACAGATTACTGGTGCTGCATAAATACCTTTTGAGTAGGTAACGTAGATATTTTTAACTCCAATCACCACATTACACACATTTAATTATGTCTATTAGCCTATCTTCTAGCTGTAAAATAATCGTAATGCTCGCGTCGCGTGTCGTGCTGTGTTGGGCAAAACATCAGTTTAAAAACCTAGAAAACGAGAAATGAAAATAACTAACTACATCGAAAACACTGCCCTTTCAAAAATACTTTTAAGGAAACTTGATGCCCTTTCGAGCCCTTGGCGTGCCCACTTAGGCATTAATGGCTACTTTGTACTTTGTAGCACTGTCATTAAACTTGTACATTTTCTTATAAGCGGCAATGGGCTTCCAACCCGTCATGTATGGATTACTAACTACTACAAATTGAAGGCATGAACCAAAATTAAATGTAATGTTTATTGTAGTAATGTGCTTCTGACTACTCCATAGAAAGATGACAGGATCTGAGCGGCTGAAGGTCGGAATCTCGAAAGTGATGAGCCGGGTAATAGTGAAGTAATCAAACGAAAAAATTCTCTGAGGAATCTAGATCATTGAGTCAGTTCATTGGTTCACTAATCGTGGCGAGTCACGAGTGTGGAGTCTTTCTACGAAATTTGCTGTGACTGGTTATCACAATTTGTGCTAATCTGCTCAATTTTAGGGCTATTATTAAGTCATAATGAGCTGATTAGTCCGCAGATAATTTAATGATCTGATCAGTTACAGCACTGACGGTCTGAATGTGGCAATATTATTACGTGTTTTGACATTAGAGAAGTGTCAAATCGTGATCTAATTATTTAATTTTGTTGTTACATATTAATTCTTACAAAGAATACTTTTTTGCATGTGCCAATACGGTTACGTTCATAATCGTTGTAGTGTGTAAAGTACTTTATCAGTTCTGCGGACGGCCTACGAACACCGTCACCATGGCCGCTCATACGAACTTCTAATGACATTCATGCTATTGTTGGAACAGGCAACACTTCTCTTTTGTTCGACCTGAAGGGCCCTGTACGGAACTACGTAAACTAGCGAGGCTGAAGTTGTTTTGTACCGTCTCGTTTCACTTTGAGTTGGAATACAAACTTTCCTACTTTATTGAATATTGTAATGCTGAAGTCCTCATTAAACTATTCGCTGAACCATACCAGTCAGTTATAATTTTTATTTTATTGATTTCGAATTCAATTCAGCGTTTTGATGGCCATGTTCAATGGCTATCACAACATAATGCTGAGTCGGACGCCTTTTCGTAGCATTTAAGTTTTCTTTCTTTTTCTTTCTTAGTCTTAGTTTGTATAGTTTAATCCATAAGGTGTTGGGTAATTTTAAGGTTAATGCTACGAATAAAAGTATTTTCTTTCTTTCTTTCTTCTTTCAATTCATTCATCAGACTGGCCTCATAGATCAGTTGGTAGTAACTCTGCCTTCTGCGCTAGAGGTTGCTGGTTCGATTCCCGCACAGGACAAACATTTGTGTGATGAATACAGATGTTTGTTCTGTTTCTGGGTGTTAAATATTTATATATTATGTATATCAGTCTCTGGTTCCCATAGTACAGGCTATGCCTAGTTTGGGATCAGTTGACCGTGTGTGATATGTCCGGAATATTTATTATTATTATTATCATTACAAAACAAACTCGCCTCGGCGCGGGTTTAACATTTAAGGAAATAACAAAAACTTTGATACCTGACTATGGCAGATCTATTTTAATTTGACATCTTTTTGTAACCCATTTTCGTAATACATGAATCTGAATATCCTTTCGCCAGTTTACTCGTATCATGATGTGAATATATTCCAAATAAGTTATCAATAAAGTTCTAAAAGGATCCTTAAAAAAAACCAACCAAGCCATGGTTTCTTGTAACACTTTTGGGATGTTATAAAAATGCTTGCTTGCTTCTCGTGTCACTGATTCTTTCTTGGTCATCCTTATTTTATCAGTGACCAGGTTGAGGTATGGTGGCCCTGAAAAGGGCTATGACCGTCGGTGAAAGAATCAGCGTAGTTAAAGAATTAAAGTGTGCCTCTTAGAGGCTCCTTTCGTACACAATTATAAAAATACCTTCTGTACCTTGTTCCAGATTTGGGGAGTCTTCGGTAGAATGGTGAAGTAAGCAGCGAAATGGTGCCGTGTGTGGTTGCGTTGCTGCTTGTCGGGGCGTCGGTGCTGCGAGCTCTCGACATATGTGAGTACATTGCACCTATGCCAATAAGCTGTACCTACTAGAAGTAAGTAAGATCTCTCAAACTACTGGGACGAATCGGCGTTGTATGTATTTGTTAGAACATAACTTTCGCATTTTCAATCTGAATTGCATGGATTTTAGTAGGTCAACAGGTTGTACAATCAAGATTTAACTCGGCCAAGGAGTTGCTAAGATATAGGGGACACTTTTTTGTATACCAGCATATATATACGCGATGTTTTTTATTAAAATTATAGAAATGAATGATTTATTTGACACAAAAACACAGAAAAGAACAATGAAACAAGAAAAATTAGGTAGGTACAAGGTAGGTAGGTACCTAAGTATAAACAGTTAAAAAAATAGAGTTTAAAAATAGAGTTTAAATTAATTTATAAGTATGGTAGGTAGCTATGAAATAACTTAAATAAACACAACAAACCTTTTGAAAAGGGTTAATTTATAAAATATTTCTATTTATGTCTATTCTGAAATATACTCGCAGTTCGTAGCTTTATGCAAATTTTGCAGAGAAGAACTTTTGAGATGGTTCAGCGACGGTATGATTTCGGATTAATTTCAATTGATTTATGCACGAAATACGAATATGCTTTCACCGACGGTCATAGGCCCTTTTCAGAGCCACCATACCTCAACCTGGTCGCTGACCTAACACAGGTTGACAAAGAAAGTGTCAGTGAAACGATAAGCAAGCAAGTTCCCGATTCAAGAAAAAATCTGGTTTTTTTTTTAAACTTTATTATATGGAATAATTGTATAAATATAGTAGAAATGCAGATAATAATTATGAGAATTAAATTTCTAAAACCGTAAGGTTTGCTTGCAATGAAAACGTTCATGCGAAAGGCAGTCCTTTGAAACACAGGAAATACATTTTATTGCGATACTTGCGATACTTGCTCTGTGCACAGCACTCTGCTTGAATCAGACCGTAATTGCTCGCTCGTCCACATGAAACTTCGCCCTATTGAACTCGCCAATACATAGTTATACCTAGTTCCCACTATTCCAGTATTTTAGTCGAGTAGCGAGTACACTGCTGGTTCTGTATTCTGTGTGTTTTGGTCGCCGCGGTCGAGCAGACACACTATTCCAGTATTTTAGGCTTGAACGAGCGACCTGCCACGGACACAAGTGGCCAATGTACTATACTTTTCATAGGAAGCATGTTGCTGGTGGCGACCACGTGTGTGCGGCGAGTCCATACAAAATATGTGCAGATCAGTGCAAATGTAGTATCACTACTGCATGGTTTGTTTAATTAATTATCTAATGTGTCCACCTAGGTGTTAGTTTTCCAAAAATGTCTAAAATAAATAAATAAATATTCCGGACATATTACACACGGTCAACTGATCCCAAACTAGGCATAACCTGTACTATGGGTACCAGAGACTGATATAAATAATAGATAAATATTTAACACCCAGACACAGAATACAAAAAATAACACAAAATATGCACAAAATATACTAAAAGTATAGTTTGCAGCTTGTAGCGTGGCTGTCGCGAGTGGCCTTAGTCGAGTAGCAAGTACACCGCTCTGTTTGCTGTGTATTTTACGCCCTGTTAGAGCAGACGCACTATTCCAGTTTCCAGTATTTTAGTCGATTAGCAAGTACACCACTCGCTCTGTTTGCTGTGTGTGTTTGGCGCCTCGGTAGAGCAGGACAGTATACTAAACTGCTGCTAAATTTAAAGCGACGACAGCTGCTACTCGGCTGTGTAACTAGAACAGTGTGTACTGCATCTGAGCTATTTCATATACACATGAAGTACGTCAATTATTCCTTTGACGTAAAGTTGCCATAAATTCCCATCGCTATTGCCAATGTTTTCGAACTCGCCATATGAAGTTAAAGCTGTTTCATATACAAGTTGATTCATAATATGCATGCTATCCTGAATGAATATTATTGTACACCCAATTAGTAAAGTTTTAGAACTTTTGTTAATTCAACATTTTTCATTGAAAAAACTCCTTCATAAATCGTCTGTTTTAGGATCAAAAAGGTTCTATGTATTATAAATAAATAATAATAGGTAACAATTTTCATAGATAGTTTTAGCCGTTACGGCGTATTTGAACCACAAACATCCACACAAACTTTCGCATTTATTATAGTAGGATTTTCGATGTCAGATTGTACGCCATTTGCACAACGCTTAAAAGATGTGACAGTCATTCCACGAGAGCCAGAAATTGCAAAATGTCGTTTTCTAGAAAGGACATGCATATGAAACATGAGAACGCAATTATCTCACAATAGTGCGCGGTTTGTGATTTTACAAAGGAAAATTTAATAATCTGTCGTCGTATTTTAACAGCCCTTCTGCGCTCTTCCATTTATCAAATTGGTTTTCCCGATGGATACAATAAAATATCTTTTGAGGCCTCTTGTCTCATGCATCGTATCGCGTTTGCAGTAAACTGGTTGTCATGACCGTATCATCGTGCAATCGCGCGGCTCGCTCTCCATACAGAATTGGATCTTTACAAGGAGATTCATAATATATGCTATACCGAATGGGGCTTGTTCTACATCCAATTGGCAATAAAGTTTGTTCTTGGCTGAAACTTAGAAGCTATAGTAAGGTAATGCTGCTGGTGTTTCGAGATGCTTTCTTCCCCATACGTACAAGTTGACCTGAAAACACAGATCATAAATATGAAGCTTCAGATCGAAGTCGAGGTCCCTTCGACTTGGCCAACACGGCTAAGTAGTTTAAGTAGTTTCTAAATAAATAAATCGAAACCCATAGATTTCCAGCGCGACCGACCATGTACGGCCTGCATCTAGACAATCATTTGTGGGTATCTGCCCATACTCCATTCGCATGGGTTGGCGAGCGCAGATAAAGCTGTTGTTGATGAGGAACGCAGCCCATCTCCTAGCTTTAGCTTTTTTAGAGGAGGTAGGGCATAGCGAGATTTTCTCGTTCTAAATTGGAGCAGCCCGCCTGGAGAGGTACCTCCGCCTTACAGAAGATCGCAGCCAAATAACATTAATTGTTTCAAAAAGTGTTGTGTTCCTGCGGTGAGTAAGGCTGCCAGAGCTCTTTAGGGGGAATGGGGTTCGGGGTCGGCAACGCGTGCGTGATGCCTCTGGTATTGCAAGCGCTCATAGGCTACGGTAACCGCTTACCAACAGGTGGGCCGTATGCTTGTTTGCCACCTCAGTTGTATAAAAAAAAAGCTTTTTTTGTCCCTTAGACGTTTTTTACGACATCCACGGGTAGTAATGGAAGGGCCTATTCTTCAGCCGGGGCCACCACGGCCTGCCGTCCTTAAACTGAATAAAAATAACAGTTTCATTAATACTGAACGTGTTAATAAACTAAATCCAGCGATTGCCAAATTAGCGGAAGTCATAAAGAAGTTGCGCGAAGTTTCAACTCGAATTGAAAATTGAAATAATTATGGCGATCGCTGCTATTCTCGGAATTTATAATACTTGGGAGCTGCCGCCTCGGCGACACTTGAAATCTTTGAACGCTTTGCACCAGTTTGAACTTCGCAACGAACGGTGCACGCCATCATGAATTGCTAGTGAATTGCCTACACAAAAGATTTTGGCAAAGCTACGTGCCTAATATTATATACTTTAAATTTAAATTCTTCCTGAAATCCTGAAATCGCGAGGAACAGGCATAGCTTCACCTAGTTTCTAAGACGTTTCAAAGTGATCCTAGTGATTTTATTGAAACTTTTGACTTTGACTTTGAAATATCAAAACCAGCGGGATTCGAACCCGCATCTTCGCCTAGAATCGGCAATGAGATCCAAATACGCCATGGAACGAATAATGCTAGAGCCAAAAATGTGAGTTGCGATCAGAAACATTCCTGACTAAATTATCATACAATGAACAACGTGAGCGACCGCAAAATATAAGTTTGTCACTTCAAATTTTAAATTTCGATTTTCTGTTATTGTACGAAAGCCTCAGGGCGCGGGTTGTAGCACTTGACCGTCTTTATTTAATCACTAAGGTGACAAACAAGCATACTCCCCACCTGTTGGTACATGGTTACCGTAGCCTCGCACCCGTTTTTTTTTTTTTTACTGTTATACGGATGCAAACAGGCTTACGGCCCTCCTGCTGGTAAGTGGTTACCGTCGCCTATTGACATTAGCAACACCTGGAGCATTGCTAATGCGTTGCCTGCAGAACCCCTCCCCCCCCCCCCCCCCCTAAAGAGCTCTGGCAACCTTATCACCGCAGGAACACAACACTATTTGAAACAAATAATGTTATTTGGCTGCGATCTTCTGGAAGGCGGAGGTACCTTCCCAGGCGGGCTCCTCCAATTTAGAGCGAGAAAATCTCGCTGTGCCCTCCCTCCTCTGTTGCCTAGCCCTGAGACATGCCTTAACATAGTTGTACATTTGTTCTAGCCAGAAGAATATTCTTGATCTTTAATAGCTCTTTGGTTTTGTCTAAATAAACCTTTATAAAAGGGCTTTTTTGGATTAAATCATAATACATAACGACGTCGGAAAGCGAATAAGTCAGTACCACGTTTGTGTAATTAATTGTTCCCTCTATTATAGGTATCGTTTATTATAAACAAGTACAGGGTGCAAAACGATAGCATCGAAAGTACTTAAATCAACATAAAACGAATTGAAAGTCAGAAAGAAAGCTTAATAAACAAACCCTAAAGCCATTTTTTCTGAAATCCATATTATACTCTCACGCCGTTTGCTCTGTACTTAAATATCATGCAACACCTGATAGTCCTATTAAAATTCTAAACTTCGCTTCCTGCATACATTTTAGATGACCGCACCGTAGATCGCGATTCGGTATCGCAACCGGCGATTTGGTATCGCAGCCAACGACTGTCGATCTACAACGGCTGACGTATGGCACAGTTCGCTTAGGAAGCCGAGGTAGCAATAATTGTCCACCCTGTAGTATACAATCGACTTTATACCCTCGCTAATTAACTGCGCGCCGCGGCAGGTGTATCGAACTAATGCTAGGCGAACTTAACCCGTTATTGTATTGTGTTACTCAATTATAACATCGATAAATGTACATAAGTTTTGGTGCTTTGATGTGCTCGCGAGTGCCTTGAATTGAGAAATCTACTTTTTAATAAATAATAATAATAATAAATATTCCGGACATATTCACACGGTCAACTGATCCCAAACTAGGCATAGCCTGTACTATGGGTACCAGAGACTGATATATATATAATAGATAAATATTTAACACCCAGACACAGAACAAACATCTGTGTTTATAACACAAATGTTTGTCCAGTGCGGGGATCGAACCCGCGACCTCTAGCGCAGAAGGCAGAGTTACTACTAACTGAGCTATGAGGCCAGTCAAACTTAACCCTTTAATTCGCAGTGATCACCCTGAACGACATAAAAAACAAAAAAATGTAATTTATATTTATATTATAACTATTCGTCCGTACCTATTCTATTTTGACTTCAGATTTTGTTATTACACCTTCCGTTAAAATGATGCGAATTGGAGCAATAACTACGAAACAATGTAAAAAAAAAGGTTTTTACATTTTATTCATTTCCGTTAAAAAATTGTACATAATATTTTATTTTCATATACCTACCTCCGTTAAAAAATCGTACTAATATATTTTTTCACAAACTAATAGGTCATGATATAACTCACCAGTAATAATATAAAAATAGAAATCTGAATGAATATTAACCAGATTTTCATCATTGAAAATTGACGAATTTCCAAAAGTCTTTGAACAAAAGTTATTGCCAATTGGATGTAGAAAAGCTAAGTTTATTATAAAAAAACACAAGTTATGTTTTTATCCTCACATAGATAGTAACGTGAAGTTTATATAATATTGTCAGTTGCTTATAATCGATCATTATTATGTTAATGGTAGCCATTACTATACATTGTTATTGGATAGGTAATCATCTCTATAAAAAAGTACTCCTTCATTTTTTAATACATAATAAGGTACCCGTGGGCGTGGTGGCCCCGGCTGAAGAATAGGCCCCTCCATATCTACCTATCCGTGGATGTCGTAAGAGGCGACTAAGCGAAAAATGCTAGGGGATGGGCAGCAGCGTCCCTCATTTTAACAACGATAGCTCTAACTGCGCTCGCCAACCCGCATGCCCAGTGTGGTGAGTATGGGCAAATCCCCCCACATTGATAACGAATTTGATCTGTGGGGGAGGCCATGTTCAGCAGTGGACGTTGAACGGCTGAAATGATGATGATGAAGGTACCCTGTACTTCACAATTTCTAATAAATCGATCGATTTATAAATTTTAGCAGCCTGCCTGGAAGCTACCTCAGCCTTACAGAAGATCGCAGCCAAATAACATTATTTGTTTCAAATAGTATTGTGTTCCCGCGGTGAGTAAGGTTGCCAGAGCTCATTAAGGAGAGGGAGAGTTCGGGGTAGGAAACGCGTGTGTTATACCTCTGGTGTTGCAAGCGTTCATAGGCTTCAGTAACCACTTACCAACATGTGGGTGAAATCATGTTAGCCACCTTAGTGGTATAAAAAAATCCTTAAAATAGCGAAGCAGGACTTTGGGTCGTTGGTAACCTTAGCACGAGTGTAGGCATATCGAACGGGAGTGTAATAAATGATTTTCCTTTTTGACTGAAAATGCGGTTTGAAGTTTTGAAGAAAACCGCCACCATTTTCTTGTGAGCAAACTTGACACTCTAATTACTTGACACTGGCAAGATTGACTGTAAAAACAGCAGATGCCATAAAATGAAGAAAAAAAATGATTGAACATTCTCGCTTTAGGTACTTTTACTCACATTATTAATTCAATAAAATCACTCGATCGCATTAAAACGTCTTAGAAACTAGGTGAAGCTGCGCTTTTTACTCGCCATCAAACATTTTTGGAATTACAACGTATAACTTTCTCGACTAGTATTAAAATTTTATTTTTTTAATTGCGTTATGTGCCCAAACAGTACATCACTCAATTTCAAATCAAATTGTACAATACCTTGTTAGATCGCTTGTTATAAACTTACCAACATCAATAAAACAAAGCCAATGTCTAGACAGAATGGGTGAGTATTAAGTAGTTATATGCCGATGCCGTCCATCGGCCTGAAGCGATGTGTTTACAATTATAACGGTCATAGAAACGAATCTCCAACGTTCGGGTATAGTTTCTTTGCTTTGTCTTTTTTCTAGTGTCATTAACTGCTGGCCTTACTTTTTGGCAACAACTCATACGCACGCAATTAACAAGCTAAATGCCGTTAAACGAATCATCAGATATAAATAGTATGCCTTCTGACCTTTACAGTGTAATTTTGTGTTAAAGTACGGTCGGCGGATGTAGGCAAACGTGAAATTAGCCGTTTGAAAGCGCAGAGGCAATTTAAGATTTAAACAAAATCTATTACGTATCGCCTCACTCACGGTGTAGATCCGCGTGCGGACCGATCCTACTGTCCCTACTTCGTCGGCACGATTTACAAGAGTTGCTCTTCTATACTCTAGTATTATTTACTGCCGTTTATACGCCAATAATTACATTCCGATCAAACCAACTCTGATTGTATGTTTAATTTTCTATTGTTAGATTTTTCAACTACTGGTTACGTTCTAGGGTTTCGCAAGCCCTCTTTTGTGAAGCCGAGTGTATTCTAGGATTCCTCTCACGTTGACATCAGGCAGACATTAGCTTTATCGCAATTGGTGTAAGTTTTTAAACGACATCTGCCTTATGATTAATACGTCTGAGTAGCAAAACGTCCACTTATGCGAAACGTTATCTGTTGTGGACCCGGCTGAAGAATAGGCCCCTCCGTATTTACCCGTGGAGGGTCGATGGCGACTAAGGGTAACAAAGCTAGGGCATGGGCAGCAGCGTTCCCTATCAACCAAAAGAGATAGAGAGAGAGAGAGAGAGAGAGAGAACCGCTCGCCAACCCGCATGTCCAGCGTGGCGAGTATGGGCCAAATGATTGTTTCTGGTAATCTATGGCGTAGGCTTGTGATCAGCAGTGGACGTCCGACGGCTGAAATGATGACGATGATGATGATGCGTACGTTAGAATCGTCACTGAATAACTTCAAAAACCTATCCACTGAGTTTTATCACATTAGTATTAATAGAAACTGCAATTGTACCTATGATTGTACATGATGAATTCACAAAGAACGCGCTATCGGTATGCCGGCAGTATTCGGGTAAGTGAAATAAAATGCGTTCAATAATAGTGTTCGTGTATCACATCCTTAGCTTTTCTCTTTGTATGCAACAGGCTTTAGTTAAGGACGAATATTAAATAAATCTTTGTGTTGGATAGAGCCCCGTGCCATCAACTCTGCTGTTTTATTAGGCGCTGACGAAAGTTGATAGTATCAGTATATTTGGTTCAAATTCTTGTAAAATAGTATAAATATAAATAATAAATATAAATATTCCGGACATATTCACACGGTCAACTGATCTCAAACTAGGCATAGCCTGTACTATGAGTACCAGAGATTGATATACATAATAGATATATATTTAACACCCAGACACAGAACAAACATCTGTGTTCATCACACAAATGTTTGTCCAGTGCGGGGATCGAACCCGCGACCTCTAGCGCAGAAGGCAGAGTTACTACCAACTGAGCTATGAGGCCAGTCTAATACGCTTGCAAATTAATGACAATAAGAACCTATGGTAGGGCCCATAAAGTGCTCTAAATTTTAGCAGCCCGCCTAGGGAGGACAAACTAGCTTACCCGTTGATAAGTGGTTTACCGTAGCCTATGAACGCTTGCAATATCAGAGGCATTTAGCGCGCGTTTCCGACCCCGTAGCGCCCCTTTAAGAGCTCTGGCAACCTTACTCACCGCAGGAACACAACACTTTTTGAAACATATAATGGTATCTGGCTGCGATCCTCTGTAAGTCGGAAGTAAGTCCCCAGTGCGAGTGTAAGCTCCAATTTATAGCGAGAAAATCTCGCTGTGCCCTACCTCCTCTTCTTCCATGTTTCCTCCCGGAAGAGTACCTACACGAAATTAATTTAACATGGTTTTCGCAGACAAGGTAGTGAATGCGGCACAAAGGTACTTATAATACCGTTCGTATTATTAAGTACCTTTGTGTCGCATTCTATTCTCCATGCATGTTTGAGGCGAAATTAGTTTACTGAAGTTTTGTGCAGTCTTCTTATGGCTGTTTGATGTACGCAGGAGTAGGTACTCATAACTAGTGATGTGCATCATCTCCCTGCCCTTATCCCACTTCATGTGGGGTCGGCACAACATGTTTTTCTCTTCCACTTCCCTCTATCAGCCGTCAAATCAGTATTCACTCCTTTCTTACTCATGTCGTCTTTCACACAATCTATCCATCTTTTCTTTGGTCTACCTCTCCCCTTATATCCTTCCACATTCATATTGAACACTCTTCTAGTCACATGGCATTCTTCCCTCCGCATGACATGCCCATACCACGCTAACCTTTTGCTCTTCAACTTCTCAGTCACTGGCGCTACTTTCAAACTTCCTCTGATGTACTCATTCCGTATCTTGTCCATTCTAGTCACTCCACACATCCATCTCAACATTCTCATTTCTGCAGCATGCACTCTTCTTTCATCCGTCCCTTTGGTTGCCCAACACTCAGATCCATACAGTCGAGTCTTATGATCGTTTTGTAAATTTTCCCCTTAAGTTTAAGGGGCATTCTTGGATCACACGTAGTTCCTGATGTGCGTTTGCAAAAATACTTTTGAAAAAAAAAATGTTACAATGGGCCTATCCGAATAGTGACACACTCAGAAAGACTACTGCGTGTTTTATATATACTTTGGAACTTAACTAACTATAAGAAGCGATTATTTCACTCATCACGAAATGTTAGGAATCGTAAGACCTATAACTTAAAAAAATGTCACGGTTCCTTCTTTAAGGACGTGTGACGATGGTCTCTATCAAAATTTTATCTACATCATATCCTCAGCGGGCTAAAAAGGGTGTCTGGGTGTCCTGACCCCACACTAGGATTCCGTATGTAGTGGGTATCAGAAACTAAGAGTACCATGGTACTAAAGCACCCAAACACGGAACACATTTGCAGATCATGCAAACATTTGACCAGCAGCGGGAGTCGAACCCTTGCGTCTCAGACGGGCACTCGCCCGCAACTCCACCGAGGTCGTCAGTTTACTGCACTTTAAGCCAATAAACTTTGCTTGGTAATATTCCGACGAATGGCACATCCCTAGTTAATATATAAAGGCTTCGAGCACAATAAGTTTGCCGGGAACCGCGGAGAGCGTCTACCGAAGACCCACAACCTCTTCACAATATTAGTAAAAGAGCGTGTTCATAAGCAATTCACGTAGACAACAATGTCACAGACAATAGTGCCTTATTGCCTATACCACTCCGAATCGCCTTACCATGTCATCAATACTTAACACGTATACCATCCCGATAGGGGGTTATTCTATCAGCAAGAAGAAATAATATTAGCGAAAACATATCCACTAGTGGTTCGCCCCGAACTGAGATTTCGCGATGTCGAATAAAAAGTTGAGGCCTAACTAAGATAAACTTTGAAAATGGCATCTTTGTTTTGTTTTTAGTAATATCCAATATTACCTGAAATATAAAGTCATTAAAACTCTACCAAATGGGAGCTCACATGATATTGGTTAGGTTAGATTACTTAAATGTTACTTTTTCTGTTGTATCTCCAAAACCAACATACTGTAAAATCTGCAGCCATAAAAACGTTTGCACGGGGATAATCATTTATTTCAGGAAATAGTTACAATTTTACGAAATATATAAAGTTAAATAAGAATAAAGCCGTGTATGTAGCCTTGCGATATGCTATCTAAAAGTACAACTTTTAGATAGCATAGAATTGATTCCAAAATCATCCTTAAGTCTACTGATTAAAGTTAATTTTGAGTTTGACATTTGAGGGCATGCGATATATTTCAACGGTATCGCAAGCCCCTAAAATCAAATTCAATATTGACTTTATTCAGAAGACGTAAGGATCGTTTTGAGATAAATTCTGAATGCCGTTTGAACACTTTGGACCGGCGCGCGGCACCTATTGTAAACTATATTTAGAGTGAATCGTCTCTCTGTTTGTACTATTATTTCTTCTGTGAGATGCCGGTGTCTGTGACAATGGCGAATCGCGTCATGCCCCGTGCTTTTAAAGAATGGAAACGGAAGCCGCGTACCTATCTTAGGGCATGTTCAGACGCCGACGGCGCTATCCTTTCAAACGGTTCCCAGAAGAATTATTCGTAAATAAAGGTTGCTGCATTCACCGAAATAGGTATACGAACGAATTTACGATCTTGTCTTAGGCTGCTTTTCCTGCGGAGATGCTATACTAAGTTGCTATGAATGAAAGAAAGAAAGCGCATTTATTTGTCCCCATCATCATCATTTTTTTCATTATCAAATTTATCATCAAATGTATGTAGGTAAAAAATAATTTAAAATGAAAAAAGATCACATAGAAAAAAAACAGAAGTGATTACAGAGCTATGGATGCGTTTGATATCCACCAATCATATTTATTGGTCCACATAGCATAGCATTGGTGGAAACGGGTTCTACTAAGCTATATTTTTATTTTTTTTATTTATTATCTCTCACAAAGGTTTCTTATAGTTAGACTTAGAATTAGGGTGAAAAACACATTGTTAACCTTTTTAGTGAGAGATTGGTGCCTGAGAAAGGTTTGTAAAACCTGTATCACAGGTCACCAGTGCTCCCACTTCGCGGATTGAACATCGTGTGCTATGTGTGCTATGTTTTTTTTATATGGATGGATGCGTGCTATAGGAAGTCGCTCCCCGTGCCTTCCCTACTGCCGATTCATCGCATAGCTCGAGCTTCGCATCTTCATAGCACATCTTACTCGCTTCGCTACATAGCTTAGCATCTGTGGAAAAGGTCACATAGTTTCATAGCTTAGCTTTCACATCCTCGCATCAAAGCTGCATATCACATTTCTCTTGGAAAAACAGCCTTATCAATTCTGCATATGTATAGCAGTGACATTACTGGGTGACATCACCATTTAATTAATATTGGCTTGCTTTATATTTCAATAAAATTGTTAGAGCCGTGTTCAAAGGGCGTGAGTTATGGCATCTGAAATATGATCATTATCTCCACTAAATAAAGTTAGACTTCGATATCGATGAGCTATATCGTACACTCTCAAATGTCAAACTCAAAGTTGACTTTCATCAGTAGCCATTATGGACCGTTTTGAAATAAATTTTAAACATAAATATAAATTATTTGATGCCTTAAAATTAACACATGAATAATAAAATAGTAGGGTCGATAATATTTTAGATGCCAAATGCCAATAAGGCTATACAAAGCGCGTTCAGTCGACTCTCAAAACTGACGAGACAGCCCATTGTGTTCTGTTAAGCTAATTTCGGCATTATCAGCATCTACCCCTCGCACAAAGACAGGCGCTTGTAGGTCAAATGCAAATACAATTCGCTTGTTGCGTGTCTCGTTATTCAAGCGAGACTCTTGTTGCTCAGAGGACAAATTGCGAGTCTTATATAGCCAGTTTTGAATATTAATAAACACGAACGATCTCGGTTTAAGCGGGACCGTTTGAACGCCCAGTCTCACAAACTGCTGCTGCTGACATTCCGTAAATTGGAAACAGTTTTAGGGTCCCGTACCTCATTTGGAAAAACGGAAGCCTTATAGAATCACTTTGTTTTCTGTCCGTCTGTCTGTCAAGACCATTTTTCTCAGAAACGGCTAAAGGTATCAACTTGAAATTTATACCAACTGTTAGGATCCATGAGCTGTTTGGTGCATAAAAATCTAGTTTCTAGCTCAATGCATTAAAAAAGTATGGCAATAAATGTCTAATTTTTGTATGGAAATGACAAAATGACAAACTTCTCTAGCTAGGGTACTTCCAGTGACCTCACAATTCTGAAATTTGGAATGCTTAGAGCTTTTGTGATATAAATAAAGAAGGAATTTTGATGTTTTTACAGCGTGTTACGGTACGGGATCCTCAGGGCGCGAGTTCTCGCACATGGCCTTTTTTGTTTTCATATTAGTAATAGCAATCCGTGCCTTGCCTCCCAGCTCTGAGCATTTAGCGAAACAATAAAACACCAACGGCCGAGCGCAGAACGAACAGTCAATTCAAAATAGGGAAAGTTTGGAGCCCTGAGCTTGTGCGTGCTCAGCTATTGCGTGACATGTAACCTAATGAATAATAAACAGCATAGTGGCGACTCATTCATATCAATCCACGAAAGGCAATATTCTTTTTTAACATAAAAACGATTGAACGTCAACTTAAACCGCATACAATATTGGATTTGCTTTTTATTATGTGACCGGCTTCTCTTCGTTACCTAGATACGCCCGGGGCGTTATTACACGCCAACCAACAATGTCATGGAGTTTTTTTTAAACAGTTTGCGTGAGCCTCCGGACTATTATTTTAATTACTTTCATCGTGAAGGGGTCGTTCACATTGGTTTTACACGTTCAGTAGTTTTCACGAGGAGTGTCCGACGACGCCGTTGGCGATACGGCGGACATCGATAACAGTGCCGTAATGACTTTACAAACACAGAATAGAATAACGTTTTTATGACATGCACACAAAATACACAGAACGGACATAGGAACATACAAGGCGTAAGAACACAAATGACAACAAAGAACCACCTACCGGTAGGCAGGCGTCCACCTCACCAGCAGGAGCCACCCAGTCTTGCTTTGTGAAGGGTGCAGCCAAACTGGCCCTGACTCAGCTTGTTGCTGCTTTACAAGCCAAAGTGCATGGTGCAATGGAATGATACTGGCCCATCTACACGATTCCAGTTGCGCTGGATTGAAAAGTAGATCGCCATTCCAGTCACTGGACTGGGTCGCACACTGGATTCAGTGCAATCCAGTGCAGGTTCATATTATCCCAGTGGCATTCCAGTGCTGGATTCGATCGCTGGACTGAAATGCTGCTGGAATAATGTGCTCCAGCTATTAACGACACGGGCCTCTCAGTGTCAGCCATAGGTCATTCGAAATTACTTAGGGATAATAAGACTAATCGACCACGTAGTAATAATTACATGCCTATGGTGGATCGATAGCCACTTTACCTTTAAATAATAAATGGAACTTTCGGTAATTGAGGCTTGAACTACATATCGTCGCGTCTTACAGCACTGCACGACTGTTATAATTAAATGGTCAGGTATATTAGTTTATGTAGCTCAAAAAGGCGGTGCTACCACTTTGGTATCGGAATAGCGAGAATTTGTTAACGCAATTAATGCAAACTTTACCAATTCGTGTCACTGATTATTTCTTGGTCATCTTAGGTCAGTGACCAGGTTAAGGTATGGTGGCCCTGAAAGGGGCCTATGGATGTCGGTGAAAGAATCAGTGTAGTGAAAGGATTAAAGTGCGCCTCTTAGAGGCTACTTTCGTGCACAAGTCACATTCGACATTTTTGGAGAGAATGGAAGGAAACAAAACATTTTTACATAAAAATGCCTATATGCTATTCTAGTTAACTCTATCTATTCCATCGAACTCGTTTGAGCTGTTACGGCGTGATTGAACCATAACCATCCATAACCACAATCATACAAACATCCATACATCTTCACAAACTTTCGCGTTATTAATTGATCGAGCGAGTGAAGCATAACTTTCGAACCATCAATTCGATCTGCATGGAATTTAACAGGTCAACAGGTTGTACTATCGAGATTAACTGGTTTGAATAAAAGTCAAATCGGCAAAAGGATTTATAAAAAATGTAATACAAATAAATGGAGCGTCACATGAAAGTGCTTTGTTCGTACATTCCAAAACGATTTTTATTTTTATTCTAGGCTAAATGTTTTTTGAGATACAACGAAACTACTAACTTTAAAAACCAACATTGCCTGAGCTCCCATTTGTTAATGTTTTATTGACTTCGGAGTTGAGGTAAGATTGGTTATAACAACTATTTACCTGATAACCGATTTTGATGTCTCTAACTTCAAAAACATAGGACTTCCCATACAAACTTTCATCCCCTATTTACACACCCCGAGGGTTGGTTTTCAAAAAACCTTATATAGGTTTTTTATTATTTTGAACTATCTTCCTGATAACCGATTTTGATGTCTCTAACTTCAAAAACATAGGACTTTCATACAACCGTTCAAACCCCCATTTCACCCCTTTAGGAATTGAATTTTGCAAAATCCGTTCTTATTGCACTGTAATATCTTTTAAAGAATGTCTGTGTCAAATTATAGACTCCTCAGTTTCCGAGCTTTCGTGATGAGTCTGTCAGTACGTGAGTGAGTGGATTACTCCTTTATATATATAGATAGCATGCTAAAGGTCCGATTTAAAAAGTGTATCTTGTTTGTGCCAGCACCAAAAATCGAGAGATCTCAGTTCGGGGCGAACCATTAGTATTAGTAGGCTCATTAACCACCAGCCCTCTGTATTTGAGTTAAACTTTGCAAACGGTTAGATAAAGTAAGCAACACGGCTTGTCGAGTTCGCCGGTTTGTGGGGTTTGTTGGTTAAGGATGATCGGGGTAGTTCTTTGCTGGGCCTTCATGCAAGTAATAACAGGGTTTGATGACGTGTCAGTTTTTGTATCAGTGTCATCATCACTCACATATTTTCACACTTATGTTTTGATGGCTATTACATCGCCCAGCATCAAACATTGTTGTCTGACCAAACATAGTCATTATGCGACGGACTCGCTAGCGAGCCGCTAGCGGTAGAAACTAGTGTTGCTCGTAGTCAGGGATCACTCATCGCAGAGTGAACGCTTCGATTGATTGACTGCTTACGGTAATTGGCTTCGCTCACACCCTACTCATGACTCGGTCAGCTCTCGATCCGTGGATGATGAAATAATTAGTGTGGACTTTTAAAACGTTGGAATAAATTTTCATCTCAGGCCCTAGTCCGTAATTTTTGTGAGTTACTCACTTGTCACCGTGACATGAAAAGCGAGCAGCTTGCCTGTTTTTGTTGGGGTGCTTTTCGTGATATCATACAAAAACGGTGATCCTTTCTGTTTCCACGTCTCACGGTGAAAAGTGAGAGCTCACCGACCAGTACGGACTAGGGCCTCTGGATAAGCTTTGGCTGTTCGTTAGGGTCCCTCGTCACTGGTTCTTTTAAGGTCACGCATTGAAAATGACCGCCAACGCTAGGAAATCAAAGCTCTTTGCCCGATTTATAAGCCATTGACACAACGACTGATTGATATCATTCTGCGGCTCCATATTGCGTTGGCATGAAGCGATGTCGATTGAATATCAATAAGGATATCTACACGACAGCGACGTGCATTGTGACGGGCGGTGGCGTGCGGCGTGTGGCATAACAACCCAACTTCGAGTGTAGAATGAGCTTTATAGAGTGGGTTTTAGTTTGTACTAGCTAGCTTCGCTCGCGTGGTAACAGCATCGATAAAAACCTATGTGCTATTCCAGACTATAATCTATGTATCTATGTGCCATATTTCATCTTGATCCGTTCAGCCTTTCTGGCGTGATTGAGTAACAAAAATCCATTCATCCAAACTTTCGCATCCTACTATTCTACTTATATTATAAATGCGAAAGTTTTTGAGGATTTTTAGATTTTTGTGGATCAATCACGCCATAACGGCTCAACCGATTTTTTCAATGAAATTTTGAATCAATTGATTTCTTTGCCTAGAATAGCATATAAGCTACTTTTCATCTACCTAGATACCTATCACGCGAGCGAAACCGCGCGCCCAAGCTAGTTTAAAATATTAGAAGGCATGGCAATAGCCGCGTCTACACCGGGCGAATGGGCTCGCGAGCCCACATTCGAGCGAGCGGTTCGGCCGAGGCTGGCTCGCGAGGCAACCTCGTAGTTTACCGGAAACATCGAGGCGGGGCTCGCAAGGCAAGCCGAGCCATGCCGAGCCATCCCGAGCCATCAGTCTACCGTCACGCACTAACGTCCCCACCGAGCACACTGAGGCGCCTTTGAGCACGCGCGCTTTACCGACGCCGCATGGCTCGGCTCCGAGGCACCGTGCACACCGAGCAAGCATTTCGCTCACGAGGCTGCCTCGCCCGAGCATGCGTCCGGTGGAGACGCGGCTAATGACATCACACTATTTTATTTTAACTGTTCGTGTTTTCTTTTATTTCATTGTTTGGTTTTAAAATGTGGTGCAAATGTGTGTGTTTAAGTTACAAATAAGTGAATGTTGTCTATGTCTATTTTTACGACACTCTATTCTCTCTAGGCTATTTCTCGTACATGGCTTGGAAAGATTCAGATTTCAAAGTCGGGGCCACATTATTCGTGGCGTGGATCTTCAGCTGGTACCCAAAATCCCCACAAAGTCTGGCCCACTTGCTTGCTGATTCCTTCTTCGTCATTCTGTATTAGGTCTGTGACCAGGTTGAGGTATGGTGAACCTGAAAAAGGCCTATGACCGTCGGTGAAAGAATCAATGTAGTGAAAGGATTAAAGTGCGCCTCTTAAGTCTTAAGGCTCCTTTCTTGTACATGTTCTTGTGGTTCTAGAACATGCCGGTTACCTTCACAGTTTGGGATTACTAGTATAGAGCACATACATTTTCCGAATGGAAAATCCATTGGTGCACTACCGAGATTTGAACCCACGACCTGTGGATCGGAAGGCGGGGCCACTACCACCACTCCCCCTACTGTCCCACTAGTAAGAGCCACCGCGGTTTGCCATTCATACAAACTGTTCTATGCAACCTCTGTATTACTATTTTCTTCTGGGTTCATGGTAACCATTGTGCGAGCGAGACAGACATCTTTTATCTGCGTCTATACTCAAGTTCTATGGAACCTCTGTACTTACTATTACTACTCACTTCTGGGTTCATGGTAACCGTTGTGCAAGCGAGACAGACGACTACTCTCGGTCGAATTAATAACGGATTACAGCATTCATTATGAGGCATTAAATTCTAATCGCTAAGAGCCGGGAGATAATTAATCGCGATTCATATTTTTTTATTTAGCTCAGATTCAGGAGCTTATTGAAGACGTAATAGACTTCAATCGTAGACGATGATAAAATCGGCTTCGAATCGCTTCTTCGGAAACCATAGGAACGATTGTAAATGGAAATATTGCACCCCTTATAGGTAGGTGAATCTTCTTTGATATTTTTTAAAATCTTTACCTTAAAAAATATTTAAGTTTATAAATAGAAATGATTCGTTAAATGTGTTGCTAAGCGTAAAACTCGAGTACGGTTGAAGCTAATTTCACTTTTTATATTTTCTTCTACGTTTGTGGAAGGTTATGAAGAGAAAAATGACCGGAAAAAATTATGGAAATTCGTCAATTTACACGGAAAAAACTCAATGCAAAAGTCAGCTGTTTTGCGGTCATAGCAGTTCCAACCCAATTATTCAGCTGTTTTAGGTAGTAATCTTGATGTCGAACTTCTCGAACGTTTAATAACTACTAAAAATATGTCAAAAAGACCAAACACAGATAATTTGAATTTCAAGGAGGCCTACGAACTGCCTTGAAATCTTTCACCACATTGGTTATCTCACCGGGGGACGTACCTTACTCAACTCAGGTCATTAACCTAACAGTTAACCTGCTTCACATTCCGTTATCAGCACAACAAAGTTGTTCAACATTTAGGGACGCTGGTACTTAAACTACTTACCACGAGTACATAACAAATGTTTGCTTTATTAGCGATAGCCTCTGTTCAACGTGGGACATTCTTTGTACTTAATCGCTTGTTCCAGTGACATTATGCAGTATACACTCGAGAGCATAGAAATCGCACATAGCGGAATTTTCCTACATTTTAATTTCGACCCTTATTTTTTTTTAAATTAATGTGATGTTGCAAATATAACTTAAATTAAATTGAAGTACACACTGTTAGCTTCCTAAAAACACAAAATGTCTAGCCTTGACCTTCGAAATCATAACAGTGGCAACTAAACAATAGAATGGCCTAAATTAGCTCGTTTCAGGTAGCTCGGTTTGTGGGACTTTAAGCAGGTATAAAACGATAAAGGATGATTGAAATTACATCATTTGCATACCAACTCCCAGGCAGAAAGGTCCTTTAACGAATACGTCATCTCTCTAAACAAGAAAATGGATACCACACCAGAAGCAGCGTCTCAAGTGGTTGCACTTATCGAAGCTGGACAGAACCAAAGTCAAGTGGCTCGTCAATTAAATTTGAGCAGATATGCTGTTCGACGTGTATACCAGCGATATCAGCAAACTGGTGGCTATACCAGGCGACCAGGAACAGGCCGAAAACGTGCGACAACACAGCGCGATGACCGTTTCCTTGTGAATACATCACTACGAAATCGCCGGTTGAATGCAGTTCAACTCGGACAGCAGCTCCAGGAAGTTAGAGAAGTGGAAGTCAGTCGGTGCACCGTTAGAAGAAGACTAGCCGAAGGAGGTCTGACAGCGCACAGACCAGCAACTGGCCCAAAATTGACCCCAGCGCACAGACAAGCACGCCTTCAGTTTGCTCGAAATCACGTTAATTGGACTATGGATCAATGGCAGGCAGTCCTCTTCTCCGACGAGTGCAGGATGTGCCTTCATGGTAACGACGGACGAGGTAGAGTCTACCGAAGATCTGGTGAGCGTTTTGCTCAATGTTGCATCTCCGAACGGGTCGCATACGGCGGTGGTTCGTGTATGTTCTGGGGAGGCATTTCTCTGGAAGCGAAAACCGAACTTGTCTTCATCACAGGGCCCGATACCGACCGTCGATCGGGTGGATTGACTTCCCAACGTTACGTTGAGGAGATCCTGGAAGAACATGTTGTGCCCTTTTCTGGATTTATCGGCGAAAACTTCGTTTTTATGCAGGATAACGCTAGACCACACACCGCTGCTATAGTACGCCAGTACTTGGAGGAGGTTGAACTACTCGTTATGGCGTGGCCTGCTCGAAGCCCAGATCTCAATCCCATTGAGCACTTATGGGACGAACTAAAGAAACGAGTAAGAGCTAGAAACGCAGCGCCTACGAGTCTCAGAGAGCTCCAAACCGCGATCAAGGAAGAATGGGACAGCATACCGCAGGATTTCGTAAAAAAATTGATTTCTTCAATGAAACAGCGAATGGAAGCTGTTATTCAGGCTAGGGGAGGCAATACCTCGTATTAATAAATCGATACATTCACAAATTTATTGTTTTTTTAACCTTTTATACCTGCTCAAAGTCCCACAAACAGCGCTACTTGAAACGAGCTAATTTAGGCCATTCTATTGTTTAGTTGCCACTGTTATGATTTCGAAGGTCAAGGCTAGACATTTTGTGTTTTTAGGAAGCTAACAGTGTGTACTTCAATTTAATTTAAGTTATTTTTGCAACATCACATTAATTTAAAAAAAAATAAGCGTCGAAATTAAAATGTTGGAAAATTCCGCTATGTGCGATTTCTATGCTCTCGAGTGTAGTATACAAAGTGATGAATAGTATGGATCATAATAAGGGTGCAGTTTTTTCCAAATGAAGTATGGAACCCTAATATTGCTTACCTGTTTTTCGTAAATTAAACCTGCCTACCTATGTACTACTTAATAATTCTATTTGTATACCTACTTACCTACCTTTATAATTTTACTTCTACTTCTAGTTCTACTTATTCTTATTTTATTTTATTTAATTTTTTGATCTACCATTCCTACCTACCTACCGACATCGACTGAAGAACGCGAGAAATGCAGCACACTACGATCGTGAGGTCGCCGTAAAGGGTTCCATCTGAAAACCAGCGCCGCTCTTCGTGTGCGGCATCAATGCTGAGATGGAACCTTTTTTGGCTCACGCATGCATCGGTACGGACTAATGAATACCCTAGTTTTGTTACTTCCTACCTACTTTTGTTTTGTTTCCTCCCTACCTTTTGTATTGTAACCTGTACCTTGTGTCTTTATTTTTAATTTTATTAGTTTGTGCTGTGTTTGTGTGTCCAAAATAAATGTATTTTCTTTCTTTCTTTCTTTCTAATAAAATGGCTGCCGAATTGAAAACTCTTTCTTGAAGTCGTTTAAAAGGATTCAGTGCCTTGCAGAGGCTCCTTCCGTGCAGTTCGAGTAGCGTCATTAATTTGTTGATTTATAGCTCCGCGATACGAATACATTCGAATAATAATTTTAGGGAGACGTCTTGAAAATAAACGTAAACTTCTGTTCCCATTTCGATCACAGTCGTTATAACACTTTAATGATAACTACCATTGTAACAGTTTAAATTATTTAATCTACTTCTATTAAAAATGCGAAAGTTTGGATGGATCTATGGAAGTGTGTTACTCAATCACGCAAGAACGACTGAACGAGGTATAAGAGTCTGGAATAGCACATATACTACTTTTTATCCCGGAAAATGTTTGGTCAGAGAAAATCAAGATCTCATGTGTACGTATAAGAGTCAAGGTACGACGATAATTGAACACGAGGACGAAGTTGTGGATGGGCAAACTAGTTTTTGAATAAGGGGATTCGGTCGCGTGGTTCACACGTGACTTAATGATTGATGACAGTACACTCAAGTATATTAGCATCCATTTTGATTTAATTAAATGTTGCCGCTTGAAAGCATTCAGCTGTTTGTGTTTCCGAGTGTACATTTTCTAAAAGTTCGCTTCAAAGGAAATAATTTCCTTTGTGTCTTTATAAAGAATACTTGATTATTTTATTTGAACCGGTAAACTTTTAGATGCTTTGCATTGCATTTAAGAAAATACATTTATTTGCTAGCGTATTTTTATTTCGCGATTATGTTTGAGCAGTAGACAAAGGAGAGAGAACTAAGAATATTGTTTATCGTTGGCTTATAGGAACTCTGTACATTTTAAAAGGTTTTCATAAAAAAAAGCTCATAAATTTTATATATCTATACAAATTGGTGTTTTTTTTAATTGTCAATTTTATTATTCGCTTTTTTTGAATTATTTTTTTTGTTGCGGTTGCTATACCTGAAGGGATCCTTAGAGAGGGTCGCCATGAGGCTTTTTGCTTCAATAAAGCATAAAATAATAAGTCTCCGTTTGAACGGAACAAAGAGCTCCATGATTAAAAATATATTGCTGAATAACACCAGATTTTTAACCGACAGCGAAGCAAATTGCTTCACGTGCTCAGTAAATTGTTTTAAAAGTCTATATAATGTGCTTGAAACTTTGTTAATATTAATGCGAAAGTTTTGATGGTTGTTGTTCAATCGCACCGTAACAGCTGAACCGATTAGGTTGAAACTTGTAATAAATATAGTTTAAATCCTGGAATAGCGCAACATTTTATCAGGGTACCTAGGTAGCGATGCCGCCGGCTGAAGCTAGTCTGGCCGTAAGTACGTATTCTTACTTTTTAAGGGTTCGGCAACGCGTGCGTTATGCCTCTGGTCTTGCAAGCGTTCATAGGCAACGGTAACCACATACCAACAGGTGGGCCGTATGACTGTTTGCTACCTTAGTTGTATAAAAAAAATTCTTAGACGTAGCGCCTATCATTATTTTAACTTGTTTAAAAAGCAATGCAAAGACTGCCTAAGCGATGAAAATAAATCTCAGTGTGAGAGGAGTGAAACAAATACAGTTACTTAAAATAATCATCATCATCAAAGCACTGTTTTCTGTAATACAGTTTTTACATAAACTAAAACAGAAGGCAGAGTTACAACTGTACTTGTAAGCATGTTTTTAAATGAAAATAAATATTTGTATTTGTATTCGAGCCGTAGGAAGTCTACTGATGAGCATTGCCTACAGATTTCCAGATCGAATTCTTATCATGTGGGGGGATTTGCCCATATGTGTTTCGTCAATCTTCTTTCGTTCATCCTCTCTACATGACCAAACCATTTCGGCGCATACCTTTCTCAATCCTCATCACAACATCTTCTCTCGAGCAACAACGCTCGAAAAATTAAAACTAAAAATACGGCTACGGCTATTTTTCTACTACAAATGCGGGGGTAAAAGGTCCAAGGGGGTTCAGGGTGGTCACCCATCTTATCATACAGACTATCCAGCAAGAACTATGATAGATTGACTATTAAGCGGCCATTTCAGAGTATAAATTACAATTCCACTGACAAATATGCCCGTCAGCTCGCGACTCATGTATTAATTTGTATAAAAGCGCCGGCGACTTTCCCTAGAATGTACCTATTTTATTTCTTTTATGCAAGGTGATTCATAATATGTATCTATACTATCCTAAAATTCTACAAACAATTAGCAATAAAGCTTTTTTCTAGAAAAAAAATTCGACAATTCTTGATTGTAAAACCACTACGCAAAAATCTGCAAAATAAATAAATAAATAAATATTCCGGACATATTCACACGGTCAACTGATCCCAAACTAGGCATAGCCTGTACTATGGGTACCAGAGACTGATATACATAATAGATATCTATTTAACACCCAGACACAGAACAAACATCTGTGTTAGTCACAAATGTTTGTCCAGTGCGGGAATCGAACCCGCGACCTCTAGCGCAGAAGGCAGAGTTACTACCAACTGAGCTATGAGCTAAAATATCTGCTTTCCCTTTTGTTGATTGAATAAGTTCCTATCGGGATAGTATACATATTACTAAATCACCTTTTAGATCACCCTTTAAGCGAGTACGATCAAAGGTGGGCGGCTGAAGCGAATGTTTTATAAAATATGCCACATTGACCGAAAGCTAAACTTTTACGTGCGACCCGTCGCCGTAATCCTTTGCTTGTATAGACGTTGTAAAATTGAGATACAACCTTCATATTTATACTATTGTGAGCTACACATCATTGCAAGCTACAGCATCTATACATATGACTAGTGGTTTTTCCCCGAACTGAGATCTCACGATGTCCCCATAAAAACCCATATGCCTTAGAATACAAATAAAAATCGTTATCCGATTCGTACAAGTTGTTTGAGGGGTCTTCGCTCGTTCGATCAATTAAAACCTACTTTTGGGCGGTGCATTTTGTTTGTTCTACAAAACCAAAGACAATATATGGTAGAAAAAATCTACTATTGTTATCTGTTTAATGGTGATAACCCACTAAGGAAATACTATGTTTTTTATAATATCCCAAAAATTTCGACTCCGACGGGATTTGAACCCACAAACTTCCCCTAAATACGGGGAGGCCAACTGAGCTACGGAGACACTTCTCGTAGGAGCGAAAATCTTTAGGACATCTAACGGCTGATTTTTTTTATGGGATATTATAAAAGTAACAGAATCTACTATTTTGGCTTTGACAGAACTAAGACGCTGTTCCGTGAAATCGATATCCAAACGTTTATCACTCAATGCTGAAGGGTGCAATGTTATGTAGCTAAATCCTTATCCGTCTCCGTCGTAAAACTCACCCACACAATCGATATAGGAGTAAGTGTAGCACTTTTGCTACAAATAGCAAAGACGTTACAAGATACATTGAATACGACGACCTCGATGGCGAAGCGGGTGAGTGTCCGTCTGAGACGCAAGGACGCGAGTTCGAGTCCCGCTGCGGGACAAACGTTTGATATAGGGAATCCTAGTGTGGGGTCAGGAATATGTATGTGACTGTTTAGTGTTATTATACATTGAATACTCTCAAGCCGTGTTCAATCGCCGTATATCGCACGCTGTTCGAACACGGCTTAACGTAATCCTCTACTTCCAGACGTCTCTTAACATAACGCGGATGCGTTCATTAAAGGTTCCTGGTAAATACGTGAAGTTGAACGCTCGTGAATGATTTAGACGCAAATCGACTATGCACGAGACGAGCATCGAAATGCCTTCTAACTTTACTGTCTTTGCATCAGCCGATACGATTTTGAAGCGATGAGCTAAGCTAAGAGAAGCTAAGTCATAAGCATTTATTGGTAACGATCATTTACAGGTCTAGAGTTGGCAATATAAATATGTATTTAGCTTAGAAACAAATTTTATCTCGAAGATACAAGGTAGAATAATTAATCACATAAAATAATAATAATTTTAAAATTAATAAATAATACACGTCAGAAATAATCATAATTAAAAATACGAAAACAAATTAAATTAATATGTAGGTACCTAGGTACCTATAGAATCAATAAGCTTGCAACAAATTCATTGAAACTAGAAAGTCTGCTCGACCAGCCATCGTTTTACTCTGGCTTTGAACCCTGGGAAACTTTCAGCAGATTTGACGATTTCTGGAAGTTTAAGCTAAGAGACATTGTTCGTACCAGAGCAATATCTCTTAGCTTCTTCCACACAGTTGTTGTGACTTGTTCCGCATTTAAACTCATGGTTAATTATGCTTGGAGTAGCCTAACTCCTCCCAGCACAGAAGTTTCCTGGGGATTTCGGGGAGATCTCTGATTGCTGGAGATTTGTTAATATTTTTCATTCCTGATACGGTAGGTCCGAAAATACCTAACTCCGGAACTACCATGACGTCTTATTGCCATTCAAATGCAAGCGTGTCAGCACTGTTTTACCCGAATTTGAACCGTAAATCTTTGAGTCTGTCAACTAACGTTACCGGCTAAATAAAATGGCAATGTTAATGGTAGGTACGTGGCCACGAACTGAAAAATGTTTTGTTCACCTTTCGCCGCGTGCCTCTAAAAAGGTTCGGTTCATAAAACAATATTATATCGTATCGTGTATTCTGCATATGCTGTAAGTCGGTCTTGCAGTCACATGCATAATTTAAGAGCATCTATCGATACATCGCATATCCTTCTTGTAGTATGCAAATCTTGCATGTCAGCATGGTAACATAGAGATTCCTTTACTGCCAACTGCAGACGACTGTATTTATTTATATGCCACAAGCCGCGGTGGCCTTGGTGGCCCCGGCTGAAGAACAGCCCCCCCCATATCTTTCTACCCGTTGATGTCGTATGAGGCAACATCATATTGCCGATCATGCGAACATTTTTCCCGCGCGGAAATCACACCTGCAACCCTTGCGTCTCAGACGGGCAATCGGCCGCCGCACCACCGAGGTCGTCAAAGCGTGTGCTTGCCTTGCGTCTCGACAAGTACTGCAGTAAGCAGTTTACTTGTTCCCCATAGACCTCGATTGCGCCATTTATAAGCTTTTTCAATATCTAAACTCAAGCAACAGCAACAGTATGAGTTGTGGCGGATAATAGCCTGTCAGGCGCAGTGATTGCGCAGGGTTTGGTTTTAATAACGCCCCGGTATTAATGGTCTATAGCTTCAGTATTTGGAATCCGTAGTAACCTAGCAAGTGTAGAGTAAGAAAGATCACAAAATTACTCATTATCGGCCTGAATAAGGCCACTGTACATAGATCTCCCCTAAAGAGTGCCAAGACGAACGGTCTTAAGCCTCCATCGACTTCTCGCAACCTTCATGGTCAATAGGTCAAACTAACAAACGAGCCGATTTTGTGGCTTGCTGCAATAAGGAACATTAATCTTCATCTTCCTACCGTTATCGTGGATATGGCTTGCATATCCACTACTGTTAGGTACATTATAGGGACTAATGTGTGTAATTTGTTAACAGCCCAGTGCATCGCGCCGCTCGGCATGGAGAGCGGCCAGATCCCCGACAAGGACGTCAGCGCGAGCTCATGCTACAACGACGGCAACGTGGCCCCGCAGAACGGACGGTAAGGAGAACCGGCACATACCCAGCAAAGTCAATTACTAGTTACTAGGAGGTAGGGCACAGCGAGATTTCCTCGCTCTAAATTGGAGCAGCCCACCTCAATGATTTATTGTTCAAATTCGTGTAAAATACTGCTGACACGCTTGCATTTGAATGGCAATAGGAACCTATGGTAGGGCCCAAAGTGCTCGAAATTGGAGCAGCCCGCCTTACAGAATATCGCAGCCAAATAACAAAAGTATTTGTTTCAAATAATGTTGTGTTCGTGCGGTGAGTAAGGTTGCCAGAGCTCTTTAGGGGTCGGCAACGCGTGCGTGATGCCTCTGGTATCGCAAGCGTTCATAGGCTAAGGTAGCCGCTTATCAACTGGTGGGCCGTACGCTTGTTTGTCACCTTAGTTGTATAAAAATAATCAAATCAAAATAGATCCCAAAAATTTTAAGACTTGCGACATGTGCACGTAGGGAAAGAGGCGCACTTTAATCATTTCACAACACTGTTTCTTTAACCGAGACAGAGTGAACTGTGTCAAAATCCATATTCATATTCATTTATTTCACCCTTAGCGTTCCATTGCATAACATAGGTATGTCCAATTACAGCTATTTTCTTATATTATCATGCAGATTATTAATTGTTATTATTACAGATTATTAATGGATTGATAGATACTGTCCTACATATAACTGGTCCTACATATATCAGAGAATGAACAATTAATATATTCGGTAATATGGTAAAATGGATGACTCTCAAGAAATCTCCTGATCTGATATTTAAATTTTTTGATCGACTTGCACGATTTACAACACAGATACGAATTAGAAAAATGACTTTTAAAACGGAAGATTTTTCATCTATATATTCGATCAAAACACAGCGTCATGAAGCTAATTTCACGTAGCTAGCTTCGTCAATATAATATAAGTAATATTCTTCGTATTTCAAGAGATTCGTCTATGAAAGCTTCGCTAGATTGCGTAGGCTCACGACAAAATCCCCTGTTACAAAGACTTGATCATTACTTCGCCTGGTCGCTATCAAAGTAGCTCCCATTGTCTGGGTTATTTTATCCCAGTGCACTTTATCCCATCGTCTGGGCTATTTTCTCCCAGGCTGATATCGGAAAGACTTGGTATGAAGCGGGCACGAAAATATTTCAAAAATCCGATTTCTCCATTGTGTTGGGCTAAGTGGATCATTTTCACTTCGATAGACAACAAAATTTATTTTAAGAAACTTACAGGTGGTTCGTCTTAACTAGCTACTAACGTTTTGATCAGTTTTATTAGTAGCTCGTATTCAAATATCGAGGAATGTCATTAGTCATAGTCATATTATTTATTCACCTTTGGAACACTGGGAACACTTGGTTTTGTTAATTACATCAAGTTTTAGCGGCTGTACATAGGCCTTGTCAATATGTTGTAATTAAATAATAATAATTGCCAATAAAACATGTCATTATAAATCAGTAGGTACAATCAAACGAAACGCAACTAATTATACACTTTACTAAGATGAAATTTTTGAGTAATACCCTCAATGCATACTGAACCGACCTCTGCCTCGGGAAAGATCTTGTTATAGTTACGTTTAAAACAGACTTTAGAGGAATTTTGTTCTGTAATCTTCAAAAACCTTCATCAGATCTTCAAGAAAATTAAATGGAACAACTTTTTTGGACATGAGTCTCCAATAAAAAAAGATAGATCGAAGAAAAATTATAATCACTTTGTTGCCTGTCTGTTTGTCTGTCAGTCCACCTGTCAAGACTCTTTTCCATTAACGACTAAAGGTATCAGCTTGCTTATACTAAATCTTAAAATTTGTGAGCATATTGTAGTCGGCAGGTCATAAAGCTATGATTTGTTGGGGCAAACATGGGTATCAATTTACAAAAGTTCACGCCTCATTGGTGACTGCAGCTCCAGTTGTGCATCAATGAGTTTAATGACTGGGCGCCTCAGCTTGATCGCTCGTCCGATTACTGAACCCGACTGACATTACAGTGACACACTGTTAGTGAATGCGATGTTAGTTGAAATGAAATGTTACTAGAAACTGTTTACGCGATTTTATTGATTAATTAATTTTTTTTAACGCGGTTTCCGCATTCATAATAATTTTCACCACCTACTTTGCCCCCTTTAGGGATGATTTTGCGAAAATGCTGAAATAAGTATTTCTTTATTTCATACAAAAAATCCAAATATGAATTTTCAGATCCCTAACTTGAGTAATTATGGATTACCCATACAAACTTTTAACCCCTATTTCACCTCCTTTATGATATTTTTTTGAAACGAAAGAGCCTATTTCCTTCCCCAGGATACAATCTATCTCCTCTTGGCCAAAGGTGCCATTTCATTCTGGGCCTGGTCCATGTACACTACATAGAAAAATTAGGAAAAAATAGGAGATTACAAGAAAAATACAATTTCATTAATTTGAAGATAAATGCGATTTGTACAAGAATAGTTCTTCTGGTAAGTTTTTTACTATGTGAACACTATTTGAAGGCCGCCATGTTGGTTAATAATTGGCTTTTGACATGATATTGACATATTTTTCATGTCATGTTGTTTGATTTGATGTTTTTGTTTTGTCAGATTAATGTAGGTTGTCAAAATGACATTTCACGCACGTCCATCCGCCATATTTTTGTACCGCTGTGTGTTGCTCTCTTTGTCGAAGAAAATCTTAATGTACCTAAGAACGAAGTCAATTTAAATAAAATAACCTATTAAATACGTTAACTTTATTGCTTAGCCATATTTTAGAGTAGTGTACACAGTGCAGGCCCAGGCTCCATATATTGATGAAACGCCTCTTTTCATTACGATCCGAAACTTGAATTAGACTAGACACAATTCTTTACATAGAATAGCATATAGGCTACTTTTTACCAAGCGAGCGAAGCCGCGGGTGTAAGCTATTAATTCTTACACACAGCACAACGCTTTCGCGAATGCAATGTTGCGAGCGGCACACCAGCGCCAGTCTCGTGGTCCCGAGCGCCATTAGTCATCGTTTTCATAACACCGTAGAGCTGTTCACACATTTCCGGGACGTCTGGACTCCATGTCCCGGAATCAGGGGCGGGGAAAAATTGCTTGAATACATTATCTACTGATAAACGTCTGGAATAAAGGTTCTTGAATGGCGACCACGAACCGGGTGACGACGAATAGCCCCACCCTATAGACCAATTATTAAGGTTGCGGGAAGTCGGTGGATGGAAAAGGCTCAAGACCGTTCGTCATGGAACTCTTTGGGGGAAGTCTATGACCAGCAGTGGACTGTGATGCTGATGACATTTCGTATGAACTTGTTCACATAGTCCCGTAACGTATGCAAGCAACTTTTTCACGTTCCTGACCACTGATGCCGGACGGCCCGGAAATGTGTAAATAGCTCTTAATATTGTTTTAAGCGCTCGCCCCGATACAAGTTTAAGAATTTAATGCCCTCGTTACTTTTACTGACTGCGCTTCTGTTTACGATCGGTTATTTGCTAAGGCAATTGTGTTACTCTAACGCTACTAAATGGAATTTAAATCTATTAGAGCCTAGCTCAGGAAGACATGAGCAATAAACTGTATCATTGGCATTCAGACTAGCAAGACATGAACAATAAACTATATCATTGGCATTGAGAGCACTGGTGGAGTGGTGGTAGTGACCCCGCCTTCCGATCCACAGGTTGTGGGTTTGAATCCCGGTCGTGCACCAATGAATATTCTTCTTCTTTAATAATGTATTTGGTGACCGCATCGAAGCTTGCAGCTTTGTTAAAAGCTGATAAGAATGATGTTTTTATACGCAAACATGATCTTACTGCAAAAACACCATCTTTATCTTATCTTTAAATAGTTAGTAGTTTCTCAATTTGACCAAGTATTAATTTAATTAATAAGGGCAAAGTTTGATACCTAAGTTTTTGCCTGTTCCGCCAATTAGTAAACAAGGAAGCAATGACGCTACAACTTACCAACCTATTCAAGAGACTATCTGATTGTCACCAGGTTGAATCAGGATATAAAAGGTGGCGCGTGGTGCCCCCGCAACCAGATCACCACGGAGTCCACCGAGTGGCTGGAGGTGGACCTGCACTCGGTGCACGTGATCACGGGCGCCGGCACGCAGGGCCGCTTCGGCAACGGCCAGGGGCAGGAGTACGCGGAGGCCTACGTCATCGAGTACTGGCGGCCGAAGCTGGCCAAGTGGGTGCGCTACCGAACCGCTGACGACCAAGAGGTGAGTCCATGTAGATAGATAGAAAATATTTGATATGCCATATTATTATCGTCATCATCAATTTCAGCCGTAGGATGTCCACTGCTGAACAAAAGCCTCCCTCACATATTTCCATAGCTACTTCCTTCCTATCTTCTTCTTGTCGTGTCACTGGTTTTTTCTTGGTCATCCTGTCTTTGATCAGTGACCAGGTTGAGGTATGGTGGCCCTGAAAAGGGCCTATGACCGTCGTTGAAAAAACATATTTTAGTGAAAGGATTAAAGTACAGCTCAGGGCCACCATAATTCTACCTGGTCACTGGCCTCATTCAGGATGACCAAGAAAGAATCAGCGACACGACAAGCAATCAAGCCAGTACAAAGGTCCCTTTCCCTGAATTGCAATCAACATAGTTAGAGGATTTCAAGCACAAAGCAATTTCGACGGGACACGCTCAAAGTCATGTCCACTGCTGGTGCATGCATCCAATATAGATAAGCTTAATGAACTAATGTCGTGATGCGAAAAGCCGAACTACGAGTAGTACATTCACTCATTGACTCATCACAAAAGCTCGCAAACTACTGGGCCGAGGAGTCTGAAATATGGCACAGGTACTCTTTAAGGGGTGTAGGCGCCCGCTAAGAACGGATTTTGCAAAATTCAACTCCTAAAGGGTGAAATGGGGGTTGAAAGTTTATATGGGAAGTCCTATGTTTTTGAAGTTAGAGACATCAAAATCGGTTATCAGTTAGATAGCTCAAAATAATAAAATACTTACATAATTTATTTTTTTTAAACTACCCTCTGTTTTTTAAATAGGGGATGAAAGTTTACATGGGAATCTGGCATGCAGGTTCCTTAAGGAGAGTAAACATTTGTTTAGAAATAATTTTACGAAAATTCACTCCAAAGAGGATGGAACGGGGGTTGAAAGGATGTATGAAAGTTCCATGTTTTTCAAGTCAGAGACTTAAAAATCGGTATTCAGATAAATAGTTCAAGATAATAAAATACTGATACAAGTTTTTTTGAAAAACAACCCTACGGGTGTGTAAATAGGGGATGAAAGTTTATAGGGTTTTTATTATGATTGTTTTAAACTATGCAATTGAAATTTGTCACTCAGGTTCCTTATGGAGAGTAAACATTTGTTAAGAAAGAATTTTACGAAAATTCACCCCAAAGGCGATGAAACGGGGGTCGAAAGGATGTATGAAAGTTCCTCAAGTTTAATGTTTTTCAAGTTGAGACATTGAGATTCTGGTCAATAATTTCAAATAATTTATTTTTTAAAACAGCCCTTAGTTTGTTTAATAAGGGATGAACGTTTGTATGGGCAAAGTTTATCTTTGAAGACTACATAATTGAAATTTGAAAGGTAGGTTTTACAGAGGGTGTAGACATCTGTTAGGAAAGGATTTCACGAAAACTCGCCATATAGGAATGAATTGGGGGTTGAAAGGCTCTTTGAAAATCCTATGTTTTTGAAGTTACAGACATCAAAATCGGTATTCAGGTTAAGAGTTTAAAGTAATAAGATATCCGTATATGAGTTTTATGAAAAGCAGGCGCCTTGAGGTTTAATACCCCCCTAGGGTATTAAACCTCAAGGCTCTTTCGGGATAGTATACATGTTATGAATCACATTGTACTACCTCATACGGAGGAAGGATGTCGGCGGATGAACTCCCGGCGGCGCTGTCGTGACTGTGTCCAATCGACAATCTACATGAGCATCCTGTCTTCCTAATGCTTTTAAATTACAACTAACTACCGACCACCACTGCTTTGGTAGCTACAACTTACCAATACCTTTTCTATTCTGAGACTGGCTCCATAGCTCAGTAGGTAGTAACTCTGCCTGCTGCGCTAGAGGTTGCGGGTTCGATTCCCGCACAGGACCAACATTTGTGTGATGAATACAGATGTTTGTTCTGTGTCTGGAAGTTAAATATATATCTATTATGTATATCAGTCTCTGGTACCCATAGTACAGGCTATGCCTAGTTTGGGATCAGTTGGCCGTGTGTGCCAACAGTCACATACGTAGTCCTGCTCCCACACTATGATTCCCTGTGACGTGGGTATCAGAAACTACGAGTACCATGGTACCACAGCACCCAGACCCCGTACAAATATTCGCAGATTATGCAAACTTTTTTCCCTGAGCGGGGATCGAAACCGCACCCCTTTTTATTAAATTAGCTGTTACCCGCGTCCGCATTTATATGAAAGCTCATAATAATAACCCCCTAAAAGAATAGGCCCCTCCATATCTCTATCCACGGATGTCGTAAGAGGCGACTAAGGGAAAAAAGCTAGGGGATGGGCAGCAGCGTCCCTCATTTTAACAACGATTGCTCTAACTGCGCTCGCCAACCCGCATGCCCAGCGTGGTGGTGAGTATGGGTAAATCCCCCCACATGATAAGGAATTTGCTCTGTCTGTGGGGAGGCCATGTTCAACGGCTGTAATGATGATGATGATGAATAATAACCCCCTACTTTGATCCCTTTAGTGATGATTTTACAAAAAATGTTGAAACACGTATCTATCCCTAACTTGGGGAATTATTTTTCGGGATATAATCTATCTCCTTGCCAAATTTCAATACGATCCGTTCAGCCGTTTAGTCGTGATGAGGTAACAAACAAACAGAGTTACCATTTTGTATACTCTAAACTCCCACACATGGCCTCAGATATTCACCACTCATTGGTGACTTGTGAGACGGCTCATTTAAATGCGAACTCGCTACTCCGATGACGATAATACAATGGCCGCGCTTGGCTTTTAGTAAGTAACGAAAACTTGTTCAATAATCAATTATTCAAGAAAATACCTTAATTAAGGCGACACCTTAATTCGGTTTACATGTACCTCTCAGCATAATAATAAGATAAGCGAGTCATATAAAATTCAAAGGTTCAATTGAGCCGTCAACATCTTGCGAAGGTAATCGCAATTTTCAGGTTGACAGTACCTCTTTACATATTTATGTTATACTAGCTTTTGCGGCTTCGCTGGCGTAGTACCTATATAAAAGTAGCATATATGCTTTTCTAGGTAAAGAACTATATCTATTCCAAGTTTCATCGAAATCGGTTCGGCCGTTCTGGCGTGATTGAGTAACAAACATTCATCCATCCCAACTTTCGTATGTAAATAATAAATAAATATTCCGGACATATCACACACGGTCAACTGATCCCAAACTAGGCATAGCCTGTACTATGGGTACCAGAGACTGATATACATAATAGATATATATTTAACACCCAGACACAGAACAAACATCTGTGTTCATCACACAAATGTTTGTCCAGTGCGGGAATCGAACCCGCGACCTTTAGCGATGTATAATAGTAGTACGATTAGGTATCCCGTTCGCGACTTTGTCCGCGTGTTTATGTATGTTTCTACCTACCAAGACTATTTTCCATTATATCCATTATTATCCTTCCCAAATTCAACATCAGCCTGTAGAAGTCCACTGCTGGACATAGGCCTCCCCTAAAGAGTTCCACGACGAACGGTCTTGAGCCATCCACCGACTTCCCGCAACCTTCACAATGTCGTCGGTCCATCGGGTGGGGGGCTTTCCAACACTGCGTCGCCCGGTTCGTGGTCGCCACTCGAGAACCTTTACTCCCCAACGGTTATCGGTTCTGCGAGCTATATGGCCTGCCCACTGCCACTTCAACTTGCTAATTCTGAGAGCTATGTCGGTAACCTTGGTTCTTCCACGAATTTCCTCATTTCGGATCTTATCACGTAGTGAAACTCCTAGCATAGCTCTCTCCATAGCCCGTTCCCTTCCCAAATTACTAACACTTAAATATTCAGCTATTTACCTACTAATATTGTGCACGAAAGGAAAGTGAAGTGAAAAGAAAGGGAAAAAAATTAAAGTGC
Source organism: Anticlea derivata (assembly GCA_947579855.1). Lineage (NCBI taxonomy): Eukaryota > Metazoa > Arthropoda > Insecta > Lepidoptera > Geometridae > Anticlea > Anticlea derivata. Next base: position 13,626,993 of record OX388257.1, on the reverse strand, counting down.
GCCTCTTAGAGGTGCACTTTAATCCATTCACTACACTGATTCTTTCATAGGCCCTTCTCAGGGCCACCATACTTGCTTACTGAACTAATACAGGTGACCAAGAAAGTATCAGTGACACGACAAGCAAGCAACCTACTGCTACCTACCGTCACCGTCATGGCCACCGTCTTTTTTTTTGTTAGGAAAACATGTTAGCAGTTCTCTCAAACTGCGCCACATTTCACGTAATTACTATCAATATCTAAAAATCAAAATTTAACTTAAATATTACATTTTCATATTAAATACCATCCAGATTTTTGACTTCACCAAAGTTTTTAAAGAAAAATCTTTCATACAAACCTTTTCATGACAATTTCGAACACAACGAAATGGAATTTAGCTAATTCGGTCGAGCCGTTCTCAAGTGATGCTCCGTCATACATGTGTTTTTATTTATATAGATTTATACAAAGGGTTTGTTTGTAGCGTATAAAGTTTTATTTATACCTTTCGACTGTGTTAAAACAATTGTGATCGCAGGCAGAGACTAATTTTACAAATTATGTTCACTGGACCTCCAGGAACAATGAAATAGTAGATTATGCAACAAGGGCTTAAAGTAGTGTATTATGTCAAGGGCGCTATATTGAACCCCGAGAACGAGGGATTCTATGGTTAACTCCTGAGCGGAGCGAGGGAGTTAAGGCAAGAATCCTGAGTAGGCAAGAGTCCGCCCAAGACAAATACACATTTAAGCCCGCGATGCATACTCTACTTTTTATACTTTCTGCGAGGCAATTGAAAACAATGACTGTTAAATAGAAAGAAATGATTTTTCTGAAAGTAAGTTTCCAACTATACCAGAGGCTTCAGATTGTATGCATTCTGGAGTCGAATCAAAATCACTGTCGTCATCACTTGACATTTTTTAGAAGTTTATCCGAATAGAAACTGAATTTCAGTGTAGATAACAGCACAGCAGTTTGAGCACTTAGCGCCTTTTTTCTTTTTTTTGTAGTCTATTCTGTAGTGGTCAGTTCGACATTCGAATAAATCCTTCTTCGTGCGCGGGTGAAAATGAATTTCGTAAAAAGTTTTCATGTTTTTCTTTTTTTAATTTGTAGGCAGTGCAAAGGAAATTATAACATACAGCCTAATTAGAATAAAATCTCATTGCACCCAAACATATTTGAAACCAACCTCGATCAAGCACGACTACATTTGGGTTGAAATCCAAAATCAAATCACATTATGTCCCATGGGAAAAAATGAAATTCAGTACAACATTATGACCCGGCTAGACCGTAGGGCTATAATGACTTACTTTAGGAAAGGTTTGAATCACACATAATATGCCATTGACGAGCAGGTAGTATAAAAAATCTATTGCGTCTGTAATTCTAATATTCAGATAGTTTAATTCCGTGTCATTCCTCAGATCCTGACCGGCAACACCAACACTTACCTGGAGAAGAAGAATATCCTGGACCCCCCCATCTGGGCGTCACGGATCCGCTTCATCCCCTACAGCTCGCATCGCAGAACCGTCTGCATGAGGGTCGAGGTTTATGGCTGCTACTGGAATGGTAAGTTTCTTCTTGACTGGCAGATGACCAGTCCTTTGCTGGTGTACAAGGTGCGAGCTATATGGCCTGCCCACTGCGACTTCAGCTTAGACTTCATCGGGCTGATATGATATAGATAGCTTACTTTCGTACACCTTATTCGCTTCTTACTCCCACTATTAATTCATTGTAATTGGTGTCATTATTACATCATAACAAACGGACTGTAATAAATAAGACAGCAACGAACGTATTAGAAACTCGACGTGTTATATTTGTACCGTAGCCGACAGTCGGCGACATTTAAATTACATATCTCATTGAATTTTACATTGCCATCGATTTATTTCTATTCTGTTACGTCGGAATGTCATTTGTTGAACATAATTGTAATGAACTAGCTGTTACTTCGTCCGCATTCATAATCATTTTCACCCCCTACTATGCCCCCTTTAGGGATGATTAAGCGAAAATGCTGAAACATGTATTTTGTATTTCTATCCTAAATATGAATTTTCAGATCCCTTACTTGAGGAATTATAAATTGCCGATATAAACTTTCAACCCCTATTTCTCCCCTTCAAGATTATTTTTGAGACAAAAGATAGCCTGTGTCCTTCCCCAGGATAAGTAACAACCAGCAGTCACATACATAGTCCTGAACCCTCACTAGGAATCCCTATGTCGTGGGTTGAAAAACTACGAGTACCGTGGTGCCACAACACCCAGACCCAAAACAAATATTTGCAGATCATGCAAACATTTGTTGTGTCGCAGCGGCAATCGAACCCTGGCGTTTCAGACGACCTTTGTGCAGAATGATATGCAAGTTTTTGCTTCAGGTCTGGGTGTTGTAGTACCGCTGTTTCCGAAACACCACCACATTTTTTTAAATTTATTTATTTATGTTAAACGAAGGCAAACAGGCATACGTCCCACCTGATGGCAAGCGGTTACCGTCGCCTATTGACATCTGCAACACCTGGAGAATTGCTAATGCTTTGCCTGCCCTGGAGAAATCTTTTTGTATTTTTCTTGAAGCTTTTCATGTTGTAGGTTGGTGCGAAAACCTCGGACACATACGCTGAAAATGAAAATTCGCTAACTCACAGTCATAAATTACAGTTGACACGACATTATACTATAAAACAACACTAAAAGCTAGTTTTATGAAATGCTCCATCGCCACAAAAACTACGTTAATAAAGCGTCTAATAGTTACACGCGTCAGCCCAACACGAACATTACTGGGAATAGGAAAAACCGTTCGTAGCTCACGAACGGTTTTTCCTATAAAATTTACCTTTAAAAACAAAAAAAACCTTAACTGGATGCTCCCCAACTGGAATTCAAACTGCTATTTGTTTTTTCCCAAAGGATCAATTACAGGGAAAAAATGTCGAACGCCGCGTTTCCAAATTAGCATACATACTCGCACCCACTCGACATTTCCACCCCAGCAGAGTATTTTGTACACTTATTCAACAAAAAAAAAAAATAGTGATGTTAAAGATCTATAAATGCATTGATCACACACCATATGGCCTAGAATAAAAATAAAAATCATTTTGGAATGTATTGAAACAAAGTTCTGTCATATCTTCGTACTTACTTTTTTATATCCTGCTTATTCCTTTATCTTAGCAATACCTTGGCCAATTTAACTCATATTCTTACCAGCAAATCTGTCAGCCCTCATGTCAGTATTCACTCCGTTCTTTACTCTTGTTGTCTATCACACAATCCATCCATCTTTTCCTTGGTCCTCTTCCCGTATATCCTTCTCATTCATATTTACTACTCTTCTCGCCACATGACATTGTTGCCTCCGCATGTCATGATGTTGAATTATAAAAAATAACGGTTTAAAAACTTCAAAAAGGTACTTCCTAAGCAATTAAAGTAGGTCCCTGATTGATTGTAAATTACACTTGTTCTAATAGCCTGTTGTAAATACCTAATTCGAAAAGTTTGACATAATTACTCATGATTGAGGTGGGCAATTTATTTACGTCAGTATCGAGGAGCGTCGCTTTAATATTGCCAGTACATCAAATTTTCAATCTATTTTAAAGTATTATTATTTGTACAAAGATATTTAAATTGACTTCGTTCTAAGGTACACTATGATTTTCTTTGACAAAGAGAGCAACACACAGCGTTACAAAAATATGGCGGATGGACGTGCGTGAAATGTCATTTTGACAACCTACATTAATGAAAAAATTATTTTAAAGTAGGTTATAAATTTTGTCCCTAAAAAAATTGAAATTATGAGTATGTTTTGATGACTTTGTTGAGTTTGAAACTTCATTTTTTTTATTATGTATTTTCTCACGGACAGTGTGTGAAAATGCACTTTAGTGAATACTCTCAATTGATCATACATCGATGTGTGTTCTGTGTCTGGGTGTTAAATATTTATCTTCTCTTCTGGTACCCATAGTACAGGCTATGCCTAGTTTGGGATCAGTTGACCGTGTGATTATGTCCGGAATATTTATTTATTTGTTTAATTGGGAATAAAGGTTTTTTCTTAAAAAAAGTAAATAAAAATCAATTGCCACATCTATGGCTGAGAATCACTTGAAAACGGCTCAACCGATTTTGTTAATAAGGTAATATAATTAAAGATTATTTATGTCCTAGTCTAATACTTGCCCATGTAAATTAGTTATCCCTAAATAGCATTTAAATTTAGCTTATATGCTACAGATTTTAAGTTAATTAATTTGAATATTCATAAGTACCAACTTTAGTTTTTAATTTTAACCTTTTTCCGCCTGAGACAGGTTTTCCTAGTTCAGGCATCGTTGAATTTTTTACTCTTAATTAGATATCAATTCTCAATGTTATTCGTAGCACTAAGGTAATGAATAAATATTTATTTATTATTATTTATTCAATTTATTTTTTGTTGTGGTCGTAATACAGAACAAAGTTGTATGAAAGATTTTATTTGGAAAAAAAGCTAAATGAAGGCGTTTGCCACAAACTAGTTACTTAAAAAGATGATAGAAATACTAAATACAGCTAATTTGAAAAATATATTTAAATATTTTGTTTTTATTCCGTTAATATTCTTTCTTTTTATTGATAGAATAAGCCCGTTTCAGGTTTGGTGTACATACTATGAATCAACTTGTATTTACGGTGTTGTATATAAAAATTAAGTTTTAATCGATCTGTGTCACCAATTGTGTAGTGTGGCCGATGCTTAGCCAAATTACATGTAAGGAATGTCGTGTACAGTATTCGTTTGCATTCCCACGGTGGAGTATCGGTTATACCATCGGACTTCGTGTGGCAAGACTCTTTAACTACATTTTCATAGAAAACAGATTGTTGTTAATGGCAAATAAACAAATAGACTAATAGTAAGAAATCATTTATTCGTAATTAAACTGTACACAACAACGAGAACAAAAGTAAACACACACACTAATACAAAAACTATAGCAGTAGACAGAAAGAAAACAAGTTTTTTTTTTTTTACAACTGAAGTGGCAAACAAGCATACGGCCCACCTGTTGGTAAGCGGTTACCGTAGCCTATGAGCGCTCGCAATATCAGAGAGCATCACGCACTCGTTGCCGACCCCCCCCCCCCCCCAAAGAGCTCTGATAGATAGATAGATAAATTAAAAAAATATTTGGCACTGCAGACACACACAATTAACATAGATAAACAATTTATCATACAATAGGTAGGAATACATAATCAATAATCAATAGAGCAATTTTTTTAAATCTTAGAGTAGGCAAGTTTGCGTGTGCTGCAGTACGACAAATAGGCTATGGCTCAGTGAAATATTTTGCTTAAAAGCAAAAACACTGATTTTCAGCCAAAACCTGATCGAGAGCGAGCAGAACGAGTACAAACGAACAATGCGTAGGTACCTAGCTGTGAATTTGTGTTGTTGTGATTGTGTAATTTGCTCTGGCAACCTTACTCATCGCAGGAACATAACACTATTTGAAACAAATAATGTTATTTGGCTGACGATCTTCTGTAAGGTGGAGGTACCTCCCAGGCGGGCTGCTCCAATTCAGAACGAGAAAATCTCGCTGTGCCCTACCTCCTCCAAAGTGTAGGTAATCGTATGTTCGTGGAGATCGGTTGTTATTTGTTTTCTGTGGGCAATATTTTTTGCCTGGTGCCGTACCGGTAAGCTCTAATACGTACTCGTACACGGCAACTACCTGGTTATTATACAAATGCCGCGTCTTAATAGAAAATACCAGGAACGCTCGTAGCGAAAAGCATGCTAGCCGCTATTAGTAAAAAATTGCAAATTACTGAAGCTAATCATACGTCTGCATTGTATAAACGGCATTGATTTACCGTTTTTTTTTTGCAAACACTAAAGTTTGCCCTAGACGCTCAATTGCAATATAGAATGGCTTCGCGATTGACGACTGCATCTACGTATAAACGATCTAAAGCGTCAATGTGCATCAATCACGTCATCATCCACAGCCTGCCTGCTTGGCATAAGCCTCTCCTTGTTTGTTTCATTCCCACGATTCTGGGGATGGGGATCCTAAGCCTCATTTAGTTGCAGCCTGGGATGCTATACCGTCCGCCCGTCTCGCTGCTGGACGACTGACGTCTCTACATCCAGTCCTTGGACTTTTTCTTAATCAGTCGTCACCCTCTTCTTGCGTGGTACCTAGATAAAAAAAAGCCTATCTATTTATGATGTAATTGATGACCTTTGTGATTTGCAAATATTTGATCCGGGTATAGGATTGATGCCACGGTACTCGTCTTCTCTCATTCCCACGGAGAGGGCATCCTAGTTTGAGGTCAGGCAGAACTATGTACGTGACTGTACCCATCACTCTATTTAATTTTAAAGTATACCTACAGGGTGAGTTTTTTTTTCAGGGCCACTTAGGCGATGTCGGAAACCGTGAGAGTAAATAAGATCGTATAAAAAGAGTTGATACTTATTTACAGTTTTTCCGAAAAATTAAGTAAAAAAATATGAAAAATAACTGAATGTAAATGTTGAGCTTGAGTTGTCCTTTGAATTGCTGTCTGATAATGAGCATATTCATTAAAAACCTTAGACGCGGGAGATGCGGGTTCGATACACGCTGCGGGACTAAACTACGAGTTCCATGGTACCACAACACCCAGAGTGTTGTGGTACCATGGAACTCGTAGATTCTGATACCCACGACACAGGGGATCTTAATGTGGTGTCAGGACTATGTATGTGACTGACGAAGGTCTTTTATGCTATGAAGTGAAACTGTTGGTCCATAAAAACTTTTTGCGTCCTTAAGCTCTTCCGCGGTTGATATTACTTTAGATCAAGCAAAGTGTGATAACCCTTACTTTATGAAAGTTGTAATACAAAACTGTCCAGGTAATATGGCCTTTAGTATACGAGAGGCCCATAAAACACGGCGAGGTATTAACTCCCAGTTTTCTAAGTACGACGGCCGTTATTAAAGCTATCTTTGGGCGTTTGTGTCCTACTGCTGGGCAAATTTGATGAGAACTGACGGGTTTTAATGCCGTATCGTTCGCAAAAGACGCATCTTTGATGAAAAGACTGTGAGACAGTATCCTGAAAACAGAAGTGGTAAGATATACCTGTCTAAAATATATTGTACACCGTACAGTCACGCAGCACATAGTACTGCCTTAACAAAAACTAGGATTCCCGTTCCGTGGATATCAGAAAAGACGAGTACCATGGTACCAAATACTTGCAAATGACAAAGGTCAAAGGACAAATTCTCACGTTCGCAGCCTATCGCGGACATAAAATGACAGTCACCGTTTCCTAGAGCTTATTTGCCCAGCAATGCCTCAGTACTTTAATACAACTTCGACATTTACTATAAATCCTGCCAGTTAGAAAGTAGATGTATTTCCTCTCGGGTGATGTCGCTTTAATTATAATGCGGTTTTACACTGGGGGTGGACTGCGTGATGTATCGACGGTAAATATACATGTTTTGTTTATATATAGAATGACCGTTTGTGCCCAGACTGACTTGAAGCATAGCCACACATTTTAATTGTTGGCGTTCATGCAAAAACTAAGGCAATTTTTATTGCATATAATGCAAACAAACGACTTATACTTTTACTTTAATCTAAGTATTCTGTGCAAATGGCCAGCGACATGTAATTTAAATGTATTTAAAAATGATCCTTATGTCTACTTAATAAAGTCAATTTTGAGTTTGAGGCTTGTGATATCGTTGAGCTACATCGTACGTTTTCAGATGTCAAACTCAAAATTGACTTTATTCAGTAGAGATAAGGATAATTTTGAAATATTAGTATCCATCCCTTATATCGGCCAAATTAAACCCATAAACTAGAGTGTATTGCTTGTGAAGGTGACTGCTGTTTTCGATAAACCTTGCTGCATTTACTTGAATTAGTCACTTACTATTCAGCTATGCATTACCCTTCACTAGCGCTTGGCTTGCACTATTCACACAAGTGCAGTGCAATCCAAGTGCACAGTGAGGTTTTCTCGCTCTTGATTGGAGCATTTCACAATGATAATAAAATAATAAATAAATATAAATATTCCGGACATATCACACACGGTCAACTGATCCCAAACTAGGCATAGCCTGTACTATGAGTACCAGAGACTGATATACATAATAGATATATATTTAACACCCAGACAGAATAAACATCTGTATTCATCACACAAATGTTTGTCCTCAATGTCATCGGTCTACCAACACTACGTCCGTCGTCCGGTTCGTGGTTGCCATTCGAGAACCTTTATTCCCCATCGACGGTTGTATGTTCTGCAAGCTGTATGGCCTGCCCACAGCCACTTCAACTTGTTAATTCTGAGAGTTATATCGGTGACCTTGGTTCTTCTAAGGATTTCCTTAATTCGGATTTTATCACGCAGTGAAATACCGAGCATAGCTCTGTCATCATAGCTACCAAATCCTTGAAAATGCTAAGAGATAAACCTAAGTCCTATGTAAAATGAATTTTATCGATCTTTGAATAATGCGCAATTCAAATCCTGAATAGCTCAGAGGTCACGTAGATCTGGGTGACTTTTCTCCCAATATCCCTAACCAAATTCGTTCTTTTTCATTCTTGTCGGCTTTAACTTGGTAAGCGTGGTTTTGGCATGCCATGCGGAGGGAAGAATATCATGTGACAAGAACAGTGGTTAATACAAATGTGGAAGGATATAAGGGAAGAGATAGACCAAAGTAAAGATGGATAGATTGTGTGAAAGACGACATGAGTAAGAAAGGAGTGAATACTGACATGACGGCTGATAGAGGGGAGAGGGAGATAAAAACATGTTGTGCCGAACCCACTTAGAGTGGAACAAGGGCATGGAGATGATTACAGTTTCTAGTTCTTTAGACATTTCAAAGTGACCTTAGTGATTTTATTGAAATAAACGCCTTTTGACTTTGATAACGATCGGCTTTAACTAAGGCACTAGTTTTGCAGCCAAAATAGAAACTTCAGGCAGTTACAAACTTGCAATAAACAAAGTTGTCGCAATGAAACTTACTAGTGTAGGAACTATTATTCTGTGTCACAACTACAATTCACTAAACTGACGGCGGAAAGTTCAATAAGCAGCCGCCAACTTGAGTATGCAATGGCCGTGGCCGCCGTTCCGTTTCGCGACAAAAATACAGTATACAGCATAAAAACTGCACTTATGGTGCACGAGGTGTGAGTCAAATGCATTGCAATTTATTTATATTCCGCACGCATAACGGTGTTTTCATGCTAAAAGCTGGTTTCCGGCGCCGGCGTCGAAGACTGCGAAATTTTGGCTCATTCTGTAAATACTTTTCGAACCTCGAAGAGCTGAATCTGCAGAGACTTTCAAATTTCGTATCCTGTAGAACTCGAAAACCTATGTGGCACCTCACTGAAGTGACTTTCGAACTCTGTCACTTGAGTGAATTCTAGTTTGAGTTCCATTTTTTACAGAATAGCATAGCTGGTTCGATAGCTTGAAATGTAGAGCGAAGCTCGTCGGACTTTTAAAATCTTTACTTGAGATAGTTGATATGTAGCTCTTTTCAAGGCTCAAGACCGTTCATCGTGGCATTCACTGGCAGCTTATCCCAGCAATGGAGGCTGATGTTGATAAGAGGAGATTCACGCTTTAAATTTGGTTCTAATTCAAACTTCAAACTAGATATTCAGAAAATTTAGATCTTGCTTGCTTCTATGCTTGCTTCCATGTCCATGTCGTGTCACTGATTCTTTATTGGTCATCCTGTATTAGGTTAGTGACCAGGTTGAGGTATGTTAGCCCTGAAAAGTGCCCATGACCGCCTCTTAGAGGCTCCTTTCGTGCGTCATTGTGTGACGGAACTCGCGCACAATGCCAGAGTATCCTAACTTGGTGCCTGCAAACGCATAAGCGTCGTCCGCATGCTCTCTGTGTAAATGCGGCCTTGTCCCGGCACCTGGACGGCATTCTGCAAGCCGTCTCCGTGTTTTGATTCACTAGTATGAACAGAAACTGTTTGAATAACTATTGCTAATACTATTGTTCATATTCATACATATTATTGCGTGGCTCTTACGAACAATCTCCTACGAATGCCTACGAGAATCTAGAGATTATATGAGCAGAAAAATAAGGCGTCTGTCTAGTCTCTTTATTTGGACATAATATCATCGTAACATAATCCATCGTTAGGTGACTGACTGAATTTAATATTTATATATTATTTATTGATACATATTCGTATGGTGATGAAATCATTCCTTACTCTAACTCTCCTAACTCTTACCAGTACCGTAGTAGTAGGTAAGTTTCACAGCAGATCTAATTACGCGGTTCTATTGATCATTACAGTACAATGGACTGCAAATGTGCAGTTCGCAGACCAACTCGCACTCACTTGAAGTGGTTAATGTATCAGCGCAATGAGCGTACTTGCCAATAATTTGTTCGCTTATGGTCAACTTAGCAAACCGTCAACTAAAATTTTCTGTAGGAGATGAGCAATCGGTCCCTTTCGTATATAGTCAACTTCGCAATCGGGCCACTTCTTAAACCGTCCACTTCTCAAAAGGTCCGCGTATCATCTCAAATGGTCCCCTATTCCTTGTGTCCGGCAAACTACAGTCGAGAGTAATGAATTCGGAAAAGTATTTTTTATATTAAATTACGTTTCAAACTTAAACATTTTTCGTAAACAATTTTCGACTTTGGTATTTTGAAAATGTTGCATCTTTATTTTTGACCGAACGCTAAGAGGGCCGATTGCGAGGATGACTAGTTGCTAAGTTGACCGATCAAGAAGTTGACTGATTGCGAAGTTTACCGATTACGAAGTCGTGAAAAGTAGTGGACGGTTTGCTAAGTTGGCCATAAGCGAACAAATGTTGCCAATACGTAAGCTCTGCTTCCACCGAGACTACTAAACTATTATTTACTTGCTAGCCCTAGCCTCACTTGCGCGGTAGCTGGGTATAAAATAGTCTATGTCCCTCCCCAGGGCTTACAGTATTTACATACTAAGTTCGAAGGAATATATTTGCTTAATGCAAATATGGATTTGAAACATTGAAATCATACTTTTCATAACAATTAATGAGGAACGGGTATCAGCGATTTCTAAATAACCAAGTAAAACATGATTGAAGGTTGAGTTAGAACAAAACTTGAAGGCGTGTATCTCCTTTCTCTATACTGTGACTAGCTAGTCTTTAATAAAACTATACATGATCTACTAGCTTCTAACCGTGACTTCGCTCGCGTTACTTAAAAAGTAGCCTGTATGCTATTCTAAGTAAAAAACTTTATCTATTAAACTTTAACTTTATATATTATATGACTGGCCTCATAGCTCAGTTGGTAGTAACTATGCCTAGTTTGGGATCAGTTGACAATGTGTGATGTCCGGAATATTTTATTTATTTTTTTATTAATTTATTCCAAGTTTAAAAAAACGAAATGGGTTGTGCCGTTACAACAAACTTCCTAACACACTTTCGCTTTTATAATATTAGTGGGATTAAGCAGTTTAGACGAGAAAAAAATTTCTCCAGGGCAGGCAACGCATTAGCAATGCTCCAGGTGTTGCAGATATCAATAGACGACGGTAACCGCTTACCATCTGGTGGGCCGTGAGCCCGTCTGCCTCCGTAGAACATAAAATATATATATATATATATATGAATAAGTTTCGCATTTATAATAAACGAGTGTTTCCCCCCCACAGTGGGCATAGTGGCCTACACAATGCCAAAAGGAGACAAACGCAGCAACGGCGTGGAACTGACCGATATGACGTACGACGGGCAGTGGGGGGAGGAGCTGAGGGGGGGCTTGGGCCAGCTGGTGGATGGCGTCTTCGGCGGGGATGAGATCAGGGAGGCCACGAAGAGTTCCGCCTGGGTCGGCTGGAAGAACGACTCGCGGCCCAACCCCCCCGTCGTCGTCTTCGAGTTCGACAAAGTGAGGGAGTTCAGCGCCGTACATCTGTACTGCAACAACAAGTTCATGAGGGATGTTCAGGTGAGATACATTTACTTATTTCTTGTATCATGTAAAAATGGCGTTGGGCTGGCCACAGCGCGTAGAATCTACAAACGCTTTGAGGAATGGCGACCACGAACCGGACAACGCAGTAGGAAGAACAACCAATTGATTTTCCGGTACATGCAAAACAATTACTTTAAATATTGAAGTAAGAAAGTTTTCTTAATCCAGACTTTCTTTTTGCTTATTTTTCTTTTGAGCCACACCTTTTTCGATCGGCACCACACTGAAGCTCTACATTCCATTTCGAGAAAAAGGATCATCGAAAAAAATTATAGGCACGCGCGCCGTGTTTGTTGCGTAATTCCTCTAGGCTTGGTCGCGAGGAGCGACCGAGCGAGGCGTAGCTTCACCTAGTTTCTAAGACGTTTCAAAGTGATCCTAGTGATTTATTGAAATAAACTCCTTTTGACTTTGACTTTGGCTTAACTGACAATACTTCGCAGGTATTCTCCGAAGCCATAATCTCGTTCTCAATCGGCGGACGGCACTTCCAAGATGAGCCGATCCACTACTCCTACGTGGAAGACAACATCTTCGAGCACTCCCGGAACGTCACCATCAAACTCCACCACCGGATAGGTCGCTGGGTCCGAATAGAATTGCGCTTCTCGGCAAGATGGATTCTAATCAGCGAGATCGTGTTTGATTCTGGTAAGTCATCATTTCAGCCGCCTTTCACTACACTGTTTCTTTCACCGACAGTCGTAGCTCAACCTGGTCACTGACCTAATTCAGGAGAAAAAGGAAAGAATCAGCGACTCGACAAGCAAGCAAGCCGTAGGACGTCCGAGGAGGTAGGGCACAACGAGATTTTCTCGTTCTAAATTGGAGCAGCCTGCCTGGAGAGGTACATCCGCCTTACAGAAGATCGCAGCCAAATAACATTATTTGTTTCAAATTGTGTTGTGTTCCTGCGTTGAGTAAGGTTGCCAGAGCTCTTTTGGGGTTCGGGGTCGGCAACGCGGGCGTGATGCCTCTGGTATTGCAATCGCTCATAGGCTACGGTAACCGCTTACCAACAGGTGGGCCGTACGCTTGTTTGCCTCCATAGTTGTATAAAAAAACGTCCACTGCTGAACATAGCTTTCCATAGCGATGAGTCTTGTAGCTCGAAACTCGTGAAACCGCCTATGGAAGGAGCTATTCCCGGAGTTTTTCTACGTGATAGAATCCGAAATAGGAAATCTGTAGAAGAACCAATGTCACATGACATAGCTCTCAGAATTACCAAGGCTCAATTACAGAGCTCAAATACAATATAAGTAATCTATTTTATATTTGGCGTATCAACTTATTTTATTTATGTTATTCGCAAGCTACTGTTTTTATCGTACCTTACTCTTCTTAAAATTTGGTAAAAACAAGCCAAGTCAAATCTTCGTTCGTTCTCGTTTACATTTTGATTTATTTATAATTTTCGATCCGTTTTACGCAGAAATTCAAACAGCCCCAGGGTGGAAATAGAACAGAACTATAAAGTGAAGTATAAACTCAAGCACCGATTTCGCCTGATTGACGTTTCAGAATAAGCATTTACTCAGGTGAACTGTGATCATTGAATCTATACATAAGTACTGTTCAAGAATTAGAATCTCGACTCAAATCGAGATTTAAGTACAGATCAACGCTTGAGTCTTGTCTCTGAATACGAGCCTAAGAGTGGCAGAACTTGGGAACCCTTTAGTTCTCAATTCTTTTGTGGGCGATGTCGACAACCACGCATATTCTTAATATTGAACTGGGCTCCTATTTACTCATGTATATTTTTATGAGATCTATCATAGCTAACCTATTCCAGATGTCGCGCAAGGCAACCACACGCCGGAAAGCCAAAAGCCGCCCACCAGCAAAGACAAAGCCAAGCAGACGCCCAGCAAAGAGGTCCCAATCACCACAGCCAGACAGGAAGACCCTCTCTATGTAGCCATAGTAGTTGGGGTACTCACCGCGTTGGTCATTCTCCTAGCTGTCGCCATCTTCCTGATCGTCCACAGGCACAGGCACAGAAAGTGCTTCGCGTCCCCCACAGCGAAGTCCGCTGTCTCGCAGAAGCGGACGTTGGAAAGCTATGGATGCGGCACGTCAATGCCGGATAGCAAGGTCATGGATTGCCCGCTGGATATGAAGGCTGATGAGTACCAGGAGCCGTACCAGGCGCTGAAGTGCGCGCCTTACTTCAGCTACAGCACGGTGCTGTTGGAGATGAAGGACTTCGTGAAGGATTCCAATACGGGCCTGTCCGGTGAGTTTTGTCAAGTTACATCTATTACTTGATGAGGAAATCCGTAGAAGAACCAAGGTCACCGACATAGATTTACAGAGACAGTTACTTTCGCATTTATAATATTAGTAGGTATGAATTATTTGACCGTCCGCGAAGTTCGACATGAAGATTGCTACCTAAAACAGCTGAACAATTGAGTTTGAACAGTTTTGACACGAAACAGTAGATTTTTGCGTACAGTTTTGCGAGTTTTATCAATGAAAAATATCGAATTTCTAACAAACTTTATAGCCAACTATGTAGCTTCCGCCCGAGGCTTCGCTGGTGGTACCTACATAAAAAGTATCTATATGCTATTCCAAGTTAAGAATAGAATAGAATAGAAAGATCTTTATTCATAGCATCATGAAAGCTTAAAATTACCCAACACCATCAAACTAAAGAGAGGTTTGTCGGACGCCTGACACGAGACACCGGAGGCGCCACCGCCGGGCAGAAACGTCACAATTCGTCGCCTATACGTGTGCAATAATTAAATAATTGCTTGCTGCCCATCCCCTAGCTTTTTTTCCCTTATTCGCCTCTTACGACATCCCCGGATAGAGATATGGAGGGGCCTATTCTTTAGCCGGGGCCACCACGGCCTCTCACTATTCTTAAGTTACCTGAAATAAAATTTATATTATTATTATTAAAGAACTTTATCTATTCCAAGTCTCAACGAAATCGCTTGAGCCGTTACGGCGTGATTGAACAAAAAACATCCAAACATCTTCACAAATTTTTGCATTAGAAGGATAGCAATGAATGAATGATAATATTATGAATGCGCACTAATGGAGTCTCTAAAATGCGCACTTTATTCATTTAACTACACTGGTTCTTTCACCGACTGACGATCATA
This sequence comes from Anticlea derivata, assembly GCA_947579855.1. NCBI lineage: Eukaryota > Metazoa > Arthropoda > Insecta > Lepidoptera > Geometridae > Anticlea > Anticlea derivata. The sequence goes on along the minus strand of OX388257.1, from coordinate 13,611,778 downwards.
GACTCTTTTCAGAGCCGCCGTACCTCAACCTGGTCACTGACCTAATATAGGATGACCAAGAAAGAATCAATGACACGACAGGCAAGCATTTATTAATCATATATTGACTGGCCTCATAGCTCATAGCTGGTAGTAACTCTGCCTTCTGCGCTACAGGTCGCGGTTTTGATTCCCGCACTGGACAAACATTTGTGATTAACACAGATGTTTGTTCTGTGTCTGGGTGTTAAATATTTATCTATTATTTATATATCAGTCTCTGGTCACCATAGGCTATGCCTAGTTTGGGATCAGTTGACCGTGTGAATATGTCTGGTATATTTATTATTATTATTATGTATATCAGTCTCTGGTACCCATAGCACAGGCTTTGCCTAGTTTGGGATCAGTTGACCGTGTGTGATATGTTGTCCGGAATATTATTATTATTGCGGATTTTTGGTCAACAGACAGTTCGAACTACGACTACGCGGTGCCTGAGCTGAGTTCGGCGCCGCTGCTGACGAAGCGTCGGCTCGCTGACAGCATGTCGGACCGGGTGACCGACATCGTCGGCGACAGGCTGGACGTGGACGCGAGGCTGTCGGCCGCCGGCTCCTTGCGCTCCAAGCATAGCACTCGGGTGAGTTCTTAACCAACGTCGTGGGTTCGGATCCCGGACGTGCACAAATGTGTTTTTATTTTTGAAAAAAATTGCAGAAAAAATGATATATATTTTGTGCTTGAAACGGTGAAAGAAAACATCGTGAGGTAACCCAGGCTGATTACTCACTACTGCAAAATGTGGGCATGTGCAAAATGTTCGGACAGGACTCTGACTACCCCCTTAGATATCTTCGAGGAGCTGATCGCCTGGAGATCTAGAGGATGTCTACCAACCTTGGCGATAAAAGTCGAGATCGTAAAAGCGATGCCGCGGGTGGAAGCTAGTTAAAATAAAAATTAACAATACCCGACGGTCACGTAGGTACATAGTCCTGACACTACACTAGGATTCCCTGTGACGTGGGTATCAGAAACTACGAGTACCATGGTACCATAACACCGAATTGAACCCGCACCTCTTGCGTCTCAGGCGGGCACTCGTCCGCTACGCCACCGAGGTCGTCGAGAGTTCGAGTTGTTCATAAACCGCTCCATCATGATTCAACAAGAGCGTCTGTGTCATCCGAAATATGAAAATAGAGGAGTGCAATGATGGACGCTTCATTCCAGTCGCCGAGCCAGCAGGAAGTGCTGACAGATTTAAAGCGACGCTTGGAGACCACGAACGTGATCGAGTTTCCGCGGCACAGGCTGAGGATGATCTCAAAACTGGCTGAGGGTGCTTTCGGCACAGTAAGTTACTGTTACAGGTACACAAACGACATAATATTGGTTAATAGGCACCACACTGAAGCTCTACATTCCATTTTGTGAAAAGGAACATCGAAAAATGTGATAGACACCTGACACCTTGTGACTTTGACACTTTTATACAATTGGTCGCATGGAACACTACGCTTGTTCCTTGCGCCTTCCTTTCTTCTTATTTCTAAGACGTTTCAAAGTGATCCTACTGATTCTATCGAAATAAACACCTTTTGACTTTGACATGTTTATACAGCAAGCAGACGTGTCTTCGCAAAGCTCTACATTCCATTTTGTGAAACGGAACATCGAAAAATGTGATAGACACCTGACACCTTGTGACTTTGACACTTTTATACAATTGGTCGCATGGAACACTACGCTTGTTCCTTGCGCCTTCCTTTCTTCTTATTTATAAGACGTTTCAAAGTGATCCTACTGATTCTATCGAAATAAATGACTTTTGACTTTGACATGTTTATACAGCAAGCAGACGTGTCTTCGCAAAGGTCTACATTCCATTTTGTGAAACGGAACATCGAAAAATGTGATAGACACCTGACACCTTGTGACTTTGACACTTTTATACAATTGGTCGCATGGAACACTACGCTTGTTCCTTGCGCCTTCCTTTCTTCTTATTTCTAAGACGTTTCAAAGTGATCCTACTGATTCTATCGAAATAAACACTTTTTGACTTTGACATGTTTATACAGCAAGCAGACGTGTCTTCGCAAAGCTCTACATTCCATTTTGTGAAACGGAACATCGAAAAATATGACAGACACCTGCCACCTTGTGACTTTGACACTTTTATACAATTGGTCGCCAGGAACACTTCGCTTGCTACTTACGCCTTCCTTTCTTCTTATTTCTAAGACGTTTCAAAGTGATCCTACTGATTCTATCGAAATAAACACCTTTTGACTTCGACATGTTTTTACAATTGGTCGCAAGCAAAAAAATTGTTATTATTTATAATTGAGCCGGTTTGCAAGGATTTAAAAATTGTTTTATCTATGACGTTGAAGTAGGCAATGCGTCGAAAGGCCCAAATTTCAAATCAACCGACTGCAAAAAAAATTATCAATTCGCATCTGAAATTCTTTTTTTTTTTTAATTTTTCCCTGTCAACAAATGGATGGGTGACCGCTAGTGGCATTCAAAGCGCTAAACGCCGTCACCAAAGTTGGCCCGTAGTTTAAATAACTCAATACTCTACCTTTCACTAATCAACCATCAGGTGTACATAGCGGAAGCGGACGGAGTACCGGAATATAGCGGTGCCGTCACCTCGGAAAAGCGGCTGGTGGCCGTCAAGTTTCTCTGTCACGACGCCACTGCCAAGGAGAGGTACATCATGTATGAATAAGTTTATAGATATATTTATTTATTCAAAAATCTAGTATACATTTGCATAACTACCACTATTAAATTTCACCGAAATTTATATTTAAACGTCACCGAATGGATGGGTGACTGCTAGTTGCTGAGCGCTTAACTAGCAGAACTAGAACTAGTCACCCAGACCTTAGAAGCCTTCGGGTGGCTGGAGAAGGCTCAGGACCGTTCGTCGTGGCACTCTTTGGGGGAGGCCTGTTCAGCAGTGGACTTCATCAGGCTTATGATGGTGATTCACGAAAATCTAAAATCAGCATTCTCCTTGACTGAGTTTGAATGTTTCCTCCAATGCATTCTGTTCTCTGATCCCTGCACTACAAGGTTCAATATTGTGTGTCAGATTAGCTCGCAAATTATTGCTGCATCAAAATTGACGCTCAAACTTTGCTTCTGTGTACACGGTGTTTCATAATATGTATAGTAAGCCGAAATGGGCAAATTCTACATTCAATTCATCCTACTAATATTATAAATGCGAAAGTTTGTGAGGATGTTTGGATGTTTAGATGATTGTTGTTCAATCACGCCGTAATAGCTCAACCGATTTGGATGACACTTGAAATAGATTGAGTTCTATACGTAGAATAGCATACCTTTAGGCTACTTTTTATCAAGGAAGCTAGTACTATATATATAATATTATAAATGCAAACTGTTTATATATATGTATGTTACATTTTCACGGCTAAATAACTGAACGGATCGTAATGAAACTTGTCAAAGAGATTATTATCCTGAGGAAGGAAATGAAGGGGGTGAAATAGGGCTCAAAGTTTGTATGGGCAATCCTAAAATACCTCTAAGTTAGGGATCTGAAAATTCATATTTAGAAATAAAGAAATACGTGATTTAAAAAAAATTGCAAGATCACCTCTAAAGGGGGCACAAACTAGGGATTCTTCTTCTTCATCTTGTCGTGTCACTGATTCTTTCTTGGTCATCCTGTACTAATACAATGACCAAGAAAGAATCAGGTGTCTGGTCAATGACCTAAGTCAGTAACCAGGTTAAGGTATGGTGGCCCTGAAAAGGGCCTATGACCGTCCGTCGGAGAAAGAATCAGTGTAGTGAAAGGATTAAAGGGGTTAAAATCATGAGGTATCTTATAAATGCGGACGAAGTCGCGGGTAGCAGCTAGTATACAATAACTTGCTAAAATCAGCTGTTTTCGAGTTGAACGTGAAACACTTGTGTACCCATTTCACCCCTTTCTTCAACTAATCACCCCCCCTCCCCCCACCTTCCAGGGAGGAGTTCGAACGCGACGTTCGCATCCTAGCGGCCCTCTCCTCCCCTTACCTGGCGCGCGTCCTAGGCGCGTGTAGGACGCCGCCGCTAGCGGTGGTCCTCGAGTACCTGGAGATGGGTGACCTGTGCTCGTTCCTGCGGTCAGCGCCGCCGCCCTCGATGCCGATGCTGCTGCACATTGCTGAGCAAATTGCCGCCGGGATGCAGTACCTGGAAACGTTGAATTTCGTGCATCGTGATTTGGCTACTAGGTGAGCATTTTAAAACAATTTACATTTTAAATGTGAATTTCAAACTACCGTCAAAACAGAAAAACAAACTACAAGCTATAGTTTTTGATTTTGATTTTAATTTTGTATTTCGATTGTAATTTTAATTAACTTTGTGCACCCTATTGTCTTAAATAAATGAATAATAAATAAAAAGTATAGTCATGGACAAAGGTCATCCAAATTATGTTTAAAGTTTTATGCCGAATGGTCAATTGAGAGAACTGGCAGTGGCCCCGCCGAGTTTGAATCCCGGACTTGCACCAACCGCAACCGGTTTGCCCCCTAATCTGTTTTCATTTTTTTTACCTACATATGTTTTGTAATATTTTATTTTTGATGACTAATAAATGATGAAATCCGTAAATCCGTAGAAGAACCAAGGTTACCGACATAGCTTTCAGAATTAGCAGGTTGAAGTGGCAGTGGGCCGGCCATATAGTTCGCAGAACCAACAAACGTTGGGGAAAAAAGGTTCTGGAGTGGCGACCACGAACCGGACGACGCAGTGTTGGAAGGCCCCCACCCGATGGACCGACGACATTGTTAAGGTTGCGGGAAGTCGGTGGATGGAAAAGGCTCAAGACCGTTCGTCATGGAACTCTTTGGGGGAGGGCTATGTTCAGCAGTGGACTTCATCAGGCTGATGATGATGACAAATACAGATAATGGCAGGCCTCATAGCTCAGTTAGTAGTAACTCTGCCTTCTGCGCTAGAGGTCGTGGGTTCGATTCCCGCACTGGACAAACATTTGTGACTAACACAGATGTTTGTTCTGTGTCTGGGTGTTAAATATATATCTATTATGTATATCAGTCTCTGGTACCCATAGTACAGGCTATGCCTAGTTTGGGATCAGTTGACCGTGTGAATATGTCTGGAATATTTATTTATTTATTAATAAATGCTCTTGCTTTTTCCAGAAATTGCCTGATCGGCAAATCATACCAGGTGAAGATCAGCGACTTTGGCACCGACAACGAGGCATACGCGCACGATTACTACAAGGCGGATGGTCGGGTGCCCCTGCCTCTCCGCTGGGCGGGCTGGGAGTCCGTGCTTCGCGGGAAGTACACCACGAAGAGCGACGTCTGGTCCTTCGCGGTCACCCTACACGAGATATACACGCTGTGCCGCCGGCGGCCGTACGAACATCTCTCCAACAGCGAGGTAAGGCCTCCTCTAGGACCCTCATCATCATCATTTTAGCAGGCGACTCCCCCCCACATGATTAGATGAAATGAAATGAAATAAGTTTATTTTGACGAACACAGACAGAAGAATAAGAATAAGATTTTATTTATTTGACTCACACATACAGTACAAAAATATTAAAGACACATAACAATAATCACATACATAACAAAAATGATCAGAAGACAGGAAGAAACAAAACAATAGATTAAAAATAGGGAAATAAAAGACAGGACAGCAACCTTAAAGTTTGTACCTAGGTATAAATTACTCAGGTAGGGGCACTTATTAAATAATTACCTATAGTTATGCAACCTTACCTACCTACATAACACATTAAAGGAATTCATAGGAATATTCCAGAGTGAATTCCTATCAAGTGTGGGGGGGATTTTCCTATACTCACCACGCTAAGATGAGGGGGGGGGGCTATCTTTTTGAAAGTTTCTTTGAAACTACCAAATAGGAACTCGCATTATATCGGTTTACTAATGTCGTTATATCTCAAAAACCATATAGCCTATCAAAATAAAAGTTATTTTGGAATGTATGAGCATAGCTCTTTCATATGACACCCCACTTCATGTATTTGTATAACTTTTTTAATGCCCCCTTTTGGACCCCTGTATCTTAGCAACCCCTTGGCTGATTTAACTCGTATTCTTACCAGGAAATTTTGATAGTACAACCTGTTGACGTACTAAATTCCATGCAGATCGTACTGACGTTTCGATAGTTACATACAAACATACAACGCCGATTTGTTCAAGCTGTTTGAGAGACCTTCGCTCCCTCGATCAATTACTAATATAACAAACGGTGAAGGAAAACATCGTGAGGAAACCGACATATCCTAGAACCTAAAATTCGAAGACAAAATTTCGACAGAATTCGATGCCGTACCAATGCTGGTAAACGTTCACCCTTATTCCGGCTTGTTGATTCCTTTAACAATAATTTCAACTCTCTAGATATAGAGGCAACACGAGATAGTACATTTAAAAAGCTATTACTTGAAATTCTAAAATCTATGTAGATATCTAATCTAAGAATTAAACTATCCTTTGCTATTCCATACAAATAAGATATTTAAGTAATCCGTGGTAGACGGTGTTGGTGTCACAATTATCTGTTCAGTTACCATTTAAGTTATAGCTTATGTTTTATTGTGTCACTGTTTGTTTACCCAAATAAATAAAATAAGACATGTGACATGTGCACAAAAGGCGCCTCTAAGAGGCGCACTTTAATCCTTTCACAACACTGATTCTTTCATGGACGGTCATAGGCCCTTTTCAGGGCCGCCATACCCCAACCTGGTCACTGACCTAATACAGGATGACCAAGAAGATCAGTGGCACGACAAGAAGAAGAACAACTACTATGTACTGTAGCTAGTACCACTGAATCAAATTTTGAACCATTGCTTTTCTCCCGCAGCTGCTGGAGAACCTCTCCCACCTAGCCGCCGGTGACGACCTATTCGAATGCCTCGACCGGCCCGCGGGCTGCCCCCGCGACCTATACGACCTCATGATGGAGTGCTGGCGGCGGGACGACCTCGATAGGCCCTCCTTCAGCGAGATCCACCGGTTCCTGCAGAGGAAGAGTCTGAGCTATACGTGATGCCGGCGAACATGCCGCTGAGGCATGCCCTGCTAGTTAGGCCCTGGGTGCCCGACTTTGATAATGCCCGTTTTTGTTACTAGGCTTTGATTTGTTCATCAGATTTTAAACTGTTCAGAACTATGCAGCGATCGAGTTCAGGCATCTATACTTAACCGAATTCGATGTTAAAACTTTGTAAGCAAACCGACTTTGATCATGCCCGGTTTTGTTACTAAGTTTTGATTTGTTCCTTGGGTTTTAAAATGTTCATAACTATGCAGCGATCAAGTTCAGGCATCTATACTTAACCGAATTCGATGTTAAAACTTTGTAAGCAAACCGACTTTGATCATGCCCGGTTTTGTTACTAAGTTTTGATTTGTTCCTTGGGTTTTAAAATTTTCAAAACTATGCAGAGATCAAGTTCAGGCATTTATGCTTAACCGAATTCGCTGTTAAAACTTTGTAAGCAAACCAACTTTGATCATGCCCGGTTTTGTTACTAAGTTTTGATTTGTTCCTTGGGTTTTAAAATGTTCAAAACTATGCAGCGATCTAGTTCAGGCATTTATGCTTAGCCGAATCCGATGTGAAAACTTAAACGAAGGTACTTAAACCTTAAATTATCTTTCTAGGTGTTTACTTTGGACTTAATTTTCACTGTCGATTTGTGATTACTCCTTAATTATTAACATATATCGATTGTGTAAAAAGAAACCAACTCCAAGTATGAGAATCTCAGGATAAGCCTGGGCGGTTTGTTTGCAAACATTTCACATCGAATTTGGCTGAAGTTTAAATTAGAATATGTTTTATTTAGGGCTCTGCCCATTATGTTATCGTTCTACAATTGTAATTTTGTCCATTATGTTATTTGCAATAACATGCATTTACTTTTAAATATATTTATATAGAAATAATTTATCTGACACAATTTAGTAAAGGTATATACATACATATTTTATATAGTTTCGAATATCTTAACTACATAGATTAAACTTTTTCATGTAATAGTCCCACAGCACGTTTAGTCGTCTCACTGGTTGTTTGTTGGTCAATCTTCATTTATTTAGTGATCAGTTTGAACTATGGCTTTGAATAAGGCCCTTTAGACACCTTAAGCGTGGCGGTACAGTGCCTAGCTGTTAGGTATGCAGTTAAAAGGGTCTGTACCCCGTTTCCTTGATAGTACTCACACCCAATGTGATATAGGTGTAGTAAAAATTTCTTCACTGTACAGTTGAGCCATTTTCGGGAGAACACTCTGAACTCGACAGCCGCGTGACCGCAAATATGACTTTAAATCACCATAATAAGGTTGAAAATGGCCCAACACGCTGTTAAAAGGCTAATGGAAAACTATAAACAATATAATTATAGAAAACACAAATATCAAGACTGGCCTCATAGCTCAGTTAGTTGTAATTCTGCCTTCTGCGCTTGAGGTCGTGGGTTCGATCCCCGCACTGGACAAACATTTGTGTGATAAACACAGATGTTTGTTCTGTGTCTGGGTGTTAAATATTAATCTATTATATATATCAGAATCTGGTACCCATAGTACAGGCTATGCCTAGTTTGGGATCAGATGACCGTGTGAATATGTCCGGAATATTTATTTATTATTTTTTATTTTATTTTAAGTAACGAATAAGAGCTGGATAGATATTGAAAGCCTGGTTTATACTACTTGGCTCACTCTAGCTCGTTATTTAGTGCTATAAATGAATATTTGATCTTTTAATATGCCCCTGACTAACCCCATTAGACTTCTTGGATTTGAGATGTCTAGCAAGCTTGTAGATTACAGTAGAGGGCCTGTATTTTTTTTACTATAGCTGAATTGAAATCGAAACCTAATGATAATTCACAGCTTGTCAAAAAAGAGTACAAAAGTTTGAGAGCGCCGCAGTCATTGTGATAAATTAATTCGTTCATTCATTTGTATGAAAATGAATGAACGATAATTTTGTATGAAAATGTCAGAAAGATGATTTCGTATGAAAATGAATGACCGATAATTTTCTATGAAAATGAATGAACGATTATTTCGTATGGAAATTATTTCGATTGAATGATTATAACGCCATAGTATCATAACCACGTCACATAATGTGGAACCGTCTTTCTTATTCATAATCAGTCGATAACTTTGTCGGCCTTCGCTCTGTCCTTTTCTAACAGTAAACATAAGAAAGAGACGGAAATACTTTTATTCAATTCATTTATTGACCATTTCGTTATAACATATAACATAGGCATGTCAGGTTGACAATAATTACAGTTCTTTACAAGTAACTTTCATATAATTTTACAAAGATTTTAGATTTTACTAGGTAATTTATAGTTTCTACTCCACATGCAAATCAGAAAATGAAACATTTAAATATTCCGCGACATGGTAAAAAGGATGATTTTCAAAAAATGATTTAATTTTCATTTTAAACTGATTAAAGGGAAGCCGGGTTACTTCTAATGATAGTTTGTTATGCATCGCAATATCGGTTCATAATCACTTTATCGAGTCGATAAAGTAAGTGATTATGAATAAGAGAGTTAGTGGATAAAGGACTAAAATCTATGGAAAAAGGACTAAGAATAATGCATAAAGTCATTAATATGTAGGAAGCATTGGGGTATTTGATAATTTTATAGCGAGAACACAATCGCACAATACTATTATTTCGGCCTACATTTTTTTCAACTCTGTATAGAAACTATGAAATTTATTGGCCTAAAATTCTATAAGAAACCGAACACTGTATTTTTTTTATCCATTATTAAAAACAATTGATGTGTGTGTGTGTGTGTGTGTGTGTGTGTGCAGCGCCAACGAGAACACATGTCGCGTATGTACGTAATTGAAGTTGATAAAACTAGTGTTGACTAGTGTTAACTAGTGTTTGCAAGTCAGTAGGTGTTACAGCGTTTCCTCCGGCCGATTGATAGGTAATACCTTTGTCACTTCTTTAATAGCACGGCACACATAAGGATCACATAACAAACTAAAGCCGTGTTTAAATATTAATTTCAAAATCATTTTATTTAAGAAACAATAAGTCATCAGTTTTACTGAAAGAAATGATGCTAGGAATGATTGCTTTAGTAGATGTAAACATAATTTCTTAGTACCACTCACCTACATTATCCTCGCCAGAGCTGAGCCAGTGTTGCAGTTTCCAGCAGCACTGTGCTGTGCTAGGGCCTATTTCGAACTAACAAAATTCATCTAAACGGTTGACTTCACTTTTGTTCGCCGAGCTTTATATCTGAACCAAGTATTTTAAAGCTTAGAAGAAGTAACAGAGGTATATAATGTTCTAGGTAGGTAGTAGATCGCTTCGCACGATTGATCGCTTCGCTCACGGCTAGGGTTAACGCGGTCGGGCGAAACGCTGCCTTATTTTGGTCAGGTATAGAAAACTACATATCATCGCATCTTCCGGTATAGAGGAAAGCCACGTTGCGGTCGTCGCACGGACAGTCGGTCGGCACGACGTGTCGCAACAATGCGATTAACTGAACAATGCGATGATTTAGCTCAGTATTAGACCAAATTCCCGTCTGTTCGTCGTGGCGACGTGTAAAATATGACGACTGTATGAAATATATTATGTTTTTATTTATATCATATACAAGGTGATTCATAACATGTATACCATCCCGAAAGGGGGTTATTCTATCAACAAAAAGAAATAATATTAGCGAAAAAAATAATCAATATTTTCATTTTATTTTTTTGATTTTTTTTTCACAATCTTTCTCAAATTTGCAGTTTTTGGTATTTTTATCATCTTTAAAACTAATACCTAAACTGTACGTTTAGGTATTACGAAGCTCGGAATCAAGATTGCTACCTAAAACAGCTGATCTATTGAGTTTGACCTGATTTGACCCCAAATCATCTGAATTTCGCAGAGTTTTTTCAATTAAAAATGTCGAATTTTCAAAAGTCGTAGAACAAACTTTATTGCTAATTGCTTGTAGAATAAGCCCCTTTCGGGATGGAATACATATTATGAATCACCTTGTATGTATAACATTTTTTTTTTTACTTTTTCCTTTTTGTATATTCTAATATTTCGACACATTTTCACATTGCATGTGTTTTATATACCGCTTGTAACCTCTTGAATTATATTTGGAGATGTATTTATTTATAATAATTTCCGGTGTTCTGTATACGCATTTTGATCTCAATATATCCTAAATAAACGTTTTAATACATTTTGTACGAATGAAATCTCGCTGCGGTGGATAGATAGTTATATGTTGGTTATTTATAGACGCAAACGATCTTTCTTCCACATCACGGTTCCGCACAAACAAACTTTTCCTCGCAATCGGCTTTTGCAAACGATATCATAGTTTCACTAAAGTTGCGCGGAATCAGAGGGACAATCAAAAAATCTATATTTATTTTCGTATCTCCACAAAACAACTCGTATTTAGCGAATAAATAATGTAAGATTGTAGCCTAACAAATTATAGATAATGAATAGTGTTCTATTTTCCGTAGGTTGCTGTGTATAGAGCGGGCAGAATGAGACAATATTTCGCGGCGAAACTCTCGCCGCATAGTGTGGCGTTTCGTTACACCCGTCATCACTCCCTTACTTAAAACCACTCGAATTTATATCAATGTCACTTAAATATTATGTACTTAAGGCAATGTTTATGAATCGTTATAAGGTGCTGCCGGGTGTATCCAAACGATAGCTTATAGTAGCTGTACCTATGTTCTTCTCGTGGACCGAAACAAAACGGCTTAAAAGAGCCTCATAATTTAAGCATTTAGTTCTAAGTGCAAGTATAGTTTGCTATGTAGAATGTTATTCACTATTCGTATCACAGCGTAGAGTTACTTACATAATGAAAATATTTTTTTAATCAAGTTTTAGGTAAGTGCTATATTATTTACTGAAACTTATTTTAAAGTTAAGAATTACACTAACTTATTTTAAAGTTAAGAATTCCGTATTCTATTATAGTTTTAAAGTATGATAATAAAGAAATCTCGAATGTATTTAAATTAACGGATCGAACGCACAATTTTTCAAAATGGCCTCATTTTAAAGTTACTGTTAACAACGAAATAGATTTTAATGGATTATGCCCTGGACGTTCTTCTTATGAGCTTTATGTAGGTACTGTGTTCTCTCGGTCGGATAAATTAGCTAGGGATAAGGACTAAAAGCGATTATTTGGGGTGCTCCTAAAATAACTCACGAATTACAGAAAAACAACAAGATTCTTAAAAATTTGCTAGTTATTCTTGCATCATAAATACCCGTTACAAATGTTTTATTTGAACTAATTTAAATTATCCTTCATCTGGAAAATATCACCATATTTTAGAATAAAATTAATCACTTGTAATGGCAGCCAATTTTTTAATTATTAAGCTAAGTTGTACAAGGTTATTCATAATATGTGTGCTATCCCGAAAGGGGCTTATTGTACACCCAATTGTCAATAAGGTTTCATCTTCGATTTTTGAAAATTCAACATATATCATAGAAAATATTCATAGAGTTCTCTATTTCTATTTATTTTAAAGTGATAACCGACAATAAAGGAACACCATGTTTTTTTAAATAATATCTATGCAAAAATCTGTTTTGGGGTCTAATCAGTTACAACTCAATTATTCAGCTGAACAGTTGAGTTTTAACTGATTTTAACCCAAACCAGCAGATTTTTTGGTTTATCAATTATAAATGTCAATTTTCCAAAAGTTGTAAAACGAACTTTATAGCCAATTGAGTGTAGAATAAGCCCCTTCCGGGATATCATACATTTAACGCATCATCTTGTGAATGTTATATTAGAAGCATTTTACAAGGTGATTCATAACATGTATACCATCCCGAAAGGGGGTTATTATATCAATGAAAAGATATAATATTTGCGAAAAAAAACATCAATATTTTCATTTTATTATTTTGATTATTTTTCACAAACTTTCTCAAACTTGCTGCTTTTGGTATTATTATCATCTTTTAAACTAATAACTAAACGTACAAGAAGTGCGGAATCAAGATTGCAACCTATAAAAGCTGAAGTATTGAGTTTGACCTGATTTGACCCCAAAACATCTGATTTTCGCATAGAGCTTTTTCAAAAATTTTGAATTCCCAAAAGTCGTAGAACAAACTTTATTGCCGATTGGTTGTAGAATAAGCCCCTTTCGGGATGGAATACATATTATGAAACACATTGTATATGTAGAATGAGACTGAGGTTGAAGATAGATTAAATGATTCATTCGCTAGTCCTGTCTCTGACGTGCTTTACGCTGTGATATCCTATCGTACACAGACGGAACCAATGTTTGTAGGCTAATCGGACACAATAGAGTCTAAATTAATGTAAGTAAAGTATCTCTATCTAAAAATAAGCGTTTAATTTTGAATCTCGCCTTATTTCTTCTGTTAATTATTACTGTAGATGAGGGGTAGGCTCCTACCCTTAATATAGGTAACGTTAGAATAGGCACTAATTATGTTAAATCTACTTTAATAATGTACAATAAAACACCCTTTCTGCCTTAGTGACGCTATCCTTACCATAATGCTATGTCGAGAACCAAACGTTGTCTTGTAGGTATGTGTCACTTTTAGCGATGGATAACTTTATTCCTAACAATGGTCCAACCTTCACTCGCTTTTTAATTTGTACTATACTAGTATATACATTTTCTATATAGATAAATTAATATTAGTCTAGAGATACAAATTATGCTTTAATTTTTATGTTATAGATGTTACCTTTTATGTATTTGTCGAAATGCTTAAATTTCGTAATCAAAGTTTTATGGAAATGGTCGATACCAAATGCAGTATTTTTATTTTGTACCTACTCTACATCTTTGTACCCAAATAAAATAAGAGCAATAATCGAACACCTTCGTTTTATTAACCACTGCTGACTATTATGAGTAAGAAAGGAGTTAATACTGACGTGACGGCTGATAGAGGGGAGTGGAGGAGAAAAACATGTTGTTCCGACCCCACATGAAGTGGGATAAGGCCAGGTAGATGTTGATGACTATACTCAACGCATCTATTATTAGCCGACTTCAAAGAAGTAGGTTATCAATTATGCTACTACGTTTTTAAATGTTATGTACCTACCTACACCGATTACTCCGTAATGATTGGTCCGATTTAATGTTTTTTTTTACTATTGTGTAGGAAATAACCACGAGATGGTCCTAGGACTTAAAAAACGTCAGCACCTCTTGGAATCAAGAATTGCCGAAACATTTTTTGTGGATGAATGGCCAATGTCATCCCGAGTGAACAGAATGATGTGTTTATTGTTCTAAAATATTTAGAATGTCGCTGACTCAAACCGGTTTAAAGTATTACTTTAAAAAAAAACAGAAAAAACTGTTCACACTTAGTACTTTTATGGCTGCATTGTAGTGGCTGGAAATTTACAAATAACTACCTTATCGATCTATAACAACAAACTTCCGCTTGCTCAAGTCGTAAGCAACTTACCAATACCTCGACTCAATCCATTCCACGGCAGTGCGAGCGATGGTGTGGTCATTAGCATGTGTCTATCTTTGCCTACACGCCGCTTTGGCGGTCAAAGTCAAGGTGGTGATGCATTCTGATGAAGCAGACTCTAAGATAGAAGAGGAGGAACCGAGGACCGAATCCTGGGTCCGCCATAAAAAGAGGCTGGATGTGACCATGCTGCCATTTCTAAAACACCATAAACGAGAACAAAAGGAGCACATTGAGCATGTGGAGGAAAAGCCGGTGAGTTATACAAGGTGATTCATATTATGTACATAGGTGTGCTATCCGGAAAGGGGGTAATACTACGTCCAATTGGCAACAAAGTTTGCTCTACGACTTTTGGAAAATCGACATTTTTCATTGAAAAAATACTATGGAAAAATCAGCTGTTCTGAGGTCAAATCAGTTCAAACTCAATTGTTCAGCTGTTTTAGTTAGTAATCTTGATGCCATTTTCGGCTGCCATATGAACTGGCTCATTGAACCATATCAATCAATAAATCAAAGATTTTTATTCCATTTTGATAAAGTCTACACTAGGAAAAGTCACATAATAGATTACAGCAGTACCTAGATTACACACTTACAATCATCAGCCAGAACTTCGTCAATATCATAAATAAATAAATTGAATTGAATTTTAAGATTTAACAATAAAAACTTTCATAATCTCACGCTAAATTCCTTTAAACCTAGATTTCTTATGTCCAAAGGCAAGTTATTGAAAGGTAATAAGATGTTCTAATCTCTTGAAACGTTTTCAGGTAGAATTCGAAGAGGACAAACCGACCACGGAGAAGTCGCGCCAGCTCCACCCCAACGACATGATATTCCCCCTGATCTACCGCCAGAACCACATCAACAGCATGTTCAAGTTCGGCGAGAACTGGTACACGTGGTCGACGGAGAAACGGAACGATGGTTCTAAGGCGGTGAATTACTACATCTGTTATGAAGAGCCTAAGCGCTGTGATGAAGTTGGATGGGTAAGTTACTAGCGGCAGCACGCTATGTAAAGATCTCTATCTATTCCAAATTTCATCGAAATCGGTTGAGCCGTTATTGTGTGATTGAACAACAAACATCCAAATATACTTACCTACTAACAAACTTTCGCGTTTATAATAATTAGTAAATACTTCTATTTGAACAACAAACATCCTCACAAACTTTCGCATTTATAATATTAGTAGGAAGTAGGATATTATTAGTAGGATGTATAATACAGTTGGGTAATGTACAGGAGCGAACAGACGCGCTGCCGAAATGCGCGTTTGAGATCGACTCCGTGTTGGCGGAAGACCGCGCCTGCATCAACAGCTTCGGCGTCGAACCGCGCCCCGGCGGCGCCGTGTGCGACGGCGCTGAGCAGATGAAAGTAAGTCAACCTTTGCGCGCCGCAGCTTGCCGGTAACTTTCCTTATCCCGCTCAGGAAATAAAACAAAAGTATAAATTTCCATAGGTATGCTTATATACTTAGTAAAACAGCCAGGCAGGACTCCTCACTATCAGTAGGTACAAAAGAGAATTCATCTATGCTCTAGCGAATCGTTAGACTAGTGTTTTTTTTATCAACATATTGTGTTTCTTTGAGGCCCTGCCCCCCGCCAACCCCTACCCAATAGCCCCTTTCCTAAGGCGCTCCCACCCTTCTTGGCGCGCGCGTCGCGTTAGCGTCATCGCACTGACCTCTAGGAGTTAGCACAATTTGCAATTTAGGTACTCCTTATAAAGTTCACATTACAAAGGAACCGGCCTCGCGCCAACCGGTGTAGTGAAACGAGCCTTTCAAATTCGGATTCTCTGCTGTCAGTCCGTAATAGATATATATTTAACACCCATACACAGAACAAACATCACACAAATGTTTGTCCAGTGCGGGACACGCGACTGCGCTAGAGCAGAAGGCAGAGTTGCTACCAACTGAGCTATGAGGCCTGTCAAAACACAGACGAGCCCGAGGTCACTCTACTATATCTGTATATTATATTCTAGCTTCCGGCCGCGGCTTCACTCGGGTGGTACCTAAATAAAAAGTAGCCTTTACGCTATTCTAGGTAAAGAACTTTACCTATTCCAAGTTTCAACGAAATCAGTTGTGCCGCTAGTACGGCGTGATTGAATAACAAACATCCTCACAAACTTTCGCATTTATAATATTAGTAGGATTGACGTGGTAAAATGGATGGCACTCTAGAAACATTTTTTATTTTACGTCTAAAATCAGTTGATTTTGCATTGCCGATTCAAGGCGAAGATGCGGGTTCGACTCCCGCTTTTACAAAAATTACAAACATTCAAATTTCAGTAAGAAACTTAAATCTAATACAAGTTAATATTTACAAAATAAACAAGAAACAATTGAGCCATCTAAAGACCGTTACAAACGATCTATAGATAGCTCAACTGATCCAGATCACTACCAGTCGGAAGCGTCCCCAAGACGCTGGCGGAATTGCCACGCTGGATGGCAATGCTTATTCGCTGGGCTGTCTGCTACTCTGGTGTCAATAGGTACTTAACGTATAGTATTTGGTTGAAGTGAAGTGAACTCGGGACGCAAGCGTGCTACGTAGGCTAACTCTACAGGTCAAGAACGTCTCAAAGACGGGTGTATCTTGCAGGTCAGCGAGATAGTTCGCGCCTGTGGACCTCGAATTCGCTCCCTCTGGCGGTTCATGCGCGTGGGCCGCCGCCCCGCCAGCGCCACCAAGCCGGCCGACGTCAACTCGCTGCTGTGCGAGGACGAGGAGGAATGCTACATCTCACTTGAATACAGAGTAAGTTGCTTGTTGTGTCACTGATTACGTCGATTACTTTCGAGCGCCTTCTCAACGCTTGCTATCTCTTTCCGCATTCAATTACAGTACATAGCGCTGTCACTTTCTTCACTCCGCCCACTCGACACTGTCTGCCTACCTATAAGGAACACAAGAATAAAGTGTATTTTGTGCTGTGCTTGTGTGTCCAAAATAAATTTCCTTTCTTTCTTGTCTTGCCCTTAGCTAGAAAAGAATAGTGTCTCCTTCTTAAGAGTATACAAAAATCATAATAAATTGTCGAGTGGGCGGAGTGAAGAAAGTGACAGCGCTATGTACTGTAATTGAATGCGGAAAGAGATAGCAAGCGTTAGAAGGCGCTCGAAAGTAATCGACGTAAGCGAAATATAAGGAAATATCGATTATCTCATAAACTATCTATTTTTTTTAAAAGTGTCTTGGATTTATGTGCCCAATGCTATTGTCAAACAAAATATTTAAAAAAAAGTTATTTTTGTTAGATAGTCTCAGAGTATTTTCGAAAAAAACCTAAGACTGTTGCAGAGGACCCAACTTTAAAAAATAAATCTATCGAGAAAAGTTTTACCAATCGCGTTTCTGTCTTGGATTTACGTAAATAAAATGCTCAAGTTATCTTTGTCATAAAAATCAAAACTGTGCGTTTTGCGGTTATTGAGAAAATACAATTCAAAAATCACAAAAAATAATTAAACCCTCACCTTAACTAGAAACTGTAAGAAAAGTGCTACTGGACTGGACACATTCTGAGTCATAATTTACCTTATAAAAATAAGTCAAAGTAAAATTGCTCATTGGTTAACTTGGCTAAATTTTAATACTACTTAAGGTACAATATTTTATAAACTAGGATAAAAAGACCGATCTGGTCACTGACCGAATACAGGATGACGAAGAATGCTTCGTCATCCTGCATTCGGTCAGTGACCAGATTGTGGTGAGGTATGGTGGCCCTGAAAAGGGCCTATGACAGTCGGTGAAAGAATAAGTGTAGCGAAAGGATTAAAGTGCGCCTCTAAGACGCTCCTTTTGTGCACACGTCTTTGAATTTTTAGGTTCTAGGACATGCCGGTATCCTCACGATGTTTTCCTTCACCGTTTGAGAGCACTAGCATAGCGCACATAGAAGACTGGCGTGGCCAGACTGTCGGTGTTCTATAAGTACCACTTTGGTGATTGTGCGCGGGATCTGCATGACCTCATCCCTCCCTCCCCCTTCCACCACCGGACAAGCAGACGCACGCTCTACTTTTATTATAAGTACTGCCAAAGAGTGGAATGATCTGCCTGCGTCTGTTTTCCCGAAACAGTACAATCTAGGAGTCTTCAAATCTAGGGTCAATAAGTTCACTCTGGGAAAGCGTGCTCCATCTTAGGCCACATCTCACTTGCAAAAGTGAGTTGGTGGCCAAACGCCTTACCATTATCAATAAAAAAAAAAGAAGAATCAGCCGTCATGTCTTTCACACAATTCACCCTTTCTTTTCCATGGTCTACCTCTTCCCTTGTATCCTTCTACATTCATATTTACCACTCTTCTAGTCACATAACATTCTTCCCTCCGCATGCCATGGCCCCTACCACGCTAACCTGTTGCGCCTCAACTTCTCAGTCGCTGGAATATCGGATAATTTAATTTGAAATAATAACCAAGGCATTCCTGAACTCCGCAGATACACCACGACAGAATAACGTTCTCCCTCCACGAGCCCACGAGAGGTCAAACCTTCAAGAGTGTGCTGAAACGGGAACTCACAGTCGAGGAGCCCACCACCGAGCGCCCTCGGGTCCACCGAAGCAAGAAGATAATCCGCGAGGAAGAACCCACCCAACGCAAGAAATTCCACTTGAAGGTCAAAAACAGGCCCGCGGAAGGAAAGGGCATCGCTAAAGAGCGGAATGATTCTGAATATGCCAACCGACGGATGGTGAAGAATAAGATAAAGATACGGGAAGACACGTCCGATGACATCTCAGATTAGTTCTATAGGTAGCAATTGAACATAATAAATTCATAGAAATTTGATGTTTTTGTTTAGAAACACTACCCACGATACATCTATCACGACACAGGGAATCTTAGTGGGGTCAGAGGGGTGAGTGGGAGTTGGTACAATAGTTTTCACTCTCATTCGTGCGTGGTAACAAGCACGTTACACGTGTTTTTGTATGGACAAAATACGTGACAGTAATGGGCCCGCAGCGGGAATCGAACCTGCACCCCTTGCGTCTCCACGGGCACTCACCCGCTGCGCCACCAAGGACGTCAGAGTAATTATTTCTTGCTTGTCGTGCCACTGATTCTTTCTTGGTCTACCTGTATTAGGACGTGGTCAGTCTGTCAACCTTTTTCTTAGAAACAGTTAAAGGTATCAACTTGAAAATTCGGGTCTGTGTGCTAAGTTCTAGGTCAATGCATTAAAAATAAATGGCAATGAATGTCTTTTTTTTGTATGGAAATGGAAAAAATTACCTCAAAAATCTGAAATTTGGAATGATAGGTTTTCTGACACAAATAAAGGAAAAAGAATTGAGGAATTTCGTTTTACCCCTAAAATTGGAATATTACGAGAAAGTATACTTGCTTTCAATATCATACAATGAACTACGTGAGCGACCGCAAAATAATAAGTTTGTCACTACTTGGACACTTGGAATTTTGATTTTCTGGCCCCGTGTAATGTACGGAACCCTCAAAGCGCGAGTTCTCGCACATCTTTATTTTTTGTGTCTCAACAAACTGTTGGTCAAAATAAACTTACCTATTTCATTTTAAGGATGTATGTAGCTAATGATACCGCAGAGCCTCAAGACGAAAGTCTACAATCAGTGCGTGTTGCCAGTGATGACTTATGGCACTGAGACTTGGTCGTTAACTATAGGCCTCATACACAAGCTTAAAGTCGCACAACGGGCTATGGAGAGAGCTATGCCCGGAGTTTCACTACGTGATAAAATCCGAAATGAGGAAATCCGTAGAAGAACCAAGGTCACCGACATAGCTCTCAGAATTAGCAAGTTGAAGTGGCAGTGGGCAGGTCATATAGGTCGCAGAACCGACAACCGTTGGGGAGTAAAGGTTCTCGAATGGCGACCACGAACCGGGCGACGCAGTGTTGGAAGGCCCCCCACCCGATGGACCGACGACATTGTGAAGGTTGCGGGAAGTCGGTGGATAGAGAAGGCTCAAGACCGTTCGTCATGGAACTCTTTGGGGGAGGCCTATGTCCAGCAGTGGACTTCTACAGGCTGATGATGATGACGATGTAGCTAATGAAACGAGTATTTGTGATTTACAACATAATATTAATGTTTATCTTCTCTTAATACTACACGAAACCTAGGGTTTCTTAAATTTCATCTTGGGCTGCTTGTGCCCCTTTTCGGGTTCACTGTAGAACTTCTTATAGTTTACATTCTTGTAATGGAAAGATTTCACTTTCGGGTCGTCATTGAACGATTTCTGTGGTTCCTTCTTCTTGTCGCCAACTGGTTGCGTAGCGGTTGCCTTTTCGATTTTTCGCTTGCGCTGTGACGCTTTTTTGGTTACTTTTTCTTCTACGGCACCTTCGATAATTTCTACGGCATCGTTTGATGGTGGTGTTCCCTCGCTTGTTTCAAGCTGCGGCTCGGATACTGAGGTAGCCATTGCGCAGGCTTTGGCCATGTCTCTTTGAGCTTGCAGTTTGAGCAGAACTTCCGTTTTGATGAGCTCGTTGCCGCGGCTGAGTGCGGCCACCTTCGCCTCTTTGTCTTTATAATCTTTTATCTCGTCCACCTGAAAAAATATTTTATTCAGGAGGGGGTACGGCACAGCGAGATTTTCTCACTCTAAATTGGAGCAGCCCGCCTGGGGAGGTACCTCCGTTTTACCGAAGATCGCAGCCAAATAACATTATTTGTTTTAAATAGTTTTGTGTTCCTGCGGTAAGATTGCCAGAGCACTTTAAGGGGAGGGCGGGTTCGGGGTCGGCAACGCGTGCATTGTCTCTCGTAGCGCTCCAAGGCTACAGTAACCGCTTACCAACAGGTGGGCCATAACTTGTTTGCCTAATCAGTTGTATTAAAAAAAAATTACTATCTTTTAGTTTCTTTATAGTCGCGTTCAAAACGGCCATCTAAAATTTAGCCGGGTTTAAACTAGTAATTTATAAAAATAATAAAGGTTTGAGTTTTACCTGCGCAAGAGCTCTGTAAGTTCTGTAGCAATCATACGGCGGAAAGAACATCTTTGCTTCCACATTCAGCGAGGACACCTGCAAACAAATAACATAAATTAACAAATAAATAAATGCTACCCAACAATCACATACCAGACCAGACCCCACACTAGGATTCGCTGTGTCGTGGGTATCAGAAACTACGAGTACCATGGTACCACAACACCCGGACCAAAAACAAATACTTGTAGATACAAACATTTGTCACGCAGCGGGAATCGAACCCCTTGCGTCTCAGACGGGCACTCGCGCGCTACGCCACCCAGGGTCGTCAATAAGGTTGATTTTAAATTGTAAAACATTTTTTTTTATGAGTCGCTTCGCCGCCTCTCCCCAACTTACCACGCCGGCGGAAAGGTTGGCATCGACAGGCGCCAGGGCCGTCACGTCGGGCTGAACGTCCAGCCTTACTCCGTTCACCTCCACTATACTCTGGTCCATGAAGGCCCACGCCATTTCCAAGTTGATCTGATCGTCGCTGCAAAAACGTTAAAATAAAATATATATATTATATATATATATATTCCGGATATATTCACACGGTCAACTGATCCCAAACTAGGCATAGCCGGTACTATGGGTACCAGAGACTTATATACATCATCATCGTCATCTTTCTGCCCTTATCCCACATCATGTGGGGCACAACATGTATTCTTTATCCATTTCCCTCTGCTGGGATGACGACTGGTCATCCCAGCACTCACTTCTTACTTTTTCAGCTGATTTTCGTATAGAGATTTTTCAATGAAAAATGTTGAATTTCCAAAAGTCGTAGAACAAACTTTATTGCTAATTGCTTGTAGAATAAGCCCCTTTCGGGATGGAATACATATTATGAATCACCTTGTACTCGTATTCATCTAATGAGTAAATATTATGAATAACTCACGAGTAGTCTGGGAAGTATGCGAGATCGTGCGGCTTGTATGTGATTTGCGGCGTCGGCGGCACCACGGCCAAGTTGTTGACTGGCATCTGGTACATCGTGGGTTCGGGCGGCAACTCGCGGCACTGGTAACAAATATCCATACTTATATTAGCCGTCCTCTTCTACTTAGTATATCCGGTCCATCCAAAGGTTGCCTGGTAGAGATCGCTTTTATCGATAAGGCCGCCCATTGTCACACTATTTTTAAGTTTTTTTTTCCTTGATCGTGTATTTTCTTTTTGTGTACAATAATGTTATATTATATTCTATTATAAATGCGAAAGTAACTATGTTTGTTTGTAAATTCATCACGACTAAACGGCTGAAAGGATCGTAATGAAATTTGGCAAGGAGATAGATTATATCCTAGGGAAGGACATAGGCTATTTTTTCTCTCAAAAATAATATTAAAGGGGTATCATCCTGCCAATTACATTGATGGATATGGTCATTTGTATAGTACTGACGGATAGGATGATCCTGTCTACTCAATGATAGGATGATCCTGTCTAGTGTACTCACTGATAGGATCATCTTGTGTATAGGCAGTACGTTGATCTTGACAAATGGCGGCATTGGGGCGCAACAGGCGTTGATGCCCTGCACCTCTCGGGGCAGGGTCTCAGCCAGGTTCAACAGCATGTGGTTTGGGATGAGAAACCTAAAAACAAAGAAAAAAAGTGAAAAAATATTGATGTATTTTAGATATTCTTTCTTTTTGTTCATAAAATGACCCCCAAAAACTTTTTGTACATAGATTTGAATAATGATAAACTTACTTTTGTTTGAACTGTAAAAAGAAAAAAAAATCTTTTGAACTCTTTTGAACCATTTCGGTAACGGCTTCAGACTGAACTACCATTTGTAATTTTTCCACATTTCTATAAGCTTTTGTTTAATAGGTACATTATTCTTATTTTCTGAGCCTTTACTTGTTCCATCGGCACCACACAGAAGTTATACATTACAATTTTGTGAAAAAAATCATTGGCACGTGCGATGTGAAAATGGAAGGTAGAGTAGGTTTAGTGTATATAACAAGTTATAATAATAATAAACCTTAAGAGGCTCTCGCTAGACAGCTGGGTGAAGGGCCAGATACAGAGGGCGGTACTCCTGGACTCGGCACGCATAGTCAGGAGGTTCCTCTCTCTGCAGCCCTAGCCACCGACCGCTTGAGCCGCGCTTCGCGGTCGATGGTTCTTGATTTTTATATATATTTTTTACTATAATAGTTGTTTTGATATTAAGATGTACTTTTGTAGTCAAAAATGTATTTTATAAATGAGATTTTAATGTATTTATTACCAAAAAGAAGACATTATAAGACATACATTCAACTTAGATGTAGGTGTAGTAGGTAATTATGACAATATAGTTTAAGTACAGTTTGTTGTAGTAGGTATAACAGAACTAATAGTCTTGAGAAATTAACATTAAATTGAATATTATACTATTAAAATATACTTAGTGCTGCAAGAATATATCTAAGTGGTCAAAACTGGCCCTAAACTAGTTGAGACTCAGACGATCATTTTTGATCAGTAGTAGCAGGATGAAATGATGATGATGAACTTACGAGGGCCCTTCATCCAGCTCGCGCGCTTGCGCATCCCGCCATTTGTACAGAACTTTCAACGCACTGAGTTGTTGAGAGTTGAATGACTTCTTCGATCGCGTGTAGAGGCCCATGTGGCACACATCGTCTATTACTTCCTTGTTATAAGTCTGGAACACATAAGGAAATAATTATATTACTTTAAAAAATTCATATTAAAAAAAACAATGTTGTCTTTTGAACGACCCTAGATCTATTTTGTCTCAGAATAATGTTTCTAACAGAAAATCTATTGTGTTTGGTACCAAGTATACATATAAACAGCACGGGATAATTTGATAGTGTAACAGGCCCCATAGTTACGGAAAACTGTATCGGGTGTACTCACGAGGCAGCTAGTTTGGCAGCTGTTCTCAAAGGCGATACTCACGAGGCAGCTGGTATGGCGGCTGTTCTCAAAGGCGATACTCACGAGGCAGCTTGTATGGCAGCTGTTCTCAAAGGCGATACTCACGAGGCAGCTAGTATGGCGGCTGTTCTCAAAAGCGATACTCACGAGGCAGCTAGTATGGCGGCTGTTCTTAAAGGCGATACTCACGAGGCAGCTAGTATTGCGGCTGTTCTTAAAGGCGATACTCACGAGGCAGCTAGTATGGCGGCTGTTCTTAAAGGCGATACTCACGAGGCAGCTAGTATTGCGGCTGTTCTTAAAGGTGATACTCACGAGGCAGCTAGTATGGCGGCTGTTCTTAAAGGCGATACTCACGAGGCAGATAGTTTGTTGGTTGTTCTCAAAGGCAATACTCACAAGGCAGCTAGTATGGCGACTGTTCTCAAAGGCGGCGAGCAGCAGCGTGGGCAGCCCAGCAGCCTTCTCGATCAGTTGCTGCCTCATCGCCCGCCACATGTACAGCAGGTAGTGGGTGTCTGTTCGGGCGTAATCTATCAGCTCCTCGGGGAGCGGCCGGATACGCCAGTCCGCCATTTGGTACCTGGAAGTGAGACGTATTTTTGTAACGCATGATTGTTGACTAGCCTAGTTGACAGTTGGTAGTCACTCTGCCTTCTGCGCTAGAGGTCGCGGGTTCGATTCCCGCACTGGACAAACATTTGCGTGATGAACACAGATGTTTGTTCTGTGTCTGGGTGTTAAATATTTATCTATTAAGTATATCAGTCTCTGGTACCCATAGTACAGCCTATGCCAAGTTTGGGATCAGTTGACCGTGTGTGATATGTCCGGAATATTTATTTATTTAATGTCGTGGTTGAATTCCTTTTAGCGGTGTGGCCGCCCATTGCATCGCATTAATGAATAATTTTAAAGGCAGTGGTTCTGTGAAGAATAGGCCACTACATATCTAAGGTAGTGGATGTCGTATGAGACGACTAAGAGAAAAAAGCTAGGGGATGGGCAGCAATGTCGCGTATTTTCTTAAAGATCGCGAACGCAGTCAGCGATCTTTAAGAAAATTCTCCTATGGCATTGCAAGCGCTAAAGAGCTCTGGCAACCTTACCGCAGGAACAACACTATTTGAAACAAATAATGTTATTTGGCTGCGATCTTCTGTAAGGCGGAGGTACGTCCCAGTCGGGCTGCTCAAATTAAGAATGAGATAGGCTCGCTGTGGTATACCTCTTCCAAAAAAAAAGTAAAGAAAAAAGTAAAGTACGCTTACTTCTTATCGGTGTCGACCTGACAGTATCTGACGAGCAGATTCTTCAGGGACAGCGATGGCAGCTGAAGCAACTTCCCGGCGTGGTATGTGTCGAACAACCCCACGATGTAGACGCCGAAATCGCGCTGCAACCACTTCACGTCACTATCGGCTCCGTGGAATACCTATAAGTAGACATAGACATTCATTGACTGGCATCATAGCTCAGTTGGTAGTAACCCTGCCTTCTGCGCTAGAGGTCGCGGGTTCGATTCCCGCACTGGACAAACATTTGTGACTAACACAGATGTTTGTTCTGTGTCAGGGTGTTAAATATTATAATCTATTATGTGTATCATTCTCTGGTACCCATAGTACAGGCTATGCCTAGTTTGGGATCAGTTAACCGTGTGTGATAATGTCCGGAATAATTTATATTTTATTTGTTACTTCGGTCATAGGCCCTTTTCGGGGCGACCAAACCTCAACCTGGTCAATGATGATACCTAATACAGGATGACCAAGAAAGAATCAGTGACACGACAAGAAGACAAAGAACATTATACAGACGTGGAAAGTGGGTTGTATCCGTATGAAGCTGTAAACATTGATTTATGAATAGCATCCCCGAATCCCTTTCTATCAACAGAAATAAAGAAAGAAATAATGTTTGGACAAGGTGTCATTGTCATAGATAAAATATACAAAACTACTCACTTTGACCTTCTTAGGGTCGGTAAAGGAATGGTTCAGCTTGTGTATGTGTTCGCGTATCGCGAGCGTGTCGATTATAAAGTCACCACCTTTGTAGGTCGTTATTTGAATGAGGCATGTTATACCTGCCAACAATGAGAGAGAGATTAACACAACCGTCAAAATCTGACCTCATACAGAGAATTTAAATTTTCTTGTGGGAACAAGTCATATGCCAACCCCATAGATTCCCAGGGCCACCTGCTAGTGCGGCACCCATCTAGTAGGGGGCCGTCCTACGCTTCGGGTGCTTGGTCTCTAAAAGCGGTATACCCCAACGGGCGACAGCTGTCCGAGACATGTGCCCCGACATTAACATGACACAAAATACAGAAGAAAATTCAGCATACGAGAATCGAAACCGCACTCGCAACTAGCCTGAGAACTCAGCTGAACTCGTGGAAGGTATTATATATATGATTGTATCGTAGTTTGATTGTTTGAAGGAAAACATCAGCGGAAAACAGAAATGTCTTAGAATTGAAGGAAAACATTGTATAGAAACTCAGTCTCCAAGCCATAGGCATAACATTCACCTCAATTGGGCGATACATTTCATGTCCTATCCTAAAAGCGGGATTATTATGCATAAGAAATTATGTATGTCTGCATATTCTGATAAGATCAATTCTATTATATATAAAATATCCTACTAATATTATAAATGCGAAACATTGTGAGGATGTTTGGATGTTTGTAGTTCAATCACGCCGTAACTGCTCACCCGATTTCGATGAAACTTGGAATCGAGTTCTTTGCCTAGAATAGCATATAGGCTACTTTTTATCAAGGTACCACGAGAGCGAAGCCGCCAGCGCAAGCTAGTTAGTAATATTTTTGGCAAGCATTTTCACACAAAAACCATTTTCAATTCAAAAAGGTGAAGTGAAACATCGTGGGTTAGACCCTGAAAACATGTTTTGTTACGATAAACTCTGGTATCCCTTTGTGTCTGATACATATTTACTAACTTGACACAATACATCATATCACAATGAGAACTTAGCTTAACAAAGCATACAAATACGATGAAACTATAAATAACAGCAAAATATGGAACAAGAATGACAGAAATACAATAACATAATCATCATTTAAGCCGTCGGACGTCCACTGCTGAACATAAGCCTCCCCCAAAGATTACCAAAGACAATCATTAGCAGAGCCTCAAGACGAAAGTCTACAATCAGTGCATGTTGCCAGTGATGACTGAGGCACTGAGACTTGGTCGTTAACTATAGGCCTCATATTCAAGCTCAAAGTCGCGCAACGGGATATGGAGAGAGCTATGCTCGGAGTTTCACTACGTGATAAGATCCGAAATGAGGGAATCCGTAGAAGAACCAAGGTCACCGACATAGCTCTCAGAATTAGCAAGTTGAAGTAGCAGTAGGCAGGCCATATAGCTCGCAGAACCGATAACAGTTGGGGAGTAAAGGTTCTCGAATGGCGACCACGAACCGGGCGACGCAGTGTTGGAAGGCGATGGACCGATGACATTGTAAAGGTTGCGGGAAGTCGGTGGATGGAAAGGTCTCAAGACCGTTCGTCGTGGAACTCTTTGGGGGAGGCCTATGTCCAGCAGTGGACTTCTACAGGTTGTTGATGTTGATGATGAATCATTTAGCGGGATTTACCCATACTCGCCACGCTGGGCATGCGGGTTGGCGAGCGCAGATAAAGCTCTTGTTGTTGGTAGGGAACGCTGCTGCCCATCCCCTAGTTTTGTTTCCCTTAGTCGCCTCTTACGACATCCAATAACATAATGCGACACGAGAAATGTGATTATAATAATAGCACCCAACCATCACACAAATAGTTCTGATCCCACACTAGGATTCCGTGTGTAGTGGGTATCAGAAACTACGAGTACCATGGTACCACAACACCCAGACCCGGAACAAAACATTGCATATCATGCGAACATTTGTCCCGCTGTGGGACTCGAACCCTTGCGTCACAGACGGGCACTCGCCCGCTGCGCCACTGAGTTCGTGAAATTGGGACAGCAAACGCACTATGTAAACAGATATACAAGGTGATTCATAATATGTATTCCATCCCGAAAGGGGCTTATTCAACAACCAATTGGCAACAAAGTTTGTTCTACGACTTTTGGAAATTCGACATTATTCATTGAAAAAAAAAAACTCTATGCGAAAATCAGCTGTTTTGGGGTCAAATCAGGTCAAACTCAATAAATCAGCTGTTTTAGGTGGCAATCTTAATTCTGAACTTCTTGTTCGTTTTGTTATTAGTTTTAAAGATGATAAAAATACCAAAAAACAGCTATTCTAAGCAGCAATATGCAGCAATAAGCTGAGTCAGGGCCTGTTTGGCTGCACCCGACACAGAGCGAGACTAGTTCGCACCTACTGTCTACAGGTGGATGCCTGCCTACCTATAAGGTGGGCAGGTGTCCTTATGTTTATTCTTTGTTGTCATTTGTGTTTTTAATATCCTTGTATTATATGTCCCCATGTCTGTTCTGTGTTTTCGTGTGTATGTCAAATAAACGTATATTCTATTCTATTCTATTCTATTCTATTCTGAGAAAGTTTGTGAAAAAAAATCAAAAAAGTAGCTAATATTATTTCTTGTCGTGGTTAGAATAACCCCCTTTCGGGACGGTATATATGTTATGAATCACCTTGTATATTTTAAGAAATAAACTTATTCTTAAACAAAGCCAGCATTAGGTAGGAAACAAAACAAAAACTCCGTTTTCGCATAAGTACAGAATAGAACTAAATCTCGCTAAATCTCTTATTGCTACTAGATAAGCTCTTTTATTGCTATAAAAGAATGCATGATAAAATATTGACGCATACATTTCATAAAACAGGACTTACGATTGATATTTAGATGGAGTAGGCTTGCCCAGAACCTATAGCATGCTCTGAGCCTAGTCAACCTTATCCAGAGGAAAGATATCCTACTAATATTATAAATGCGAAAGTTTGTGAGGATGTTTGTGGCTCAATCACGCCCAAACGGCCGTACGGATTTGGATGAAATTTGGCACAGAGATGGATTATAGTCTGAAATAGCATATAGGCTTCATAAGTACCACGCGAGCGAAGCCACGGGCGGAAGCTAGTCATCAATACGTGCGGATTTGACTAAGCCGCGAGTTTCCTTACGTTTTCCTTCACCGTTTGGCCATCGCTTATAAAAACACATTTTTCAGCTTAGATTTAGCAATCGCAAAGCCGTACACAATCTCGTTTGTTAACTCTTTCGTATCATAGATACGAGTCGCTTGTCTATGAGTCAAAACAAACAAATATAATCTTGCAACAGCATACAATGTCAATCGATAAAAAACATAAATAGGTATTATCATAAGGATTCGAACCCCGTTCAATGAAAATTACTGATAGAAAAACATCGCATTATGATGGAAGAGAAGCGAGCTGCACGCACGATTAAACCATCTCCGGAATAATAATGACATAATGAAGGAAGCGAAGCGAACCGCGAGCATTGTTTTTGGAGTGAATGGCTGTTAGTGTTTTTTTTCGCTAAGCATCGCTTACAAATACATAATAAAAAAAAGTAAATGTAGATTTGACGGTTTTTAAATATTCGTAAATAACTATGTTTACGCCTCAAACACTCCTTTATCAGAAATTTTATTCGTTTAGTGATCCATTTCTTTAAATAATTATGGAAAAGGACAGTTTCAATAAAACTGCATGGACCTATTAAAATCTTGTAAAATAGCTGAAGCTCGCGCCCAAGCCTAGAATAAACCTTCGCATTTATTGGCAGAAGAATATTTAGAAGCAATAACAGGTAACATTTCGCAATCGCCAGCACACACTGATGATATTTTGCCTATCGCCTATTGACATCAGAAACACCTGGAGCATTGCTAATGCTTTGCCTGCCGAACCCCTCCTTCAAGAGCTCTGGCAACCTTACTCACCGCAGGAACACAACACTATTTGAAACAAATAATGCTTTTGGCTGCGAGGCTGCTCCAATTTAGAACGAGAAAGTTTCGCTGTGTCGTACCTCCTAGAATATTCTTGGAAAACAAATGGAATTCTCACTCGAATTACCTTGATAAGATCGATAGGAATGATGCTCCACATCCACAGCTATCTCATCGCAATCGTGCAGATGCTTCACCAGCTCGTCCAACTTCGCTACCGTGTCGACCAGAGTCAGCGGGGTCTCGGACAATGGCAGCGGAAACTCGGGCAAAGCCGGGTCGAGTTCGAGGATGCGTGCCGGCGGGTGGTAGAGTTCCAGCTCCACGCTGTATGGGTGCTCGTACCTGGAAAGTTAACGGGTTTTTTTTTCCACAATGTCCACTGATCCCTGGCATAGCTGGCCTCATAGATCAGTTGGTAGTAACTCTGCCTTCTGCGCTAGAGGTCGCAGGTTCGATGCTGGACAAACATTTGTGTGATGAACACGGATGTTTGTTCTGTGTCTGGGTGTTAAATATATATCTATTATGTATATCAGTCTCTGGTACCCATAGTACAGGCTATGCCTAGTTTGGGATCAGTTGACCGTGTGTGATATATCCGGAATATTTATTATTATTTATTTATAGCCTGTACTATGGGTACCAGAGACTGATATACATCATCATCATCATCTTCCTGCCGTTATCGCACATCATGTGGGGTATTCAACAACATGTATTCTTCTTCCATTTCCCTCTATCAGTCGTCATCTCAGCACTCACTCCTTTCTTCACCATATCGACTTTCACACAGTCCATCGATCTTTTCTTTGGCCTACCTCTACTCCTACATCCATCCACATTCATATCTAACAGAGACTGATATACATAATAGACAAATATTTAACACCCAGATATAGAACAAAAATCTGTGTTATCACACAAATGTTTGTTTCAGTGCGGGAATCGAACCCACGACCTCTAGCGCAGAAGGCAGAGTTACTAACAACTGAGATATGAGGCCAGTCAATGAGTCTTATTTGATGATAAAGACCCGCTTAGTACGATTGTAAATAAAGACATGGGGGCGATTTCTCTCAAATAGAAGTAGAAATGTGAGAACAAGTGTGCTTGCTTGTCTTGTCACTGATTCTTTCTTGGTCATCCTGTATTAGGTTAGTGACCAAGTTGAGGTATGGTGGCCCTGAAAATGGTGGGCCTATGGCCGTCGGTGAATGAATCAGTGAAATGAAAGGATTAAAGTGCGCCTCTTAGAGGCTGCTTCCGCACTCTTTTAAGGTTCTAGGACATGCCGGTTTTCTCACGATGTTTTCCTTCACCGATTGAGACGGACGCAATCAGACGACGCACTGTAGGAAGCACGTGACGTTCGCCGCGAAGTAGCTAGCCGCATTGAAAAGAGAAAACAGGAAACAGATAGCCGTCACCCCCTGTATGGATACCAGGTCCCACGCGCTCGCCTAAAGAGCAGAAAAAGCTTTTTGAGACACACGACCACCTCAGACAAAAGTGCAATGGAAACGAGATTGGAGCTGTGGAGGAACTCTCATCCTCCCCCTCCAAAATCTATTACCCCAGCAGAGCACCTACCACCTGGACATGACTTGCAGTGGCCAATATGGAGATCCTTAAACCGACTCCGGTCCCAAGTTGGCCGCTGCAGAAAAAACCTGGCTACATGGGGTATAATTGACTCGTCCAGAGTACAGTGCGAGTGCGGAGCCCCCGTACAGGACATGCGGCACCTGCTTTCCTGTCCACTGTGCACGGCCACCTGCACTTGGGAGGATCTAAATGAGGCAACGGAAAGGGCCATCGAGGTTGCTACATATTGGTCGAGTAGAGTTTGAAAGAGTCCTTGACTCGAGAAGAAGAAGAACTGTAGGAAGGCCCTTACTCGATACATCGATGACATTTTGTATAGGTCTCGAATGTCAGTGAATGGAGAAGGCACAAGACCGTTTGTCGTGGCACTCTTTGTAGTCTTGTAGTCTTGTAGTAGTCCTTAATAATAATAATGATGATATTTTTAGCATAAACATATTTTGTAACTAAGCCCTCCTACTACATGAAAAGACGACCTAATATAGGTTTTTCTGGGAGCCGTTGTATGCCAGGCAAGATCGGTCTCTCTGGAAGCATTTGGGACGCAGTGGACGACCTACGGCTGATAGAATGATGATGATTCAGATACTAGAGACTTACCCCACAGCTTCACCGTCAGCATTGTATAGTATATTCAGAGCAAGAGGCTTGATATTGTTCGGCTTATCGGATATCTTCGGCACCCACAGGCCATAGGAGTTGTCGACGGAGTCTTTGAAGCATAGCTGCGGACGGGGAATGTTTTTCGCGCCAATGAATGTCGCATCGCCCACCTAAAAGTTGCAAGAGATACGTTTTAGCCGTGTTGACGCGATCAGAGTCCACTGAGTCAGAGTTCGCTCTGTTAGAGTCCGTAAGAGTCCACTCTATGAGAGTCCACTCTTGACTCAGTTTTATACGAGTAGTAAATCTACTAGTCTCTCGCTCAGAGCACTTTGTTTTTGAACGAGACATTTATTCACTTTGTACGTTGATAAAAATAGCCTCTATGCTATTCTAGGTAAAGAACTCCACGTATTTCAAGTTTCATGGAAATCGGTTAAGCTGATACGGCGTGATTGCACCAAATCATACAAACAGTCATTTATAATAGTATTACTATAGTAGGATGATTAGTCGCCATTTCATTTACCTACTCCAATACGATTCATTTCTGATGAAAGACACGAACGTCGTGATGACGTCTCTGATTTTTGATGTTCTAGAACATGTTTACTGACAGTGTTTTTGTTCACCGTTTGAGGCACTTGTTTGTTTGTCGTGTCACTAATTATTTCTTGATCATCCCCTGTATTAGGCCAGTGACCAGGTTGAGGTATGGTGGCCCTGAAAAGGGCCTATGACCGTCGGTGAAAGAATCAGTGTAGTGAAAGGATTAAAGTGCGCCTCTTAGAGGCTCCTTTCGTGCACAGGAGGAGATCTTTGAGGCACTGGAATGGCATATAAGCTAAGAGAATCCTTTGCTGAACGACTGGGATGCAGCACGACCTTTGTAGCCTGGGTTCATCACTCCACTAAGTGCTGTACTGCCTTGCCACAGACCATAATTTATTTATTCAGAAAACAACAAGTATACATTTGCGAATCTACCACTACTTATACCTATAAAAATTAATTTAAATAATGCTCTTTCTATGAATGATGTATGGTGAGAGTGCTATCCTTAATTCGGAATAGTAGTAAAAAATTCGCCAATTGTTTGCCTTCCAGGACGTCAAAACTGAGATTCGTTATGGTTGGCACTGCTACAAAGTCAAAAAATTCTGGTGATTATAATCTGCCGTGTTTGACCACCATAAGATGATTTTGTGCATTGAAATAATTGGATTTGCCTTAAATTGACGTAAAGATTTAAAAAGTTACAAATCTAATAGAATTTACGGGTGAAATCATTGGAATTCTATTAGGCCTGCATAAGTTCGTGGTGATAACCCTAAAAAACAGCTGGTTTCGTTTATTAGTAAACATGCTACATCCAGAATGGATATGGTATAGACATAAAAAGTTTTTTTTTTTTACCTTGATCTTAGCTATGATCGGCCTGCTGTTCCATGAAGAGACTCTGCTGGAGATTCCCTTCAGGAACTGCTCGCTGGGCTTGTTGACGCCGGTGACCGTGTCAATGTTTATGTTGATCCGGTCCAGCAGACTGTCATTCACGTCTATTATCCTCTCTGTGTTGCTCTCGTCTGGCTCGCTGTCATGAAAATAGATAATTGGCTACTTCAACTTGTCAAGATGGATGGACTGTACCAAAGATGACATGAGTAAAAAAGAAGTGAGTGCAGAGATGACGGCTAACTGAAGAGAGTGGAAGAAGAAAACATGTTGTGCCGACCTAACATTAACAAACAGTAATGACAGTATAGACAGGCAGTAAGAACAAGAATTTCACATGAAATTATAGCCATCGATTAGAGATGTATCTATGAGCGAGATGAGGCGGCGTGTTCAAAGGGCATGCGATATGTTTAAAATTTATTTCAATTTGACCCATAAGGGTACTGTTTAAAGTCAATTTTGAGTTTTTGACATTTCAGGTCTTGCGATACGGCTGAACGATATCGCAAGGCCCCAAAATTCAAACTCAACAAACAAAGGGAGGTATATGCCCATAAATATGTTTTTTTTTTTAATATTATAAATGTGAAATTGCGAATGATTGAGGATGTTTGACCCCACACAAAGATTCCCTGTGTTGTGAGTATCAGAATTTACGTGTACCATGGTACCGCAACACCCAAACCCCGAACAACAATAATTGTCCCGCAGCGGGAATCGAACCCACCCCTTGCGTCTCAGACGGGCACTCGCCAGCCACCAAGGCCCTCGCAATGACGAGTACATCTTAATTTAGTTTATTAAATTTCTAAGTCATCATCATCATCATCATCTTCCTGCCCTTATCCCACATTAAATTTCTAAGTGCTTTGTTTTAATCCCTATAGAGAAAAAATAAATGAATTTAAATCAGGCTGTGGGTGGTGAGGAAATAACATTGTAAAATTAAAGTATTTACCATTTCATTATCACTTCTGGCAGCTCCGCCACGACTATTTGGTTCGATTGCAAAACTACATTTTCGCTTATCCGGCTCGTCACGACGCCGAAGTCTGTGTACGTTTTGTAAAAGTCGTATGAGGCCCCGGCGGGTAAGTTGTTTGACGTTCTAATCGTTTTTTTTGCCTGTATGTATCCATTCTGCAACAATTTCAACGTTTAATCACACTATGTTCAACTTATAACCTAGAAGAACCAGAAGAACTTACTAATTTCAACTTATAAACTAGAAGTAACTCTTTCTCTTTGTCTGATTTTATAGTTTTAACGACGAAACGGCTGAAGCGATCTTGATGATATTTGGTATTGTTATAGCCTAAGCCCTGAGGAAGGCTGACATAGGCTTTTTTATCTGGGTAGCGTGCGAGCGAGGCCACAGGCGAGCGAGGCCACAGGCAACATCACAAGGAATGCAACGTCTTAAATCTACTAGAATTTAATCTTTTACCACTTAATGAAAAATCTTGTTGGATGGAAAATAGTCAGTCCCAAGCTTTTTTTCATCTGAATAATAAATGTTCTATATATTTTTACAAACATACATTATTATGCTTTTAAATTTGCACTTTAAAATTCTAAAATTACACCTTAGCACATCGCTTGGGACCTTGTTATAGAAGCGTACACTTTGCCCTTTAATTAAAGGATTTAATAACTCTAGCGAGCCTAATCGTGGGTGCAGCGAGTTTATCTTTGTTTCTAGTATTTACATCAACCTACAATTTTAAGTAACGTGAGTCCAGAAATCCCTTATTTTTAGAAATTTCTAGATAAATACAGAATTTAATGGAAAATTCGAGATAATTTCAGACCAATAAAAATAAATAATAATAAATATTCTGGACCTATCACACGGTCAGCTGATCCCAAACTAGGCATAGCCTGTACTATGAGTACCAGAGACTGATATACAATACATTATAATATACTTAACACCCAGACACAGAACAAACATCTGTGTTGATCACACAAATGTTTGTCCAGTGCGGGAATCGAACCCACGACCTCTAGCGCAGAAGGCAGAGTTACTACCAACTGAGCTATGAGGCCTGTCAATGACCAATGAGATGTGTTTCGGGATATTACGAAATTCTAGAAGACACGAGCATTTTTTTTTTGTGTTATCAGCACCTGTGTTGGGCCTTTTATTGCAAAAGCACAAATTCTGGACAAATGTCACGTATTTAGATACGGTATACGAAACATGCGAAATTTCGTAATTTCGACTCACCTATTTCAACATTATAGATTTATGAGTAAAGATAATATTATAACAATACACTAGACAAAGCGCTAGTGGTGTCGTAGTAGACCTGCTAAGATAATAAACGTTCAGCGCGGTCACCAAAAGGATTGGGGGCATTAATATTTGTCATATGTGGCAGCTATGTTTACAGCTTTACCAATATCAGCCCATACAAAAGTTTAAATAAGATGCAAATAAAGACCTGACCTGACACTTCTTAATCTTGTTGTGTCACTGATTCTTTCTTTGTCATCCTGTATTAGGTCAGTGACCAGGTTGAGGTATATATATGTTGTGTTATGCAACAGCATATTGGCTTCACCAATGTCTGATGAAGCCCAAAAACTGTATTTTTGGCAAATAAGAGTAAGGTTTAAGTTATGTAGGCTATGAATGCGTTCTTTTTTTTTTGTTGTTTAATTTCCAATTTTCTTTTAAGTTTTTTCATTTTGTTAGTGGAAGTTTAGTTTTAAGTTTCGATTGGGCGGTGTGGTCGTTCAGCGACAAAGCCTTTTTGTAAAATTTCAATAAATTTAAAAAAATAGGTTGAGGTTTGTCGGCCCTGAGAAGGGCCCGGTAATAGGCCCTCGATGAAAGAATCAGTGTAGTGAAAGGATTAAAGTGTGCCTCTTAGAGGCTCCTTTCGTGCACAATTGATGATACGGTTTAAAGAGTTTATTCTCATAAGAACAAATTACTGTTCACTTAAAATGAGACTTTTAGGTACATTTTTACGTAACGTAAGAAACAAATTATATTAGACTAGTGGCGAAGCATGCATAACTTATTTTACATAAATTGTGTATATATTTGATTGCAAAACTAGTAGGATGTTCAAAAGATCTATAGGTAGGTATAAAAACTTATCAAAACACAATTTTTTTATTTAGTAGGTAGTTTATAATATTTATAACCGTATCTATTATTATAACCTTCCCTTTACTCCTTTTATTAGAAGTGTGAGTGAGCAGTAGAAGACTACAATAGTATGCAGAATGCAAGGCTATGTGTGTGTGCTGTGCGTGAACGCTGTCAGGTGAGGTCTTGTTATTGATGGAGTGCACTAGGTTTCTTCGTTTGAGTGTGTTAGGTATCTGGTTACTATATGGTTGGCCTCCAAAATACACGTTTTTAACTTAGTTTGGAGGTCCGTAGTCTATAATATTGTTATTTTTTTTTTTTCTTAAATGTACTTACCATCTGAGACTGATAGCTCAAATAAACATTTTTATCTTTTTGTTTTTTTAATCTGGTACTCATACATTGTCAATATAAGTTTATTTTTATGAAATATCAGATTTAAATTCCACTCACGCTGATTAAAGATACTCAGAAAAGTAGTTGATGAGGAAACAGAGGTGAAAATTTGAGTATGATCTTGAAGTATCCAATTCATATGCATAACACAGACACTACAAATAAACAAAGTATATGATTTTACTCCTTCAGTGTACCTATATTAATATCAATTCTGTCTAAAAACCAACACATACCATTTTTCTTTTATACAACTAAGGTGGCAAACTAGCATACAGCCCACTTTTTAGTAAGCGGTTACCGTAGCCTATGAGCGCTTGCCATGCCAGAGGCATCACGCACGCGTTGTTGACCCCGAACCCTCTCCCCCCCTAAAGAGCATTAGGGAACTTCAAAAACACTACCGAGCGTATTGAACCGAACGATCGGCGTATTAAAAATTATGTGAGGCACTTAAAATTAAATATTCATAGGCACCCAGTACGAATGTATATGATTTTATGAAGGTAGACGGTACGTGACCCCGAAAAGAGGTCACGTGATGTTTTTTTGAATTTTGGGAAGGACAACCAGCACTATCATCTGTTGAGATAATCTGTTTTCTTGGTATAACTCTCTGTGACTGTTTATGATCTGTGTTCTGGGCTCTGCAAATAAAATGGTGAAACAATAGACATACGTCTTTGCCTTTTAATATAAAATTTAATACGCTTCCACTGCGCCAACATGAAAAATATAAGCCGAAGAATATGAGAAAAAATACATGGAGTATTTCTAGAGAAGAAAACAACAAGAGCAATATAAAATTCTAAGGATGGCGATGACTTCGGTTACAAATTTACCAAAGCTGGTAGATGGAACAAACGTATGCGGCAAAAATGGGCACAAATCCTTCCAGTGCAGAACGGGACAACCAGTGAGAGGCCACTACAGAGGTCGGACTTCAACGAGAGGACAACGGGGTCAATCCAGAGGCAACAGCAACTCAAACAGAGGACGAGGTGCAAGCTCCTATAGGTCACCATGGCAGACAGGTCAAGCGGCGCAGGCAGATGAAGAGACCTCTTCTTCAAGGAAAAACGAAATGTCATTTACAGCGAGTAGTGCAAGTGCATTATGTAATAACAGTTGTGTTAGTGATAGTGATGTTCAACTAATAGTGGACTCAGGGGCCACAGAACATTTGATTATGGCTAATTACGAACCTTATATGACTCAGGTTGAAGAACTGGACAGAGAGATGAAGATTTATGTAGCGAACGGACAATATCTAACATGTTACAAAAGAGGTAAACTAACATTAGAATATAATAGTAGTCTATCAATAGATATTGAGGGATTAATTGTTCCTAAGTTGTCACACAATTTATTATCAGTGAGAAAATTATTAGAGAAGGGACTTCATGTTCAATTTTACAATGATAGTGTAACGATAAGTAACTCAGTAAATGAAGTTATTGGCAGGTTGAAAGGCAGGTTATATGTTATAGACATGAAACTCAATAATGAAGTAAGTTTGATTTCAAAAGATTTGTGGCATCAGAGATTGGGTCATGCTAATAGGAAACAGCTAAGGTTACTGCAACTGCCGTACAGTGAGATTCCGTGTGAACCATGCATGAAAGGTAAGTCAACTAGATTACCATTTTATCCTACTCAGAAACCACGTTCTCATTGCATTGGTGAACTCATTCATACTGATATATCTGGACCAATGTCCACACCCAACTCTACAGGCGAGATTTACTATCATACAATCATTGATGATTTTACTCATTTTTGTGAGGTTTACTTATTGAAGAGAAAATATGAAGCAACTGATAGGTTGATAGAATACATAAAAAGGGTAGAAACGCAAACAGGTA
Source organism: Anticlea derivata (assembly GCA_947579855.1). Lineage (NCBI taxonomy): Eukaryota > Metazoa > Arthropoda > Insecta > Lepidoptera > Geometridae > Anticlea > Anticlea derivata. The sequence goes on along the minus strand of OX388257.1, from coordinate 13,572,276 downwards.
ATAAAGTGAAGAAGATTAGATCAGATAATGGAGGTGAATTCAAAAATGAAAAAATACAGAATTTTTGCAAGGAAAAAGGAATAATAATACAGTATACAAATCCATACAGTCCAAGCTCCAACGGTGTAGCTGAACGAATGAATAGAACTATATACAACAGAGCAAGAACATTGTTAATAGAGACAGGCTTGCCAAAATTTTTGTGGGGTGAAGCAGTTAGATGTGCAGTCTATCAAATCAACCGCTGCCCATCCTCAGCAATAAACTTCCAAACCCCAGCGGAGAAGATGTTTGGAAACAAGAATTTGTCAAGACTTCGAGTTTTTGGATCTAAAGTGTGGGTTCATATATTACCAAAACAAGACAAATTTCAAGAAAGAGCAAAAGAAATGAGATTTGTGGGATATCAACAAAATGGATATCGCCTATGGGATCCTGAAAACAACAATATTATTGTGTCAAGAGATGTGAGATTTGATGAAAGTCAAATACAATATACAGAAAAGAAAACTAAGGAAAGTGATCAGATATACTATGAAGATGAAAATAGTGGAAAGTTGAATGAAAAAGATTCTGAGAAAACTGTAGAAGATGAAAATAGCAGAAAGAAACCAGCAAATGAAAATATAGAAATTGAAAATGACAGTGATGATTATGAGGATACAGAAGAAGAAATACCAGAACAAAAGACAAGATCAGGAAGAATCATACAAAAGCCAAGTAGATTTCAAGAGGATTATGAGCTATATACAGCATATTGTTTAATATCGGGAGATCCTCAAGATTATGAGGAGGCAATGAGCAAAGGTTGGAGTAATGAGATTAATAAGGAATTAAATGCCCTTGAAAAATTAGAAACATGGGAAATAACAGATTTACCTAAAGGAATGAAAGCTATAGATACTAAATGGATCTTTAGAACAAAACAAGATGGTACAAAGAAAGCACGCTTAGTTGCAAAAGGTTTCCAGCAAAACAGTTCAGTGAATAACTATGCCCCAGTAGCCAGAATATCTACAATAAGGCTGATGCTAAGTCTAGCAGTACAACAAAATTTGCCATTGAAACAGTTTGATGTGCCTACTGCATTTTTGAATGGATATCTGGATGTAGATGTTTTTCTGAAATGCCCAAAAGGATTAAACATCAGTCAAGGAAAAGTGCTTAAATTGAAAAAGGCTTTATATGGATTAAAAGAGGCACCAAGATGTTGGAATAAACGATTTCATGAGTTTATTATAAAAGAAGGATTTACACGATCAAAACATGATTCATGCCTATATGGGAAAGGACCAAATTGGTTACTATTGTATGTCGATGACATTTTATATTTAGGAAAAGAAGATATAATAATAAAGAAGCTGGAAAAGGAATTTAAACTGAAGGATCTGGGAGAAGTTAAGAACTATCTAGGATTGGAGGTAAATAGAAATCAAAATGAAATGGAAATAAAACAAACAGAGATGATAACAAAGCTTTTAGAAAGATTTCAAATGCAAGACTGTAAAGGAAATAAAACTCCAATGGAAACAAATTTATATGCAAAAACATCCTCAAACATAATTGAAGTGCCATTTAAAGAACTAGTGGGATGTCTACTCTACATCTCAATGAATACTAGACCGGATATAACTTATGCAGTATCATACTTGAGTAGATTTCTAGATAAACCAACACAAGAATTATGGACAGCAGGTAAAAGGATCTTACGATACCTCAAGGAAACTCAGTTTCAGGGGCTGCTATATAACAATACAGGTAATCATACTCAATTAGAGGCTTATTCAGATGCAGACTGGGCAGCTGACAAGGTTGACAGGAAAAGTACCAGTGGATGTGCTATCTATCAAGGTAACAATTTGATATCATGGTTTTCCAGAAAGCAGACATGTACAGCTTTGTCAACAGCTGAGGCAGAGTACATAGCAGGAGCACATGCAGTAAGTGAACTCGTACACATAAAGGGCCTACTCTCTGAATTTCTTAATAGTAAAACAGTGTCAGCTCACATCTACATTGATAACCAAAGTACAATTAAATTGATTCAAAACCAAATAAATACTAAAGCCTCAAAGCACATAGACATTAAATATCATTACATAAAAGATGTAATAAATAAGAGAATTGTGTCTGTATCATATGTACCTACAGAGGAAAATATATCTGATATTTTCACAAAGGCATTGCCTGCAAGAAAGCATGTATATTTCCGTGAAAGATTAAATGTGTATTAGGTTAACTACCTTAGATGGGTATCTCTCTTGCTAATATATTATGATTGTAATGTTTTTATTTAGTGGTTTATTAACTTGATGTTGCTATTTGAAGGGCTAAATAGAAACACTATCCGTTATTATTGTTATATGTTTTTATGTTTAAAGGTAGAAAAAACTTATTTTGTTTGTAAACATTCATTTTATTCTATCTTAGAGTTAACTGCAGCTATGTCTACATGCTATTCTACATTGAAATAGTTAGGTAGAGTCTTAATAAGTTTATTAAAATATGTAGTCTTACAATTTCTGTGTCAACAATTTTCATATTATCTTAGATTCAATTTGTATAAAATATATAGGTATAAACCTCTACAATTTGAGGGGCTGTGTTGAGATAATCTGTTTTCTTGGTATAACTCTCTGTGACTGTTTATGATCTGTGTTCTGGGCTCTGCAAATAAAATGGTGAAACAATAGACATACGTCTTTGCCTTTTAATATAAAATTAATATCATCTACAAACATTACGCGAAATGAAATAAAGATTGTCCTAGTAAGAATATCAAGCACATGTGATGGCGAAATCTCTTTGTACAAAGTACGCAAAAAACACATGCTGAATTTTGTTGTCGCTGCTTTATCTAGAGAAAGTAGCTGAATCACGTACCTGCACGGCATTTGTCAGAAGCGGATGAAACTCCGGGGCCTCAGGATTCAATACAGAGTTCATTTTGTAGAAATAATACGGTTTGTGAACTGCAACAAAAATAAATAAACCTACGCCTTGGGAGGCGGGCGCTGAAGCAGGCGGCGGCGCGGCGCACAAACAGACTAGCTAGCTATGGCAGTGAGTGAGTGTGTTGCGTCGTGCCCAGTGCTGCCAGCTCCGGCAGTAACTTTCGGACCGTAGGCGTAGGTTGTGTGAAATCACAGACTACTAAGCCCCTCGTCCACGGCGCGACTCAAAAGGAACGCGACTGAAACTGTAGTCACTTATGAGTAGCCTGAATGCGATAGCACTAGTATTTCAATACGCGTCCGTCCACGACGCTACTCAAAAGGAACGCGTTTGTAACTAGTCTCCTGGCGACTCGTCATGCTGGCGACTGGTTTCGAGAAACTGTTGAAAAATGAACGAATACAAATTAATTATATGTGACTGGAGAAGTAATAATTCCATGTCATCGCTCGAATTATCACTAGTCATGTTAGTTATTTTCGTTTTCAAAACTTTGTTTACATAAAATCGTGTACTGAGTGACTGAGTTTCAGGAAATTCCAGTAGCGTCGTGGACGAGTCAAGAGTTTCCAATCAGTCCGCAACTCTAGTTTCTAATGAGTTCCGTCACTTTTGCGTAGCGTCATGGACGAAGGGGCTAAGCCCCTTCGTCCACGGCGCGACTCAAAAGGAACGCGACTGAATCTGTAGTCACTTATGAGTAGCCTGACTGCGATAGCACTAGTATTTCAATGCGCGTCCGTCCACGACGCTACTCAAAAGGAACGCGTTTGTAACTAGTCTCCTGGCGACTCGACATGCTGGTCGCCAGGCGACTGGTTTCGAGAAACTGTTGAAAAATGAACGAATAAAAAGTAATTTTATGTGATTCTGACGTCTATGTGACTGGAGAAGTAATAATTCCATGTCATCGCTCGAATTATCACTAGTCATGTTAATTATTTTCGTTTTCAAAACTCTGTTTACATAAAATCGTGTACTGAGTGACTGAGTTTCAGGAAATTCCAGTAGCGTCGTGGACGAGTCAGAGTTTCCAATCAGTCCGCAACTCTAGTTTCTAATGAGTTCCGTCACTTTTGCGTAGCGTCATGGACGAGGGGCTAAGAGTACTACTTATGTAAAATGAAAAGGGATGGTTTTTGGGATCAGCGGACGCTTTTCAATAAATTGTTACTATATTAGATACTAGCTGTATCCGCTTGGTTTCACCCGCCTGGAGTCACAGTATGTAGAGAAACACACCTTTAACTTTTCATTTTAAGTAAAACAAACTCATTCACTCAATCATTTTTTCACATGTATAAGGTGGAATTTAGAAAACGCTGACACCCGTAATTTTTAATAAAAATATTTTCGCAAAGTTTCAATTTATTTTCAAACAAACTTCGGACTCAAAACAAGGTCTTCCAATTTAGTTTTTTTTTTGTTATATGTCTCTTGTCTATGGAATAAGTGCAAAGTAAATTATCATTAAAATATACATGTGTAGTACAAACGTAAGTACGTAAGACATGTGGTTAGGACAACAGAGTAAGATAAGATGCCTTAGCGGACCGAAAGTGAAAAACATAAAAAAAATACATTCATTGAATTGAAGTGTCAATTTGACACTGTTTTAGATTTGACAAAAAAAATGATGTAAAAGTTGTAAACAAGGGGAAGGGATGGGGAAAGGAAGGTGAGGGAGGAAAAGGCTGCCAGAAAGTTAATTTTGTAACCTTTTAGGTGATTTTTAATTCCTTCAGGTTACTGCTATGACTCGAAAGGTTACTTATTTATATTTTAGCTGTATTTAAACAGTAGCTCGCAATTGCAACTTAAAATGGAAAACATTACTAAATCATCCATATTTCTGTAAGCTAATACAACCAACATATTCTGCTCCTATTACTGGAAAAAATATGAAAGGTTATTTTTCACTCTAAAAGGTTACTTTTCTTAAGCATTTCAGGTAGCTTTTGACAAGATCCGGCTGGCAGCACTGGTGAGGAAGGGAAAGGAAAGGAGGCGCCTCCTCTAGTCTGTGCTCGCTCTAGCTAGGGGGTAAGTGGGGGTGGAAAATTAGCGAAAACTGGAGACTTTGTCGCCTTACGGGAGGAAATTGTTTGCAGTCGAGTGTGGGTGTGGTGGAACAGCTTCTTCGTTGCTTGTGCGATTGCGCATTGCAGCCCCGCTTCGTACCGAAACAAACTCGGTAGGTCGAGACTTCCTACGAGTGTGTGAAGGACGGCAAACACGAGATTCATCGAGCGAAGAGCAAGGGTACGTATCTGGATGTCGATATTTCGAGGGATAGGCGCGGGATCGTTCGTCGTCTGGACGCTGGGATATAGTCTTGTGTTTATCGAATATCCATTTACGTATTTTGTATCTCCTGTGCTGTAGTTACTGTCACATGCATATGCTGATGCTAATACACCTTGGGTCCTGATTGTCATGACTTTAGAAGACCCCTTCTACGTTGTTAAAGAGTAAGTGGCTGTTTTTTTTGTGTATCTACCTGGCCACACAAATGACCATGCATTTGTTTGGTTTGAAAAGCATTACAAAGATTACTGATTAAATGGATAGAATCAATAATCTTTCCAACAGGTTGTTCAATTGTAATACTTGTATTTTTTTTAATCCTGCTCTTGGCTATCTGTTTTGAAAACAATAATACAATCTGCTCTTAGCGTCTGTTTTAAGAATTAGAATTAGAATTATTTATTTCAGTTAAAACAGCAAGCTTACAGTATATACCAAAGTGCCTACTGTCTAAAATTAAAACTTAAATATACTCTTAGCGAATTAAATATTTAACAAATGTTATCATTAAAGATGTCGACATGTTGGACCTCGTGTACATAGACATTTAAAAGAGTGAGAGCTCTTAGCGTTGGCGCATTATGAGGCAGGCGAACAGTTGATGTCGACGGCGACCACAGCGCACGTATTTGTCAGGCACACATAGTGGCATCATGCTCAAAGCGGTCGGATTATTCACTTTGTTTCGCAGAATAAGACAATAGTGTATAGCTAGCTGTAATATTCTCCTTAGTTCCAGCGTATCCAGACCGATCATACCCGTTACAAATAGAGAAGGGAAAAGGTACGGGTAGTATCCATACATTCTCTTATACACGTATCTGGCAAACTTAAGCTGGAGTCTTTCGATCAACACCGTGTACTTAGCCTCTCGCGGATCCCAGCCTATTGCGCTAAACTCTAGTTTGCTTCTAACGAAAGCATTGTAGAGCATAATCGCAACTCCTACGTCCTGAAACTGAGATGCGGTTCTCATTATAAAGCCTAGAGTTTTGTTAGCTTTTTTACACTTTGAGGTAATGTGATTGTGGAAGTCCAAATGGCTGTCCTCAATAAGGCCCAGATCCCATATCACATTAACCCTCTCTAACGTCTTGAGACTTGTGTAGATAAATATCCAGTGTGTTTCTCAATCGTTCTCTGCATATTATCTCTCCATCCGGTTTTGTTTGCCATTTAGGTCTGGAAAATTGAAGCCTGCCTGCACCCCGTGGCTTGACACTAGTTCGTAACAACGACTATCAAGTCTTTATTGATAACATCTGCTAAATCAGGAAAAACATGTCATTCAGCTCAATGACTGAAAGCAAAGGATAGTGCCTACTGTAGAGAGTGCAGGAGTGCTACTCTGCCCGACACCAAACCCAAATCAAAACATTTACTCTAACAACTGATCGCAGATAAAACTTACAGAAAAAAAAACATCTGTTAAATGAATCTATTTCCTATTTTATTGTATTTATAGTCTACATGGCCTTTGCCAGAAGGCTCACAGATTGCAACCAAATATAGAAATCCGAAAAGAGGCTTAAAATAAAATAAAATAAAAATAGTCTACATAGATCTGGATGAAATTTGGCATGCGATAGATTATAGTCTGGAATAGCACATAGGCTACTTTTTATCCTTGCAGGTACCTATCACGCGAGAGAAAGTTTTTTTTTTTGTTCTTTTCTGTTATCTGCAATCAGTTGGTGGACTTTAGGCAGATGAGTTGCTTGCTTAGTGGCGTTTGGGATCCAGACACTTAGTCTTCCCTCATTTTTGCAGGTTGTCCAGGATGTGGCTCCTCTTTAACCTTTTCGTGGTTGTTGGTTTCTCAACCAAAGCTCTTGCAAGTGGGTTGGCGTGGCTTTTAAGGCTGCCCAAGTAGCTCTCTCCTCTGAGTTTTATTTCCTCGTCTACTGTAGGGACTTCCAGGTACTCATGGGTTTCCTTGTTGGTCGTGAACGCAAGTGAAAGCTAGTAGTAAAATATTTGTTTGATTTAAGTAGTTCCAGGATAGCCCTAAATAATGATAACATTTGATTAGTTTTTAAAAAGTATAAAGGGTCAATCATATCCCTCTAACCATGTGTCAAGCTATAGCGAATTTTTATTGTAGGTATGTATAGCTTGCATGTCGTGTTACTGATTCTTTCTTGGTCACCTGTATCCGGCCAGTGACCAGAGGTTTGGTGGCCCTGAAAAGGGCCTATGACCGTTGGTGAAAGAATGAAGTTTACTAAAAGGAACGGAACCAAAAGTGTACCTGTTAAAGGGTCCTTCCGTGCACATGTCACATGTCTTCGAATTTTAGATTCTAGGACATGCCAGTTTCCTCAAGACGTTCCGTTTCACGAGGTTTCCTTCGCCGTTTGAGAGTGTGAGATCACCATACAAGGCGATTCATAACATGTATACCATCCCGAAAGGGGGTTATTCTGTCAACAAATAGAAATAATATTAGCGAAAAAAACCATCAATATTTTCATTTTTTTTTTTCGTTTTTTTTTAAACTTTCTCAAATTAGCATTTTTGGTATTTTTATCATCTTTAAAACTAACCGTACAAGAAGTTTGTAATCAAGATTGCTACCTAAAACAGCAGATTTATTGGGTTTGACCTGATTTGACCCCAAAACAGCTGATTATCGCATAGAGTTATTTCAATGAAAAATGTCGAATTTCCAAAAGTCGTAGAATAAACTTTATTGCTAATTGCTTGTAGAATAAGCCCCTTTCGTGATGGAATACATAGTATGAAACACCTTGTATAGCGCACATAATTTTTCCAAATGGTAAATCCATTGGCCATCCAATTCTGTGAGTCGGAAGGTAGGGCCTTTACCACCACCCCACCAGTGCTCTAAGTGTATGCATTGATTTCCAGTGAGGTGTTCAAGGCCTTGAACAAGACACGTGGGCTGTACCTACGTTGGCAGGAGATATCCAAGGCCCCGGTCATCCCCAACAGTCCTGAGGTGGAGTGGACTTCCACCGAGCTCAGGAACGCTCTGAGGAGCATCGAGTGGGATCTTGAGGACTTGGAAGATACTATCAATATCCTTTTAAAAGATTATGAGAAAATTAAATTAGCAGTAACTCTTGTATTATTTATAAGCGGTGCCTCCAAATGGTTCGTGTAATATTACAGACGGCGCGGCTGCTGCGTCGCCCATTCCTTGAACTTGGCTGACACGTGTCTAGATTATTAATTAATAACCGAGAAAAACTTATTTTTTTTTCCTAATCTTACTAAAACTTTAATAAACTTGTAATACTAACTTGTAACTTGACTATGTAAGTCTTTTAGAATTTGTGTTCGTGGTAGTTTAGTTGAGTTCCGATTAGACGGTGTGGCCTATGTGTTTACATTAAATTAAAAAAAAAACAGCAATGTTGTTCAAAAGAACATGTTTTTTAAATTATTGAATATAAAGTTACCTACTTAACTTACTTATTGCTACATGAACACTTTTTTAACGAATGAGAGATCGGATGAAAAATAATTTTCTCAATTTTATTGTTATTGGCATGCAAGCATCGTTGAGAAGAATTCAAATAAATTCAAAATTGACAACAGAGAGATCAGCGACAGGCGGACATTCATCGAAGCTACGAAGCAAGAAGTGAAGGTAGCACAATTTTTTTGTTCTAGCCATGTTAACCGATGCCATAAAAGGGGGGGAGGTTATCAATTCGGTGACTATGGTTTTTTATACTTGTACACTGACTACTCCGTAGCGAATGGTCCTATTTCAATGATCTAAGGGCGTGTGTCTGCCCTTAGATAATTTCAGCTCACCATTTCTAATTTTTTCACATTTTTATAAGCTTTTTTTTGCCTGATTCTTCTAGGCTTGGTTGCGAGGAACAGGCGTAGCTTCACCTAGTTTCTTTGACGTTTCAAAGTGATCCTAGTGATTTTATTGAAATAAATGCCTTTTGACTTTTACTTGAATGGTTCGCCATCATATAGGGCATAGTCTCGAGGTGGTCCCCTATAAATTGTATCGATATTGGAGTAGTAGTTTTTTCTTATAAAAAAAACGATTGACATCTTACCTACCTACTGTACTTCAGTACATTCTGCGCATGTGCGATGCTAATCTTCCCAAGTACTTCACATTGTTGGTCCCGATTTGAGGGAGAACATTGAGTTATTCTTACCACATCAGTAATCATTTACTTCTATTTTTCTGCTTAATCACATGCGTTTATTTCATTAAATTTCAACAAAGAGCTGTGTTTGTTTACGAAATGATAAAGTTCCTCCAGAAAGTTCCGCTGTATAAATCACTAGCTTCCGCCCGCGGCTTCGCCTATATGCTATTCCAGACTATAATCTATCTCTGTGCCAAATTTCATCCAAATCTGTTCGGCCGTTTGGGCGTGATTGAACCACAAACATCTAAACATCCTCACAAACTTTCGCATTTATAATATTAGTAGGATTTAGAACTATATTAACTTTTCATCATCATCATCATTTCAGCCGCAGGATGTTCACTGCTGAACATGGCCTCCCCCAGAGATTATCAGAACGACTTCCTACCATGTAGGGGGATTTGGCCATATTCACCACGCTTGCCGGGTTGGCGAGTAGGTACCCGAGAAAACGCGAGAAACTGCGGTTCGGTTGATGAATAATAACTTTTACAGGTGATGAAAGGCAAGATGAGCCTGAACAGGAACCGCGACAACGACGGCACGGCCCGGGAGCCGCTCCTCGGCGAGGAATCACCGATGCACTTCGGCAACTCGTGGACATCCACACCAAAGTACACCAAGTACTCCAAACTGGCCAGCCAGACGGACAGCCCGAACAGATTCGACGCGTACGACAGCGATGTTATGTCGATGCAGGATAAGATGCTGAACAGTCAAGACGACCAGTTGCAGGTGATCAGCGAGTCGGTCGGCTCGCTGAAGACTGTCTCAAAGCAGATCGGGATTGAGCTCGATGAACAGGCTGTGTGAGTACTCTGATGTCTTCTGATGGATTCAATAATGTCCCAAAATGTACCCCGTTTCGTTCTCAATAACGTTCCGTTCTGTCCCTTTCTCAAAACGTCCCGTTTTCAAAACGTTCCTTTCTCAAAACGTCCAGTTTTCAAAACGTTCCTTTCGCAAAACGTCCCGTTCTCAAAACGTCTCGTTCTCTTAACATCCCGTTCTCCAAAGGCCCTGGTCTTAAATCATCCCGTTCCCAAAGCGTTCCATTTTCAAAAACGTTCGGTTATCAAAACGTTACGTTCTCTAATCGCCCCATTCTCAAAACGTTCCATTTTCAAAACGTCCCGTTCTCAAAAAATCACGTATTAATATAGTTTTTAGACCTTTTTCAAATTTTTTGATCTTTTTACCGATATCGAGATTGCCACCTAAAGCCAAAGCTACTAAAGCTGAAAAATTTAGTTTGAACTAATTAGTTTGAATTTCCAAAAGTCGTCGAACAAATGTAGAATAATCCCTTTTTGAGGTAATGTACATATTATAAATCACCTTGTCGATAATTTGTTTTAATTCCAATTCCAGGATGCTAGACGATTTAAACACGGAGTTGGAGAACGCAGATTCTAAGCTAGATTCGACCATTAAGAAGGTTGCTAAGGTGCTACACATGAACAATGGTTAGTACAATGTCCTCTAGTCCGTTCCGTCACCGACCTTAGCTACACCTTAGCGTGCCGTAACAGCGACAGCGAATTCACGACTCGAATATAATGAAACGGTCTAGTGGGCGTAGTGTTGTGTTTATTCATGCCTGATACTTATTTATTTATTTATTTCAGTAATCTAGGATTCACAGTTTACTTGTCGTTTAATATAGGCTAGATGTATATATGTCGTACTTGAACCAATTTGAATCCACATTTTGTATTCCACTCGCTTAAAGGTTACATTGTGCGAGTATGCTACGTACCTAGGTTAACTATAGTGTAAGAAAAAAATATATATAAAAATACAGTAAGAAAAAAATAATAATAATTATAACTACTACCTATACTATTATACTAATTACGAAATTAACAAAATATGATTTACCTAATACGTTCATAGCACCGTCAAAGTATGGTATAGGATTGTGGGCAAAAACATTAAAGATGAAAAGGAGAAAGAAAGACGGAAAGGTAATCATTTATTTGTCCCCAACAACAAATAATTACAAAAAGTATGTAGTTACAAATGTTTAGGGAGCAAAAAAAAAACTAGTGATTGTTGCATGGGGCCAACAAGGTCACATCTCAGCATAAGCTGCACCAAACCCTTGATTTGTATAATTTGATAAGGAATGTTTAACATAATTTGCCCATTACAAAATATTGCGGTAAGGTAGTTTTGACACCCACGACACAGGGGTTCCCTAGTGTGGGGTTAAAGCCATGTTCGTACTTACCTTTGCCTACAAATAACTGCATATAAACCTACAGACCTAAATGTGTTAAATCCTACCTACCTACTAAGAAATTTTGTACAAAATTGTGTTTCAATAAACATTATTAATAAAAAAAAACAAAAATGGTACGGTGCGGTGCTGGTTTTCAGGCGGCACCTGCAGAATCAGTAGACTCAGAATTTTATATTTAATTCAAATTCAAAATCTTTATTGCACTTATGTTGTTACAATGGGGTGTTGTGGATACATTTTTGTTTCAAACATAAACCCCGTTAGGGCACAGCAATATTACACTAGAAGGCTATAAGCATTTCCTACTTCTATTACTAATTATAAAATTAAATATTTACATGTAGGTACTAAAACCTGGTTCTTAATTATAATATCCTATCTAATAATTACCTAGAAAAATAATATTAAATATATTCATAAATATATTCCGGACATATAACACACGGTCAACTGATCCCAAACTAGGCATAGCCTGTACTATGGGTACCAGAGACTGATATACATAATAGATAAATATTCAACACCCAGACACAGAACAAACATCTGTGTTATTCACAAATGTTTGTCCAGTACGGGAATCGAACCCGCGACCACTAGCGCAGAAGGCAGAGTTACTACCAACTGAGCTATGAGGCCAGTCAATATTATATATATACACTCAATATTATAAAGTTATAAGGCAGTAAGTAGGTCGTAAGGTAGGCGTAAGTTCCTTAATGTAGGTTTTTAGGGTTCCGTACCTTATTTGCAAAAAACGGAACCCTTATAGGATCAAAAATGCATTTCACTAATTGTCTTATTACTCCCCTTTCAGATCGACGTCAATGGGCGGCCATCGGAATACTCATAAGCTTATTATTCTTAACGTTGATCCTGTTCATCATTCTCTAAACTTAATGATTATAGTTAAAAGCCCGTTGTCCACAGAGGCGCGTACGCGGTATCTTATATTTGCTGTAAAATATGCGTAATTTTATTGTAAATGTAAAAAACCAGCATTTTTTGCTTTCGGTTAAATACGCGATATAAGGTGAAATCCGCCTCATTTTATGCTTGGCGTGAAATAGGTACGCGTCTTTTTAGGCTTGGCTTCAAATACGTGACATTTTATGATTGGCGTGAAATTCCTGTTTTTAGGCTGGGCTTAAAAAACGCGTCATTTTATTCTTGGCGTGTAATACACGTCATTTTATACTTGGCGTGTAATTCGCGTCATCTTATGCTTCGCGTGAAATACGCGTCATTTTATGCTTGGCGTGAAATATTCGTTTTATGCTTGGCGTAAAAAACGCGTCCTATTATGCTTGCTGTAAAATACCGCGGCGTAATTTCAGAAGGTTTAGTTCACAATGGTTGACCAATTACTCGGGTGATTTTATGTTAGTGTTTGGTGTTAATGCAACGTTTTAATGTTTGTACGCAATTGTTCTAGTAATACTTGAATAATAATAACATTTAGTAGATAATCTTTGACTTCTGTCGGAAATGTAAGTGTAGTACATGATATTTGATGTGCCTAAACTAACTTTAGACACAACGCCGCCAAAACTCTTGTATATTAACGCAGCAGCCTTTATAGTCAACTTTCGTTAGTTTAGATATACAGTTTAATTTATTTGTAAATATATTTATGTGTCAATTTAAATTGAATAGAATAATTATTATCCAAATATGTAATGTTGCCTAATAACTATATTATCAATACACGAGTGGGAAATATATACAATAGCGACCCACATAGATTCCTCTTTGGCCTCGAAGGAAATTCGGAACGAAATCCTTTATATTTTCTTATCGACTAGTAGTCATTTATAAACTTCCCTTAATTTTAGATAGAACTTAGAGTATTTAATAAAACTTTCGTATTTTACTCAGCATTTGTTTCAGTAGAGTAACATATTGAGCTACAATGAGCTGATTAGTTCGCAGTTCATTTATTGATCTGATCAGTTGCACGTACAAACATACAGCTCTGAAGGACTGAATGTAGGGTCCGTCAGAGTTGTAAGTATGTTTGTACGTTCAAAATCATTACGCGTTTTGACATTAGACAATTGTAAAATCGCGAATTTAATTATTTGTTAGACTTAGTTTAAGTTAAGCGTAGTAATTTGTCCAAATAACTAAATAAATAAATATAACCAACAGACACATACATAGTCCTAACCCCACACCAGGGTTCCCTGTGTCGTGGGTGTCAGAAACTACGAGTACCATGGTACCACAACACCCAGACCCGGAACAAATATTTGCAGATCATGCAAACATTTGTCCCGCAGCGGGAATCGTTCAATACCCTGGTTGTGTCTAGGCCCTAGGTATTTAATTTGTTTTGTGTCCCCGCACAGGAAAATAATAATGTAATTGTTTATATTCAAAAGAAATGTAATTGTATTTTAATTTAATTGTATGTGTTCGTAATGATAATGCAAGGTATAAATTATAATTTATGGATTATTATTTATTTGTCATATTTTTATTATTGTATAGTTTAGAAAATAATTTTAATAAATGAAATAATAATTGTATTTTATAATTTTAGGAAAACTTAAGGCTAATATCAGTTAATTGAAAACAATGAGTACTTAAAGGCTAATTACAAGTTTCCACATATATCTATAGGTACTTCGAAGTACGAGTAGGTATGTAACGTATGTTCAGTCAAATGTGATGATTTTGCAAAGGAATTAACATATGATTGGACTAACATACTCGTATTTAGTCAGTTTGTCAAAGCGTACTTAAATCAAGCTTAAATCGCGACTAGGTAGCCCATAAATTATTCTATAGCGTTTCATTGAAATTGTCATATTATTATAAAATATACATAAAATATTACTCAGAATCCATGCTTGAGTCGAATTTATGAATTTCGAATTTATGACGCTAGATAAACATATACATAGTTGGCCGAGTCTACGACTCATGTAATTTTACCTAAAATTCAAGTAGTAAACCAAATCAACTGACAATCGAGTTTTACCCAAGACTATTTAAGATTCAATTTCTTACGTGATTTGGCCCCCTTTACTTGTAATTCACTTTTCCAATTCACGTAAATACCTGGATTTAGTACACACTTCTACACGCTAAAAGGACCCCAACTTCAAGTCTCTAGGACCAACGGTTTAGGCTCTGCGTTGTCTGTCAGTCAGTTAATGATTTATAATTATATTTAGGTGCAAGTTGAAGACGAAAGCGCACAAGTGTGGCTTATGCCTAGCGTCCACATGTCCGCATCGTAAGTAACGGACGCATCGTATCAAAAAGATCGTGGTATTCTTTGTACGTACCGTACGGATCGCTCGAATCTGCTCATTCGCAATGCCGACGCGCCGTATCGGCAATCGGATGGCTGTTAGTTGCGTCGGCAAATTCGCTAGCTGACGACACAGTGGACGCGTTGTGAAAAACTTATCTGTTTGATGCGTTGCGTTTGATGCTTACTATGCGTACAAATGTGAACGCTAGGCTTAGAAGGGCCCCTAACATGACGTCCTTTTGCGATTATTAGATAAGCGTGTCAGCACTGTTTTACACGAATTTGAACCATAATTTGAGACTGTCAACTTACGTCATCGCCTAAACAAAATCGCAAATCTGGGCGTAGACGTTATTCGTTAAATCAACGTTTCCACTGTTTATCATTCCGTGTTGAATGGTTAGTTCTATGGCGAATGATTGAATTTCTAAGGCCAAAGTTCACCAAAATTAACCGCTGCTTAACCGCCCATTAAAACGGATCATGACCGTGCTATGAACATATCAGACACGCAACGGACTTTGCCAGACACTACTATGCCCACTAGAACGTGTCATTATCTATATTCTCGTCGTGAATTCGCTGTGTCGGTCCAGTCACGGCCCGCTACGGAATTGGTCGGTGACGGAACGTTCTAGTGGGCATTGTTTCATAATGTACCTATTCAAAGAATATTTTTAGTAGGTTAGCGCGGTATGGCCATGTCATGAGGGAAGAATGTCATGTGACGAGAAGAGCGTTAGATAATGAATATGGATCGTAAAAACATAAAGTTCAAACTCAAATCGTACTTTCTATCATTGGAGGTTACTGTTGGTGATTGTGTAACAAAATATTAAGTACGAATTTTGTTAAATAAATTAGTAAGTGCCTGCTTATAATTTGAACCTACCTAACCTACTCCTAAGTACTTTTACGTAGCTCCTACCTATAGCCGAAGACTACACTAATAGCATTCGTTCTACAAACCTTGGTGGTTTTTTTGTGCTATTTCTATTAGTTATTGTAATAAATTATCGGATGTTAGATAATATATATGTACATTATGGTATACGTGTGTAACGTTGGTGATTACCGCGGAGGCGTCATTGAGACCCGAGCCGTCAGGCGAGGGTCTTAAAAGAGCCGAGCACGGTAATCATCAATACACACGTGTATCATACGTTTTTCAACACACTTGTGAAGAAAATAATAAAAATAACTGTAAAAACGAGTTGTGTTTTTTTTTCGCAATAGCGGGAAAAAATTGACAGTTTTCTTGCGCGTGCATCTTACAATGGCGATCGACCATAGACTAAAGTAAAGTAAAGTAAAAATTGATTGCTTGCATAAAAGAATGAGATTTCTTTTTTTGTACTATTGCGCACGATCTTTTTTGTATCGAAACTTTTTTAAGAACAAAGCAACTCAACCAATAAAATAAAATAACTCACGTTTGTGAATAATAGCAATGAAAAAGTCACAGTTTGATTACAGGTATCATTATGTGCCTAATTGCGGTGAAATTAAAGCCACTTTATGAGCAAGTGTGTTGAATAAAAAGTTACTGACCAACACATAAACCTGTTTGTGTTTTGTTGAACAGTGGCCTTAGCTAATTGTCGTTAGTTGTAAGATTTAATGGGAATAAATACCAGTCTTATGATACCACTACCTGGTTTAATTTAAAAGTATTACTCTATGACCCTTGTTCTTTCTTGGTCGTAATCTTCAGCCTGATGAAGTGCACTGCTGAACATAGGCTTCCCCCGAAGAGTGCCATAACGAACGGTCCTGAGTCTTCTCCATCCACCGAATTCCAGCAACCTTCACAATGTCGTCGGTCCATCGTGTGGGGTCAAGTGTCTTTCTTGTTTATTCTGCGGTAGGTACCTATATTAGGTCCTGAAAAGGGCCAGTAAAGGCCATACAGAATATGGGCATGTGACAAATGTAGATAGATAAACTCTTTATTGTAAACAAAGAAAAATAACAGGGCGAAGCAAAAAATACTAAGTAGGTACATACGTACAATGGCAACCTAAACGCTAAAAGCATATGTATGGACATACCTCTGTCTACCCCCTTTAGACATCTTCAAGGGTCTGCTCGCCTGGTTATCTAAGATGTAGTGTATTATATACCTAGTACTAGGTTCCGCCAACGGCTTCGCTCGCATGGTACCTACATGAAAAGTAGCCTTTATGCTATTCTAGGTACAGAACTTTACATATTCCTAATTTCAAAGAAATCAGTTCAGCCGTTACTGGGCGGCGTGATTGAATAACAAACATCCACTCCTGCCACTGCCTCCTGCCACTGCAGCGTAGACATCTCTCACCTTATGTAGGTATCACCAGTTGGCACCCACTTGATAGGTGGGTTAGGCGCCTGCTTTTCTGTTAATCATCATCATCATCAGCCTGTAGAAGTCCACTGCTGGACATAGGCCTCCCCCAAAGAGTTCCACGACGAACGGTCTTGAGCCTTCTCCATCCACCGACTTCCCGCAACCTTCACAATGTCGTCGGTCCATCGGGTGGGGGGCCTTCCAACACTGCGTCGCCCGGTTCGTGGTCGCCATTCGAGAACCTTTACTCCCCAACGGTTATCGGTTCTGCGAGCTATATGGCCTGCCCACTGCCACTTCAACTTGCTAATTCTGAGAGCTATGTCGGTAACCTTGGTTCTTCTACGAATTTCCTCGTTTCGGATGTTAATGTGTTAATGTGTAGTTTAAATTCACTGTTAGCCTACCTACTTAATAAGTGCCTAAGCTTTTTGTTTATAGTGAATGTAACCTAATGTTGTTGGGACCAAATCGGTGACGTTTTGGACAAAGGCCAGGTCAAGAGTCCGACGAGCATGTATGAGGAATGTGATGAGAGTGAATGAAGCGAAAGAGGTATGTCAGGATCGTAGCAAGTGGAAGGCCGTGGTCTCTGCCTACCCCTCTGGGAAATAATGCGTGATTTTATGTATGTATGTATGTAACCTACTGTTGTTTCTTCCGATTGCTTTTATCTCTGTCTGTGCTGTATTTGTGTGTGGAATAAATGCTTTACCTATTTATCTATCTATCTATCTAACCATCCTCACAAACATTCGCATTTATATTATTAGTAGGGTTTGGTCGGAGAGTATGTGTATTGTGTACCATTCCTAGGGATAAGTGTCAAAAGACATTTTTTTTAAATTAAAATATTTCTAATAGGACAGGCCTCATAGCTCAGTTGGTAGTAACAAGCATTTGTGACTAACACAGATGTTTGTTCTGTGTCTGGGTGTTAAATATATCTATTATGTATATCAGTCTCTGGTACCCATAGTACAGGTTATGCCTAGTTTGGGATCTGTTGAACGTGTTTGATATGTAAAAAAAAAGAGAAATCAAGAAGTTTCTATTTGATTTTTTTCTGGTATACTAAATTTAGTACTTTAACATAAGAAAAGAAGTAATCAAGATTCATCAGATGTGCTTTCAGAGCCGCTGTATAGCTTGTCATAAACTTCCGGTATGTAGTCAAACATTTGCTCATCATAGTCCTCGTAGAGAGACTTCTTCATTATGCTCCACTCTACTTTAAATTCCGGTTCAAATAACCTGGGGGAAGACAAAATCTCATGTACTGACTACAGTTTTCTACATACCTACTTTACGTTCAAAGTCAAAGTCAAAAGGCGTTTATTTCAATAAAATCACTAGGATCACTTTGAGACGTCTTAAAAACTAGGTTTTAACTTTTTTTTATTAATAAAACAAAATCCACAGATCTTAGGTAATATGGTACAACTTAACTAATTCACTTTACTTAAAGGCAATAAAGGATTTATTTTTTTTAGCTAATACATTTACTAATTACGACCGTCACTGATTTGACAAAACTAATATTATATATGTGTGTATGTGTATATGCGTGTTTATATGTGGTGTGTGTATGTGTGTGAATAAGTGTGTCTCAGAGAGAGTGAGTGTGTTAGTGTGGTGATTACATACTGCACCTTTACAAAGCCGTGTTTGTTGCCTGATTCTTGTAGGCTTGGTCGCGAGGAACAGGCGTAGCTTCACCTATTGAAATAAACGTCTTTTGCCCTTGACTTTGACTTTCAGGGATTTAGGTTTAGGAAGTTTCTGTGCATCACCGTCAGATAATCGAACTACTAATCGGATCTGCATTAGATGTAGTGGGCTTATTCCTTAAAAGATCATGTTAAATTAAGTACTAGGAAAAATAAGCATCTGAAGAATATAGGAACATGGAAAATTGAGAATTTAGAATTAATCGCCGTTACCAAAATGAGATTCCGTTAGGTAGGTACAGTCGCCTGCAATAAGATGTATGTACACTTCATAATTATATTCAAAATGATACCACAATACAGATGAAGATGGTAGGTACACGGCTAAGTTGAAAATGGCACAAGTTGATGGTAGGTAAACAATTTTCAAGTTTTTGCTGTGTACATCACTAACATTAAAATTATGGCAACATTTTTAAAATTATGGAATGTATAGGTACATCTTATTGCAGGCGACTGTACCTACTAAGTACCTATAGAAATCATAGATTAGGGAGTCGCTACGATAGAAATCACCCACACAATAGTCTTATGACTTTTTAATTTGTTTGAGTTTTCAGTCACGAGTGATTTTGTAATTTCAGCCATCGGATAACCCACTCTATCCGTCAGCGGAAGTCTGGTGTAACCGGGAATGACCACCCTTACCTGGTCGACATACCACAGTGTCGAACGAAACGTTTCTGCTCCGCTTTAATTATAAGTACTGCCAAAGAGTGGAATGATCTGCCTGCGTCTGTTTTCCCGAAAGAGTACAATCTAGGAGTCTTCAAATCTAGGGTCAATAAGTTCATTCTGGGAAAGCGTGCTTCATCTTAGGCCACATCTCACTTGCAAAAGTGAGTTGGTGGCCAAACGCCTTACCATTATCAATTAAAAAAAAATGATAGGGACTCACTTGCTAGCACAAGACATGAAATCTCTGAGATAGAAGCTGGAGAACAAATGCATCAAGTTGCTGTATCCTGTGCAATTCGTCCACTGTGCATCTGGAGCCATCATCATCGCCACAGCGCGGCCGCGGCATATAAGCGGAGCACCGTACATTCCCTGTACCAAAAAGTCACTAAATACATTAAATAAATATTCCAGACACATCTGACATTCTGATTCATCTGATTTTCTAGCAGGTAGGGCACAGCGAGATTTTCTCTTTCTAAATTGGAGCAGCCCGGCGCCTTACAGAAGATCGCAGCCAAATAACATTATTTGTTTCAAATAGTGTTGTGTTCCTGTGGTAAGGTTGCCAGAGCTCTTTAGGGGGGAAGGGGGTTCGGGGTCGGCAACGCGTGCGTGATGCCTCTGGTATTGCAAGCGCTCATAGACTACGGTAACCGCTTACCATCAGGTGGGCCGTAAGCTTGTTTGCAAACTCTGTTGCATAAAAAAAAAAGACATCGCTTATAATGAAATGAAATGTAATAAATTTATTTTGACAAACACAGACAGAAGACACAAAAAACAATAGAATAAAAGGTTAACGATAGGGATATAGGTAGACGTAACACAGATAACATACAGTACAAACAACAACACATAAGTAGGTAGTATCACACACGGTCAGCTGATCCCAAACTAGGCATAGCCTATAGCTATGGGTACCAGAGACTGATATACATAATAAATAACTATCTAACACCCAGACACAGAAGAAACATCTGTGTTAATCACACAAATGTTTGTCCAGTGCGGGAATCGAACCCGCGAACTCTAGCGCAGAAGGCAGAGTTACTACCAACTGAGCTATGAGTCTTCTCATCATCACATTTATGTGAAAAATTACACTGAGAGAGACGATGCGATCGCGCAAGCGATTTAATGACTGCAGCCGTAGGAAGCTCCCAAATTTTGTGTATTCTGTTCTCGCAAGTATAGATTCTATTGAGTTAAAATTTTGTAAAATATGCTTGCTTTCATTTGTCTCTATCCTTAAAGCCTTTCACACACGGCAGCTATAATGTAAAAATGTATATATATTATAGCACGATACATCTCATTACATCTTTTTTTTACATTATAGCTGCCGTGTGTGACGCAGTTTAACATGTTTTCTTCTTCCACTCTCTTCTGTTAGCCGTCATCTCCGCACTCACTTCTCTCTTACTCATGACATCTTTAACACAATCCATCCATCTTTTCTTCGGCCTTCCTCTAGTCTTATATCCATCCACATTCGTACCTAACACTCTTCTCGTTACATGACTTTCATCCCTCCTCATGACATGCCCATACCATGCTAACCTATTACTTCTCAACTTTTCCGTCTCTGGCGCTACTTTCAAACTTCCTCTGATGTACTCATTTCTTATTTTGTCCATTCTAGTCACTCCACACATCCATCTCAGCATTCGCATCTCCGCCGCATGCACTCTTCTTTCATCCGTCCCTTTGGTAGCCCAACACTCAGATCCATACATTACGACAGGTCTTATGATCGTCTTGTAAACTTTCCCCTTAAGTTTAAGGGGCATTTTTGGAAACATTATTTTCTTCTTTATACATTCGAAATGTTGGCGCGTTTATCAAAGTGGCCAAGGTCTGTGCCATACATCGAACATTTAATTAGTTTTTTTATTTTTCAATTTTTAAAACAGAAGTTGGTATTCCAGATTTAAACTATGAAGCATTTGAAACATGTTTCATAATTATGATATTTTGATGTATACATACTAGCATTTCTAGCCATTATCCTGATGGGTACGATAATTTTGATCCATTTTGATCCATTTACGATAATTTTACGGCCCTGGTACGATAGGTGCCTGACTTCAGGTTGTGAACAGGTATAATAGGTCCGGATGTGCTCTTGTTAGACCTAGCCCGGTGTAGCTGACAGTGGTTGTAAGAGACCCACAGCATAAAAATCCGTACGAATAAAAAAAAAAAAGCTATTGTTAGTTTACATAGATAAACTAGCTCTTGTCGTACTGATTTACTCTCCATTCGGATCTTTCCAATGCGAGCCTCTTCGCCTACTTATAAGACACTAGCGTACGCCCGCAGCTTTGCTCGCGTGGTATCTTGATAAAAAGGGGCAGTTTTGAAAAATCCTAATGTCCGTATTTAATTATTTGACTTTATGAGTATTTGTACCAAGTTTCAGATAAATCTCTCGATGCGTTAAGATTCTCCCATACAAACTTTGACTATTACACCCTTTTAAGAGGTAGTTTTGAAAATCTAAAAATACAGTTTTTCCTTATTACGTACCTACAAACATTCATTATTTTTAGTTAGTTTCAAATCTGTAGGTTCAAGGAATACGATTTTTCATACAAACATTTTAACCCCTTTTCACCCTCTTAGGAGTTGATATTTTGAAAATCCCTCCTTAATGGATGTGTTTGGCATATAAGGCAGCTACTGTCCAAATTTCAGCTTTATAGCTTCAGCGGTTTGGGCTGTGCGTTGATCGCAGGTTGAGGCGGCCTTGTTCTTTTATACAAGGTGATTCATAATATGTATTCCATCCCGAAAGGGGCTTATTCTACAACCAATTGGCAATAAAATTTGTTCTACGACTTTTGGAAATTCGACATTTTTCATTGAAAAAGCTCTATGCAAAAATCAGCGGTTATGGGGTCAAATCAGGTCAAACTCAATGAATCAGCTGTTTTAGTAAGCAATCTTGATTACGAACTTCTCGTATGTTTATTTATTAAGTTCTAAAGATGAAAAAAATACAAAAAAAAACGAATTTGAGAAAGTTCGTGAAAAAAAAATATTTACTATGAAAATATTGATGATTTTTTTCGCTAATATTATTTCTTTTGGTTGATAGACTTGATGTTATGAATCACCTTGTATATACAGATGACGGCGATCTTCTCTTTTATCTGACTCATGCAACATATTCTTAATCAGATATACCTATTAATTATTTTTTTAATTTAATATCTAGAGGACACTTTTCCCAACCTCCTTGGTACCAGGGCCAAAATCCGACGAGGGGCAGCCGGGGCGAATGACACAGGAAACACAGACATGAAATGTAATCCCCGGTGAAACACCGGGGCCGATGGATTAATATCCCCAACCGTCCCGGTACCAGGGCAAATTATTCTCACAAAAACTTACATGACAAGGCTGTGCTGCTAGGTCCGTCTGAAAATAGTGAATGAAGAGTAATTAGAGTACTTTTTTTAAATATACCAAGTGCTTTAATCAAATGGCCGTGGTGGCCCCGGCTGCAGAATAGACCCCTCCTACGCCAACCCGCGTGCCCAGCGTGGGCAAGTTCCTCTCACACACAAGGATCATCGAAAAAAGTGATAGGCCCCAAGCCGTGTTTGTTGCCTGATTCTTCTAGGCTTGGTCGCGAGGAACAGGCATAGCTTCACCTAGTTCTAAGACGTTTCAAAGTGATCCTAGTGATTTTATTGAAATAAAAACCTTTGAATTTGACATGATAGGAAGACGCTCTGCAAATCTGGGAGGCCTATGTTCAGCAGTGGACACCCTACGGTTAAAATGATGATGATGATATGAATCAAAGTTAGATGACACTGCAAAACTTTGGAAGATTTTCTCACTCTAAATTGGAGCAGCCCACCTGGAGGTACCTCCGCCTTACAGAAGATCGCAGCCAAATTACATTATTTCTTTCATATAGTGTAGTGTTCTTGCGGGGAGTAAGGTTTCCAGGGCTCTTTAAGAGGTAGAGGTTCGGGTTGGTAACGCGTGCTTGATGTCTCTAGCATTGCAAGCGTTCTTAAGCTACGGTAACAAGTTACCAACAGGTGGATTGTATGCTGGTGAGTAACCTTAGATGTATAAAAATAAGTGGTGGAGGCCTTTGTTCACCAGTGGACATCCTACGGCTGAAGTGGGTTCAAACTGTACTGACTTCTTAACCTTTGCGTGGAGCGAAAAGTTCCAGGCCATTTTTTAGGGTTCCGTACCTCATTTGGAAAAACGGAACCCTTTTAGGGTTACTTTGTTGTCCGTCTCTCTGTCTGTCCATCTGTCAAGACACTTTTTCTCCGAAACGGCTAAAGATTACTTGAAATTTATACCACCTATTAAGGTCTGTGGGCTTATGGTGCCGTATAAAAATCAAAGCTCTAACTTAATGCATAAAAAGATATGGATATGAATGTTTATTTTTTGTATAGAATTAGCAAAAATTAAAAACCTCTAGTGTACTTCCAGTTACCTCACAATTCTGAAATTTGGAACGCTAAGAGCTTTTGTAACACAATTAAAGAGAAAAGTCTGAAATTGAGGAATTTCGTTTTTTTTTATAAAACAAATTTATATTTGCGGTCAATGTCGTACAATGACTAAGTGAGCGACTGCAAATATAAGTTTGTCAGTTCCCACACTTGTGGGTAAGTTACTACACTACATTGATGCACGACCGAACGGTGGATTCGAACCCACGACCAAGGGTACGGAAGGCTCAGGGCGCGAGTTCTCGCACTTGACGTCTTTTAATGATGTAGAGTCCCGTCACCAAAAAATGTATAAACTTACATCTCTAACGCACAAACAAGCGCCTTTGTCATATACGCCGTTGAAGCCGAGGTTGCTCAACGCTTTCTGAAACCTTATTGAAAGGGGCTCGCACCACAGGTTCTTCTTAACGATGTTCAGGAACTGGACACGCAAGTTCCTCTGCAGCAGGAACTTATGGACTGGGTAGATTTTATCCTAGAAAGGAATAATCAGTTACGTGTTTTGGTAACATTGCTGTAGCACATCTCATATGTATAAGTATATGTAATATACATATGTAAGTATCAAGACGTCTGATCGAAGCGACGCGTGACCCGAGAGCTGGCTCTTATTTGGCCCAGCGAATTAGCATTGCCATCCAGCGTGGCAATTCCGCCGGCGTCTTGGGGACACTTCCAACTGGTAGTGATCTGAGCTATCTATAGATCGTTAGTAACGGTCTTTAGATGGCTCAACTGTTTCTTGTGTATTTTGTAAATATTAACTTGTATTCGTTTTAAGTTTCTTTCTGTAAATAAAGTGTAAGTATCATCATCATCATCATCAACAACCTGTAGAAGTCCACTGCTGGACATAGGCCTCCCCCAAAGAGTTATACGACGAACGGTCTTGAGCCCTTTCCATCCACCGACTTCCCGCAACCTTTACAATGTCATCGGTCCATCGGGTGGGGGGCCTTCCAACACTGCGTCGCCCGGTTCGTGGTCGCCATTCGAGAACCTTTACTCCCCAACGGTTATTGGTTCTGCGAGCTATATGGCCCACTGCCACTTCAACTTGCTAATTCTGAGTGAGAATGTAAGTATATGTAATAATTATTATTATAAGTGCCCTTTTTTAAGTGCATTGTGAATGGCTTGCTGGACGCGTTGGTGTAAACCGTAAGTGCAGCAAGCAATTGAACTGAAATAAAATAAAATAAAAATAAATACGAGTGAGGCCGTGGTGGCCCCGGCTAAAGAATATGCCCCTCCATATCTCTATCCGCGGATGTCGTAAGAGGCGACTAAGGGAAAAAAGCTAGGGGATGGGCAGCAGCGTCCCTCATTTTAACAACGATAGCTCTAACTGCGCTCGCCAACCCGCATGCCCAGCGTGGTGAGTATGGGCAAAATCCCCCCATATGATAAGGAATTTGCTCTGTCTGTGGGGGAGGCCATGTTCAGCAGTGAACGTCGTACGGCTGAAATGATGATACGAGTGATTTTTATAACCCAATAATTTCGACTCCGTCGGGATTTGAACCCGCAACCTTCCCCTAAATACGGGGATGCTCTAACCAACTAAGCTACAGGAGACACTTCTCGTGGGAGCGAAAATCTTTAGGACATCCAAACGTGAGTAAGGTTGCCAGAGCTCATTAAGGGAGGTTCGGCGTCGGCAACGCGTGCGTGATGCCTCTGGTATTGCAAGCGTTCATAGGCTACGGTAACCACTTACTAACAGGCCGAAAACTCGTTTCCCACCTTAGTTGTATAAAAAAAAAGCATCCGTACGCACACCGTTTGAACACGGCATGATGACGATGATTACTACTGGTGCGCGATTCCCAGTCGAACTTGGCCGCGCTTAGATATATTTTCAAATCGAACTTTCACTTGCTCTTCAAGTCTCACAGATGCACCACATGCTAACCAGATGGTTCTGCACGTGTATATGACGATTGTTTTGTTTTGGTCGCCGTAACACGTGTTTTTTGTCGTCAGCCCCTTGGTCACAAGAATTATCATATCCTACTAATATTACAAACGCGAAAGTTTGTATGGATGGATGGATGTTTGTTACTCTTTCACGCAAAAACTACTGAATGGATTTTAATGAAACTTCACAATAATATAGCTTATACATCAGAATAACACATAGGCTACAATTTATAAAGATATTGTGTGAATTGTCCAAAATATGACGATAAGTGTCAAGTAAGTAGGAAAAAATCCACGCCACGCTAATATAAGCTACTCGATCTACTAATCCTGCGCAGACGAAGTCGCAGGCACCAGCTAGTGTTATTTTATTTTAATAAGTAACCTACCGAAATATTAAATAATGATGCCTTATTGTTTTTGGCGATAGATTATTATAAAACAAATTCGCCCGCCGCTGCCTGTCTGAACGCGATTAACTCAAAAGCTACAACCTATTTTCATAAAGTTGAAAGTTGAAAGAAATCCATAATTCCTCAAGTTAGGGATCTGAAAATTCCATATTTTTTTGGCTTTTGGTAAGAAAAAAATGTGTTAGATACAAACTTTTGTCCAGTGCGGGAATCGAACCCGCGACCTCTAGCGCAGAAGGCAGAGTTACTACCAACTGAGCTATGAGGCCAGTCAATTTGTGATATTGTAAAGAATACTAACTAGTGTAGTGTAGCTACAAGACGTTTCAAAATGATCCTAGTGATTTTATTGAAATAAATGCCTTTTGACTTTGACTTTCACTTTGAGTGAGTATGGGCAAATCCCCCCACATGATAAGGAATTCGCTCTGTCTGTGGGGGAAACCAAGTTCAGCAGTTTTTTTATTTTTATTTTATACGGAGGCAAACAGGCTTACGGCCCACCTGATGGTAAGCGGTTACCGTCGCCTATTGACATCTGCAACACAAGCATTGCTAATGCGTTGCCTGCCCTGGAGAAATCTTTTTGTATTTTTCTTAAAGCTCTTCATGTTGTAGGTTCGCGGGAAAACCTCGGAAGGAAGCTCATTCCACAATTTGCACGTATGGGGGAGAAAGGATCTCGTAAAGCGAGTGGTTCGAGATACCCACGTGTCCATGAGATGTGGATGAGCCTTATTCCGGTGACGCGAGGTCCGATAATAGAACCTCGATGCGGGAATGAGGTCAAATAGTTCCTCAGAACACTCACCATTGTAAAGCCGGTAGAGCACACAGAGCGAGCCAATATCACGGCGCTGGCTCAAGGGCTCCAGCTTACTAGTGAGCTTAGGTTCGTCGACAATTCTGACGGCTCTTCTCTGAAGGGAGTCAAAGTCAAAGTCAAAGTCAAAAGGCATTTATTTCAATAAAATCACTAGGATCACTTTGAAACGTCTTAGAAACTAGGTGAAGCTATGCCTGTTCCTCGCGACCAAGCCTAGAAGAATCAGGCAACAAACACGGCTTGGTGCCTATCATTTTTTTCGATGATCCTTTTTCACAAAATGGAATTTAAAGCTTCAGTGTGGTGCCGATCGAACTAGGTGAGGCTCAAGAGAAAAGTAATCTAATTATAATCCTTAATAAATAAGGCTTATAAAAATGTGAAAAAAAATGAAGACAAATGTGAGCTTCAACAAAGTCGAAGCGGAGGAGCTTATACTTGGGGGCGCCGTGCCAGAGATGAGAACAGTATTCCACATGTGTCCGAACTTGTGCTTTATAAAGCAATAGGCGTTGAGTCGGTGTGAAATACTGTTTGGCACGGTTAAGAACTCCAAGTTTTTTGGAAGTTAATTTATGGGTGACTCCCATACTGGACCTCGTTAGAAATGTCGACACCCAAAATTGAAATACTCGCGGAGACGGAGAGTGGAATGCCCTGGAAATGCGGAGTTAGGTTGAACGGAGTCTTTTTGGCTGAGAATGCACATACCTGTGTCTTAGAAGGGTTAAAAGTGACCAGATTTTGGTTACCCCAATCTGATACAAGCGCTAAGGAGTCTTCGATCTCAGACACAAGCCTCAACCTGTTCTCTTCCACTTCGGCACGAGAGGTGTTTGCGCGGCCAGAGTAGAAGGCATCACCAGTACTATCATCAGCATAGCAATGAAGACCGCTTATTTGAAGCATGTCATTGATATGCATGATGAAGAGTGGACGTCGTACAGCTGAAATTATGATGATGATGATGGAAGAATACAAGATTATGTTTTTCATCGCAAAATACAGGCTTAATACAAAAAATAATGGCTAGAGGATTTGTGGAATTTTTCCCCTTTGCTTATTCTTTGAGAGCTGGAAGGGGATTTCTGAACAATTATGTCAAAAAATGCCCTTCGCAACCCTTACAGGATTATCAAACCTATCTCAGGCACCAGTCTCCCACAAAACAAGTCTACAATTTAGCTGCATCAATGTTCTCTAACTCTACTTAAGAACCTTTTGTGAGAGAAAATAAATGACTTTATTATTTCTGGACAGCCCTGTACGAGCAGACTACAGCAAGAGCCCGTTAGATAAAGAGCCCGTTGCAAGTTTCATAGAGTTTCAGTTTTGAAGAGCACTCTGAAAAGTACAGATTGCCTTCGTGTTTGACGGAAAACAGTCGCAGCACATTTTAATTAAACTACTGTTTAATGTCGGAGGCGAAGTACTATCCCGTAAGGGGGTTATTCTATCAACAAAAAGAATCATCATCCTCATTTCAGCCGTATGACGTCCACTGCTGAACATGGCCTCCCCCCACATGAAAAGAAAGGATACAAGCGAAAAAACATCAATTATTAATTTTTATTTTCTCCCTTAAAATATTTTCAAATTAGCTGTTTTTAGAATTTGTTATCATCATTTTATCTAATTACTTGACGTACTGAGGGTGAGCCATTCATTTTATGACTTTGATTACCCAGTCTGTTGTTCAGTTGCAACCAAAACAATACGAACATATTGTTTGACAAAAACGGTACTTTTTATGATTACGCATTTACGCAAGCAGGCACAGATCACTTCACGCAAAATACACCCTTAGGTAAGGCGGAATTTTTGGTAATAGTACAAGAAGTTCGGCATCAACCTAAAACAGCCTGATGCATTGAGTTTGAACTGATTTGACCCCAAAACAGTTGATTTTTGCATATAGTTTTTTTCAATGTTGAATTTTTAATTTCCAGTAGTCATCATCATCATCATCAACCTGTAGAAGTCCACTGCTGGACATAGGCCCCCCCAAAGAGTGCCATGACGAACGGTCTTGAGCCTTCTCCATCCACCGACATCCCCAAAAAAAGAAGGTTTTTTTCCAACCTTTCCAGAAGTTGCAATACAAAATTTATTTCCAATCAGGTGTGTGGAATAAACCCCTTTCTGGATAGCATATATATAGATCAACGCCGGTGAAACCGACTACATCCAATTTCATCGAACGATACGCGCTGCCGTAAATGGGTTACCGAATGGTTTACTGTGGAACCTCAGGCCTTGGTTACATTACGGCTAACTGACTCTACGGCTAACTCATTTATTGCACTCCTACCACCCTGTCACCCTGTGCCCCTAACACAGGTGACCCCACTCTGCACCTCTAGCACGGGTACGCTAGAATGAAATTGCAATTGCCCAGTGACGGTGTTATCTTTGTGTGCTCTTCATAGAAATTAAAAGCCCAAATGATGTTCGATTACTGAATCGAATGATAGGCATTGGCCTACCAACTTTAGTTAATAATTTTAGCCTTTTACCGCCTGAGACACAGGTTTTCCTAGTTCAGGCATCGTTTTATTTGTTACCCTTAATTAGATATTAATTCTCAATGTTATTCGTAGCACTAAGGTAATGAATAAAGGTTTATTTATATATTTATTTATTTATTTAGGTACTATTCTACAATAATAACGATATATCTATCATCGAGATCCTAACTAATGTCCTAGATAAAGAATTTATTATTTTCTTTTATATTCCGTTTGTGTGTTATTTATATCTAAAATCTAAATCGGTGCGACTGAGTTAGTTCGGAGCGATCCTTCTGCCGATCGAGCAAGAACAAGCCTAGTTCTTGCAGCTAGCTACGATTGACGGTCAGTCTAGCGTTTTTTCAGCAAGTATAAGCTACGAGTCTTAAAACTGTATGAATTTAGATATGTGTATAACTTAATTAAGGAATAAAGAGACTATAATAATAATAAGCTTCGAGTAGGTTTTGTAAAAAAAGAAAAAAATAAAAAAAACGCCTCCTTAATGCTACTGAAAGACACACCGGTTCAAACGAACATGCCGGCATAAGCGCCTATACGCGCGTTCGGTTTTATAAAGGGCTAAATGTAGCGCGCCTGTTAGCCCGTATGCCTAAACTTGATTATACACGTAGAAAAAAACTAGTCTGAAATCGCATAATTGGACACTGGCACATGTACAAAATATGCTATGCGACACAGAAGCCTGCAGGCTATGCACGGAGGCAGACGAATCGCCCGTCGATCTGTTAGGAGAGCTCGGAGCAATAATTAATGCTCAAGCGTAGTATCTATCTGGGCATGCATGTATCCCCAGCCCCGGGGAACTAAAACAACTCAAAGAAAATATTCATTTTACCAGCTCCTGGTATTGCTATATAGCTTGCAAACCCGTTGGGGAATAAAGGTTCTCGAATGGCGAGCACGAGTCGGGCGACGCATTGTTGGAAGGCTCGCCGATGGACCGATGACATTGTTAAAGTTGCGGGAAGTCAGTGGATGGAAAAGGCTGTCGCTGTCTTTGCTTTACCATAAAATATAATTTCTCTTTTCTCATTATATTTGTGGTGTAACTATTTTTTTTATATTTTCTTTAGTATTTAGTAATTTATATCTTTAGTTATTCTAATTTTGTTATAAATGTATATAAAAGTTTTTTTTTTTTTAAATACAAAATAGGCTAACGTTTGACTACAATCTCACCTGATGTTAAGTAATGATGTGGTCTACGGTGTAGCACGTACGGTGTACGGTGTAGTTATTATTAAGAAGCTAACTTGCTTGCTTGTCGTGTCACTAATTCTTTCTTGGTCATCCTGTATTAGGTCAGTGACCCGGTTAAGATATGATGGCCCTGAATATGATCGTCGGTGAAGGAAGCTTAGAGGCTTTTCGTGCCGATGCCGAAGAAGGTAACTAATTATAATGAATTAGGTTCGTAATCATGTAATGTTATAAGTAAATAAAATAAATAAACAAATCCACCAACAGCAGCAATAGTAAGGACAAAATTGAAATATTTTGGGACAGCAAACAAAGGTTTGGAGCACTCTGCACAGTTTGCGAAATGAGTTAGGTTTGTAGAGCTCAGAAACTCATTTGTCGCATTTGCATACTGCGCTATGGTTCCGGTTCCCAAAAAAACATCATCATCTTCATTGTCCACTGCTGAACACTTCCCGCACTGATTTTCAGAGTGACTTTGACGAATTTGTCACAAAAAAGCTTTTTACTTTTTTTATCCCACAGCTGATATGACTACACATGTACACCATACCGAAAGCGGGTTAAAAAGGTTAATAATATCAACAAAAATAATATGTAGCGAAAAAAATTACAATTCTTTTCTCAAATTGTTTCATGTAAAATTTTTTGGTCTTTTAATATCTTAACATATCAGGACGTCTGATAGAAGCGACGCGTGACCCGAGAGCTGGCTCTTATTTGGCCCAGCGAATTAGCATTGCCATCCAGCGTGGCAATTCCGCCAGCGTCTTGGGGACGCTTCCGACTGGTAGTGATCTTGATCAGTTGAGCTATCTATAGATCGTTTGTAACGGTCTTTAGATGGCTCAACTGTTTCTTGTGTATTTTGTAAATATTAACTTGTATTAGTTTTAAGTTTCTTTCTGTACATCTTAATTGATGATTAAACGTACGAGACCGACATCAATATTGCTTCCTAAAACAGCCAAAACAGCTGATTCTCGCATAGCGTTTTTTCAATAAAAATCGAAGAATTTCCTCGGGATAGTAGATATACATTATGAATCTTGTATAATTAAAGCCAAAAATCAATTTCCTCTTTGACAAAAGGTTGAAAATAACAACTCTCACTATCTTGCGGCCAGTAAATGACGATGGCAGTTTTTCACGACCAAGGCATACAAACTCTACGTTCGTTTTTAATTAAAATGCTTTTGAATGCCTGGTCACAATATTCTCGACGCATTATGTAATATAATTGATCGAACGAGCGAAGCGTGCGACGCCTTCATACACCTACACTACCACTTACTATACAAGGTGATTCATAATATGTATGCCATCCCGAAACGGGCTTATTCTACACCCAATTGGCAATAAAGTTAGTTCTACGACTTTTGGAAATTAGATATTTTTCACTGAAAAAACTCAATGCAAAAATCAGCTGTTTTAGGTAGCAATATGGATTCCGGACTTCTTGTACGTTTAGTTATTAGTTCTAAAGATGATAAAAATAACAAAAACAGCTAATTTTAGAAAGTTTGTGAAAAAAATGAGATGATGTTTTTTTTTGCTAATATTATTTATTTTCGTTGAAAAACCCCCTTTCGGGATGATATACATGTTATGAATCACCTTGTAGATCGAAAGTTATTTACACTCTACAGCACATACACTACCTTCTTAATTGGTTATTAATTCTCGGCCTATCTCCATTTTGCCATACTCGAATACAGAGTCCACATGAGATACCACCTAACTATCTACTACCTATCTGTCACCACGAACCATGAGAAAGCAATACATAAATTTAAGTACCTAGTGTTGAAGAACTTGGACGTATCCGCGTTGTGTGTTCGATGTATTTATTTTAAGATAACTTTTGAACAGTCAATCCGATCGAAAAAAAACGGTAGGTACCTATTGCTCTGTTAATATTGTATGTTAATTGCCTGGAATAATTTCCCGATAACTGTTGATAATATGTTAGTTAAGTACCTTGCTTGATAATTTAAAAATAAAACTAAACTATGTACACCTATAAAAATGCGCGCTTACAAAGAGCACATACTTCCTAAATTTAAAATAATGCTAATAAACAAAAAAAACAACTTTTTCGTTAGATTTATAAAGTAGCACTTTCATAAATATATATTTTGTCAAAAAACTCATAAAGGCGTTGTGCAGCCTGTCGAGTTACTCAATCAAAATGTTATGTTATAATGTACTCTAGACTGTGTTTAGGTATATTTTGTATTACTTCGTTTAATAAAGATCTTAAATATAAAAAGGTTCTCAGTAACTCACCCCCTTGTAAAAGAAATGCCATCCGGGGATCAAGCACTCTTCTTGCAGCGATAAGGATTCTTCCCCCCTGAAACCAAAAATAAATAAATATTCCGGACATAATCACACGGTCAACAGTGAACAGACAGCCGACTTGAGAACCTCCTCCTTTTTGAAGTCGGTTAAAAAGACCATGATCATTTTGTTTTTGTAGCGATAGAAGGGAATACTATGATTTTTTTATTGTAACTAGCTTCCACTCGCGGCTTCGCTTGCGTGGTACTTACGAGGATAAAAAGTAGCTATGTGCTCCAGACTATCTCTGTACCAAATTCATCATCCAGGCCGTTCAGCCGTGATTGAGTAACAAACATCCATACAAACTTTCGCATTTATAGTCAAAGTCAAAAGGCATTTATTTCAATAAAATCACAAGGATCACTTTGAAACGTCTTAGAAACTAGGTGAAGCTATGCCTGTTCGAAAAATGGTAAGTATATCGAAATGTTAAACTTACCTGAATTTTAATAGGTATGATAAAAAGAGAATAAAGATTTTTTTAAATATTTTTTCTATGATCGTAGCGACGCGTGACCCGAGAGCTGGCTCTTATTTGGCCCAGCGAATTAGCATTGCCATCCAGCGTGGCAATTCCACCAGCGCCAGCGTCTTGGGGACGCTTCCGACTGGTAGTGATCTGGATCAGTTGAGCTATCTATAGATCGTTTGTAACGGTCTTTAGATGGCTCAACTGTTTCTTGTGTATTTTGTAAATATTAACTTGTATTAGTTTTAAGTTTCTTTTTGGTATGATTATATAAATAACATAACACGACTTGTAACTATGGAGTTACCAATAAATGATTTGTATTTGTATTTGTTCCTCGTGACCAAGCCTAGAAGAATCATATATTAGAAGGATATCCTAAGAGTTTTTGATTCAAACTGGATTTGAACCTGCATGCTCCCCCTAGATACGGGGACGCTCTAACCAATTTACCGTATCATTAACATTTCAACAACGATTCATTCAACATTCTGCTGAACATGGCCTCGACCATGTCGAATTGGTTTTTGGAGCGAATTCCTATCGTGTGGCCATACACACCCCGCTGGGCACTCGGGCCGGCGAGCGCAGTTAGATCTATCGTTGTTAAAATAGGGGACTCTGCCACCCCCTAGCTTTTTTCCCTGAGTCACCTCTTACGAGATCCACGGGTAAATGATGTGGTAGGACTAGGCCTACTATCCCACTATAATATTAAAAATGCGAAAGTCTGTGAGGATGTTTGGATGTTTGTTTTCCAATCACGCCGTAACGGCTCAAACGATTTCGATGAAACTTGGAATATACAGAGTTCTTTACCTAGAATAGCATATAGGCTTTTTATGTACCTAGGTACCACATGAGCGACGCCGCGGGCAGAAGCTAGTAGGATATAAATCATGATCTCACTTCCAATCAATGTCCAAAGCCCGCATTGGCACTTCCACCAGCACGTCAGGTATCTTCCGTTTGAGCAGCAGAATGGCCACGGACTTTTGCATCAGATACCCTCGATTTTCAGAGAATTTTTCCACTGTAACACAAGCATTTAAACAAGATTTTACGATAACGAGTATTGAGTCGTTACTATTATTAAGTTAATTTCTGGAATGCGACTTGCGTCGATATAATCTATAAGTCATACCAGGGAGGCCCGTGGCATAACCGCTGAAAGCCAAGACTTCCAGGTCACGGGGTTTTCCCAGAGGCCTCCCTTGTGGAGGTGGTTTGTATTTACGCAACCAGGTTTTTAAACCAGGTTCTCGCATCAATCTACACGTACCTAGTATGACTTCTCGATAGTCATTCAGTACACGATTTTATGTAAACAAAGTTTTGAAAACATGACATGGATGACACGGAATTATTACTTCTCGTCATAAACGTCAAAATCACTTATCATTACTTTTTATTAGTTCATTTTTCAACAGTTTCTCGAAACCAGTCGCTTCGCGACCAGCATGTCGAGTCGCCAGGTGACTAGTTACAAACGCGTTCCTTTTGAGTAGCGTCGTGGATGGAGCGCCATTGAAATACTAGTGCTACGACAGTCAGGCTACTCAGACTACAGTTTGAATCGCGTTCCTTTTGAGTACTTAGACGTATGAAAAATACTCGGGTGCGGCGCGCAAGTCCACCGCGATCCGACCGTCCGTCTCCCGGCGCGGCGTCCTTGGGTACGCGGCGGACTTGCGCAGTGGACTTGTGCAGTGGACTCGCGCGGTCTAAGTACATAATTTCAAGTACCTTCCTGGTCTTGAACCTAGTAGTTACTTGTAAAATACGGTACGTTATTGACCTGGTACGCGAATTAGCAAGTACGACCCATCTCTACTCCCTAGTATGAGGTGGTCCATCTGTGGTTGTTGAGTTGGACTGCTATGGCCACAACTACTCTCCTACGTGGAGTAGTGCGCCAAAGATTTATTGAGGCAAGGGTTGCCAAGTTCTTCGGCGCGTGTGAAGTAGGGCTATGTAACGGTGGTGATAGTTATCAGCGATTTCGTACATACGATACGCGAACAACACCACAAAGCCTACAATGCTGGGGATTTGTAAATCGCGGACGCTAACCTCGTTTCTTACAGCGTCCTGCTCTTGTCTCGTGCACAAGAGTGGTGGTAGGAGACCAGAGTACCTACCTAGCTAGGTGATTCGAAAATTACTTACCATTCGGTAGGAGAATCTTCGTTACTTGTACTCTTATCCCGCGCCTCTGGTGCCGGTAGGTGGCGCCAGTGACCACGTTGATAGGCCTCGTGTCCTTTTTGGTCGCCATGTGGCTAGTGACACAAACGGCCGCTGTGAGCACCGCCGTGCGTGAGATCAGAGTGCCGACGCATATACCGCGGTATCGTGACGCGAAGTATACCTGTAGGGCGATGCTTGTAACAGATTCGGTCATCTATAATATAATATAATTAATAATTATAGTATAGGTAATTTTAGGAGGAGGTAGGGCACAGCGAGATTTTCTCGTTCTGGCCGCCTGGGGAGGTACCTCCGCCTAACAAAAGATCGCAGCCAAATTGTGTTCCTGCGATGAGTAAGGTTGCCAGAGCTCTTTAGGGGGGGAGGGGATTCGGGGTCGGCAACGCGTGCGTGATGCCTCTGGTATTGCAAGCGCTCATAGGCTACGGTAACCGCTTACCAACAGGTGGGCCGTATGCCTGTTTGCCACTTCAGTAGTATAAAAAATTCATCATCATCATAATAAGGCCACTGCTGTGTACATCAATGTGCACGAAAGGCGCCTCTAATAGGCGCACTTTAGGTAATCCTTTCACTACACTGATTTCACACTTTCATCGACGGTCATATGCCCTTTTCAGGGCCACCATACCTCAACCTGGTCACTGACCTAATACAGGATGACCACGAAATAATCAGTGACACAAGAAGAAGAAGAAGAAGAAAAAGTCCACTGCTGGAGACCTGTCACCGAGTCTGAGTCACGATCTGATGTGTCTTTATGTGGCTGGCAAACACTGGAGAAGAACGGCCATCTTCAAAAAGAGAAGCGCTGAAGAAGAAGAACGCGCACCACTTGCGTATTATTATTATTTTTTATTCATTAAATTCACAAAACAGATTACAATCAATTAACTATAAAATAAAAACTTAAGCATTCTTAGATATAGATTCGTAATCAATTATGTGAATACGACATAATTAAAGTGTTGCATGCATAGGTACCAGTTGAAATTAACATAAAACTAGAAAAAGCAAAGAAAAATAAATTAAAACATTATTTTGAATAATATAATTATAAAAATTATTTATACCTATTCTGGATGCAGTGGTGGCCCCGGCTAAAGAATAGGCCCCTCCATATCTACCTATCCGCGGATGTCGTAAGAGGCGACTAAGGGAAAAAAAGCTAGGGGATGGGCAGCAGCGTCCCTCATTTTAACAACGATAGCTCTAACTGCGCTCGCCAACCCGCATGCCCTGCGTGGTGATTATGGGCAAATCCCCCCAATGATAGGAATTCGCTCTGTTTGTGGGGGAGGCCATGTTCAGCAGTGGACGTCGTACGGCTGCAATGATGATAATGATGATTCTGGATGACATATCGTACGTCGTTTGAACACGGCATCTGTCACTGTCATCAAACTGACATATCACTGTCGTCAAATTCAATCGTCATTAGTGTAACTTTGAGGAAAAATTTAAAAATTAACAAATTGACATCTTTTCTTATGCAATTAATGTCAGGTAATCGTAAGTGTGATTGGAGTGAAAACATATTATGACTAATGAGAATACCAGAATACCAGGATTATTTGGACACACTGTACACACTCACAAGGAAAGGCAGTGTTCCTTGTCTCGGCTTGAAAGGCTCCCGGCAGCTGCATTGTAGAAAACATACTCCTGTTTTGAAATAAAAAAAAACAAAATATATATTTTTAAAATGTATCGTTTGGTGTCGAATTGTACAGCAGCATATTATAGCAGTTTGAACACTGGCCTAAGCACGAATAACTCACGAGCATATTTTAAATTATAGCACGAAATATGTTTAAAATATATTTCAAAATGATCCTTACAAGTCATTGATTTTTGACATTTGAGTGTGTACGATAAAGCTCAACGATATCGCAAGCGCATAAAACTCAATATTGGCTTTATTCAGAAAGTAAAAACATTAGATGACATATCTTATATTCGTTTTTAAACAAATTTTAAATGACATAACGCAAGCCGTTTGAACACGGCTTAAATTTAAAAAAATGACTTATAAATAAGACTTGGTTGTTATTGGCCTCAGACACAAGCTTAAAGTCGCGCAACGGGCTATGGAGAAAGCTATGCTCGGAGTTTCACTGCGTGATAAGATCCAAAATGAGGAAATCCGTAGATGAACCAAAGACACCGACATAGCTCTCAGAATCAGCAATTTGAAGTGGCAGTGGGCAGGCCATATAGCTTGCAGAACCGACAACCGTTAGGGAGTAAAGGTTCTCGAATGACCACCTCGAACCGGGCAGCGCAGTTTTGGAAGGCCCCTCCACCCGATGGACCGACATTGTGAAGGTTGCGGGAAGTCTGTGTATGGAAAAGGCTCAAGACCGTTCGTCGTGGAACTTTTTGGAGGAGGCCTATGTCCAACAGTGGACTTGATGGTGATCTACAGGCTGATGATGATGACCACTGTAAAAATATGAAATAGCGCATAACGTACCCAGGAAAAACACAACGGTCCATTTGTTCATCTCATAGGTTTGTTTGTAAAATGTGCGCTGGAGTTTAATTAAATGAATGCCTCGCTCCAGTGAAGCGTGTTTCAACAAAATGAACTTAATCAACGGAATAAATAAAAATGTTGAATGCAATGTTTTTTTTAGTTGCAGCGGGCATGTGTTGGTTTCTGACTAAGCCTGTTCAAATTCAGCGTAAATATAACTCTTTATGGCTTGTTTTTATGTTACTGCAAGACGGGTCAGCGATTTGAAAAATTATGTAGGAATGTTTTCTTATCAATTTCAATTTATTTAATTTATCAGACATGACATCCATTTTTTTAGTAAAAAATAATAAAATACGTTAGTAAGGACAAAATTATAAACAATAAATAAGAAATAAAATCATCATTGAGTGACCAACTGTGCGACAGGCCGGTGTTTTGAAAGCCAGTGGCCTATCTAAAACTATCTGCCACAACGGCCAGCATGCTAATTGGCAATTAAGTTTGTTCTACGACTTTTGGAAATACGACATTTTTCATTGTAAAATCTCTATTTATTTATTTAAAAACCAGAATAAACCAGCTAACTAAGTTCAAACACAACACCATTTGAAACAAATAACATTATTTGGCTGCGATCTATTAGGCGGAGGAACCTCTCCAGTGAGGCTGCTCCAGTTCTAAATTGGAGCAGCCTGTCTGAGGAGATACATTAGAATTGAATCAGCCTGTCTGGGGAGCTACCTCCGCGTTACTGTAGATCGCAGCTCTAGCGAGAAATTCTCGCTGTGCCCTCCACATTAACCTTAAGTTATATTACGCAGTCAAATTCCACTCGCAGAAGGTTGCTATAGTAATGAAATATCGAAAGTTTATCTCTGTAAATTCAAAGCACCCAACTATCGCTAGCCTCTTTCAGCCACGGCTCCAAAGAAGCATAGTGCCGCAATATTACGGTAGTATTAAGCCGTATTCAAACGGCGTGCTGAT
This sequence comes from Anticlea derivata, assembly GCA_947579855.1. Lineage (NCBI taxonomy): Eukaryota > Metazoa > Arthropoda > Insecta > Lepidoptera > Geometridae > Anticlea > Anticlea derivata. The sequence goes on along the minus strand of OX388257.1, from coordinate 13,532,732 downwards.
ATGCCATCTCAAATATATTTATAATATATTCTAGGTAGTGATCTGGATCAGTTGAGCTAATCTGTTTGTAACGGTCTTTAGATGGCTCAACTGATTCTTGTGTATTTTGTAAATATTAACTTGTATTAGTTTTAAGTTTCTTTCTGTAAATAAAGTATTTATAATATATTTAAAAAATATTATCCTTACGTCTATGATTCAAGACAATTTTTGATAGAGAGACAGAGTTTGATTTGATTTTCTTAGGAGGAGGTAGGGCACAGCGAGATTTTCTCGTTCTAAATTGGAGCAGCCTGCCTAGGAGGTAGGTACCTCCACCTTACAGAAGATAGCAGCCAAATAACATTATTTCTTTCAAATAGATATCTTGTATCCTAAAACACTAATTGTTCGTTAGGAAACATGTCACTGACTTCACTTTTTACTTTAATTTTTATAGGAATTTTGTTTTTCGACATTTTTTTTCCCAATTAAGCTAAAATGTTTGGTGTTTATTGTTAATGTTACTACCTAGTTCTAATCGGTGTTTTATAATTATTATTTTTACTTTTGGTTGTAATGTGTTTGTGCGTCGAAATAAATAAATAAAATAAAATAGTGTTGTGTTCCTGCAGCGAGTAAGGTTACCAGAGCTCTTTTTATTTAGGGGTCGGCAACGCCTCTGGTATTGCAAGCGCTCATAGGTTACGGTAACCGCTTACCAACAGGTGGGCCGTATGCTTGTTTGCCACATGAGTTGTATAAAAAAAGGGTATGCAATTTAGCTTAGCGAAATTGCAAGACAAACAAAATTTTCCTATAGACAGTAGACGAAAGGATCACCTGTGCCACATAATACATATATTATGTCACTACTCCGCTATTTTCTCGGCCGTCTTATAACTGGAACTGCTCCTTAACAAATCAGGCCAACCCGAAGATGTGTGACGAACGAGAACGAGCTGGGAAAATTTTATAACGAGCTTTGAATGTACGAGAATCTACATCATTATAACTTACCCAGAACTCAGAAATTTACAGGCACCTGCATTAAGATGTACCTATACATATTATAATTTTAAAGTCTTAAAAGTCAAACTCTAAATCAACTTTATTCTGATGATGCAAAATCGATGCATAATAGTACATTAAAGTACGAGTGTGTAATTATAAATACACACGTGTGTCATACGACGTTTTTCAACACACTAGTGAAAAAAATATTTTTAAAAATAACTGCAATTTCAACAGTGAAAACGATTTGTGATTTTTTTTTTTCGCAATGGCGGGAAAAATTAATAAGTTTTCTTATGCGCACACATCTAACAATGGCGATCGGCCATAGACTAAAATAATGAGGTTTCTTTTTTTTGGCTTTTCGCGGATAGCGTTTTAACCACGTACAAAATGAAGAATTTCAAGTTTTCCTTATTAAAGAGAAAACAAAAGTTATATTTGAGTGAAATTTTTATTTATTAAACACTTACAAATTGAAATTATCTATTTAAATACGAAGTTGTATGAAATGAGCAAGCAAAAGGTACATTACATAATTGATTTGTACTATTGAGCACGATCTTTTTTAAAGAACAAAGCAACTCAGCCAATAAAATAAAAATAAAACTCTAGGTATAACTCACTTGTGAATAATAGCAATGCAAAAGTCATAAAGGTATCATTATGTGCCTAATTGCGGTGAATTTATAGCCACTTTGAAAACGATCTTTATTCATTTAAAAATGAATTTAAGATGCATAACGCACGCCCGTTTGATCACGTCTTTAAGGTCATACGTTTCACGCAGGTTTACCTACGTGCAGTGTACTGCACGATTTCTGGGATTTAATTGAAATAACTGTGTACAGTTATTTCAAATAAATCCCAGAGAATAAAGCAATTTAGTTTATCCCCAATTTATTTTTTTCAGGGCAATTTTTCTTTCCCACATTGAATAAAAAATCGATCCAACTGTTCTCAATTGATGCGTGCGATATAAGATTTTTACTCTCCCTCCACTCATACTGATATCAGACTAACATTGTTTTTATATAATTTTTTTTTGTTAAATCCCCAAAATCCAATCACGGACATCAAAAATGAGCCTTAAAATACTAAGATTAGCCTTTGTACATAGTCCGCTCTCCCGTTTTTTTCCAAAGGATAATCATAACGTTGTTGGGCCGAGCAATACCGGATTTATGATGACAGAGCTACTCTATGATACGATAGACAAAAGGTACAACGTATCTCAAAATCCAGGCGCTCTCTCTAGTAAGACGAAATCCGGTCATTCCCGGAAAAAGTAATAAATCCGCTCGAGCCACAGGGTATGGAAGAGTAGACCAGCCGCAGATAGAGACGGGGGCGGGAGGGGATTCGCGCACAGGAGCGGCGACTCATGGCTTCGAGCGTGGGGATGCCAGCGGACGGAATTGTTGACAGATTCAGCCCTCGTAATGTAACGATAACCGTTGGGGAGTAAAGGTTCTCGAATGGAAACCACGAACCGGGTGACGCAGTGTGAAGGTTGCGGGAAGTCGGTGGATGGAGAAGGCTCAAGACCGTTCGTTGTGGAACTCTTTAGGGGAGGCCTATGTCCAGCAGTGGACTTCTACAGGCTGATGATGATGATGAATGTAACATCAAACTGTCATTTGTATATGATGTTATTATAGTATGAGTAATTAATACCGTGAAACCGCAAATTGATCGAGTGACGACTTAAAATACCTGGGCTAGTTTCAATATTCACTACTCATAGGTACTAACATCATATTGACAATATTTTCATCGCATTTGCTGTAACCTGGTATCTGCAGTAGAGTGTTCTTTTCACTTCTCTCAAATTGACATCTGTCCCCAAGCAGGGTAGTGAAAAATGTCGCTCCACTAAAGATAGGGGAATTGACATTTTAAAAAAGTAGGTACAGTTAAATACGATGAAAGTCTTGCTCTCACAAGTGCTATGCGTATTATTCGGCGTTATGGTTAATTTAAACAATTGTTGTTATTGTTTCTACTATGTTTTTAAAAACCTGTAATTGGCTTACTTTTTTGTACACTGGTGGTTAGTAATAAAAATAAATAAATATAGGATTTATAATACAATGATTGCCGAGGCTTATAACATTAATCGTAGTGGAAATTTTGATACTTTTATACAACAGAACTTATCGCTCTAGCTGGCAACCCTTGGGAGCTTGGAGTGGTCCCGGCTGCAAGCGGATCAATAGCGTCCTGCGAAGAACGCGGGAGAGCGCTGTGCCGCGCCATTCCGTACTCAAGTCCCAACCCGCGCCCTCGTCTACCGCAAAACTTGCACGCGAAAGAATCTACCATGGAGGTTAGTAAATAAAAAATACATATCCCATTGAAACATATCATTTAAACGCTCATTTTTAAATAACATAATAAACTCTACCGCAACTATCAGCGATTTTATTTTTGATGTTATTTTTAATAATGCATAACAAGCGAGTCTTTTTAATGTTCTTTTTTTTCTGTTTTCTCATAATCATTTTTTATGTACTGGGTAGTCGAAAAGTGTTAACAAGATTATGTTACATAATTAAATTAATGCGCAGCACTAAGGGTCGGGGGTGTGGTGAGGCATTGCTGTGCGTCCCGTCACAATTATTGTGTTCGTTCGCTTCCAATGCAATTGAGACCTCGCTTGACCTCATTCGACGTTTTTACTACGCGCCCTTGAGGATAATGCGGCAAACATTCCATCCAAATCGTTTTAGAATTTTTTTCTGACAGTAAACATTTTTATTTATCTGCATTGTTCGCGTAGAAAAAGGCTTTGTTCGTGTGGACATCACTTGTTTCCAAGTGGTATTCGTAGGCAATCTAAAGAAAGCGAGAATTAATTTTCGATTTTTCTAATAGTTCGCCCTGAACTGAGATCTCACGATGTGTAGCTAATGGTGGTTCGATGATCGTTGAGGCACAAATAAGATTAACTAGCTTGTAACTAAAATCCAATCCTACCTGAACTACGAAGTCATCGAAACTTAACCAAATGGGAGTTCACGTTATATTGGTTTTCAATGTTATAATTTAGTTTTATCTCACAAACACTAAAAAATTAACAAAAAAAGCCTAGAATAAAAATCAAAATCGTTTTGTAATGTATAAACAAAGCTTTTCCATAGAACACCTCACTTCATATTTAAATTTTGGTCCTGTATGTATCAATTAGTTTGTTTGAAAATATCGAAAATTCAATTATGGACTTTTATTATCAGATATTTTTTTTTATGATTACTGATAAGTAATCTACCCGTGTGTTAACTTAATGTCGCCATTGTAGCGCCAGGCTGTACTTATTTGTATAGTTTTGGACCCCTGTATCTTAGCAACCCCTTGGCCAATTTAACTCATATTCTTAGGTACCGACTGAGGTACTGTTGACCTAATAAATTCCATGCATATCGGAAAAACGGTTACAACATTCTCTACAAAATAAACATACACACAACGCCGATTCGCCCAAGTTGTTTGATAGATCTTCGCTCAGTTCGCTCGCTCGATCAATTATTCAATGTGACAACAGTGCCATGAGTTTGTTTACCAACGTTCAACCTTCTACATCATCTTACGATGTATTTATTCAAATATTTTTTCTTTATTCATTGAATAATCAGATTCTCATGAAGCACTGATTTTATATTTATCACATTTTTACCAATTTCCATGAATTTTCCATTTTAGATACAAAATAGTCGCTAAAAATCAAAGTAAATAGGATGCGCGCGTCCAACACTAAAGCCATATTGAAACAGCGTGCGATATAATAATTAATAATAATAATAAAGCCATTTATTCCCCATTTGGGTACAATACTAATTACATACTATTACAACATTAATTTCATTCTACATTTTGAAAGAAAGAAGAAAGAAAGAAAATTTATTTATTTGACCCACAACGCAGTAAGTAGGTAGGTAGGTAGGAAGATACAACGAAAAAAAATTACTTAAACCTAGTAATACAAAAAAAAAACACAATAAGAAAAACAAAAACATGTAGGTAGGTGAGGCGGTAGGTAGGTTGAGTAGGTATGCGTTGTGTGGGGCAAATGGGTCCCGTCTCAGCATAAAGCTGCACCAAACATAATATGTTGTTTTTGCATAAAAGCACTTAAATATGCCTAATAAAACATTTCATTATATATTTTTTAATTTACAATTTTATGGGGCTACCCATTTTTGGGCAAAGGCCTCGATAAGGCGTGCGATATATCATCTAAAATATATTTGGTAAACAATCCAATTTTACTCAAAATTAATTTTGAGTTTGACATTTTGGTAGTTAGAGCTAAAGCTGAAGCCCTACCTAGATAAAAAGTAGCCTATTTGCTAAACAGAAAGAAAGAAAGAAAGAAAATAATTTATTTCCCGTCACATAAAAAGATAATAATTTTAAAAACGTATACTACTGACAAAATTAGTATCCAAAGTGACGAAAAAAGGTTGCCACTCAGCATTTGCTGCATCAGCCCAGTGGCCGGTGCAGCGCTGATTTTCAGTGGCACCCAAATGAGAATCGCGGCAACTACTGTGACACGCATCTACTTACATAACTATAAAATAAATTTACAAAATAATTGAACTAAAACAAATTCGTACCTATGCATCTGTTGCAATTGCAAGACAATTATAATTAATACTAATAACAAAAACAAGGCAAAGAACTCTATCTATTACATGTTTCTAGAACATCGTTTTAGTCGTTACGGCGTGATTGAACCACAAACATCCTCCCAGACTTTCGCATTTTATAATATTAGTTTCATAGTCATTTATATTATTATTAGGATATTCTAAGACGTTTCAAAGTGATCCTAGTGATATTATTGAAACAAATGCCTTTTGACTTTGACTTTGACTTTGATAGTAGGATCAAGGACAAATCGCATGCCGTTTGAAAACTGTTTAAATGTGACGATTAAATAAAATGAAATGATTTATTTTGCTAGAAGCATGGTTGTTACATAGGTCTTACCAATTTAATCTTAGTTGTTCCACATACTTCAACGTTAATAAGGAGTGCACATAATCATAGTTTTTATTAATCAAACAAACAAATAAAAATAAAATGAAGATAAAGTCATACAATTTCATATCATGGAGAATCGAAAATGTCATAATTATTGGTCATGGCTCAAGAAGTCTGACACAGTATAAAATGATTTTTCAGTTTTATTTTATTTTTTATTTTATTTATTTGGGAAGATAAACAGTCATACATTACACTATAGGTAAACAGTAAGAGGCATAAGGAATGAGTAAACGTATGACCCACAACATCATCCACAGATTGGTAGAAACAAATGCGCGTTATAAAAAAAATGTAGATTACTACTAGAAATTATATCCGTTAAAACACTAGTGGTGTGGGCTTCATATTAATGAAATTCGTAACTTTGAGGGTAATTTTAGGTTAGGTTTAAAGAAATTTATTCTCAAAAAGATTACAATCACTTACATGAGAATAATTATTTAGCATATAGTTATAAATGATAATAGTAGTATAAGTAGTCAGTCGTTCGCGTTCGCAGATATTATTATAAATGTAGAGATAATGTACAGATATTATTGTAAAATAAAATAGGTAGATAAACAGTAGATAGGTAAAATGTTAAAATACCAGCTAAGCTGGGACGTTACACAGATAGGTATGTACTCGTCTCACGCATTCACCAATCTGACTTTGTTTGCCAGTTACTGTCAAGAATAAATTTTAACATTCAAAACGTTCCAAACTTGACAAGATAAAACTTCAAAATCTTAACTATTTCCTTTTCAAGTTTGAAAAACTTCAAATGTCGCTAAAATCATAAATGCGAACTTCAATACCATTTCGCTTAAGTAATAGCACTCCAGCTTTTAAAAATAAGGCTCCCTTCAATTTAATTGACGGTCTAACGTAACCCAGCCGAATCTAACCATCGGATTGATTTAATTTTAATTATGTAGGCACGGGCACCAATTTATACATTACCAAGCGAATTGAATTTAAATTGAATTGACTTCAAAGTAGGCTGAAGTTAATTAGGTTAGAGAATAAAGTGGTTTATTTTAGGGGTGTCATGTTTGGGATAACGTGAAATTATAACCGGCGGCTGCCCACTTTTTTTATACTACTAAGTTGGCAAACAAGCTTACGGCCCACCTGTTGGTAAGTGGTTATCGTGGGCTATGAACGCTTGCAATACCAGAGTCATCAAGCACGCGTTGCCGACCCCGAAAAAGAGCTCTGGCAACCTTACTCACCGCAGGAACACAACACTATTTGAAACAAATAATGTTATTTGGCTGCAATCTTCTGTATGGCTGACGTACCTCCCCAGGTGGGCTGCTCCAATTTAGAGCAAGTCAATATTGCTCTGCCATATTTATATTGCCATAAAATTATTTTGAGTTACCGTGAATTTTCAAAAAACATTTTCTTAAATAACTTTGTCTGAACTCAAAAATTACACCCAAAAATAAATTAAAAATTAAATAAAATTGCTGAAACACGTTATTTCTTTATTTCTTACCAAACTAAATATTAATTTTTGAGGACTTATGGATTTCCCATACAGACTTTCAACCCCCTTTATGATTACTTTTTGAAACAAAAGATAACCAACGTCCTTACTCTGGCTATAATATATCTCCTTGCCAAATTTCATTACGATCCGTTCAGCCATTTAGTCGTAAGGTAACAAACAACCAGACTTTCGCATTTATAATATTAGTATGGATGAAATGCATAAATCTTTTGCCGGCGACTTTACGTCTTCAGTTAATCGTTATCTGACTCCAAGTTAATTTTAGCGCAGTGAGAATTAGAGTTGACTGACTTTACTCTGTGGCCGTTTATCGTAGCTTGTCGCTGTTTATATATTTTAAACGGCTTATTGCCGTGTTCATACGAAACAGGTGTATAAGGCGAGTGTGAATGGGACAGTTGGAAGGGCGCACAGTGTCAAAATCTGTGACGTTTTGGAAAAAGGCCAGGTCAAGAGTACCCTAAACCGACGAGCATGTATGTGTGATGTGAGTGAATGAAGCAAAAAAGGTATGTCAGGATCTTAGCAAATGGTCTCTGCCTACCCCTCTGGGAAATAAACGTGATTTTATGTATGTATCATTCGGCGTGCGATAGTCATCTGAAATGAGAAGTAGGGAGCGATAGATTACTATTGCTCACTAAGCAGTGAGAAGTTCAGTCACAGGCGCTTCAAACTTCCCCTGATGTAGGTACTCATTCCGTAACTTGTCCATTCTAGTCACTCCAAATCGAACCTATTAGTTAAAACAACAAATTAATCACGCATTGAATTATATAGGGATTCATTGTACATTAAACATCAAAGTAGCGATCACAATAGGCCAGTTGTGGCCGCAGTGACACCATAGCCACAAAAGTAAATAAAAAAAAATGATACATTAATCATTTTACTGTTTTCATTGCGGTTAGAAATATTATAAAATATAAGTTTATTGTTCACCACAAGATAAGTATGAGTGTGCACAAAACAGGAAAAACAGCTAATAAAGCAAATGAGTGTGACAATGGGCTTATTGGGCACACTCACTCAGTATTGCTGTTGAACTTTCTGACCATTGAACAAATGCGTTGTTATTGAGTAACTGAACTGGCAATGTGGAAACACTAACGCCCGAATACTGAGACGCTTCTCAACTCATCCACTTATGTAAAGGCTACTTATTTCTGAGGGACCGTTAGATTTAAGTGGAATAAACGCCACTTAGTAGTTTTGAGACCGTGATTAGCTGAGCGTCCTCAATTGTCTTTATATAGCTGTCAAACATTTCAGTATTCTGTTATTTTTATTAGTGATGATGGTTAGCCGTTTGACCACCAACTCACTTTTTCAAGTGAGATGTGGCCTAAGAGAAGCACGCTTTACCAGAAGGAACTTATTCACTCTAGATTTGAAGACTCCTTGATTATACTCATCTGGGAAAACAGACGCAGGCAGATCGTTCCACTCTTTGCCAGTACTTATAATAAAAGTGGAGCAGAAACGTTTGGTTCGGTACTGTGTTTTGATAATAAGTGGTCATATGAGTGGGACTTAAATGTGGCTTAAAATTTAAGTGGTGATCTAATTGATGTTTGAGTATACGATTCGGAACGATAACGGCGTCTCAAATAATTGAGACCATCTCAAATAGTAAAGTGGCGTTTCAGTATTCGGGCGTAAGGGAGTTTGACATTTTAAGTAGCTTATTACCAGTGACCAATTAGAGCAGGGGTTCTTAAGCTATGTGCAGCCACGGACCACTTTCAGAATTTATAGAAAGCCACTGACCCCTCCAGGCCAATAATATTGTGAAAAAAAAACTATTAAAAAAATAATTTTTATTAATTTACTCACACTAAGGTACCTACTCGTACTAATGCTTAATTCGACAAGATCTTTTACATGAAATTCAGCTCTCAACACTTCTTTAGATCTCATGTCAATTAAGAATTAATTTGAGCTACTGCGGACCACTTTCACACTTATTAAGGACCCCTTGGGGTCCGTGGACCCCACTTTAAGAAACCCTGAATATAGAGAGAACCACGCAATTAGAGAGAAGATCCGAACGCGTTTCCTGTATTTTTCATTGAAAAAAAACACTATGCTAAATCAGCTTCCTTGGCGTGTCACTGATTCTTTCGTGGTCATCCTGTTTTAGGTCAGTGACCACGTATGGTGGCCCTAGAAAAGGGTCTATGACCGTCGATGAAAGAATCAGTGTAGTGAAAGGATTAAAGTGCGCCTTAGAGCAGGAATTCTTAAAGTGGGGTCCACGGACCCCCTAGGGGTCCGTAATAAGTGTGGAGAGAAGATCTTGGTGAATTAAGCATTAGTAGGTACCTACGAGTAAGTGTGAGTAAATTACCAATAAAAGTGATTTTTTAAATTAGTTTGATTTCCACAATATTAATAGCCATATTGGCTGTGGCATATTAAAAATTCTGAAAGTGGTCCGTGGCTGCACAAAGTTTAAGAACCCCTGCCCTAGAGGCTCCTTTCGTGCTCATCAGCTGTCTTACGGTCAAATTAGTTCAAACTAAATTCTTCTCTGTGAAAGATTACTTCCACCTCTGACCAGCTCTTGTTTCCAGAATAAATATTGGTGGCGCATGGCCGCTGGGCTGGTGCTGCTCTCGCTGGCCGTGGTGTCGGCCGACGGCGAGGTGTGGGAGGACGCTGGCGCCGGCGAGCACGAGATACTGGTCCGCAACGAGAGAGGTGCCAAGAATAGAGGTCAGTATCTACACCATAAGTATGGTAAAAAAAAAAAAAATTATTATTATATATTCCGGACATATTCACACGGTCAACTGATGCCTAACTAGGCATAGCCTGTACTATGGGTACCAGAGACTGATATTATATAATAGATCAATATTTAACACCCAGACACAGAACAAACTTATGTGTTTATCACACAAATGTTTGTCCAGTGCGGGGATCGAACACGCGACCTCTAGCGCAGACGGCAGAGTTACTACTAACTGAGCTATGAGGCCAGTAAAATCGTTTCAATTCTTTGAATTGAAATGGTTTATTTTGATGAAAATATGGACTGTTCGATGTTTGTGATTAGAATAACAATGTGATGTGATGCCAGTATCAGTTGAGAAAAATATGAGTAACGACACGGGTCATTCAGGCCATCATATGCGTGTCACTAACCTAATTCAAGAGCTTTGTATACCTTACCTACTGGAGAGCCTAAGTCTACAATCAGTGCGTGTTGTGTGATGACTATTACGGCACTGAGACTTGGTCATAACTATTGGCCTCATACACAAGCTCAAAGTCGCCCAACGGGCTTTAGAGAGAGCTATGCTAGAGCTAGCTCGGAGTTTCACTACGTGATATTACGAAATGAGGGAATGCGTCGAGGAAGCAAGGTCACCGACATAGCTCCCAGATTAAGCAAGTTGATGTAGGCAAGACATATTGCGCGCAGAACCGACATCCGCTGGAGAGTAAAGGTTCTCGAATGGCGATCATGAACCGGGCGTCGCAGTGTTGGAAGGCCCCCCCCACCGACGACATTGAGAAAGTGGCGGGAAGTCGGTGGATGGAAAAGGCGTTCATCGTGGAACTCTTTGAGGGTTCTATGTCCAGCAGTGTACTTCTAAAGGCTGATGATGATGGTATACTTTGCAAGTCAACTACGCTCAGTGGCGGATTTGTAGTCTTGGCCGCTCTAGGCCCCAGGCCATGCGCCGCCCCTTTCTCAGCACCCATCATTAGACTAGGTACATAATGAATTTACTTTATTGCCAACTTTATCTAAATCAGAAATATTATTAACTATAATAGCTACTAATTTGTAAATATATTCCGAGATGATGAGATTTTCTACGACAATTTCTACAAATTTTTGGTCACGATTTGCTGCCCCTAATAACTGGCTGTCCTAGGCCCGGGCCTACTGGGCCTTAGGGCAAATCCGCAACTGACTACGCTACACTAAAACTATGAGCTTGGATATTAAACCTTAACCAAAGGGTAGGGTTTCAATACGACTGGCCGCTTAGCTTGTACAGAGCGAATGGGATGCTCTTAAATGATGCAAGCGGCTTGCTTCAGCTGACCCACAGGCGCATTCTGTAAACACATTTCGAATCTCAAAGAGCTGAATACGCGGTGGCTTTCAAATTTCGTATTCTATAGAACTCGAAAACGCCTGTGGGGCCTCACTGACGTGACTTTCGAAGTGATTTGAGTGAATTCGAGTTCGATTTTTTACAGAATACCTAGCTTAGCAGCTACTATTCAGAGACACGACTCAAACTATGATTTAATCACAGATCAGCTGAACTCTACTTAAGTATTGAATCTCTTCTCAAACATAGCTTTTATTCAAGAACGGTACTTAAACTACTCTCAGCTGAATCGAGTCTCAAATCTGTACTCAAATGTTCTCGTTTACATTTTGATTTATTTATAATTTTCGATCCGTTTTACGCAGAAATTCAAACAGCCAGGGTGGAAAGAGAACAGAACTATAAAGTGAAGTATAATGCATCAAAGTACGTGTAACAGAACGAAAATTTCATTTGATGAATGTCTAATCAAATCTAAACTCAAGCACCGATTTCGTCTGATTGACGTTTCAGAATAAGCATTTACTCAGGTGAACTGTGATCATTGAAGCTATACATAAATACTGTTTAAGAATTAGAATCTCGCCTCAAATCGAGATTTAAGTACAGATCAATGCTTGAGTCTTGTCTCTGAATACGAGCCCTAGACTAGCTAATACTAGTCGCGTTTATGAGCTGACTTGATTATGATCCGAGTCTGATCCAATTGTTAGATTTTCGTAAGCATCACAAAAAAACTTAAGTAGATTTAACTAGCTTGTACTTTTATTTAGAACAACTGGTTTAAACATAGGTAATCAGTTTCCCGTGGTGGCCCCGGCTGAAGAATAGGCCCCTCCATATCTACCTATCCGTGGATGTCGTAAGAGGCGACTAAGGGAAATAAGCTAGGGGATGGGCAGCAGCGTCCCTCATTTTAACAACGATAGCTCTAACTGCACTCGCCAACCCGCATGCCCAGCGTGGTGAGTTTGGGCTAATCCCCCCACATGATAAGGAATTTGCTCTGTCTGTGGGGGAGGCCATGTTCAGCAGTGGACGTCGAACGGCTGGATGATGATGATGATGAATCAGTTTCCAGTTAGATATTAATTAGTTTTTTTCATAGCTTTTTACTAATATTTTTTTTGTGTTAAATTTAAAGTACCTATGATAAACCTATTTTAATTTTCTCAAGCATTATTGCTATAGAATTGGATCGTGTTTACTGGTCGTGGTATTTGTACAGCTAGTAAGGTTCAGTAAGACAGAAATATTGTACGAAATCTACTGGCCTCATAGCTCAGTTGGTAGTAACTCTGCCTTCTGCGCTAGAGGTCGCGGGTTCGATTCCCGCACTGGACAAACATTTGTGACTAACACAGATGTTTGTTCTGTGTCTGGGTGTTAAATATGTATCTATTATGTATACCAGTCTGTGGTACCTATATTACAGGCTATGCCTAGTTTGGGATCAGTTGACAATGTGTGATATGTCCGGAATATTTTAATTTAATTTAAATTTAAATAAGGCGATATTGTGTTTCATGATCCGATAGGTAGTTACTTTGCTATACAAGCACAAGAGGGCATCTTAAATTACAATAGACTCGTAATGCTAGGAGCAATGTAACAATGGACCCAATGGACATAATACAACGGTTGTTTATCAGTATATAATGGTCAAATCCCATGCGGCCTATGCTCAATTAATAGAGCTTTGTTCTATGTACAACTCTACCTATAGTATAACAAATAATTCGATTTACGATTTTACAGTTCTCTAATGTCAAAACGCGTAATAAAGCTGTCACGTTCAGTCCATCAGTGCTGTAACAGATCAGATTAATAAATTAACTCCGAACTGTTCAGCCAGTTTTAGCCTAAAATTAAGTGACAAATTGTGATGCCCGCTCACCGTGGCCTACCGGAAATAACACGACGAACGTAGTGCGATCGAGTAAACCGTAGACAGGCTCCACACTCGTGATTCGCCACGACCATTGAACAAAATATGAACTTACTCAATAATTTTGAATCATCAGATCCAGGTGTTCATTTTATCACCTCACTAAATTACATTTTCGTCAAAAAGTGGCAGCACCCTAACTGTCAAAATGTGAATTTGATTATTTGTTAGACTATAGGTAACATACATCAATCTGGTGACTGACCTAATACGGATGACCAAAAAAGAATCAGTGTGACGACAAGCAAGGGACTTGCGTAGTGTTGCGTGCTGGCCGACGATGTGTATCATCTATTTATGTCACGGCAAAGTTAGAATTAACTTTCATCCTGCCCTTTGTTTTTGGAACCGTCGCCATCTTAAAATAAACAACTCTGCTCTCCGATGCATAAGTTGTTAGGAATTTCAGACATCTTGGATTTATTGTGTGACAACTCGTCTGCGTGCTGTCAAATAGTTTGATTTGCCGATATAGAACCTATACAAGGCAGCTCGATTCAGAGCTCATTCGAGCTTCAAAACAGCTGATTTGTGCCTATGCTTTTCAATGAAATATGACGAAATTCCCAGTCGTACAAAAAACTTTAGCGCAGATAAAGATATTGTTGATAGGGAACGCTGCTGCCCATCCCCTACAAGGTGATAAATAATATGTTCGACTAGCATCCGCCCGTGGCTTCGCTCGCGTGGTACCTACACATTCCACGCAGGTGCCAAGTTGATTTCTGCTGTAGTAGGATCTATGTGTCTGTTGGGTGTTATTTATTTTTTAAATAAATAAATATTTCAGACATAGCACGCACAGAAATGTTTTTAGGGTTCTTAAATAACAATAAAATAAATATTCCGAACATATAACACACGGTCAACTGATCCCAAACTAGGCATAGCCTGTACTATGGGTACCAGTGACTGATATACATAATAGATAAATATTGGACACCCAAACACAGAACAAACATCTGTATTCATCACACAAATGTTTGTCCAGTGCGGGAATCGAACCCGCGACCTCTAGCGCAGAAGGCAGAGTTACTACCAACTGAGCTATGAGGCCAGTCAATTATTATATAATATTATGTATATTATCATTATCTTTATCATTTTTGTCTCATTATCGCGAGAGTAGGCGGTGGGGTGGGGAAGCACATTCCACCTCCCACCCTGGGATGATGATGTATGTATTAACAGAAGCGTGCCGCTACGTGCGCGGCTCGTGGAGCGAGTGCGACGCCAAGACGAACGTGCGCTCGCGCAAGTTGACCCTCAAGAAAGGCGACCCCACCAACTGTGAGAGCATCAAGACCATCCAGAAGAAGTGCAAGAAAGGTAAGAGGAATGAAAGAAAGAAAAAACTTTTATTCAAAGTCATAAGGCTTCATGAAATCACTAGGATCACTTTGCAATAATGATAGGCACGCGCGCCGTGTTTGTTGCCTGATTCTTCTAGGCTTGGTCGCGGGGAACAGGTGGCTTCACCTAATTTCTTAGACGTTTAAGTCAAAGTAAAAGGCGTCTATTTAAACAAAATCACTAGGATCACTTTGAAACAATGATAGGCCCCAAGCCGTGTTTGTTGCCTGATTCTTCTAGGCTTGGTCGCGGGGCTTCACCTAGTTTCTAAGTCGTTTCAAAGTGGTCCTTGTGATTTTATTGAAATAGACGCCTTTTGACTTTGACTTAAACTAGGTGAAGCTACGCCTGTTCCTCACGACTAAGCCTAGAAGAATCAGGCTCGAGATTCATAATTTGAAAATCATAAAAAATATTACTTTTAGTCTATAGATATAAGGTACTTAATTATGTAAAGGTGTTTTTTCTTGACCGATATTTTTTTTTTCTTAGCTTGCCGCTACGAGAAGTCATCTTGGAGCGAGTGCAGCCCCAACGGTGAGATGTCCCGGACCGACATGCTAAAGGCCAACAGCGACCAAACCTGTGACAAGAGCCGACGCATCGTCAAGAAATGCAACAAGAACAAACAAACTAAGGCCGCCAAAGACAAGGGTGCCTATATATACTATACTTCATGCTAATAAAGCCATTCATTCATTCATTCATTCAAGGCCACTGATAGATAACATTTCTTTATGTACCAGACACACGGACAACAAAGTGATCACAGAGTTCTTTTGTATGGTACGGTCTATTACGGTGGTATGTTCAGCAGTGGACGTCCTACGGCTGAAATGATGGGGATGAAATATTTTATTGCGTTCTATTGTGATTTGTATTGTGTGCCAAGTTCGTAAATAAATGTCTTGATTTTTATTTACAGGTCGCCGAAATCGCCAGTAAGAGAAGGGGCCTAAGTTACGTTAAGGTTCTTTAATTGTGATGTTTTCTTGGTTATTTAAGTAATAGTGCCAAATATCTACATAAATAATTCACTCAATGTTATAATAAACTATATTTATCCGTAATAGTAGCTGCATTACATACAAACGGTACAGTTTATCTCTTAAACATTAGGTGATTTAGTACGTATTCATTTTATTATCACTGGTTTAAATCTTTGATATTAAAATAAATAAATAAGTACTTAAATAAAAACGTGAGTTTTATTTTAGTTTAACCCTCTATCAATTTTTCTACTATATCGTCTGCCTCTACCTATAACTTACTGACTCATGGGTTCGAATCCCGGAAACGCACTAATATTTTTTTATTTTCGAATATTGTACTTATGTGTGTGTGTATCTGATTATTTTTCCTTTGAACCTCAGCTTGTAGGATCATAGATAGATACATAGAAAATTCTTCATTGCTCATAAAAATAGTATAGAGGTGAACTTAATGCTAAAAAGCATTATCTTCCAGATAAGCTTTGTGTTTATGGACAGATGTGAAGGTAGTGCACAGGTTAGGGAACTGTTGAGGGCATAAAAACTAAAATAAAAATAATAACGATACTAATTCAATTCTTTTTTCTTAAATACTTACCTACTAATATTGAAAAAAACTGCCTGTGGCTGAACTCTGTATTCTGCTTGTAGTCTAGAAAACAGACATCATTCGTAGAATGAATCTAGCTTACTTTGTCACCTTTTTGTCTATTATTGTGCTTGATAATATCTTTTTTATCGAGTTTAATGAAAAGTCAGTGGCAGTGGGCCGGCCATATAGCTCGCAGAACCGACAACCGTTGGGGAACAAAGGTTCTCGAGTGGCGACCACAAACCGGACGACGCAGTGTTGGAAGGCCCCCCACCCGATGGACCGACGACATTGTTAAGGTTGCGGGAAGTCGGTGGATGGGAAAGGCTCAAGACCGTTCGTCATGGAACTCCTTGGGGGAGGCCTATGCTCAGCAGTGGACTTCATCAGGCTGATGATGATGATGACGAATGAAAAGTCAAACTTTGCTAAGTAGTTTATTGAATAATTTAATACCGTCTTCCGCCGATGCGTTCGAGCCTGATTCAATTTCTCGAATAAATGTGCACCTATATTCATACGTCTCCCATCAAATATTGAATGAGACTCAAACGCAGCGCAGATAGCGGTCAATAAATAAATAATTTAATCTTAAAATAACAATAAATATTCAAAATAATTATAGAAAAATCGTAAAAAAATTTGACAGTGAGACTGTCTCTAATACTATTCCGCAAACTAGTGTTCCTCGGAGCATCGCCCCGGGGAACTAACGTGCTGTCGTAAATATCACAGGTTTGGGTGCTTAGACGGGCAATTGAAATAGAGCGGCAACTTTTACGGCTGAATTGATCCATTGTTGCCGTGAGCGATAAGGGCAGAAACGGTGGAAAAAGCAAAAATACGGGTCTGCTGTATAAGTAAGAAAATTGCTTCATATTTCATAGCTGGTAGCACCCGGGTTAGCACAAGTGACGTTAGATCACTTGAACAGTTGCTTGGCGTAGTGCCATATTCTGAAGAAGTACTCGTCTCGCCGGAGCAGCGAGCCCCTCGCGTAGGACCTGATGTCAGCGTCCATATTGTGGTCACGGAGCCACGAGGTGGTCGTCTGGCTGAAGGAGGTAGGCTCGGTGGCTTCGGTGATTTCACCGTGTTCTTCGTCAGCGTGCGAATCTGAAAATAAATTGTTTTGTTACCCATTATCCACTTGAGAAACTTTCTGCCCCAACGGCCATCATCAAGAGGAGGTAGGGCACAGTGAGATTTTCTCGTTCTGAATTGGAGCAGCCCGCCTGGGTACCTCCGCCTTACATAAGATCGCAGCCAAATAACATTATTTGTTTCAAATAGTTTTGTGTTCCTGCGATGAGTAAGGTTGCCAGAGCTCTTTAGGGGGGGAGGGGGTTCGGGGTCGGCAACGCGTGCGTGATGCCTCTGGTATTGCAAGCGCTCATAGGCTACGGTAACCGCTTACCAACAGGTAGACCATATGCTTGTTAGCCACTTCAGTAGTATAAAAAAAAAAAAAAAAAGCTCCGAGCTATGGGCAGGTTCGCTATGTATGTGTTAAGTAGAGTAAATTGTGTACGAAAGAAGCCTCGAAGTGGTGCACTTTAATCCTTTCACTACACTGATTCTTTTATAGTGATAGGCCCTTTTCAGGGCCACCATACCTCAACCTGGTCACTGACCCAATACAGGATAACCAAGATAGAATCAGTTACACGACAAGCAAACAATTGAAAGTGGTTAGGTCCTGCTACGCGCTGAGAAGCCTAGGATGTGTGTATCATCTCGGCTCTAAACAATAAAATTATTTTGCATTGGTAGAATTCAGAAGTTGAGGAGCGATAGGTTAGCGTGGTATGGGCATGTCATGCGGACGGAAGGATGTTATGTGACTAGAACTGTGGTAAATAAATGCGGAAGTATATAAGGGAAGAGTGGACTGAGTAAAGAAAAGAAAAGATAGAAAGATTGTGTGAAAGACATGAGTAAGAAAGGCGTGAATACTGATATGACGGCTGATAGAGGTGAATGGAAGATAAACACATGTTGTGCCGACCCCACATGAAGTGGGATAAGGGCAGGGAGATGATGATAGAGTCCAAACTCAGGTATAACATAAAGTTCTGGGGATATAGCTATGATTATAATAAAAAAGGTCTTCGTGATGCAGAAAAGGGAAAGCCACGCCTCTATGCTCATTAAAGCTGTTGATATGAGTGTAATGCTTACCTTCTCCAGGAATAACTTTGAATGGTTCGTCCGACTCCAGCGGCTCACTGAGTCCGATCTCGTTTCTCGCGTATATCCTGATCATATACGTGTGGTTCTCATTCAAGTCTCTGATGTTGAACTTCAGGGTGTGGGCGTCGACTTTGCCCACTTCCATCCACATGGTTTTGGTGACGTCGCGGATGGCGATGTTGTAACCCAGCAGTGGGGCGCCGCCGTCCCATTCGGGGATACCCCAGCACGTCATGACAATGTTGTTGCCAACCGTGCGGATTTCAAGCGGGGCGGTCGGTGGGGATGGTACCGCTGTAAAAAATAAGGCGTAAATGTATAAATCTTTAAAAATCAAGTTTAACGTCAAAAAAAACAGACTTTAATGAAGAGTCAGTAGGATCAAACTCCTTGAGCCCATCATGTAGAGCACCTATTATTTATTTATTCATTATTTTATTTATTTGGGTAAATAAACAGTGACTCAATAAAACAGAAGCTGTAACATAAATGGTAAATGAACAGATAATTGTGACACCAACACCGTCTACCACGGATTACTTAAAAATTCTTAGATTAGGTAGTTATCTATTTTTTTTTTTTTTTTTTTTAATTGATAATGGTGAGGCGTTTGGCCACCAACTCACTTTTGCAAGTGAGATGTGGCCTAAGATGGAGCACGCTTTCCCAGAGTGAACTTATTGACCCTAGATTTGAAGACTCCTAGATTGTACTCTAGATTCTATCTACATAGATTTTCAAGTAATAGCTTTTTAAATGTACTAGCTCGTGTTGCCGCTATATCTAGCGAGTTGAAATTATTGTTAAAGGAATAAATAAGCCGGAATAAGGGTGAACGTTTACCAGCATTGGTACGGCATCGAGGTCTATCTAACCTAACGGTAGCATTACTGCGCATGCGCGAACTAATGTCATTTGTTCACCCCAGGAAGACACAGGCCACCAACACTTTCGATTAAAAAACAAAAGTCATCCACATCAAGTTAGGAGATAGCTAGCAGCGTCCCCCATTTTCACAAAGATAGCTCTAACTATAGTCGCCAACCTGCGTGCCCACATAATAGGAATTCCCTCTTGAATCTGGGGAGGCCATGTTCAGTTGTCAGTCACTATTGATACTCACTAGCATGCTTCTCTAATAGCACTGGCTTAGTTGGTGTCGGCAGGCTGACTCCAATAGCGTTCTCCGCTGATATCCTGAAGATCAGTTCCTCCTTCTCCTTAATATTTTCAAGGCAATGCTCGTACACCGACCCGCTTACTGTGATAATCTTTGTCCAGGACTTTGCGCGGACCGTCTTGTACTCTATTATGTAATCTGGAATCACGAATATAATTTTTAGAGGTGATTACTACAAGATATATTGATTTAAATCACTAAAGGTTGGGGAAAATATCACCAACTCAAAATATTAATTATTTTCAGCCTTCTAGACAAACTTGTTTTCCACTAGGTGGTGTTTTTTTTTATACAACTAAGGTAGCAAACAAGCATACGGCCCACCTGTTGGTAAGTGGTTACCGTAGCCTATGTACGCTTGCAATACCAGAGGCATCACGCACGCGTTGCCGACCCCTTAAAAAGTTCAAAACGCCCTTTTTGAAGAACCCCATACTGTAGTCCTTAGGGAAAACCTTAGCAGGGAGATCGTTCCACAACCTGAGTGTTCGCGGGAGGAAGTTCCTCTGAAACCGCACGGTACGTGGTGGGATGAAAGTAGGCATGGATAAGAATACCAAGATTTTGCATCCGCAGTGGATGCAAAATCTTGGTCTCTCTGGAACTATTTAGTGCTACAATAAAACGAGGTGTTTAAAAATCCAATAAGTATGGAGGAATGCAATAAAACTTACTCGTGACGACGCTTCCGCCGTCGCTTTCTGGCGCCACCCATTGGAGCGTCACAGATCGTGACGTCATATCCTTTATCAATACGTCTCGGGGCGGCGAAGGTGCAGCTAGAAAGGAAAGGAAATATTCAATATCACTTTGACATCCCCGCTAGGTACCGATTCTGCATTCCTTGATAAACTGAGCCTGAGATCGATATGATTCCGATGTTACGAGTATTAGAGGCGTGAATATCTTTCTGTATTTCCTACAGAAATGAAATGAAACGTTTTTAGGGTTCTTATATCACTGGGTACTAAAGACGCTTTACCAGGATGGGTTATAAATAATACTCCCCCAAATAAGACCCAAACACCAACACACGCCAAAGATTTCGATTGAAATCATTCATAATCGACATTAAACCTATAGTTTGAAGTCGTCCATATACTTTTTTGTAAAAGCTTTGTTTAGATCTTAGACATTTTATCGATCGTTAGCTTTAGCTGAAACGTAAAGAACTGCAGCTGGATCATTAATCAATAGCGTATTACGAACATCTAAAAACAAATGAAAGCTATCGTTCAGCTGCGTTTCGATTGCAATTGATTGACAAGTTTATTATAATTGACCACCTGCAAACGATAGCTCTGATCCAGTTCACAAACGTCTACTCACTACAATACTTACTTAGCGTCTTTCCAATAGTAATCCTCTCGTCTGACTCGTAAGCCAAGCTCGTCCCAATCTCGTTCCTCGCGTATATCCTGAACTGATAGGTCGTATTCACAGTGAGCTTCTGTATTTTAGCCACAGTGGTTGTCACTGTCGCAACTGATTTCCACTCCTGGCCTTCGATCCTCATTTCCACGTTATAGTCGAGGATGGGAGAGCCTCCGTTTCTTTCAGAGGGATACCAGGTAATAGTGAGGGAGTCCTTGTTGATGCCATAGAGACCAAGGGGGCCTACAGGTGGTGAAGGCACATCTGTAAGAGGGCGTTTGTTATTGAGAAAACGTTGCGCTGTGCTATTTATGGTTTTCTAGCTTCCTCCCGCATCTCTACTCAAGTTACCAAATATGGTAAACAGTCATGAGTGGAATTTCGTGGGGTTATTTCAAAGGCAAGAATTTGACAGCATTTTTTATGAAACAAAATGTCAAGTTGCTGTCTGAGTAGAGTGAAAACATAATTATCGACTTAATAATGACGGCCTAGAGACAAGTACATATATCCATCCGAAATACTGACTAGGCAGTCTGGATGTGCAAAAAATGTAATGTTCTCAAAATATAACATACCCAGAGCAGTCTTGATCACAATAGGTTCACTCTCCAACGCTTCAGAGAATCCGATAGGGTTTTGCGCCATAACACGGAACATGTATTCACAGTTCTCATTCAGTCTCTGTATGCAATACGTCTCTACATCTTTGTTCACGTCAGCGACTTTTACCCATTGGTTGATTTCAGGCTCATGTTTTTCAATGGCGTATTTCGTGAGCTCCAGGCCTCCGTCGTCTACTGGCGGCTTCCATTCGATGGTGACGGACTCGCGGCTTATCTCACGCATTATAACAGGGCCTTCGGGCTTGCTGGGCTTGTCTGAAATGGAGAGTTTTGTTTATTATTGGTTCTCTTCGAAAGTTCTAAGATTTGAGAATACTAGATGATGAAGATACATATTATATACAAAGTCATAAATAAAGTTAAATAGACAATAAAGTTTGTAGGAGTCTGGGAAATCCGTCTATTTCATTTTAAATAATTCCTGTGAGTCATGACAGTTCCAGCTAATTCATTCAGCTGCTTTAGGTAGCAATTTTGATAAAACTTCTCGTAAAGAAGACAAAATACCGAAAAAGCAATTTTAAAAAAAGCAACAATAATCGTTATTTTCTTCGCTTTGTTTTTATGCCCAGTTTGGGATAGTATTCATAATATGAATCATCTTGTTAACACTTACCATAAACTTTGAGCGATAGTTCAACAGTCTTCGTTGCCGCCTTATTGGTCGCCTCAATGGTGTATTTACTACTATGCGACCGCTTACACGACTTTATCCTAATCGTGCTGACATTATCTTCAGTCACTATCACAATTTCCTTAGACTTTTCTATCTTTTTACCGTTCCTGTACCAAGAAACAGTAGGGTTTGGTATGCCTTGTATCACGGCTGAGACAGACCATTCGTCGCCAACCTTGCGTTTCTGGTTAATTTCTTCTTCTGTTACGATGATAACAGGTTTCTGCTGGATCTCTAGCGTACACGAGGTTTCAACCTCGCCGAATTCATTGGACGCTATGCATTTGTAAACTCCCTCGCTTGTTGTTGTAGTTGTGACGACAAGAGTAGCGACGCGGTTAACGTATGTAGCCTTAGCGGTCTTGAGGGCTTTTCCGTCTTTGTGCCAAACAACTTTAGGTTGTGGAACTCCACCGAATATACAGTTCAGCTCAATATCCTCAACCAGGGAACTAACCACATCACGCAGTGGTTTTTCTACAGTAGGAGGTTGTGATTTCGTGATCTTTTCTATCTTGATGTAATCAGACACTTCGGAAGACTCGCTCACGCCTACTTCGTTCACCGCAAACACCCTAAATCTGTATGAGGACTTTGTTTTCAGATTCTTGACATAGAATTGGGTCTTGACGATCTTTTCTATTGACGTCCATCTAAAAAAGAAATAAAGATATCGATATTATATTCAAGCTTGTGAGAGTCATAAGTAATTTGATGTTGTAATCCCAACGGCTGCACCAGAGTTAACGTTCAGTGGAAAACGTAATGACTTTTCTATAAATTTTACTTACTCAGTGGTGTTAATTTCCTGGTATTCAAGAATGTAAGAGTCGATTGTAGAGTTGCCGGTGTCTTTCGGTTCGTCCCAGCAAACGTTGACTGAGGTATCATCTGTTTCCAGCATAGCGGGTTTGCCTGGTGGTGATGGTATGTCTGAAAAAAAATTGTCATTGTCAGAAACGCACTACACAAATAACCCTGGCTCTATTATTATCTCTTCGTCAACTCATACTGAATAGAAGTCAATTACTTCTATTCACCCGCATCATATCGATTGCCCTTTATAGGAAACAAAAGTCTCAGAAAAATTAAGGTATTACCTGTATGATATAACGACCGAGTCATGTGCACGTCATAATAGAACAAACATATTATGCTATAGGTACTAACCTAGAACAATAACGTTGATATCGGTAACGGCTTCTCCGCAGTTATTCTCTAGTTTCAGTCTGTACGACCCTGCGTCTACATGCTCCACCTTCTTGATGGTTAGACTTGCAGACTTAGAGTCAATTGTTGGCTTCGTATGCTTGGACTTCTTGATGATCTTGGAGTTCACGACCCATTCGTCATTAGGCTGCGGAATTGCCTCGTAATGTACAGTTATCGTGACGTCATTGCCACGTCTTATCCTGTACTCGCTATCGTAGTTGATGATTCTTGGAGAGAACTCTACCACTGAAAAAATTAAACGTTTTACAATGTAATAATGCGGCATTAAAACGTTGTGTATGGTGTAAGACGTAATTGATTATTTATGTTAAGTAGATTTTATTATTGGAAATAATGTTCATAAATTGTTTGTTTTACAAGACTTACTTTCAACTTTCAGTTTAGTAGAGCATTTGGCATCAAGGAGACACACGGAATACTCCGTTTGATCGTCCTCGTTGCACTTCCTTATAATAAGTGTACGTTTAGTAACGTCTGAGATCAATGTGAACTTTTCTGAATCTTCAATCAGAGTCTTCTTCTTATACCAGGTAACCTCCAGGGTATCGTCGGGTATTTCTACGGTGAGGTACGCGTCTGTATTAGCAGGCACCACGATGACTTCAGGAAGTCTCAGTGTGAAATCTACAGATGGTTCCTCGACGATAAGCTTGGCCGCGCATCTATCATTACCCACTTCACAAGCATATTCACCCGCATCGTCACTATCACAGCCGTAAATTTTCAGCTTCTGTTTCTTACCATCGATTGTAAGCTGAATATGATTCGAAAACTGAATTTCTGATCCGTCCTTGAACCACTGTACCAATGCATCTCCCTTCGTAAGTTCGATTTCAAATGTCGCCTTATTTCCCTTGGAAACCACCTGGTCTTTGAGTCGTGATATGATCTCAGGAGGCAGCTCTACGACTGTCACTTCTGCAGTGCACGCGTCATCTCTGAGCGTGCAAGTGTATTCACCTTCATCATGGACCGAAGTGTTCCTGATGTAAAGCTTTCTTATGTGACCACGTTTTTCAATTTCATATTTGTTCTTCTTAGGTTTAATTTGCTCTCCGTCTTTTTCCCAGAATACGTCAGCTGTTTCTGAATTCACTTCAACTTCGAGTATAGCAACGTCTCGTTCTTTGACTTCGAAGTCTTGCAACTTACGAATAAATTCAGGAATGGTTTCGTGAACAATCAGCTTTGTGTTAGTTTCTTGGTCCTTCACCACACATTTGATTACACCCAAGTCAGTTAGTTTAGTCTGCTTGATTCGCAGCTTATGTACTCGTCCTTCTTGGATGATCTCTCTATGATCCATGCCGCTCACTTCCTTGTTATTGTGGTACCATTTTGTAGAGACGGTATGAGACGTTTGACATTCTAACGTAACTGTTTTTCCTTCTTCTGTCTCGTAAAGTTTACTGAGCTTCTTCACAAACGTTACTTTATCAACATCAATGGTCACTTTAGCTCCGTGAGATGATTTACCCGCGCTATTTGCTGCTACACATTTATAATCACCAGAATCTATTTCGGAGTCAACTTCCTTTATTATCAACTCTATATTTTCACCATCAAAGTTCTGTGTAACAGTTTCCGATGGCGTTATGACAATATTATTTCTGTACCAAGTTATTATTGGCACAGGATTTCCAGTTACTTTAGCCGTCAGCTTTATTGTTCCTTTTTCTTTGACGGTTATTTCTTGGAATCTGTGTATGAATAGCGGTGGCTCAGCATTTTCTTCAGTAGGTTCTGAAAACAAATCAAAAGTTGTGGGATTAAGTAAACTACCAATTTGATTGATCTCTCTTTGACTAATAATTATGTTCATATTAAATAGATACGCAAGAGATTACCTTCTATTGTAATAACAGCACTTGTCTCAGTAGAACCTTCTGAATTAACAGCCTTTAGTGTGTAAACTCCATCATCCTTTCCTTTCTTCGGTTTCACGATAGTTATGGTATGCATGTCACCGTCAGATTTTGTAGGCATAGATTTTACCGGTTTATTGTTTTTAAACCAAGCTACTGTTGGTGCCGGGTTTCCAACGACTTGAGTGGAGAGTACAATGCTCTCTCCTTCTCTTATCGTCATGCTCTTCAAAGGTTCGATCACTTGAGGTTTCTCCTTCTCACCAGTCTTAATTTTAAGCACGATTGGCAGGCTTGCTTCACCTTCTCTATTTACAGCCATTACTGTATACGTTCCTTCCTGGAACTTCTTCACGTCCGATATTTTTAGGACGCTGCAATACATGTGCATATCGGACTCGGTTGCTATGGAAACATTTTCAGTGGGAGTTATTTCTTCACCTTTGAAGAACCATACGATGTCAGGCTCCGGGATCGCTACCAGTCTGCACTCCAAGTATATTTGCGAACCTTCATCTACGTATTGAGCTTTGGGTCGCTTTGAGAATGTGGGAGGAATGCCTTCCAGTATATCGGCCAGAGAAGACTCCCTTGAAAGACTCTTTCTGGAAAGGATGGTCATTTCAGATCCATGGTCTGACAGAGGAGCTTCTACGATGAGTTCAGTAGTGCTTGACGCGAATCCAGCTGCGTTTTTAGCCACACAGGTAAAAGTGCCAGCGTCTTCAGGGAAAACTTCGCGAATGATAAGCGTCGCTACGTTGTCATCATCGTAGTACATCTGGAAATCCTGCGATGGTTTAATGATGGCCGTCTGTCTGAACCAAGTAATCTGCGGTCTGGGGTATCCTTCCACTTGGCATTCAAACTGCACGGTTGATCCGTCCGGAGTGTGTTTGGGTCTTAGTTTTTCAACGAATATAGGAGCCACAGCCTGTTCCTCAGATGACGGTTCTGTAACAATTTAGTGTAAAATATACCTATGTTCTTACTTAACTTCTGAGTTACTTATTAGTCTCCAGTGACATTTATTTTATAACTTCAGTTAAATAATGAAATATATTATGTATTGTAAGTACTTACTCTCAAATACAGGTAGTTTATCGATCTTTTCGTTGAGCTTCTTTTGCAAGTAAAGTGTATAATTCGCTTCGTCCATCAAATACTGCGCAGGTACCCATCCTTTCTCCTCTGTGAGATGTTTGCGGACGAACCACCAATCTTGGTTAGTTGTTTCTGAAAGAGGAAAGCTTTCATGTTTAGTGTGATTATTTTTTATTTTATATTTTTTTGTACTTTTTTTACACAGACATAGTGATGTACAATTCTGAAACATCAATTTGATAAAAAATAAACTTCTTACTCAATTACTATTTTCACAATCATTAGCCCATTGAAGTCAATTACTAGGCCTCCCCTAAAGAGAGACATGACGAACGGTCTTGAGCCTTTTCCATAGGATAGGACGTTGTTCATATCAGAATGATATAATTTCTTACAAATAACCGTAATGTAATCGAAACATTCGAATATTACGAGGCGAGACTCAAGACAAAATGCCTCAAACTAATTAAACTCCTTTTTAGGAAGCGATTTTATTACTTGCTTAGAACGGTGAAGGAGAACATCGTGAGGAAACTTGCGGTTTAGTCAGCTGCAGCTGCGCTGACAATGTCTTTCCTGTGGATAAGGCCGACTAGGCTGACAGGATGCTATAGGTCTTGGGCAAGCGTATTCCATCATAAACTAGTAAAAAGTTCCTACTAACGCTGTATAAATCTTATAGAATAAACTAGTATTTCGCGTTGTGCGCGAGCTGCTTGCAGCTCTCGAGATTCTCTTTCCTTGCTGTACACCTAAGATGACATTGTTGGTAGAACACCAATGATGCCATAGCCTTCATTAAGAAAAATAAACATTTTGCTATAGTACTGCATATTGTTACGGAAATAGAGGAAATATAGTACGGCCTTGTTTTACCCAGGATATAGAGACGTTCGCCTTCAACCAGGTTGATGGCTTCATCCGTCTCTGCTACGTAAGAGTACACGGCGAACACCGTGTCTCCACTGCGGACGTCCAGTGGGGTCTCTGTGAAAATAACAAACATGAGAGAAATGTCACCACGTCGCGCGAAGAAATTCTGGTAAGTCTACTCAAACATGCTTTACTTTATCACGTCTTGGGTAGAAATAATGGTAAGTCTACGCAAAGTTTCTATAAAACAAACTGCACTATAAAACGTGTTGTGACGACGATAAATTTGTTTCGCTACCGATTTGTATAAAATTTCAGGGTTAGGAGCTTTACGACTACATCTCTATTTGACTAAGTTATTAGAATAGATTTTTAGGCTCGTATTCAGAGACAGGACTCAAGCATAGTTTTAATCACAGATCAGCTGAACTCTACTTAAGTATTGAATCTCTTCTCAAACATAGCTTTTATTCAAGAACGGTACTTAAACTATTCTCAGCTGAATCGAGTCTCAAATCTCTACTCAAATGTTCTCGTTTACATTTTAATTTATTTATAATTTTCGATCCGTTTTACGCAGAAGCGAGGGTGGAAATAGAATAGAACAATAAAGTGAAGTATAAATATGCATCAAAGTACGTGTAACGGAACGAAAATGTCATTTGATTAATGTCAAATCAAATCTCAACTCAAGCACCGATTTCGTCTGATTGACGTTTCAGAATAAGCATTCACTCAGGTGAACTGTGATCATTGAAGCTATACATAAGTACTGTTCAAGAATTAGAATCTCGCCTCAAATCGAGATTTATGTACAGATCAATGCTCGAGTCTTGTCTCTGAATACGAGCCCTAGTGTTCCGTCCATGTTTTGGAAAAACGGAACACATTAGTCTACCTCCGGCGTCTGTCTGTCTGTCATTTCCTAGAACTAAACCGAAAAAGTGACAGCACTCTAACAAAAAACGTGAATAATAGTCAAAACGTGAATAATATTTATTTGTTAGACTATAGCTACGCAAGTATTACACCATGGCCAATTTATTTATGTTGGGTACCTTGTGCATGAGTCAGATATCCTAGTATAGAGTACAACAGGACCTTTGTGAACCGGCTGAGACGTGAAAATGTGCGGGTTCAATTCCTTCTGCAAGGTGTCTTCTAGTTCACGGGTAGACGGGTTTTATCTCCGTCATCAGTACATTATTGTGAAATATTATTTAATTTTGTGTAATTACCTGGAAACTCTTGCTCTCTGGATATACTCATTGACACGTCAGCTTCTGTGAATTAGGAAAGCAAACGTGAAAAACGGAACACTGATCCAGATTTTTAAACAAGCAAAAGCGAAAGAGAGAAAAAGCTGAATTTAATGAAGCTCGATTAAGCATAAAAAACATGGTTACATAATAATTATTCTCCACAAAAATTTATAGGTCTCGTAGCAGGTAAGCAAACAATGATGAAATATATTTACTTGTACCTAACCTACTTGAATATCTCGTCATTGAATACCCTGTAGTACCTACTACCTAATAACATATTATTAAACTTATTAACTCGTGCTTTGGATGGACCAACTGCATAAACGACGACCTCGTTGGCGCAGCGGGTGAGTCGCAAGGGATGCGGGTTCAATACCCGCTGCGGGACAAATGTTTGCATGATCTGCAAATTTAGCCTAGCAAAAAGTACTTGGAATTATATTCTTACAATAAATTATATTAATAAACAAGTTTTGGTTGGTACCTTAATAATTATTCTAAGTAATATAATGTGATTGTACAGTGTTGGGTGTCAAGTTTAATCTCAGCACCTCCCAACACAATCTAAAGTTCCTGCATTGTTTTAAGTTGTCCAAGAAATAAAATAATTCCACAATCTTCGCAATCTATGAAAGTCCTTAAAATAACCTATGGGACCTGTAAGTAGTTAACATAGTAGTTCGTCCACTGCTGAATTTTGCCGCCATTTTAGATCTCTATGGGTGCAGAGTGACCGATATTTTCCCTGCTCATGGCGCGCACCCATTGGTCGTCTTTCCACCTGGTAATTGGGAGCGTCATAAGCTGTGGTTTCCGAACTGCAAGGCTATGCAAGGGTAACCTCAGAGACGTCAAAGGCGTCTAGACCACTCCGGATCGGCCTGTGTGGTCTAGATGCCTTGTACTTAGCACCTGCCTGCTTTTTCATTTATTCATCACCACCTCAATAGGGCATTTATATCGACGCGCAAGTTGTCAAAGCAACTATTAATATAGCATTATATATGAGGTAAGATAGAATTATATTTTAGTAAGCAGCACCGGTATCGGTGAAAGCAATTTTACTTCATTTTAGCTGTTGCAGGTACATACATTCACAAAACTGAGCTATACCTTGTAATTGCGAAGGCTTCCTAGGCTTTCGCTTTGCTGATATCGTTAGTTGTTCTTCATGATAAGTGTCTTCTTTTACCGGCTTTGGTTTGAACTCAACACTCAGTTCTTCTATTTCACTGACCTCGTAGGCAGGTTTCTTCGGCTTTCGCCTTATAACCATTTCAACATTCTCTTCAGATTCAGCCTCACTTAAAATAATTTCCTCGGGCTCGTTCTGATCTTCAACTTCTTGAGTAATCTGAATTGATGTTTCATCAGCTGCTTCAGATAGAGTTACCTTTTTCTTAGGCTTCAATCTTATCTTACTGGACAGTGACATTTCCTCCGTAGAGTATTGTTCAGTGAGTGGTTTCACGTCAAAACTAACTTCTTCTTGATCATCAACCGTATATTTCGGTTTTTTATCTAATGTTATGCTAATGTCTTGTACTATCTCTGAAGGCTTTTCAGTGATTTTGGGCCTCGTCATTGTCACACTGGCCATGATATCTTCAGAAGTTATTACTTTTTCTGGAACTGCCTTTTTCAGTGGCATTAAGACCTGTGTTGTTTTATCATTTTCCTCAACATCACTCTCGATAATTTCTAAAATATCAGGACCTTCTTCGTCTTCGTAAAATTTAATAGATGTTTCATTGGCTTCCTCGCTGAACGTTGGCTGTCTTTGAGGCTTGAGTTTTACTTTGCTGGACATGGAAATTTCTTCTTCCGCGTAAGAATCCAAATGAATATTAAATTCTTGTTCGACATCTTCTTTTGTTTTAGTACTTTTTGGCCTGAATGTAACATTTTCGGGTTCAGTGATCTCAGGTAAAACTATAGAAGATTTTCGTACAGGTTTTAGCTTCTTTTTTATTGTAATTTCTTCAGTTATTTCTTCAGTCTTTTTCACACTTGGCCGTCTTGGTTTAATTGTAAACTGCTCAGGTTCTTCTTGTATTATTTCGTCTTCCTCTTCGGGCTGGGTCTCGTTTTGTTTAACAGCATCCACTATATCTTCGTGACCAAACATAGGTTTCTCTAATTCTGTTTTCTCTATATCTGGGAGATCAGGCTGTTTGTAAGCTTTTTTCTTTATTTGAGATGCTTCTTTGACATTTCTAGACAAAATACCATTTTGTCTAACGCTCCCCAAGAAACTAATTGGAGATTTTATTATTTCTGGTGGCCAGTCACCAATATATGTGATTCGACTTTTTAGCTGAAATTTGGGCAATGCTGTTACTTGAGTTTCAGATTTAGGCTTTGGAGCAGATTTCTTAAGTTTTAGTTTGGCAAACTGTGGTCCCTCAGTGTTCTCTGCGTGTTGCGGTTCATCAACTTTAAGAACTTTTCTTTCAATTTTCATTGGTGTTAATTTTGGCTTTGGTTTTACTAGTTTCTTATCGGGAAGAGTTTCTTTTCCTTGATCTTCTTCCGAAGGTTTTGGTTGAACATCTTCTCCTTCTTTAGGTAATATTATGTATGTTTCATCATCTTCCGTAACAAGAGGAATGGATTCCTTATCTAATTCAACCTTCTTCTCCGGTACTGATGGTTCTGCTTCTGGAGTTGCTGGTTGCTGTACTACATCTAATTTAGGCTTGATTGCTTTTTTGGATTTCTTTCGCACTTTTGTATCCTTTTCTATCGTAAGTTTTCCAGCTTCATCTGATAAAACAATTTGTTGTTCGACTTCCTTTGGCTTAGTATGTAGTTCAATGACATCTTGACTATCTTTCGGCTCAGAATCTGTGGATTCGATTAATTCTAGTGTACTTTCTTGAGGCTTTCTTTCTACAGGCTTAACTTCAGAAATTGAATCTTGTTCTTCCTGTTTAGTTTCAATGGTAACTTCTTGTGTTGGCATTTCTGCCTTAGGCATCTGCTTTTTCTTGAGCTTCACTGGTTTTTGAATGGTCTTTTCGGGTATATCTTCTGTCGTTTCTGTAATTTCTTTTTCAACAGGTGAGTCGGGTTTGATTTCTTTAATTTCTTTAACCGTTGGAGCTTCTGGGAATTCGATCGCTGCTTCCGGCTCATGTTTTTCAATCAAATCTTTATGATTGGGCGTAGTTGATTTTGGTCGGATCACATCAGGTTCGGTAGCAACTGGTTCTTTAATTTCAGCTTGGAGTTTTTCTTCTCGCGTTGCAATCTTGTCTTTGATTTCCTCAGGTATTTCGTCACTGAAATCTTCAGGTTGTTCTACCTGATATTCACTTGGTACTTCGGACGATTTCGTTGAGAAATCAAACTGTTCAGGTTTTTCAAGTTCCACTTTTACCAGGTCAGGGATTTTTGGTACTTTTATTACTTTTTTCTTTAACTTCAATGCCTCTTTCACATTGCGAGATAAGTCACCATTTTGCCTTACGCTTCCCAAAAATGTGACTGCAGGTGTAATTATTTGTGGAGGCCAATCATTTACATACCTAATGCGACTTTTCAACTGCACTTTGGGTAAAGTAATGACTGACGTTTCTTGTTTTGGTATAATTGAAGGCTTTTTTAACTTAATTTTACTGAATTGAGGACTTTCCATTGTTTGTGAATGTTGAAGCGCATTTTCGTCCAAAGTCTTCTCTTCAATCCGCATAAGTTTTAGTTTTTCTTTGGAATATTTCTTCTTTGGAATTGCTTCTGTTTGAGGTTCGCTTGGTTCTTCTTTAGGCTGCTTACTAGGCAAAGAATCTGTAACGAAATTAAATAATTACAAAAATTCCTAACAAAGTTTATTTACATATGACTGGCTTGTTAATTTTTTTATAACAATATGTAATAAAATATCACTTTTATTAAGAAAAGAAAAATTGGTATTGTTTTAGAATTCACTGTTGACAATATTGACCGGAACTTTCAAAAACATACCATAATATGCCAAGAAGCTTACATACCAGTGTCTGTAATGATGAGGTCTCTTCAAAATGTTGTACTAATACAACTTCCACCTTAAAAACAGCGACACTATTAAAAGGAGCTGCATCGTCTTTTTTGACTGACGTGATTTCTGTCACTTGCTAATTTATATACATTCTGGTTTTAAAACATCGCACTCTCTGGTCTTTATGTTCTCGACACTGCAGGAACCTATGTACTTGCACTTGAGTAACATGGTGTATATTTTCTAGCATTGTAAGGGAGTGTCCGATCCTACACACTTTTGCCCTTAACTGAGACCTCGCGATGTTCCTTTTAGCAAATTTAATCTAATCTGTTACGTGCAGTTTATATTTTTTCACAATTGATGAAAATTAAGGTAAATAAAATAAAAAATAACTTTTTGAATTAAACAAAAAACTTCTTTCAATAAGCATCCCGCAATATAATAATAGGGCCCTAGAGTCCGACAATAACTTTCCCTGTAAAGTTTGCGTCTCTTCAACCGTTGTAAATTTAGGCAGTTCAACAATTTCAACAGGATGCATTTGTATGAGTTTGTTGGCCTCGGAATAGGTGACTGGAGTTACGTTCGCTCGGAACGGGTCGTTAATTTGGATAATCGTGATTTTTGGACCTTGATCTTTTGAACCTTTATTTGTCATCATGATGTCGACAGTATTAGTGCGTGACTGTGAAACTTGCATCTGGTCAGGTAATATACCTGTGTGTATAATTCTTAAAATACCTTTGCTTCGTCAAGTTTGTGTAAACCTATGAATAGTGTAGCAGTGTCGCTAGTATTTTCTTTTAATGTGTGTGTGTACAATTGGTGTTTTGACTTTATCTTGTTCAATAATGCCTTCAGTAGTTTTTATTTTTAGACCTACCTCCTTTTTTTGGGAAAAATTGTGATTTTCTTGTGTTTGGGCTTACCCTCGAGCGTCTGAGTTTCTTCAATCGTTGTAAATTCAGGAAGTTCCACAATATCTACAGGCTGGATCTTTCTGCTTTCTTCGAGCAACGTGTCTTCAGTCACGGTCACTGTAATGGGGACTTCATCTTCTTTTTGGACTGCCGTGATCTTCGTTACTTCTTCTTTTGGACCCTTCTTCTTTTTAATGACACGCTTAGTAGTTTTAATGATGTTGACATCCCCAGTTTCTGTTTTCACTTGTGTGACATGATTTTTTTCTGGTTCTTCCTCAATGACTTTTGCTTTGTCAGGCTTGTATAAATCTTTGAGTAGTGTAACAGTATCGTCAGTGTATTCTTCTGATGTGTGTACGTGTACGATTGGTGTTTTGTCTTCATGTTGTACTGAAGTTATTTCAGTGGTTTCTATTTTTGGACCTACCTTCTTTTTAATGATACGCTTAGTGATTGTCTTGTGTTCTGGCTTACCCTCAGACGTCTGTGTATCTTCAATCGTAGTCATTTCAGGAAGTTCCACAATATCTACAGGCTGTATCTTTTCTATTTCTTCAGGCAATGTGTCTTCGGTTAGGGTCACTGTGGTAATGGGGACTTCATCGTCTTTTTGGACTGTCGTGATCTCTGTTACTTCTTCGTTTGGACCCTTCTTCTTTTTAATGACACGCTTAGTAGTTTTAATGGTGTTGACATCACCAGTTTCTGTTTTCACTTGTATAACTTGAACCGTTTCTGGTTCTTCCTCAATGACTTTTGCTTTGTCAGGCTTGTATAAATCTTTGAGTAGTGTAACAGTATCGTCAGTGTATTCTTCTGATGTGTGTACGTGTACGATTGGTGTTTTGTCTTCATGTTGTACTGAAGTTATTTCAATGGTTTCTATTTTTGGACCTACCTTCTTTTTAATGATACGCTTAGTGATTGTCTTGTGTTCTGGCTTACCCTCA
Source organism: Anticlea derivata (assembly GCA_947579855.1). Classification (NCBI taxonomy): domain Eukaryota; kingdom Metazoa; phylum Arthropoda; class Insecta; order Lepidoptera; family Geometridae; genus Anticlea; species Anticlea derivata. The sequence continues at coordinate 13,497,984 of OX388257.1, read as the reverse complement.
GACGTCTGGGTATCTTCGATCGTAGTCATTTCAGGAAGTTCCACAATATCTACAGGCTGAATCTTTTCTATTTCTTCAGGCAATGTGTCTTCAGTTACGGTCACTGTGGTAATGGGCGCTTCATCATCTTTTTGGACTGTCGTGATCTTTGTAACTTCTTCTTTCGGGCCCTTTTTCTTCTTAATGACACGCTTAGTAGTTGTAATGGTGTTGACATCCCCAGTTTCTGTTTTCACATTTGTAACATGAACAGTTTCTGGTTCTTCCTCAATGACTTTTGCTTCGTCAGACTTAAGTAAATCTGTGAGTAGTGTAACAGTGTCGTCAGTGTATTCTTCTGATGTGTGTACGTTTATGATTGGTGTTTTGTCATCATTTTGTTCTGTTGTTATTTCAGTGGTTTCTATTTTTGGACCTACCTTTTTCTTAATGATACGCTTCGTAATAATCTTGTGCTTTGGCTTACCCTCAGGAGTTCTGGTTTCCTCAATCATTGTCTCTTGAGGAAGTTCCACAATATCTACAGGCTGGATCTTTTCGATTTCTTCAGGCAACGTGTTTTCAGTTACGGTCACTGTGGTAATGGGCGCTTCATCATCTTTTCGGACTGTCGTGATCTTTGTAACTTCTTCTTTTGGGCCCTTTTTCTTCTTAATGACACGCTTAGTAGTTGTAATGGTGTTGACATCCCCAGTTTCTGTTTTCACTTTTGTAACATGAACAGTTTCTGGTTCTTCCTCAATGACTTTTGCTTCGTCAGGCTTGTGTAAATCTGTGAGTAGTGTAACAGTGTCGTCAGTGTATTCTTCTGATGTGTGTACGTGTATGATTGGTGTTTTGTCATCATTTTGTTCTGTTGTTATTTCAGTGGTTTCTATTTTTGGACCTACCTTTTTCTTAAAGATACGCTTCGTAATAATCTTGTGCTTTGGCTTACCCTCAGGTGTTCTGGTTTCCTCAATCATTGTCTCTTCAGGAAGTTCCACAATATCTACAGGCTGGATCTTTTCGATTTCTTCGGGAATCATTTCTTCGGTCACGCTCACTGTGGAAATGGGGGCTTCATCATCTTTTTGGACTGTCGTAATCTCTGTTACTTCTTCTTTTGGACCCTTCTTCTTCTTAATAACACGCTTAGTAGTTTTAATGGTGTTGACATCCCCAGTATCTGTTTCCACTTGTGTGACTTGAACCGTTTCTGGTTCTTCATGAATGATTTTTGCTTCGTCAGGCTTGTGTAAATCTGTGAGTAGTGTAACAGTGTCGTCAGTGTATTCTTCTGATGTGTGTACGTGTATGATTGGTGTTTTGTCATCATTTTGTTCAGTTGTTATTTCAGTGGTTTCTATTTTTGGACCTACCTTTTTCTTAATGATACGCTTCGTAATAATCTTGTGCTTTGGCTTACCCTCAAGTGTTCTGGTTTCCTCAATCATTGTCTCTTCAGGAAGTTCCACAATATCTACATGCTGGATCTTTTCGATTTCTTCGGGAATCGTGTCTTCAGTCACGCTCACTGTGGTAATGGGGGCTTCATCATCTTTTTGGACTGTCGTAATCTCTGTTACTTCTTCTTTTGGACCCTTCTTCTTCTTAATAACACGCTTAGTAGTTTTAATGGTGTTGACATCCCCAGTATCTGTTTTCACTTGTGTGACTTGAACCGTTTCTGGTTGTTCATGAATGATTTTTGCTTCGTCAGGCTTGTGTAAATCTGTGAGTAGTGTAACAGTGTCGTCAGTGTATTCTTCTGATGTGTGTACGTGTATGATTGGTGTTTTGTCATCATTTTGTTCTGTTGTTATTTCAGTGGTTTCTATTTTTGGACCTACCTTTTTCTTAATGATACGCTTCGTAATAATCTTGTGCTTTGGCTTACCCTCAGGTGTTCTGGTTTCCTCAATCATTGTCTCTTCAGGAAGTTCCACAATATCTACAGGCTGGATCTTTTCGATATCTTCGGGCAACGTGTTTTCAGTTACGGTCACTGTGGTAATGGGCGCTTCATCATCTTTTTGGACTGTCGTGATCTTTGTAACTTCTTCTTTCGGGCCCTTTTTCTTCTTAATGACACGCTTAGTAGTTGTAATGGTGTTGACATCCCCAGTTTCTGTTTTCACTTTTGTAACATGAACAGTTTCTGGTTCTTCCTCAATGACTTTTGCTTCGTCAGGCTTGTGTAAATCTGTGAGTAGTGTAACAGTGTCGTCAGTGTATTCTTCTGATGTGTGTACGTGTATGATTGGTGTTTTGTCATCATTTTGTTCTGTTGTTATTTCAGTGGTTTCTATTTTTGGACCTACCTTTTTCTTAATGATACGCTTCGTAATAATCTTGTGCTTTGGCTTACCCTCAGGTGTTCTGGTTTCCTCAATCATTGTCTCTTCAGGAAGTTCCACAATATCTACATGCTGGATCTTTTCGATATCTTCGGGAATCGTGTCTTCAGTCACGCTCACTGTGGTAATGGGGGCTTCATCATCTTTTTGGACTGTCGTAATCTCTGTTACTTCTTCTTTTGGACCCTTCTTCTTCTTAATAACACGCTTAGTAGTTTTAATGGTGTTGACATCCCCAGTATCTGTTTCCACTTGTGTGACTTGAACCGTTTCTGGTTCTTCATGAATGATTTTTGCTTCGTCAGGCTTGTGTAAATCTGTGAGTAGTGTAATAGTGTCGTCTGTGTATTCTTCTGATGTGTGTACGTGTACGATTGGTGTTTTGTCATCATTTTGTTCTGTTGTTATTTCAGTGGTTTCTATTTTTGGACCTACCTTTTTCTTAATGATACGCTTCGTAATAATCTTGTGCTTTGGCTTACCCTCAGGTGTTCTGGTTTCCTCAATCATTGTCTCTTCAGGAAGTTCCACAATATCTACATGCTGGATCTTTTCGGTTTCTTCGGGAATCGTGTCTTCAGTCACGCTCACTGTGGTAATGGGGGCTTCATCATCTTTTTGGACTGTCGTGATCTCTGTTACTTCTTCTTTTGGACCCTTCTTCTTCTTAATAACACGCTTAGTAGTTTTAATGGTGTTGACATCCCCAGTTTCTGTTTCCACTTGTGTGACTTGAACCGTTTCTGGTTCTTCCTCAATGACTTTTGCTTCATCAGGCTTGTGTAAATCTGTGAGACTTGTAATAGTGTCGTCTGTGTATTCTTCTGATGTGTGTACGTGTACGATTGGTGTTTTGTCATCATTTTGTTCAGTAGTTATTTCAGTGGTTTCTATTTTTGGGCCTGTTTTCTTCTTAATGATACGCTTCGTAATAATCTTGTGCTTTGGCTTACCCTCAGGTGTTCTAGTTTCCTCAATTATTGTCTCTTCAGGAAGTTCCACAATATCTACAGGCTGGATCTTTTCGATTTCTTCAGGCAACATGTCTTCAGTTACGGTTACTGTGGTAATGGGCGCTTCATCATCTTTTTGCACTGTCGTGATCTTTGTAACTTCTTCTTTCGGGCCCTTTTTATTCTTAATGACCCGCTTAGTAGTTTTAATGGTGTTGACATCACCAGTTTCTGTTTTCACTTGTGTGACTTGAACAGTTTCTGGTTCTTCCTCAATGACTTTTCCTTCATCAGGCTTGTGTAAATCTGTAAGTCGTGAAACAGTGTCGTCAGTGTATTCTTCTGATGTGTGTACGTGTACGATTGGTGTTTTGTCATCATTTTGTTCTGTAGTTATTTCAGTGGTTTCTATTTTTGGGCCTGTCTTCTTCTTAATGATACGCTTCGTAGTAATCTTGTGCTTTGGCTTACCCTCAGATGTTCTGGTTTCCTCAATCATTGTCTCTTCAGGAAGTTCCATAATATCTACAGGCTGGATCTTTTCGATATCTTCGGGCAACGTGTCTTCAGTAACGGTCACTGTGGTAATGGGCGCTTCATCATCTTTTTGGACTGTCGTAATCTCTGTTACTTCTTCTTTTGGGCCCTTCTTCTTCTTAATGACACGCTTAGTAGTTGTTATGGTGTTGACATCCCCAGATTCGGTTTTCACTTGTGCGACTTGAACCGTTTCAGGTTCTTCCTCAATTACTTTTGCTTCATCAGGCTTGTGTAAATCTGTGAGTAGTGTGACAGTGTCGTCAGTGTATTCTTCTGATGTGTGTACGTGTACGATTGGTGTTTTGTCATCATTTTGTTCTGTTGTTATTTCAGTGGTTTCTATTTTTGGACCTACCTTTTTCTTAATGATACGCTTCGTAATAATCTTGTGCTTTGGCTTACCCTCAGGTGTTCTGGTTTCCTCAATCATTGTCTCTTCAGGAAGTTCCACAATATCTACAGGCTGGATCTTTTCGATTTCTTCGGGAATCGTTTCTTCGGTCACGCTCACTGTGGTAATGGGGGCTTCATCATCTTTTTGGACTGTCGTGATCTCTGTTACTTCTTCTTTTGGACCCTTCTTCTTCTTAATAACACGCTTAGTAGTTTTAATGGTGTTGACATCCCCAGTTTCTGTTTCCACTTGTGTGACTTGAACCGTTTCTGGTTCTTCCTCAATGACTTTTGCTTCATCAGGCTTATGTAAATCTGTGAGACTTGTAATAGTGTCGTCTGTGTATTCTTCTGATGTGTGTACGTGTACGATTGGTGTTTTGTCATCATTTTGTTCAGTAGTTATTTCAGTGGTTTCTATTTTTGGGCCTGTTTTCTTCTTAATGATACGCTTCGTAATAATCTTGTGCTTTGGCTTACCCTCAGGTGTTCTAGTTTCCTCAATCATTGTCTCTTCAGGAAGTTCCACAATATCTACAGGCTGGATCTTTTCGATTTCTTCAGGCAACATGTCTTCAGTTACGGTTACTGTGGTAATGGGCGCTTCATCATCTTTTTGAACTGTCGTGATCTTTGTAACTTCTTCTTTCGGGCCCTTTTTATTCTTAATGACCCGCTTAGTAGTTTTAATGGTGTTGACATCACCAGTTTCTGTTTTCACTTGTGTGACTTGAACAGTTTCTGGTTCTTCCTCAATGACTTTTCCTTCATCAGGCTTGTGTAAATCTGTAAGTCGTGAAACAGTGTCGTCAGTGTATTCTTCTGATGTGTGTACGTGTACGATTGGTGTTTTGTCATCATTTTGTTCTGTAGTTATTTCAGTGGTTTCTATTTTTGGGCCTGTCTTCTTCTTAATGATACGCTTCGTAGTAATCTTGTGCTTTGGCTTACCCTCAGATGTTCTGGTTTCCTCAATCATTGTCTCTTCAGGAAGTTCCATAATATCTACAGGCTGGATCTTTTCGATATCTTCGGGCAACGTGTCTTCAGTAACGGTCACTGTGGTAATGGGCGCTTCATCATCTTTTTGGACTGTCGTGATCTCTGTTACTTCTTCTTTTGGGCCCTTCTTCTTCTTAATGACACGCTTAGTAGTTGTTATGGTGTTGACATCCCCAGATTCGGTTTTCACTTGTGCGACTTGAACCGTTTCAGGTTCTTCCTCAATTACTTTTGCTTCATCAGGCTTGTGTAAATCTGTGAGTAGTGTGACAGTGTCGTCAGTGTATTTTTCTGATGTGTGTTCGTGTATGATTGGTGTTTTGTCATCATTTTGTTCTGTTGTTATTTCAGTGGTTTCTATTTTTGGACCTACCTTTTTCTTAATGATACGCTTCGTAATAATCTTGTGCTTTGGCTTACCCTCAGGTGTTCTGGTTTCCTCAATCATTGTCTCTTCAGGAAGTTCCACAATATCTACAGGCTGGATCTTTTCGATTTCTTCGGGAATCGTTTCTTCGGTCACGCTCACTGTGGTAATGGGGGCTTCATCATCTTTTTGGACTGTCGTAATCTCTGTTACTTCTTCTTTTGGACCCTTCTTCTTCTTAATAACACGCTTAGTAGTTTTAATGGTGTTGACATCCCCAGTTTCTGTTTCCACTTGTGTGACTTGAACCGTTTCTGGTTCTTCCTCAATGACTTTTGCTTCGACAGGCTTGTGTAAATCTGTGAGTAGTGTAACGGTGTCGTCAGTGTATTCTTCTGATGTGTGAACGTGTATGATTGGTGTTTTGTCATCATTTTGTTCTGTTGTTATTTCAGTGGTTTCTATTTTTGGACCTACCTTTTTCTTAATGATACGCTTCGTAATAATCTTGTGCTTTGGCTTACCCTCAGGTGTTCTGGTTTCCTCAATCATTGTCTCTTCAGGAAGTTCCACAATATCTACATGCTGGATCTTTTCGATATCTTCGGGAATCGTGTCTTCAGTCACGCTCACTGTGGTAATGGGGGCTTCATCATCTTTTTGGACTGTCGTAATCTCTGTTACTTCTTCTTTTGGACCCTTCTTCTTCTTAATAACACGCTTAGTAGTTTTAATGGTGTTGACATCCCCAGTATCTGTTTCCACTTGTGTGACTTGAACCGTTTCTGGTTCTTCATGAATGATTTTTGCTTCGTCAGGCTTGTGTAAATCTGTGAGTAGTGTAACAGTGTCGTCTGTGTATTCTTCTGATGTGTGTACGTGTATGATTGGTGTTTTGTCATCATTTTGTTCTGTTGTTATTTCAGTGGTTTCTATTTTTGGACCTACCTTTTTCTGAATGATACGCTTCGTAATAATCTTGTGCTTTGGCTTACCCTCAGGTGTTCTGGTTTCCTCAATCATTGTCTCTTCAGGAAGTTCCACAATATCTACATGCTGGATCTTTTCGGTTTCTTCGGGAATCGTGTCTTCAGTCACGCTCACTGTGGTAATGGGGGCTTCATCATCTTTTTGGACTGTCGTGATCTCTGTTACTTCTTCTTTTGGACCCTTCTTCTTCTTAATAACACGCTTAGTAGTTTTAATGGTGTTGACATCCCCAGTTTCTGTTTCCACTTGTGTGACTTGAACCGTTTCTGGTTCTTCCTCAATGACTTTTGCTTCGACAGGCTTGTGTAAATCTATGAGTAGTGTAACGGTGTCGTCAGTGTATTCTTCTGATGTGTGAACGTGTATGATTGGTGTTTTGTCATCATTTTGTTCTGTTGTTATTTCAGTGGTTTCTATTTTTGGACCTACCTTTTTCTTAATGATACGCTTCGTAATAATCTTGTGCTTTGGCTTACCCTCAGGTGTTCTGGTTTCCTCAATCATTGTCTCTTCAGGAAGTTCCACAATTTCTACAGGCTGGATCTTTTCGATTTCTTCAGGCAACGTGTCTTCAGTTACGGTCACTGTGGTAATGGGCGCTTCATCATCTTTTTGGACTGTCGTTATTTCTGTTACTTCTTCTTTCGGGCCCTTTTTCTTTTTAATGACACGCTTAGTAGTTTTAATGGTGTTGACATCACCAGTTTCTGTTTTCACTTGTGTGACTTGAACCGTTTCTGGTTCTTCATGAATTATTTTTGCTTCGTCAGGCTTGTGTAAATCTGTGAGTAGTGTGACAGTGTCGTCTGTGTATTCTTCTGATGTGTGAACGTGTACGATTGGTGTTTTGTCATCATTTTTTTCTGTTGTTATTTCAGTGGTTTCTATTTTTGGACCTACTTTTTTCTTAATGATACGCTTCGTAATAATCTTGTGCTTTGGCTTACCCTCAGGTGTTCTGGTTTCCTCAATCATTGTCTCTTCAGGAAGTTCCACAATTTCTACAGGCTGGATCTTTTCGATTTCTTCAGGCAACGTGTCTTCAGTTACGGTCATTGTGGTAATAGGGGCTTCATCATCTTTTTGCACTGTCGTGATCTTTGTAACTTCTTCTTTCGGGCCCTTTTTCTTCTTGATGACACGCTTAGTAGTTTTAATGGTGTTGACATCCCCAGTTTGTGTTGTCACTTGTGTGACTTGAACAGTTTCTGGTTCTTCCTCAATGACTTTTGCTTCATCAGGCTTGTGTAAATCTGTGAGTAGTGTGACAGTGTCGTCTGTGTATTCTTCTGATGTGTGTTCGTGTACGATTGGTGTTTTGTCATCATTTTGTTCAGTTGTTATTTCAGTGGTTTCTATTTTTGGGCCTGTCTTCTTCTTGATGATACGCTTCGTAATAATCTTGTGCTTTGGCTTACCCTCAGATGTTCTGGTTTCCTCAATCATTGTCTCTTCAGGAAGTTCTATAATATCTACAGGCTGGATCTTTTCGATATCTTCGGGCAACGTGTCTTCAGTCACGCTCACTGTGATAATGGGGGCTTCATCATCTTTTTGGACTGTCGTAATCTCTGTTACTTCTTCTTTTGGACCCTTTTTCTTCTTAATGACACGCTTAGTAGTTGTTATGGTGTTGACATCCCCAGTTTCTGTTTTCACTTGTGCGACTTGAACCGTTTCTGGTTCTTCCTCAATGACTTTTGCTTCATCAGGCTTGTGTAAATCTGTGAGTAGTGTGACGGTGTCGTCAGTGTATTCTTCTGATGTGTGTACGTGTACGATTGGTGTTTTGTCATCATTTTGTTCTGTTGTTATTTCAGTGGTTTCTATTTTTGGACCTACCTTTTTCTTAATGATACGCTTCGTAATAATCTTGTGCTTTTGCTTACCCTCAGGTGTTCTGGTTTCCTCAATCATTGTCTCTTCAGGAAGTTCCACAATATCTACAGGCTGGATCTTTTCGATTTCTTCGGGAATCGTGTCTTCAGTCACGCTCACTGTGGTAATGGGGGCTTCATCATCTTTTTGGACTGTCGTTATTTCTGTAACTTCTTCTTTTGGACCCTTCTTCTTCTTTATGACACGCTTAGTGGTTTTAATTGTGTTGACATCCCCAGTTTCTGTTTCCACTTGTGTGACTTGAACCGTTTCTGGTTCTTCATGAATTATTTTTGCTTCGTCAGGCTTGTGTAAATCTGTGAGTAGTGTAACAGTGTCGTCAGTGTATTCTTCTGATGTGTGAACGTATATGATTGGTGTTTTGTCATCATTTTGTTCTGTTGTTATTTCAGTGGTTTCTATTTTTGGACCTACCTTTTTCTTAATGATACGCTTCGTAATAATCTTGTGCTTTGGCTTACCCTCAGGTGTTCTAGTTTCCTCAATCATTGTCTCTTCAGGAAGTTCCACAATATCTACAGGCTGGATCTTTTCGATTTCTTCAGGCAACGTGTCTTCAGTTACGGTTACTGTGGTAATGGGCGCTTCATCATCTTTTTGGACTGTCGTGATCTTTGTAACTTCTTCTTTCGGGCCCTTTTTCTTCTTAATGACACGCTTAGTAGTTTTAATGGTGTTGACATCACCAGTTTCTGTTTTCACTTGTGTGACTTGAACCGTTTCTGGTTCTTCATGAATTATTTTTGCTTCGTCAGGCTTGTGTAAATCTGTGAGACTTGTAATAGTGTCATCAGTGTACTCTTCTGATGTGTGTTCGTGTACGATTGGTGTTTTGTCATCATTTTGTTCAGTTGTTATTTCAGTGGTTTCTATTTTTGGGCCTGTCTTCTTCTTGATGATACGCTTCGTAATAATCTTGTGCTTTGGCTTACCCTCAGATGTTCTGGTTTCCTCAATCATTGTCTCTTCAGGAAGTTCCACAATTTCTACAGGCTGGATCTTTTCGATTTCTTCAGGCAACGTGTCTTCAGTTACGGTCACTGTGGTAATAGGGGCTTCATCATCTTTTTGGACTGTCGTGATCTTTGTAACTTCTTCTTTCGGGCCCTTTTTCTTCTTAATGACACGCTTAGTAGTTTTAATGGTGTTGTCATCCCCAGTTTCTGTTTTCACTTGTGTGACTTGAACAGTTTCTGGTTCTTCCTCAATGACTTTCGCTTCATCAGGCTTGTGTAAATCTGTGAGTAGTGTGACAGTGTCGTCTGTGTATTCTTCTGATGTGTGTACGTGTACGATTGGTTTTTTGTCATCATTTTGTTCTGTTGTTATTTCAGTGGTTTCTATTTTTGGACCCACCTTCTTCTTAATGATACGCTTCGTAATAATCTTGTGCTTTGGCTTACCCTCAGGTGTTCTAGTTTCCTCAATCATTGTCTCTTCAGGAAGTTCCACAATATCTACAGGCTGGATCTTTTCGATTTCTTCAGGCAACATGTCTTCAGTTACGGTTACTGTGGTAATGGGCGCTTCATCATCTTTTTGCACTGTCGTGATCTTTGTAACTTCTTCTTTCGGGCCCTTTTTATTCTTAATGACCCGCTTAGTAGTTTTAATGGTGTTGACATCACCAGTTTCTGTTTTCACTTGTGTGACTTGAACAGTTTCTGGTTCTTCCTCAATGACTTTTCCTTCATCAGGCTTGTGTAAATCTGTAAGTCGTGAAACAGTGTCGTCAGTGTATTCTTCTGATGTGTGTACGTGTACGATTGGTGTTTTGTCATCATTTTGTTCTGTAGTTATTTCAGTGGTTTCTATTTTTGGACCTACCTTTTTCTTAATGATACGCTTCGTAATAATCTTGTGCTTTGGCTTACCCTCAGATGTTCTGGTTTCCTCAATCATTGTCTCTTCAGGAAGTTCCATAATATCTACAGGCTGGATCTTTTCGATATCTTCGGGCAACGTGTCTTCAGTAACGGTCACTGTGGTAATGGGCGCTTCATCATCTTTTTGGACTGTCGTGATCTCTGTTACTTCTTCTTTTGGGCCCTTCTTCTTCTTAATGACACGCTTAGTAGTTGTTATGGTGTTGACATCCCCAGATTCGGTTTTCACTTGTGCGACTTGAACCGTTTCAGGTTCTTCCTCAATTACTTTTGCTTCATCAGGCTTGTGTAAATCTGTGAGTAGTGTGACAGTGTCGTCAGTGTATTTTTCTGATGTGTGTACGTGTACGATTGGTGTTTTGTCATCATTTTGTTCTGTTGTTATTTCAGTGGTTTCTATTTTTGGACCTACCTTTTTCTTAATGATACGCTTCGTAATAATCTTGTGCTTTGGCTTACCCTCAGGTGTTCTGGTTTCCTCAATCATTGTCTCTTCAGGAAGTTCCACAATTTCTACAGGCTGGATCTTTTCGATTTCTTCAGGCAACGTGTCTTCAGTTACGGTCACTGTGGTAATAGGGGCTTCATCATCTTTTTGGACTGTCGTGATCTTTGTAACTTCTTCTTTCGGGCCCTTTTTCTTCTTAATGACACGCTTAGTAGTTTTAATGGTGTTGTCATCCCCAGTTTCTGTTTTCACTTGTGTGACTTGAACAGTTTCTGGTTCTTCCTCAATGACTTTCGCTTCATCAGGCTTGTGTAAATCTGTGAGTAGTGTGACAGTGTCGTCTGTGTATTCTTCTGATGTGTGTACGTGTACGATTGGTTTTTTGTCATCATTTTGTTCTGTTGTTATTTCAGTGGTTTCTATTTTTGGACCCACCTTCTTCTTAATGATACGCTTCGTAATAATCTTGTGCTTTGGCTTACCCTCAGGTGTTCTAGTTTCCTCAATCATTGTCTCTTCAGGAAGTTCCACAATATCTACAGGCTGGATCTTTTCGATTTCTTCAGGCAACATGTCTTCAGTTACGGTTACTGTGGTAATGGGCGCTTCATCATCTTTTTGCACTGTCGTGATCTTTGTAACTTCTTCTTTCGGGCCCTTTTTATTCTTAATGACCCGCTTAGTAGTTTTAATGGTGTTGACATCACCAGTTTCTGTTTTCACTTGTGTGACTTGAACAGTTTCTGGTTCTTCCTCAATGACTTTTCCTTCATCAGGCTTGTGTAAATCTGTAAGTCGTGAAACAGTGTCGTCAGTGTATTCTTCTGATGTGTGTACGTGTACGATTGGTGTTTTGTCATCATTTTGTTCTGTAGTTATTTCAGTGGTTTCTATTTTTGGACCTACCTTTTTCTTAATGATACGCTTCGTAATAATCTTGTGCTTTGGCTTACCCTCAGATGTTCTGGTTTCCTCAATCATTGTCTCTTCAGGAAGTTCCATAATATCTACAGGCTGGATCTTTTCGATATCTTCGGGCAACGTGTCTTCAGTAACGGTCACTGTGGTAATGGGCGCTTCATCATCTTTTTGGACTGTCGTGATCTCTGTTACTTCTTCTTTTGGGCCCTTCTTCTTCTTAATGACACGCTTAGTAGTTGTTATGGTGTTGACATCCCCAGATTCGGTTTTCACTTGTGCGACTTGAACCGTTTCAGGTTCTTCCTCAATTACTTTTGCTTCATCAGGCTTGTGTAAATCTGTGAGTAGTGTGACAGTGTCGTCAGTGTATTTTTCTGATGTGTGTACGTGTACGATTGGTGTTTTGTCATCATTTTGTTCTGTTGTTATTTCAGTGGTTTCTATTTTTGGACCTACCTTTTTCTTAATGATACGCTTCGTAATAATCTTGTGCTTTGGCTTACCCTCAGGTGTTCTGGTTTCCTCAATCATTGTCTCTTGAGGCAGTTCCACAATTTCTACAGGCTGGATCTTTTCGATTTCTTCAGACAACGTGTCTTCAGTTAAGGTCACTGTGAAAATAGGGGCTTCATCATCTTTTTGCACTGTCGTGATCTTTGTAACTTCTTCTTTTGGGCCCTTTTTCTTCTTAATGACACGCTTAGTAGTTGTTATGGTGTTGACATCCCCAGTTTCTGTTTTCACTTGTGCGACTTGAAACGTTTCTGGTTCTTCCTCAATGACTTTTGCTTCATCAGGCTTGTGTAAATCTGTGAGACTTGTAATAGTGTCATCAGTGTACTCTTCTGATGAGTGTACGTGTACGATTGGTGTTTTGTCATCATTTTGTTCTGTAATTATTTCAGTGGTTTCTATTTTTGGACCTACCTTCTTCTTAATGATACGCTTCGTAATAATCTTGTGCTTTGGCTTTCCCTCAGGTGTTCTAGTTTCCTCAATCATTGTCTCTTCAGGAAGTTCCACAATATCTACAGGCTGGATCTTTTCGATTTCTTCAGGCAACGTGTCTTCAGTTACGGTTACTGTGGTAATGGGCGCTTCATCATCTTTTTGCACTGTCGTGATCTTTGTAACTTCTTCTTTCGGGCCCTTTTTCTTCTTAATGACACGCTTAGTAGTTTTAATGGTGTTGACATCCCCAGTTTCTGTTTTCACTTGTGTGACTTGAACCGTTTCTGGTTCTTCATGAATTATTTTTGCTTCGTCAGGCTTGTGTAAATCCGTGAGTAGTGTGACAGTGTCGTCAGTGTATTCTTCTGATGTGTGAACGTGTACGATTGGTGTTTTGTCATCATTTTGTTCTGTTGTTATTTCAGTGGTTTCTATTTTTGGACCTACCTTTTTCTTAATGATACGCTTCGTAATAATCTTGTGCTTTGGCTTACCCTCAGGTGTTCTGGTTTCCTCAATCATTGTCTCTTCAGGAAGTTCCACAATTTCTACAGGCTGGATCTTTTCGATTTCTTCAGGCAACGTGTCTTCAGTTACGGTCACTGTGGTAATGGGCGCTTCATCATCTTTTTGGACTGTCGTTATTTCTGTTACTTCTTCTTTCGGGCCCTTTTTCTTTTTAATGACACGCTTAGTAGTTTTAATAGTGTTGACATCACCAGTTTCTGTTTTCACTTGTGTGACTTGAACCGTTTCTGGTTCTTCATGAATTATTTTTGCTTCGTCAGGCTTGTGTAAATCTGTGAATAGTGTAACAGTGTCGTCAGTGTATTCTTCTGATGTGTGAACGTGTACGATTGGTGTTTTGTCATCATTTTGTTCTGTTGTTATTTCAGTGGTTTCTATTTTTGGACCTACCTTTTTCTTTATGATACGCTTCGTAATAATCTTGTGCTTTGGCTTACCCTCAGGTGTTCTGGTTTCCTCAATCATTGTCTCTTCAGGAAGTTCCACAATTTCTACAGGCTGGATCTTTTCGATTTCTTCGGGAATCGTGTCTTCAGTCACGCTCACTGTGGTAATGGGGGCTTCATCATCTTTTTGCACTGTCGTGATCTTTGTAACTTCTTCTTTTGGACCCTTTTTCTTCCTAATGACACGCTTAGTAGTTGTTATGGTGTTGACATCCCCAGTTTCTGTTTTCACTTGTGCGACTTGAAACGTTTCTGGTTCTTCCTCAATGACTTTTGCTTCATCAGGCTTGTGTAAATCTGTGAGACTTGTAATAGTGTCATCAGTGTACTCTTCTGATGAGTGTACGTGTACGATTGGTGTTTTGTCATCATTTTGTTCTGTTGTTATTTCAGTGGTTTCTATTTTTGGACCTACCTTTTTCTTAATGATACGCTTCGTAATAATCTTGTGCTTTGGCTTACCCTCAGGTGTTCTGGTTTCCTCAATCATTGTCTCTTCAGGAAGTTCCACAATTTCTACAGGCTGGATCTTTTCGATTTCTTCAGGCAACGTGTCTTCAGTTACGGTCACTGTGGTAATGGGGCCTTCATCATCTTTTTGGACTGTCGTAATCTCTGTTACTTCTTCTTTTGGACCCTTCTTCTTCTTAATGACACGCTTAGTAGTTTTAATGGTGTTGACATCACCAGTTTCTGTTTTAACTTGTATGACTTGAACCGTTTCTGGTTCTACCTCAATGACTTTTGCTATGTCAGACTTAAGTAAATTTGTGAGTAGTGTATCGGTTTCATCAGTATATTCTTCTGATGTGTGTACGTGAACGATTGGTGTTTTGTCATCATTTTGTTCTGAAGTTATTTCAGTGGTTTCTATTTTTGGACCTACCTTCTTCTTAATGATTCGCTTAGTGATTGTCTTGTGTCTTGGCTTACCGTCTGGAGTCTGAGTTTCTTCAATCGTTGTTATTTCAGGAAGTTCCACAATGTCTACAGGCTGTATCTCTTCAATTTCTTCGGGCAACGTATCTTCAGTTACGGTCACTGTGGTAATGGGGGCTTCATCATCTTTTTGCACTGTCGTGATCTTTGTAACTTCTTCTTTTGGGCCTTTTTTCTTCTTTATAACACGCCTTGTAGTTGTAATAGTGTTGACATCCTCAGTTTCTGTTTTCACTTGTGTAACTTGAACAGTTTCTGGTTCCTCCTCAATGACTTTTTCAGGTTGGTGTAAATCTGTGACTGGCGTGACAGATTCGTCAGTGTATTCATCTGATGTGTGTATGTGTACTATCGGTGTTTTGTCATCATCTTGTTCTGTAGTTATTTCAGTGGTTTCTATTTTTGGACCAACCTTCTTTTTAATGATACGCTTAGTGATTTTCTTGTGTTTTGGCTTACCGTCTGGAGTCTGAGTTTCTTCTATGGTTGTGATTTCAGGATGTTCCACAATATCTACAGGCTGGATCTTTTCGATTTCTTCGGGCAACGTGTCTTCAGTAACGCTCACAGTGGTAATGGGGGCTTCATCGTCTTTTTGGACTGTCCTGATCTCTGTTACTTCTTCTTTTGGACCCTTCTTCCTCTTAATGACACGCCTAGTAGTTTTAATGGTGCTAATGTCCCCAGTTTCTGTTTTAAATTGTGTGACTTGAACCGTTTCTGGTTCTTCCTGAATGACTTTTGCTTTGTCAGGCTTGTGTAAATCTGTGAGAAGTGTAACAGTGTCATCAGTATATTCCTCTGATGTGTTTATGTGTACGATTGGTGGTTTATCATCATCTTGTTCTGTAGTTATTTCTGTGGTTTCTATTTTAGGACCTACCTTCTTTTTAATGATACGCTTAGTGATTTTTTTGTGTTTTAGCTTACCCTGGGGCGTCTGGGTTTCATCAATCGTTGTCACTTCAGGAAATTCCACAATATCTACAGGCTGGATGTTGTCGTCAATGCCGTCAGACACAGTCACTGTTGTTATAGGGGCTTCATCATCTTTTTGGACTGTTGTGATCTCTGTTACTTCTTCTTGTGGACCCTTCTTCTTCCTTATGACACGCTTAGATGTTTTTATGGTGTTGACATCGCCAGTTTCTGTTTTCACTTGTAAAACTTGAACCTTTTCTGGTTCTTCCTCAATGACATTTGCTTCTTCAGGTTGATGGAATTCTTTAAGTAGTGTAATAGTGTCGTCAGTATATTTCTCTGATGTGTGTATGTGTACGATTGGTGTTTTGTCTTCATCTTGTTCTGTAGTGATTTCTGTGGTTTCTATTTTTGGACCGATTTTTTTTTTAATGATACGCTTAGTAATTGTCTTGTATTTTGGCTTACCGTCTGGAGTCTGAGTTTCTTCAATCGTTGTGATTTCAGGAAGTTCTACAATATCTATAGGCTGGATCTTTTCGATTTCTTCCGGCAACAGGTCTTCAGTCACACTCACTGTGGTAATGGGGGCTTCATCGTCGTTAAGGACTGTCGCGATCTTTAATACTTCTTCTTTTGGACCCTGTTTTTTCTTTATGACACGCTTAGAAGTTTTAATGGTGTTGACATCGCCAGTTTCCGTTTTCACCTGTGTAACTTGAATCTTTTCTGGTTCTTCCTCAATTACATTTGCTTTGTCAGATTGGTGTAAATCAGTGACTGGCGTGACCGTTTCTTCAGTGTATTCTTCTGATGTGTGTATATGTACTATCGGTGCTTTGTCATCATCTTGTTCTGTAGTTATTTCAGTGGTTTCTATTTTTGGACCTACCTTCTTTTTAATGATACGCTTAGTGATTTTCTTGTGTTTTGGCTTACCGTCTGGAGTCTGAGTTTCTTCTACAGTTGTGAATTCAGGAAGTTTTACAATTTCAACAGACTGGATCTTTTCGATTTCTTCAGGCAACGTGTCTTCAGTCACGCACACTGTGGTAATGGGGGCTTCATCGTCTTTTTGGACTGTCCTGATCTCTGTTACTTCTACTTTTGGACCCTTCTTCTTCTTAATGACACGCTTTGTTGTTTTAATGGTGTTGACATCCCCAGTTTCCGTTTTCACTTGTGTAACTTGAACCTTTTCTGGTTCTTCCTCAATGACATTTGCTTCATCAGGCTTGTGTAAATCTGTGAGTAGTGAACCAGTGTCGTCATTATATTCTTCTGATGTGTGTATGTGTAAGATTGGTTTTTTGTCATCATCTTGTTCTGTAGTGAGTTCAGTGGTTTCTATTTTTGTACCGACCTTCTTTTTAATGATGCGCTTAGTGATTGTCTTGTGTTTTGGCTTACCCTCGGGCGTCAAGGTTTCTTCAATCGTTTTCACTTCGGGAAGTTCAACAATATCTACAGGCAGGATGTTTGCGATTTGTTCAGGTACCGTGTCTTCAGTCACAGTCACAGTTGTTATAGGGACTTCATCATCTTTTTGTATAGTCGAGATTTCAGTCGTTTCTACTTTCGGACCTTTCATTTTCTTAATGATACGTTTTGTAGTTTTAATGGTGTTGACATCGCCAGTTTCTGTTTTAACTTGTGTAACTTGAACCTTTTCTGGTTCTTCGACAATGAATTTTGTTTCTTCAGGGTTGTGTAAATCTTTGAGTAGCGTGACAGTGTCGTCAGTATATACCTCTGATGTGTGTATTTGTACAATTGGTGTTTCGTCATCATCTTGTTCTGTAGTGAGTTCAGTGATTTCTATTTTTGGACCTACCTTCTTTTTAATGATACGCTTAGTGATTTTCTTATGTTTTCGCTTACCGTCGGGCGTCTTTGTTTCTTCAATAGTTGTTACTTCCGGAAGTTCCACAATATCTACAGGCTGGAGGTCTTCAATGCCTTCAGTCACGGCCACTGTGGTAATTGGGGCTTCATCATTATTTTGGACTGTCGTGATCTCAGTTACTTCATCTTTCGGACCTTTCTTTCTCTTAATGATACGCTTTGTAGTTTTAATGGTATTAATATCCCCAGTTTCGGTTTTGACTTGTGTAATTTGAAACTTTTCTGGTTCTTCTTCAATGACCTTTGCTTCGTCAAGTTTAAGTAAATCTGTGAATGGCATAACAGTTTGGTCGGTGTATTCTTCTGATGTGTGTCCGTGTACGATTGGTGTTTTGTCATCATCTTGTTCTGCAGTTATTTCAGTGGTTTCTATTTTTGGACCTACTTGCTTGTTGATGATACGCTTAGTGATTTTCTTCTGCTTTGGTTTATCTTCCAGCGTCCGGCTTTCTTTACTTGTTGTTTTCTCAGGAAGTTCCACCTTTTCAATAGGCTGGATGTCTTCAACATGATTTTCGGGCACCTCTTCTTCAGTAACGGTGATTGTGGTTATGGGAGCTTCGTCATCTTCTTGAGTTGTTGTGATCTCTGTTTTTTGTTCATTTGGTCCCTTCTTTTTCCTAATGACACGCTTAGAAGTCCTAATTGTTTTAACTTCCCCTGTTTCAGTTTTCACTTGTGTAACTTTTACTTGTTCTGGTTCTTCCGCAATGACTATTGCTTCATCAGGCTTGTGTTGATCTGTTATTGGTGAAATAGTATCGTCTGTATATTCCTCTGATGTGTGTATGTGTACAATTGGTGTTTTGTCATCGTTTTGTTCAGTAGTTATTTCAGTGGTTTCTAGTTTTGGGCCTTCTTTTTTCTTTATGATACGCTTAGTGATTTTTTTGTATTTTGGCATACCCTCCGGTGTACGAGATTCTTCAGTCGTTGTTTTTTCAGGAAGTTCCACAATTTCAACCGGCTGGATGTATTTAATATCTTTGGGCACCGTGTCTTCAGTGACGGTTACAGTGGTAATGGGAGCTTCGTCATCGTTTTGCACTGTTGTGATCTCCGTTATTTCTTTTATTGGACCCTTCTTTTTCTTGATGACTCTTTTTGTGGTTTTGATGGTTTTGACAACTCCATTTTCTGCTTTCACTCGTGTAACTTGCACCTTTTCTGGTTCTTCTTCAATGACTTTTGCTTTATCGGGCTTGTGTAAATCTGTGAGTAGTGTAACAGTGTCGTCAGTATATTCCTCTGATGTGTATATGTTTACGATTGGTGTTTTGTCATCATCTTGTTCTGTTGTTATTTCTGTGGTTTCTATTTTCGGGCCTATTTTCTTTTTTATGATACGCTTTGTGATTTTCTTGTGCTTTGGCTTACCTTCTGGCGTTCGGCTTTCTTCAATTGTTGTCACTTCAGGAAGTTCCACAATATCTACCGGCTGGATGTTTGCAATATATTCGGGCACCTTTTCTTCGGTAACGGTGACTGTAATTATGGGAATTTCGTCATCCGTTTGAGTTGTTGTGATCTCTGTTTTTTGTTCTTTCGGTCCCTTCTTTTTCCTAATGACCCGCTTTGTAGTCCTTATTGTTTTGACTTCTCCAGTTTCTGTTTCCACTTGTGTAACTTTTACTTGTTCTGGTTCTTCCGCAATGACAACTGCTTCATCAGGCTTATGTAAATCTGTAAGTGGTGTAACAGTGTCATCGGTATATTCCTCTGATGTGTCTATGTGTACAATTGGTGTTTTGTCTTCATCTTGTTCTGTTCTTATTTCAATGGTTTCTATTTTTGGACCAACTTTCTTTTTTATTACCCGCTTAGTGACTATTTTGTGTTTTAACATACCCTCGGGCGTCCGGGTTTCTTCGCTTGATGTCTCTTCAGGAAGTTCAATAATTTCAACGGGTTGGATATCCTTATTATCTTCCGGCACCTCTTCTTCAGTCACGTTGACTGTTGTTATGGGAGCTTCGTCATCCTTTTGAGTTGTTGTGATCTCTGTTTTATGTTCATTCTGACCCTTCTTTTTCTTAATGACACGCTTAGTAGTCTTAATTGTTTTGACTTCCCCTGTTTCAGTTCTCACTTTTGTAATTTTTACTTGTTCTGGTTCTTCCGCAATGACTATTGCTTCATTAGGCTTGTGTAAATCTGTAATTGGTATTAAAGTATCGTCGGTATATTCCTCTGATGTCTGTATGTGTACAATTGGTGTTTTGTCATCATCTTGTTCTGTAGTTATTTCAGTGGTTTCTATTTTTGGACCTACTTTCTTTTTAATGATACGTTTGGTTATTTTCTGGTATTTAGGCTTACCCTCGGGTGTCCGGGTTTCTTTAGTAGTTATTTCTTCAGGAAGTTCCACAATTTCAATTGGCTGGATATCATTAATAAGCTCGGGCACATTTCCTTCAATCACGGTGACTGTTGTGATGGGAATTTCTTCATCATTTTGCACAGTCAAGATGTCCGTTACCGCATTTTCCGGACCCTTATTTTTCTTAATGACACGTTTGGTAGTCTTTTTTGTTTTGATTTCTCCGGTTTCTGTTTTCACTTGTGTTATTTGCACTTGTTCTGGTTCTTCTTCAATGACTTTGACTTCGTCGGGCTTGTGTAAATCTTGGAGTGGTGTAAGAGAGTCGTCAGTATAATCCTCTGATGTGTAAATGTTTATAATTGGTGTTTTGTCATCATATTGTTCTGTAGTTATTTCAGTGGTTTCTATTTTTGGACTTGCTTTCTTTTTTATGATACGTTTTGTGATTTTCTTTTGTTTTGGCTTATCCTCGGGTGTCAGTATTTCTTCAATCGTTGTCTCTTCAGGAAGATCCACGATATCAACAGGCTGAATTTCCTCATTTTCTTCTGGTATTTCTTTTTCTGTTACGTTGACTGTTATAACAGGAACCTCGCTATCCTTTTGAATTGTTGTGATCTCCGTTACTTCTTCCTTCGGGCCCTTTTTTTTCTTTATGACTCGCTTGGTTGTCTTGATGGTTTTGACTTCGCCAGTTTCTGATTTCACTTGTGTTACATGCACCAGTTCTGGTTCTTCTATAAGAAGCTGTGCCAGTTCAGGCTTGTGTAATTCTGTGAGTGGAGTGACTGCATCATCTGTGTATTCTTCTGATGTGTGAACGTTAACAATTTGTTGTCTGTCATCGTCTTGTTCTGTAGTGATTTCAGTTGTTTCGATTTTAGGACCTATTTTCTTTTTAATAATTCGCTTAGTGATTTTCTTGTGCTTAGGCTTACCTTCAGGTGTTTGCGTTTCTTCAACCGTTGTCTCTTCAGGAAGCTCAACAATATCAACAGGCTGGATGTCTTCAATTGCTTCGATTTCTTTGTTTTTAGTTTCATAGACTGTTGTTACAGGAGTGTCATCACCCTTTTGAATTGTGGTAATTTCCGTTTTATCTTCCTTTTGACCCTTTTTATGCTTTAAGGCTCGCTTGATTGTCTTGATGGTCTGTACTTCACCGGTTTCAGATTTCATTTGTGTAATATGCACCTGTTCGGGTTCTTCTTCAATAACCTTTGTCATTTCAGGCTTGTATAAATCTGTGAGTGGTGTAGTTATATCGTCAGTGTTTTCCTCTGATGTATAAATGTGAACAATAGGTTCATTGTCATCGACTTTTTCTGTAGTTATTTCAGTTGTTTGTATTTTTGGACCTACCTTCTTTTTAATAACACGCTTAGTGATTTTCTTGTGCTTTAGCTTACCTTCAGGTGTTTGCGTTTCTTCAACGACTGTCTCTTCAGGAAGTTCAACAATATCAAACGGCTGAATTTCATCTTTTTCTTCGAAAACTTGGTGTTCAGCCATAGTTACTGTCGTAATGGGAGCGTCGCCATCTATTTGTACTGTTGTGATCTCCGTTACTTCTTCCTTCGGACCCTTATTTTTCTTGATGACTCGCTTGGTAGTTTTGATGGTCTTAACTTCGCCAGTTTCTGATTTTACTTGTGTGACATGCACCTGTTCGGGCTCTTCTTTAATAATGTTTGCCTTGTCTGGCTTGTATAAAAATGTGAGTGGTGCAACTTCATCGTCCGTGTATACGTCTGAAGTGTTAATGTGAATGATTGGTTCTCTGTCATCGTCCTGTTCTGTAGTAATTTCAGTTGTTTCTATTTTAGGACCCACCTTCTTTTTTATAACACGTTTTGTGATTTTCTTGAGTTTAGGTTTACCCTCGGGTGTCTTTGTTTCTTCAACCATCGTCTCTTCAGGAAGTTCAACAATATCAACAGGCTGGATGTCTTCAGTTACATTGGTATCTTCAGTTATATTGACCGTTGTTACAGGAGCTTCGTCATCCTTTTGAATTGTTGTTATTTCCGTTACTTCTTCTTTTGCACCTTTTCTTTTCTTAATGACTCGTTTGGTTGTTTTGATAGTCTTGACTTCCCCGGTGTCTGATTTCACTTGTGTTTCTTGCACCTGTTCTGGTTCTTCTTTTATGACCTTAGCTATTTTTGGCTTATGTAAGTCTATGAGTGGTGAAATTATATCGTCAGTGTATTCCTCTGAAGTATGTTTATTAATAATTGGCTCTCTGTCATCGTCTTGTTCTGTTATGATTTCAGTTGTTTCTATTTTTTGCCCAACCTTCTTTTTGATTATACGCTTAGTTATTTTCTTCTGTTTGGTCTCACCCTCAGGCATTTGCGTTTCCTCCAGAGTAGTGTCCTGTGGAAGTTCCACAATTTCTGCGGGTAGAGAGTCTTGCACCTCGTCGGGCACCTTTTCTTCGGATACAGTTATTGGGGTTATAGGAGCTTCTTCACCAGTTTCAACTGTTGTAATTTCCGTTACTTCTTTCTTTGCACTTTTCTTATTCTTGACGATTCGCTTGTTTGTTTTTATGGTCTTGCTGTCACCAGTTTCTGATTTCACTTGGATAATTTGCAATTGTTCTGGTCGTTCTTCAGATACCTTTGCATTCTCATTCTTGTGTAAATCCTTGAGCTTTGTGATCGTGTCATCAGTTATTTCTTCAAACGTGTGTATGTGAACAGTTGGTTCCTTGTCATTGTACTGTTCTGTTGTGATTTCTGTTGTCTCTATTTTTGGACCTACCTTCTTTTTGATGACACGCTTAGTGATTCTCTTATGTTCGGGCTTACCTTCAGGCGTTTGCATTTCTTCTACCGTTGTTTCTTCAGGAAGTTCAATTATATCAAGAGGCTTAATGTGTTCATTTTCCTCGGGAACCTTATCTTTAGTTACACTAACTGTGGTAATAGGAATCTCCTCATCCTTTTGAACTGATGTGATTTCTGTGATTTCTTTGTTCGGACCTTGTTTTTTCTTGATGATTCGTTTTGTTATTTTTATAGTCTTGACGTCGCCAGTTTCTGATTTCACATGTGTAACTTGCACCTGCTCTGGTTCTTCTTCGATAATTTTTGCCTGTTCAGGCTTGTATAGTTCTGTGAGAGGTGTAGTTGTGTCGTCAGTGTACTCTTCAGACGTGTGTATGTGAACAATTGGTGCTTTGTCATCGTCATGTTCTGTTAAGATTTCAATAGTTTCTATTTTAGGACCTACCTTCTTTTTAATTATACGCCTAGTTATTTTTTTGTTTACAGGCTTACCCTCGAGCGTTCTCATTTCTTCAAGAGTAGTAATTTCAGGAAGTTCGACTATATCAACCGGCTGCATTTTTTCAAGTATCTTGTCTTCTAAAACATTAACCGTAGTTATAGGTGCTTCGTCGTTCTGCTGCACCGTTGTGATTTCTGTGACTTCTTTTTTTGGACCTCTTTTTGTCTTGATGACACGCTTGGTTGTTTTGATGATTTTAACATCGCCGTTATTTGTTCGTACATTAGTGACTTTTACAACTTCAGGCTCTTCTTCAATTTCGGTTACCGTGGCTGGTTTGTTTAATTCTTTGATATCTGTAGTGAAGTCATCGTTAACTTCTTCAGATTTGCTCACTTGAATCACAGGAGTTTTATCATTATCTTGTTCTGTGATTATTTCAGTGGTATCAATTTTGGAACATATCTTATCCTCAGGTATATGTGTGTCTTCAGTTGTTATCTCGTTAGGAAGTTCAATGATTTCAATGGGCTCGGTATGCTCGCTGGAAATGTCTTTTGTGTTTTCATTCGGAACATCAGATTTTCCATTTACATCTGTAGTTTTCTGTTTTTTTAATCTAGGTTTGACGTTTTTGGGTTCTTCATTTACTGCTAGTGGCTTTTTATCTTCTGTGTCCATAATATTTTCGATTTCTTCATCAAACATTTCTTCAATTTCAATTTTGTTTGTTAATTTTGGTATGAATAAATATTCATCTGGCATTTCAATTGTGCTCTTATCCGTGTCATACATAGCCACGAAGTCATTTCCTTCATATTCTTCAATTTGAACATTATGCTGTGTTTCATTTTCCTTGTCTTTTATGTCATCATCCTCCAAAGTTTCTTCTATTACCACATCACCTTCTTCTTCTTCATTCATTTGTTTCTTCTTCTTTCTCAATATAGTTCGTTTCGTTTTCACTTGTATTGGTTCTGCATTACCAGGGGCTTGTATAAATTTTGTTATTATTTCTTCAGTCTCTTCTACGTCTGATGATTTTGGTGAAATTTGGGTTTCGTCAGTTAATTCTGAAAGTAGATTTTGAGTGTAAAGTTACTGTATGGTTTTTGTTATAAATGTATGGATAAGTTTAAGTGTGCATGTATCTTGGTCAAGCAGTTTTGTGTTTTATAATAATTACAGTATTATAAAAAGTGCAAAGTTAAGTGCTAATTGTGTTTTTATGTAGATATTATGATACCTATTTTGAATAAATAAATAAATATTCCGGACATATCACACACGGTCAACTGATCCCAAACTAGGCATAGCCTGTACTATGGGTACCAGAGAATAATATACGTAATAGATAAATATTAAACACCCCAACACAGAAGAAAAATCTGTGTTTATCACACAAATGTTTGTCCAGTGCGGGAATCGAACCCGTGACCTCTAGCGCAGAAGGCAGAGTTACTAATAACTGAGCTATGAGGCCAGTCGTTTTATGTGGAAACTATTTTGAATGAATTTTACTTGACGCTATGCTTATTATATCTTTATTGTAATAACATGGTTGTCTACCAATTCTTACCTTTGAAATGTATTTCTGGATTGAAAACTGTAGTTTCTCTCTCCTTTTCTATTTCCTTAACAATACCTGTCAAATATTGGGGTTGTTTTTCTGTGTATGGTACAGTCTGTTCATCTATAAATTCTTCGGTTATTTCAATTTCATTTGTTATATTGAAACCTTTCTTTACATATTTTTTCTGCGGCTCTTGTATGTAAAGTTCTGTTTCGTGTTGCAGAGTTTCTTTGTCTGTAACTATTAAAGGTGTGATGCTTGTTTGTGTTATTTTTGTGGTTTCTGTATTAACTGTAGGTGTTTTCAATTCATCTGTATGAATTTCAGCTACACTTTCAGAGCATTGCAAATGTGACAGTTGTGATATTGTTTGCTCTGCTTGTACCGGTTTACCTGAAGTTGGAGTAAAGTCATCCTGTGTATCCTGATGAACAATTTCTTGTACCGTTATTCCTTCAGTAGTGCTTAAAGTGACAAAAGCATTTTCTTTTTGCTTAACCTTATCAAAAGTAGTATCAACTTCTTTCTCATGGATGAAAACGTCGCTTTGACAAACAGGCTGCATTTCTATTGCGGTAGGATGTATCGATTTTTCGTCATGTTTTGATAATTTTATGTCATTTAAGTTTTCTGCAACTATAATTTCAGTTTGTTGAACCGATTTCATTTCCGATAAACATTCATGAGCTTTTTTGTGTTCAACATCATGGCTCGTTATTTGTTCCGAAACTTCTTGAAGTATGTTTTCAGATGTTGTATAGCTTTTATGCAGCTCTAGTTCGTGGTGGACTTTTTCTTTTGAAGGGATTCCTTCTTCCACTAGGTGAGATTCAGATTCTTTTAATAATACTTCTTCTACCTGTAGAGGTATATTAGTTTCAAAACATAATTGACTTTGTCGTTGTGGTTCTGCTTTCTCAGCATCTATTAAGTTTTCTTTATCATGTATGTCTACTTCACTTACTATGATATGTTCACCAATTTCGATTTCAAACGAAGGTGTGACTTTTTTAACATTACTTGATAATAGTAGATCTTCGTGTGTTTCTTCAGTTTCGATGTTAGTGATTTGGAGCGATTTGTTGGCTTCAATAGAAAAGCCACTTATTTCTCCTTTGATTTTATCACTGCTAGTAAATATATTTTCGTTTTCTGATGTTTCACATACTTCAATATTTATGTGTTTCAGTGTATTAACATTAACATCTCCAGTCACGGCTTTCGGTATGTTAATTTTTGTTAATTCTTCTTCTAGTTCAGCCAAAACGTTTTCTGATACGTTTATGTGATCTGCTGGATGCATGCTCAACTCAATTGATACGGGCTTGTATTTCTCATTGAATAAAGCCTCTTCTGCCTCCCCTGGTAAAGTTTCAGCTATATTTATACTAGATTTTAGTGAAATATCAGTAGTAGGCTCGATTTGTTTACTCCCTGAATATAAATCGTTTGTTTTTAAATTATCTTCTTTTTCTGATGACAAAACTTCAGTTACATTTAAATAATTTTGACCTTGTAGAGATGACACTAAAGTTTCTGTTTTTACGATCGGTTTTTCAACAATTGTCGCTTCAGATTCATTTATAAAAACTTCTGTAATCCCAACAGATTTTTGTTCCTCGATATTAGGCTGTGATCTTTTTTGAGTGGGTGTTTCACTTGTTAATACATTTTCAACTTCGCCAATAAATGGTTCTAATTTGAAAATGGCTTCTTGCGTTCCATGTGTTTTGAATGCTTTGAAAACACCTAACTCGCTAATTTTGAATTCTTGTGCGTCTTGATTTACAATTACTTCTGTTTTTGACAATGATTGTAGCTCATTAATCGAAGGTCGAGCTTGTGAAGCATTGGTTTCAGAAACCTTTTGGAGAATATTTTCGTGTTCAATAGCATGTGTTTCAGTTATTTCTTTAGCTGATGTCTCTACTATTAGAGACGATGCATTGCGCAAATTTTTCTTAAGACCGTCTAAGTTTTTTTCTTTTTCACCGTGTAGCACTTCATATCCTTGAACATGTTTTTTAAGTTCATCTTGTGTTACTAAAGCTACAGAGCTTTTTACAGGGGTTTCATTAAATGAGTCAACGTTTCCAGTAGTGACTACTTCTGTATCTATTGTACTATTAAGTGGAACAAAGCCGATCAAAGCGTCATACTGTTGTGCATCAATCGGTTTTTCGAAGGACTTTTCTTGATCTATTGTTTCTACACAGCTTGTCACCATAGCCTCGATTTCATTAAACTTTTGTGTAACTTGGGATCTCACTGGAAGATTTTCTGTGATAGAACTTTCTTTTTCAGCTGAAATTACTTCTAACTGTTCAAATGTTGTATTAGCTACAGATGTAATATTCGATTTTTGGTATGAAAAGTCATCATCTTTTAAGACTTCAGTGGTTTGATTAGTAATAACTTCCTCGGTATGGGCGGTTTTTCCATAAATGTCATCAATTTTAGCTAAAGCTTGCTTAAAGTTCACTTCCATTTCTTCAGTGCTCTTCAAGTTATCAGACTGTGGTAAAACTTCTATTGTTTCTATGCTACAGTGGCCTTTAACGGAAAATTCTGCTTTTTGTTCATCTGGTAACAAAGATTTGTTGAAAATATTCTCACTTTCTACAACAGTATTTTGGTCATATTCAGGAGCTTGTAAAACTGTAAATGACACTGTTGGATTTTCAGCATGATCTAGAGTTTTGATTGCTAAAACATCTTCAGAGGAATGAATAAATACTTCTTGTTGCGAAATAGCTTCTGAAATAATAGCACCCACTGTTGCCTTCGATTCCTGTGTCTTATTTGATTCTAATGGTTCTGATTCAATGACAGAACTTTGTTCATCAACTATAATCGCTTGATTTGAATCCACATTGAATGAGGCTAATGCAAAATCAGGACTAGATTTTTTATCAATCGAAGATTCTTTTTCGTTGCAGTCTGTTGTTGTTATAATAAGCTCCTTGAAAAGAACATTCTCAATGTGAGCTTTTTTGCTATTATCGCTTTCCATGTTTTTGGTATAGCCTACGCTTGAATCGACTGTTATTTCTGATAAAACGGCTACAGGTCGTCCAAGTACATCAAGATCAATTGATGCTTTGAAAGACTCTGGAGATGTGGGTTTTTCGTACTGGCTTTCTTTTTCACTTTGTATTACTTCCGTTACACTTACTGTATCTTCCACAGGTATGAGTTTAGGAATTATTGATTTAAGATTTGGTTTAATGTCACTTTGTAATGCCGACTGGCTATCGTAAATTTTACTCTCTTCGATTTCAAGATAGCTCAAGTTATTTGAAGCAATATGCGCTTCGTCAAATTGAGGTTTCAATGCCTCAAGTTTTGATATTGAATCGTCTGTACTAACTTCAGAAACAGTTGCAGCTTTATGTCCTGAGTTGATATCAATAGTAGCAAATGAAGTCGGCTTGAACAGATCTGTTTCTAATTCATTTTCTGCGTAAGAAGTAAATGTTTCGGTTACATTTACGTATTGCTGTCCAATAAAACTAGTATTCGCTTTTGAATGTGAAGGTTCTTTTTCATGAAGTTTCTGTAGCTGTTCTTCTACGTTTATCTGTAGAACAGTAATTTCTTTTTGTAAATCTCTTTGTTCAAAGGCAGTGTCTGTGATGTTTTTAGGTAACTTTAAGGAGTCTGTTTGTTCTGTGGTATTAACTTCTTCAGATAAAGGAGTCTTAAGATGGTGTGATGGTGACTGTTGAGCTTGCATTAGGTCAGGAGTTTTATGCAATTGTAGTTTTTGCTCACATTCTGATGTTTCTATTTCAGAAACAGATAAAGGAGTATTAGGTATAAGTGATGTAGTGATTGCTTCGGGTTTTTTCACTGAAAACTCTTCAACTCCTTCTTTATCATGTACTGTGGTAGTAGATACAATTTTCGCTTTAGTGGTGATTAAAGTCTCCGTAGCTTTATCTGCTGCAAATTTATTTTGCATCTTGAAGTCACCTGTCGAAGTCATTTGCATAATTTCAGACGTTATTAAATGGTCAATAGCCTTCACATCAACATCTGCTGTAGCAGTATATATTTCATCCTTAATTATAAAATCTTTTTCACTTTCATGAACATTGACTTCTTCAGTCGTGTTTTTATCAAAAGTGAATATAGAAATGCCAGCCCTAGAACTGGGTATAGATTTCACATCATCAAATGTTGATTCTGATTCATTAATGTTCGTTTCAGTATTGAACTTGTGTTGAAGCTCATTTATTCCAATAGTAGCTTTTTTACCTGGGACGTTTTCTGGAGTGAATTCAGACTCTTTCAAGTGAGCAGTTGTGACAGTATTTGTTAAGCTAGAATGGACTACAAGTTCTTTCTGTGGTTTTACTTCTGATGGTTGTTCTTTAAGACTAAGTTCAGCTTCTTTTTCGTGCAAGTCACCAATTGACACAACTAAACTGTCTTTTGACGTAAAATCAACGTGTGCCTCTTGTAATGGTGGTAGTTTAAGTGCCGATAATGAACCTTCACATTCTTGAACGTCGTGTACTTCAGTGACAATTTGGTTAGAAACCAGTACATCTTTTCGAGCAGATTCAGTGGGTACAATTAATTCCGGGTAATATTTACCTGACTTATCTTCAACAAATACTTCACCAACTTGAATAGATTCGTGTAGGTTGAAATTAAGTTTTGGTTTAACTTCTTTTTGACTCTTGATGCTTAACACCTCACCTTCTTTGATTTTTTCATTGATTTCGAGAACGTTTACACTAGCTAATGGTGAAAATGTGATCGAGGCATTTGACTCTTTCAGTGCAGTGGAAACCAGTGGCTCTTCGTTGACAGACGTGTACTGCTCAGAAATGTTAACAGCATCGGATAAAGTCAAAGCGGGCTTAGCCTTCTCAAAATGTGTTTCTTCTTTTTCCAGGTTACGCACCGAAATATGTGTTTCTGTTTCTGTAGTCATAAAGCTTTCAGTAGGAACAAAACTTTTATTTGCTTTGATGAATGCTTGAGTCTTATCAACTTGGTATTCATCAACAGTATTACTTATATCCATTTCTGTCACAAGTAAAGATTCCCTTTCAGACAATGAAGGTATAATCCTAACTTTTTGACTTTCTTTTATTTGTAAGGGCGTTTCTGATTGTTGTACTTCTAAAATGTCAGATATGATTGGGTGTAATGTATCAACCTTCAAACTGGCAGTAACGTCATTAGTCTTATCTGTCAACATATGCGTAACCTCACTTGAAGCCACTACTTCAATTTTATTTTCCGGAATATCCGTTGCAATCGTTTTATTGTAAGAAATTTCTTTGGGTTCTATAGGTTCAGTTACATCTTCTTCAAAGTTCTTGACGTTTTCTTTGGTTGGAATGGATTCCACAGTTCTTATATTTTCTTCTATCATTTCTTTTTCTTCATAAATTTCTTGGGAATGAGACTTTTGTTTTAAGTGTTTTTTACGTTTGGCTTGACCTCTTTCTTGGGTATCTGTGAAATATAGTAGTGTTTTATGGTTTTTGTAATAAAGTTTATCAGAAGTAGGTAATTAGTAATTCGCATGTAAGTATTACATTGAAGTGTGTTATAGCAAGCGTTAGAAGTGTATAGTAGATATTTGCAAATGTTATGGTACTTACTTGTAATCAATGAGTAAGTTTTGTACAACATACGAAACTACAATACAGAACGACGAGAAGCACATTGCCGAAGCGTGTCGTCGCAAAAACTGCATTAAAAAGCAAAACAAAATAAAATAGGTAAGCGATTGGTTTATGCTCTACTAGTTTTTGCCCGCGGCTCAGCACGTGCGTATAAAAAGAAGACTAGGTATAATAAAGTGTTATTTCAGGCAACTTACATACTCGTACATGCCAAATTTCATTTTGATTCGTACAGTGGCTACGGCGTTATTCAGTAAAAAACATCTTTACAAACATTGTTACAAACTTAAGCATTTAATTAGCATTCACATAATGCATATCCATACTAATATTATGAATGCGAAAGTAACTCTGTTTGTTTGTTCGATACCTTTTCACCACTAAATGGCTAAACGGATCATTATAAAATTTGGCAAGGATAAAGATTACTAGTTGTCCCACTCGCGACTTTATGAGCCCTCTTACAGTTTCAGACTCTTTTTTCTATAAAATTCACTATCGTATTTTATGGTTTAAAAAAACAGTACATTTTTTCCCATATTTGTCTCACAAAGGCTAGCATTCCAAATTTTAGAATGTTTGGTTACTAAAGATACTAGAAATTTTCATTTCTGCAATTTCAATCACGCTAATAGTTTTATAGATTTTATCAAAGACTATATAATAAGTATATTATGTAAGAATATTTTATTTATACATCTATTATTTTTTTTGTTCATTGTTCCTGTACACGAACGCTACCTCTATAACCACCTATCTCTAGCCTCAAAGGTTTGCTGGAAAAAAACTCTTTTTAGGGTTAAGCTCGCCTTTGTACATGTCCTTTCATTTAGTTTATTTTTTGTATGTGTTTTCTGTGTACAAAAGAATAAAATACTACACGATAGTATTATTTTATATTACTACACTACTCTATTATTCTCTATTTAAATAAATAACCCAAAGGCCTTTTCAACTAAATAAACAAGAAGTGCCCTTGATCGGTTTTTATTGGTAGTTGAGCTTGTAGTAAAACTTAACAAGCTATAAAAGGACGTTTAATTGGACATTTCGTTTTTTTGTCACAAATGCACGTAATTCTACCCTAGCTCGTCCTAGAACAAACAGCTATTGATTTAAAGCGGGACACTCGAGTTCATTCGGCCCCTGGGTGGACGGATATTTAGGGTTGCTTAGTCTGCCCACTAAGCCACTTATGCTAATAGGATTTACAAGGTCTGAATAAGCTCTTACGCAGTTCAGCTACCACTAGACAAGTACACAACACAGCATGAGAAGGTAAGCAACGCAGCAAATGTTAGTTTAGCAAATGCCAATAGCATACTCGGCATTTCATTGATCAAAATGTTTTGTCACCCCGGGAATAATCTGGATGATTTTCAAATGTGGAACTTTTTACTCTTTCTAGGACGTTGTAGTGCCTGGGACATGTTTAAATAGAGTACGCTTGCCCAACAGGAGGAGGTAGGGCACAGCGAGATTTTCTCGTTTTGAATAGGAGCAGCCCCCAGGCGGGCTCCAGGAGGCTCCCAGGAGGTACCTCCGCCTTACAGAAGATCGCAGCCAAATAACATTATTTGTTTCAAATAGTGTTGTGTTCCTGCGATGAGTAAGGTTGCCAGAGCTCTTTAGGGGGGGATGGGGTTCGGGGTCGGCAACGCGTGTGTGATGCCTCTGGTATTGCAAGCGCTCATAGGCTACGGTAACCGCTTACCAACAGGTGGGCCGTACGCTTGTTCAACACATCAGTTGTATAAAAAAAAACTCCTTTACTACCTATACTCCTCTCTGCCTATTGTAGTCGGCATTAACCACAGGAAAGACATTGTCATTACATGCGCCGCGGGTTTCTTCACGACGGACGTTTTCATTCACCGTTCGCGCACCGCATGTGTTAAAGAGCATTTATATTTTTCGAACAGAAAAATCCATAGGCGCACATTTGGATCGAAATTTGAGGTACCTCTAGGCACGTTGTACCTAGTTTTCCATATCCATGGAAACTTAGAGGCTGACCAATAAAATGCCAGTTATTTTGCAAAGCGTTAGCAGTGCACTTCCTCAGTACCCAGCAGTCATCCATAGCATGAGTTAAAAGCAACACTGTAATATCATTGGGCCTTATACATCGGGATGATTTTTCTGAATAGAATTTGAAGTCTGAAATGACTGAAGACTGAGCGATCAAATCGTTTGATGTGTGCGCCGACAGCGGAGCGATGATAATATCTCTTTAAAGTGAAGAAAGTTGAATAAATCTACGCTATAATTTGACCACATACTTGTATAAGGCCCCAGAATTACGATAACATAATATTAATAGCCTTATTCATAATAGTATTTTGACCCTCTGATAGCTTAAATGGCCGATAAATCTATTGCCATCTCTTTTCATCGATTTAAAAGTAGCAGAGACAAGAATATTATTTAAAGCCTTGATAAAATTATCGATATTATGAATAAGGCCCTAAGTCTTTACCTATATCTATTCTATAAGGAATTCTCACCTTTCATGACTTCCGTGGTATGTGTTTTGGCGACGTGTTCCGCTAAAGACTTTACTGTCACCTGTCAAATTAAAATAATACCTTATTTATTTACAAATCTCGTAAATAGCTCTAACGAAATCAATGTGGGACTGGTATAGTCATAGAAATGATGAGAAGTTTCTAAGATTCGAAGAACAATCTTTACCTCATGTGCTTCCTTTTCTTCCCAGGCTCGCGGCTTGAAGTCTTCAGGATAGAAGTGGGAAATGACTTCCTCCACTGAGTTGTGTTTCAACTCTACCATCTTCAGGAAGGCGCGGAAGCCAGCCTTCGCGGCGATGATCTCCTCGTCTTGCGTAGTTTCCTCGGTGAGTACCTCCGTAATGAGAGCTCCATAGCCCTGACGCTCGACTAGCTGGACAAGCGCCGACTGTGACTGCGGAACCCTCAGCGCCGGGAAGTACTGCGAGTCATACAAACTGTCGATCATCTCCGTTGTCACCCCCTTCCTCAGCATGTAGCCGATCTTCGCCAGTTCACGGAGTGGCGACTCGCCCGGCCCGAACTCCTTAGCGTTTATAATTTCCATCAGCTCGTTGATTTCAGCCACGGTGCGCGTGTCGCTTTCTACCATCTTAATTATGCCCTTCTGCGCTTTAATCGACTCTTCAAATGGCTCCACAACCTCGTCCTTATCTTGTTGCGATGATATTTGGTAGTCCTCAGGCGTTATAATGGATTCTACCTTCTCTATCTTTTTAACGGTTTTCACTTTTTCAACTTCTTGTTTGATGACTTTTTCATCTTTTTTGTGCTCCTTTATTTTCTTGGCTACTTTTTCTTTACGAAGCTTTGCCTTTTGGAGCTCTTCCGCGGAACTGAAGACCTGCATTTTTGCCTTTGTGATGGCCATGCCGATGTCGCTAATGGCTTTGCAAGTGTAGGTACCCTCCAGGTCTTTAGTGGCCTTCTTGATCTTGCACGTCGTTCGGTTGTCCGCGTTCACGATCACGAAACGATCATCAGTCAGAATGGCTTTGTCGTCTTTATACCAGATGATTTCTGTGAAAGGACAAAGTCATAGCAAATTCATACCAAATTCAGAAAACATTTGAGCAATTATTTTTTCCTACACATGGGGATACTTTAAGTGAGCAAGGAGATTTTTAATATAAAACAAATCTTTTACGCCTAATACAAAACTTCATCATCATCATCATCAACCTGTAGAAAATCCACTGCTGGACATAGGCCTCCCCCAAAGAGTTCCACGACAAACGGTCTTTCCATCGGAGCCCTTTCCATCCACTGACTTCCCGCAACCTTTACAATGTCATCGGTCCATCGGGTGGGGGGCCTTCCAACATTGCGTCGCCCGGTTCGTGGTTGCCATTCGAGAAACTTTATACAAATCAGTGAATACAAAACTTAATCTATTATAACTACTTCATCATCATCATCAGTCTATAGAAGTCCAATGCTGGACCTCCTCCAAAGAGTTCCATGTCGAACGTACTTGAGCCTTTTTCTAACACTGACTTCCCGCAACTTTAATAACGTCATCGAACCATCGGGTGGGGTGCCTCCCAACAATAGTCACCGGGTTCGTGGTCACAATTGGAGAATATAACTACTTACTTACTTTACCAAAAACGAAAACCGACTGAATTATTTATGAGCCAGTCATCACCATCTGCTCTTGGCCAACATTATGTGGGGTCGGCACAATATGCTTTCCTCTTCCACTCTCTTCTGTTAGCCGTCATCTCCGCACTCACTTCTTTCTTACTCATGTCATCTTTAATACCTACAGTCCATTTATCTTTGGCCTACCTCTACTCTTATATCCATCCACATTCATACCAAAGGCTCTTCTCTTTACATTACTTTCATTTATGAGTAAGTCAGTCAACAAATATCTTTTTTTTTCATATTAACGGACGCCAAAAAAAGGTTATCAATTCGGTGACTACGTGTTTTTTTTATATCAATTTTTTTACCAGGTGTAGGGGTGCCGCTGTAGATCGCTTCGAAAGTTACAACTTCTTCTTCTTGAACACGCTCGCCTTGGATGTCTTTCACGAACGTGGGCACAGCTTGCGTAGCTGAAAGGAATTCATTTAGTCGGTAAGTTGCCTTTAGTCGGTATTAATTTAGTCGGTAAATACTCGTAGCAAATAAACACAAGTCCATATTAGTACCCCAAGCACAAATAATTCACGATAGCGCTAAGACGGCTTCAAACGGCGAGCGATACATCATCTAAAATTTATTTAAAAAAAAATCCAGTCTACTGAATAAAGTCAATTTTGAGTTTGACTTTTAGAGCCTTGCGATATCGTTGAACTATATCATACCTGCGCCCCCAAATGTCAAACTCAAAATACTTTCTTAAGTAGACGTAGAGATCTTTTAAACCTAAGACCTTTCTGCGCTAGAGGTTGCGGGTTCGATTCCCGCACTGGACAAACATTTGTGACTAACACAGATGTTTGTTCTGTGTCTGGGTGTTAAATATTTATCTATTATGTATATCAGTCTTTGGTACCCATAGTACAGGCTATGCCTAGTTTGGGATCAGTTGACCGTGTGTGATATGTCCGGAATATTAATTTTATTTTTTTTAAGAAAAAATACATTTTAAACATAATATAAGATGTCATATCGCTCGCCATTTGACCATGGCTTTCCGCTTGCGATGCGATAGTAAAAGTCAAATAAAATATTAGCGAGACGCAAGGCTGCAGGCTGCAGGTTCGATACCCTCTCGAATGGGACAATGTTTGCATGATCTGCAAATATTTGTTCTGGGTCTGGATGTTGTGGTACCATGGTACTCGTAGTTTCTGATGACCACGACACAGGAATCCTAGTGTCAGGACTATGTATGTAGGTATGTGACTATTGGGTGTTATTTATTTTATTTTTTATTTAAATATTTCGTGCTAAACATAGCGGGTGATTATATCCTCATTGGTATCATATTAATAGTGTAATTAGCTGATTGATTAGCTTTCACCACATTGGATCTTAAACTGGCTTACTCCACGTTTACTCCTGGGCATAGGTCTACTCCACAAATGAAACTAAGAACGGTTTTGCGCTATCTCCGTCAACCTCCAGAGACGGCATCCTTGCGATATTAAGAAAAAGTTTTTTTTTTATTGTTGATGGTTAGACGTTTGATCCTAAATCCACTTTTGCAAGTGAGATGTGGCCTAAGATGAAGCACGCTTTACCAGAAAGAAGTTGTTCACTCTAGATTTGAAGACTCCTAGATTGTAAATACTCTTCCGGGTAACCAGACGCAGGCAGATCTTTCCACTCTTTGCCAGTAGGTACTTATAATATAAGTAGAGCAGAAGCGTTTAGTTACCTTTCAAAGCCGCTTGCAATTCCTCCATATGAGAAACCCATTCCGGCTTTCTGTATTCCTTTGTGCCAATAATACCTAAACACAAAAAATATAATTAGGCCTATAATTTTACCTAA
This sequence comes from Anticlea derivata, assembly GCA_947579855.1. Lineage (NCBI taxonomy): Eukaryota > Metazoa > Arthropoda > Insecta > Lepidoptera > Geometridae > Anticlea > Anticlea derivata. The sequence goes on along the minus strand of OX388257.1, from coordinate 13,461,794 downwards.
GTAATTAACCTACACATCCTTTTGCTTAGCATGCAATGCATCATAAAACTTCTTTGAGTATGTGTTAAGTTTACAGTCTTTCGTCTAAAATAATAATTTGCGATGCTCGCAAAGAGTGAATAAGTTTTTAAGTGCCATAGTCATAGCTTTAAGACCTGTATCATCTGATCTGTAACACTTATTTCTGCAAATAAACATCTTGAATCTTGATGTTTTCTTTCAAGTTTTTATGGGGCTCTACTCTGGATCTGACTGTATCTTAATTTAGCATGTATGTAGGTAGTAAATAGTATTTTTATACGGCTACCACGCGAACGAGGCCGCGGTCGGAATGTAGTTACGAATACCCTAACAAACACACCAAAACTTCGTAGCGATTTTCGTAGCACTTTGATATTGAGTTACTTCAGTTAGTAGGTATATTTTGTAGATGTGTTATTTGAACGTGTGGTATAAGTGTTTGAAGGGGGGGTTGGAATAAGGGGGAGGGATAACCTTGAAAAATCAATGAAGCGTTCTGCTGTTAAGCGCACACTGAAATCATAAGAAAACTGTGGTTAATATCAAGTTTTGCAGTTTATAACAAGGTTTAAAAGCGAGAGAAGCCAGAGATCGTACACAGTCCTTGCAACGAGGCTTTAGGCTTAAGCCTTGTCCAAACGACGTGCATTGTGATATCTAAAATATGTCTGCAATTTATTTAAAAATGAACCTTGCGTCTACTGATTAAAGTCACTTTTGCGTTTGATATATTATTTGAGGGTGTGCGACATCGCTCATCGCTAAGCAAGTCTCTAAAAGTGAAACTCAAAATTGACTTTATTATTAAGACGGCTCATTTTAAAATAAATGACTTATAGCATGACGTTTGTACGCGGCTTGATCTCCGTCATTTTGCAGTGAAATCAAGATTGCCCTGTATCATCAATTTTGCGATTTTGTTTAGGCGGTGACTAAGTTGACAGTCTCAATGATGTATGGTTCATATTTATGTATAGCGCTGAGACGCTCGCATTTTAATGGCAATAAGACGCCATGGTAGGGCCGAATGGTCAAACGTCACCGCCTGAACGCAAAGTGGATGGTAAGGAGCATTGTCATGTGAAATGGTCACTGAACTGCCATCCCCATGCGCCATGATCACGGAGTAAACTCAGTTTACATGGTTATGAGCATAAATTATGGTGATAGCCTAGATAGTGTCAAAAATTATATCATTAAGCCATATTTTATTATATCATAGGGGTGAGTGGGAGTTGGCACTATGGTTTTAACACTCACTTGTGAGCGTAATCAACGTGTTAATGTATGAAATCCGTAACAGTGCCTCTAGCGGACCATTACTGTCACTCATTTTGTCCATACAAAAACACGTGAAACGTGCTTGTTTCCACGCACGAGTGAGAGTGAAAACTATTGTGCCAACTCCCACTCACCCCCCAGTTGGACCTAGTGGGAACGCCAGCCAGTAGCATAATGTTAAAAAGTTATCACTTGACTTACTCTCCACCGACAGAGCAGCTATCGTTGAGGTGACTCCAAGTGGGTTGAAGGCCTCAAAGACGATTTCACCTGTGTCGTCCTGGTACACCTCTGGTATGATCAGGATTGAGGTGCCGTCCTCCAGCTCCTCGATATGATACTCCTGGGACTCCACGATTTCTGTGCCTTGCTTCAGCCATCTCACTTGGGGCTTGGGCATACCGGTGGCTCTCGCTTCGAGTCTGTAATTATCATTCGAAAATCTTACCTATCAATAGTTATCAGTAGTTATTTCAAGCACTGAGTAGGTGTACAAAGCCCTGACCCCACGCTAGGACTCCCAGTGTTGTGGGTATCAAAACTACACAGGTATTCCGGTTCAGGTCCATAAAAACATTACAAACGGGGCGGATTACCGCCCCGTTTGTAATTTTGCAATGCGCCACTTTTGTTAAACAAATATATTTTATACAGATCAAGAGATCGGTAGGCTCTCTGAACTCCACACAATGATAATCTGTGTCGCGGAGTATAGGCTATTTAGATACATAGAGAAGGTATATGGTGCTGACATCCGAATTGTATTCATGGAATTTGTCACAGAATGGAAATAAGAAATTCAAATGGTTTGTCTGTTAATTTTTGTGAGCAATGGTACCTGGTCAGTTCTCCTTCTGTTGTGGTAATATAAGTTGGCAGGGCTTTCACGATGCGGGGTGCGAACTCCTCAATATCACTCGTTCTCTGTGTCATGAGGTAAATATTATAATCAAAATTACACGCAATGTGCACACGATTACCAACAGACGGGAATTTTAGGCTTGCGGGGTTTGTGTACAAAAACTTATAATATCTCGTTATTGCCAACCATGTTGATATTAGCGATGCACCATCATCATCATCAACAACCTGTAGAAGTCCACTGCCAGACATAGGCCTCCCCCAAAGAGTTCTACGACGAACGGTCTTGAGCCCTTTCCATCCACCGACTTCCCGCAACCTTTACAATGTCATCGGTCCATCGGGTGGGGGGCCTTCCAACACTGCGTCGCCCGGTTCGTGGTCGCCATTCGAGAACCTTTACTCCCCAACGGTTATCGGTTGTGCGAGCTATATGGCCTGCCCACTGTCACTTCAACTTACTAATTCTGAGAGCTATGTCGGTGACCTTGGTGTCTACGATGCACCATAATACTTACATCTATTCTACATGATTTATACAGAGTTGGATCTTTTTACTCACTTACAGGACGCTGTAGTGCCTAGGACATGTGTTAGACATAGACTAGGTTAGAGCACCTATACCATCCTTTCAGCCTAGTCGACCTTATCCACAGGGAAGACAAAGTCAATACGTGTGGAGCTGACTAAGCCGCGGGTTTCCCCACGATGTTTTATGAGCACGTATTCACTTCTATAGGACCTACTCCACTCGCTTTACGAGATCCTTTCTCCCCCATACGTGCAAATTGTGGAATGAGCTTCCTTCCTAGGTTTCCCGCTAACCTACAACATGAAGAGCTTAAAGAAATATATAAAAAGATTTCTCCAGGGCAGGCAACGCATTAACAATGCTCGGGGTGTTGCAGATGTCAATAGGCGACGGTAGCCGCTTACCATCAGGTGGACCGTAAGCCTGTTTGTTACCGTATAACATTTAAAAAAAAATACCTACGTCCTTGTTAACTAATTATCAATACAATTCAATAAGGTAAGTTAGTGCTACCATGTACAATTCGCTGCTCACTGGTCGTGACACTGATTCTTTCTTGGTCATCCTGTATTAGATCAGTGTCCAGGTTGAGGTATGGTGGGCCTGATAAAGGCCTATGACCGTCGGTAATGAGTGGTTACAAATATGGGGATATACGTATAAGGCCGTGATCATACGACGTGCGTTATGTCACATAAATGTATTTCAAAATGTTCCTTACCTGTACTGGATAAAGTCAATTTTGAATTTGACATTTGAGGTACGATATCGCAAGCCCCTTAATAGTCTAACTCAAAATTGATTTTTAAAATCATTTTGAAATACATTTAGGTGACTATCGCACGTCGTATGAACACGGTGTAGAGAAAGAACATACCTCGTCGCTTAAAATGTCTTCTTCCGATGCACTTGGAACATATTCGTAAGCTACAAACATACATAAAATAGTTCATTTAAAAAGTATATAAAGGAGGATACCTAGATAATAATATGCAAAATACCAATTTTTTTGTGCTCTGGTCAATATTTATTGAAATAGAATGAACTTTTTGGCATGGTCTGCCAGGACAAGATGTACTTCCAAACATCTACGGAATATGTTTTTATTATGGATACCGGTCGATAGATTTTACACTACTGTAAGCTTTTGAACGTTAAAAGAATTGTAAACTTTAGAACGGAATGTAGGTACTTTGTAATAACAAAATTTTGCATGCCATTTTTATTAAACACTTCAAAAGATGTGTGCAATGCAATTTAGCTTGTATGGTTAACCACCGAAAGCCCTCATTTGTTCAAAAGCTTTGTTGTTTTCTGCCAGCGTCGTAGCTAGGGCCTGGTTCAGGGGTGTCTGACAGGGGCGCATTCGCTGGGGGCCCGCAGCTTGGGGGCACTATTTGCTCCCTTCGCTCGCTGAATTAAATAACTCATTTAGCGGAACAGATTTCTCAAATTCTCTCTGCTCGCTCTGCACACCAATTTAAAATTGTGCTGTTCTATTTACGCCCAAAACATTAAAATTTACTAGGATCGCTTCGCTCGCCAATATTAGGTACATCATATCATCATCGCACATACATTTTTACTGTTTTTTTCACGCGCAAATCTTAATATTTTCTCGGCTGGCTCCACTTTCCATTGTCAGCCATTATTATTTAACTGGTATAGTGGATATATATATATTCTTCATACAAAATAAGTTTTAGGGCGAGCAAAATTCGAATCTTGTCCTGGGCGCTCATGACCTTAGCTACGACCCTGTATTTTGCTCGCATGTCATTTATTGATTTATTCATTGACACAACTTATTAAATTAAAGTTTGCTCAATTGTTATATCTATAAGGTTCTTAGCACATCACAAAAGTGAAATTGGTAGGTATACTTACCTACGTGCAGCAAAGAGTTCAAACCATAACAGTGCGCTGTGTAATTAAATGTGCCTAAAACATCAGAGCCGTGTGTTGGTGTGATTTCTACTATACAACCAAATGGTATTAAGCAATGTTCAATTTCTGCTGTGTAAATTAATCTCAATGTTAAATTGCAATTTATCAACAGATGCATGGCATGGTTCATGAAACAAACGAGCTTTCACAAGGTAACATGCAAATAAGTTCCATGCATTAACATAAGCAATAAACAGTTGTTCTACCTTCCACATCGACAACGCTTTCTGTGGTGCAACTTCCGAATTCATTCGTCGCTACGCATCTATAGGTTCCGCTCATTTCTGGGAAGGCTTCTCTGATGCGAATTTCGCACAAGCCAGATTGAAGACGAGCCATTGCGACATCCCTTGCCTTTTGAATGAGGCACTCGCCATGGTACCAGTCCACTCTCGGCCACGGCTGGCCCATGATCTCGCAAGACAGCTCTATCGGCTCACCGTCCATCACGGTATTCGGTAGCAATGGAGCTAGTATGACGGGCGCTTCGCCGCAGCATTCTTTCTCACTTTCATCCAGAAGCATCGATGCAGAGCACGCAACAGAGCCGGCAAAGTTTTCGGCTCTACATGTTACGACGCCTATAAACTCTTTTGTTATGTCTTCGATGCAGAGGCAAGACACATTGTCTTTGTTAGTGATTGTGATGTTGTTTAGTTTATTTTGTTTGGCATAGGACGCTATTTCTGTTGTACCAACAAACCATTGGAATGAAGCACATGGACTTGACTCGACTTCAGTCTCGAGCATAACTATGTCGCCTAAACGTATTCTGGTAGGCCGGATGAGTTTTGTAAATACGGGAGGGGTAATTTCACTTTCGTCGGGTGCTTTTAGTAACTTGATGGTACTTGCAGATTTGGCTGTTACATTTTTACTGTTTTCAATGACTACTTCGTATTTGCCTACTTTCTTTTTATCTACATTCCGAATTTTGATTGTCGACATTCCGTCTTCGACATTTATTTCACAGTCATCGTTGGATGTTAGTGGTTGGTTGTTTCGGAACCATATCACACTAATGTTGTCTTCAGGCTCAAAAGTGATGCAAAGTTCAAAAGCATCGTGTTCCAGTACTGATTTTGCTATAAGTGGTTCTATTATAACCGGTCCTTCTTCTGTAAAACATTTGATTATTATTTTTTATCATAATTTAGTCTGTTTTTTCAGTAGAGTGGATTTATAAATTATTAACTTTTATCTGAACTGTATTTATGTTTTGTTCTGGATGAAATACTAGGTTGGCATAATTAATAAATCCTTAATAGTTTAATAGACCCGTATAACCGCCATTTATTTATTACACAAATCAACTACATTTTAGTCAATCTTGAACATAAAGGTTATGAAAAATATGTACAGAGATGAAAATGACAATGATAATGATGAGTTTTGTTTCAGTTTACTTGTGTTCATAGAACCATGCATCTGTATAACGATTTGAAACTAAACATTGAGATTATTTGCTTCGTACTGATTTGTGTACAATATTTAAAATATTTAGGTGTTCAATTCTTATAGTGTACAAAATATAACTTACCTTTTTTGATTTCTTTGCGTTTCTTCTTCTTTACGATTTTAGACACAACTGTTTCTTGAATTTCCTCTTCAACGTCAGGTTTCAACTCTTCAGTAGTGATTTCTTCTTCAACCTTAACAGTCTTTTCTTTTTTCACCTTAGACTTTTTCTTTTTGTCAACCACTGTTACTTCTGGGACCTCTTCAGGTTCTTGCTCAACAGGTTCTGGTTTTTTGATTTGAACAGCCTCTTCTTGTATTACTTCTTCTTCCTCTTCAACGACAGGTTTTACCTCTTCCAAAGTTACTTCTTCCACAACTTTGACAGTCTTTTCTTTTTTCACTTTACTCCTTTTCTTTTTGTCTACTACCACTTCAGGAACCTCGTCGACGGGTTCTGCTGTTTCGGTTCTTTCCACAACAGCCTCTTCTATTACTTTTTCGTCTTCATCGACGACAGGCTTCTTTATCTCTTGTACAGCGATTTCTTCTTCATCCGTTACAATTTTTCCTTTTATGACTTTAATCTTTTTCTTTCTGTCTTCGATAATTTCCTTTTTCACTATGATATCTTCTTCTTCGTCAACAGGTTTTATTTCTTCTATTGTAACTGCTTCTTCTACTTTGACGGTCTTTTGTTTCTTTGCTCTCTTCTTTTTATCATCAACCACTACTTCAGAAGCCATTTCAGGGACTACTTCAGGTTGCTGTTCAACTGGTTCTAATGTTTTAGTGGTGAGCCGAACAACATTTTCTTCTATTACTACTTCCTCTTCTTGTTCGTGTTTTGGTTTAGGAATTGGTTTTAACTTTACTTCTTCGTGTTGGGGCTTTTCTGGTTCTTTTTGTTTTGACACGGGCTTAAGAACCACTTCTTCTTTTGGTTCTTCCACTTTTGGCAATCTCTTACCTTTTGGCCACTTTCTTTCCTCTGGCTCTTTTTCTTCCAGACGTTTGTCCTTCTTGATGGGCTTTAACTGAACTTCTTCAGCCTTTTCTTCTGACTTTTCTCTTCTGGGTATCGGCTTCAGACTAACTTCTTCTACTGGTTCTTCTGGTTTAGGGTGCCTCTTGCCTCTTGGCCATTGTACTTCTTCAGGAGCAGTCTCTTCTTGAGGTTTTTCTTTCTTAAATGGTCTAGGTTTAATTTCTTTAGTTTGAGATTCAATCTTTTCCTCTGATTTTTCTCTTTTTGGTATAGGCTTAAGAGTAACTTCTTCTTTTGGCTCCTCATGTTTTGGCCGCCTCTTGCCTCTTGGCCATTGAACCTCTTCAGGAGTTATTTCTTCTTGCTGGTTCTCCTTCTTTAACGGTTTTAATTGTATTTCTTCTGGTTTTTCTTCAGCCTTTTCTGCTGATTTTTCTCGTTTTGGTATCGGTTTGAGAGTTACTTCTTCCTTTGGCTCTTCTGGCTTCGAACCCCTCTTGCCTCTTGGCCACAGCACCTCCTCTGGTTCTTTTTCTTCCAGAGGTTTTTCCTTCTTCACAGGTTTGAGTTGTACTTCTTCAGGCTTTTCCTCTGACTTTTCTCGTTTTGGTATCGGTTTGAGAGTTACTTCTTCTTTTGGTTCTTCTAGCTTGGGATGCCTCTTGCCTCTTGGCCACAGTACCTCTTCCGGTTCTTTTTCGTCCAGAGGTTTTTCTTTTCTTACAGGTTTGAGTTGTACTTCTTCAGGCTTTTCTTCAGTCTTTTCTTGTTTTGGTATTGGTTTGAGAGTAACTTCTTCTTTTGGTTCTTCTGGCTTGGGATGCCTCTTACCTCTTGGCCACTGTACCTCTTCCGGTTCTTTTTCAACCAAAGGTTTTTCCTTTCTCACAGGTTTGAGTTGTACTTCTTCAGGCTTTTCCTCAGACTTCTCTCGTTTTGGTATAGGTTTGAGAGTAACTTCTTCTTTTGGTTCTTCTGGCTTTGGGTGCCCCTTGCCTCGTGGCCACTGTACCTCATCTGGTTCTTTTTCTTCCAGAGATTTTTCTTTTCTTACAGCTTTGAGTTCAACTTCTTCAGGCTTTTCCAATGACTTTTCTCGTTTTGGTATCGGTTTGAGAGTAACTTCTTCTTTTTGTTCTTCTGGCTTTGGCCGTCTTTTGCCTCTTGGCCATTGAACCTCTTCAGGAGTTATTTCTTCTTGCTGGTTTTCCTTCCTAAATGGTTTCAATTGTATTTCTTCTGGTTTTTCTTCAGCCTTTTCTACTGACTTTTCTCGTTTGGGTATCGGTTTGAGAGTTACTTCTTCCTTTGACTCTTCTGGCTTCGAACGCCTCTTGCCTCTTGGCCATAGCATCTCTTCTGGTTCTTTTTCTTCCAGAGGTTTTTCCTTTCTCACAGGTTTGAGTTGTACTTCTTCAGGCTTTTCCTCTGACTTTTCTCGTTTTGGTACTGGTTTGAGAGTTACTTCTTCTTGTTGTTCTTCTGGTTTCGGACGCCTCTTACCTCTTGGCCACAGTACCTCTTCCGGTTCTTTTTCTACCAACGGTTTTTCCTTTCTCACAGGTTTGAGTTGTACTTCTTCAGGCTTTTCCTCAGACTTCTCTCGTTTTGGTATCGGTTTGAGAGTCCCTTCTCCTCTTGGTTCTTCTGACTTTGGATGCCTCTTGCCTCGCGGCCATTGTACTTCTTCTGGTTCTTTTTCTTCCAGAGGTTTTTCTTTTCTCACAGGTTTGAGTTGTACTTCTTCAGGCTTTTCCTCTGACTTTTCTCGTTTTGGTATCGGTTTGAGAGTTACTTCTTCTTTTGGCTCTTCTGGCTTCGGACGCCTCTTACCTCTTGGCCACAGCACCTCTTCCGGTTCTTTTTCTTCCAGAGGTTTTTCCTTTCTTACTGGTTTGAGTTGAACCTCTTCAGGCTTTTTCTCTGGTATTTCTTGTTTCGGTACCGGTTTGAGAGTTACTTCTTCTTTTTGTTCTTCTGGTTTCGGACGCCTCTTACCTCTTGGCCACAGTTCCTCTTCCGGTTCTTTTTCTTCCAGAGGTTTTTCCTTTCTCACAGGTTTGAGTTGTACTTCTTCAGGCTTTTCCTCCGACTTCTCTTGTTTTGGTATTGGTTTGAGAGTCACTTCTTCTTTTGGTTCTTCTGGCTTTGGATGCCTCTTTCCTCTTGGCCATTGGACCTCTTCTGGTACAGTGTCTTCCCGAGGCTTTTCTTTCTTAACTGGCTTAAGCTGCACTTCTTCAATTTTTTCGTCCATTAGTTGTTCCTGCTTTACCCTCGGAATGGGTTTGAGAACGACTTCTTCTAATGGCTCATTTTCTTTTGGTTGTCGTTTGCCTGATGGCCATTTTGTTTCTTCTGGTACGGCTACTTCTGTTTGCTTTTCCTTCTTTGAAGGCTTAAGTTGTACCTCTTCGGGCGTATCTTCTTCTTTTACTGGTTTTCCTACTGGTTTGAGGACGACTCCTTCTTCTTTAAGTTCATCTTCTTTTGGTCGTTGTTTGCCAGCACGCCACGAGAGCTCTTCCGTTATGGATTTTTCTTGGGGCTTTTCCTTTTTCACTGGCTTTAGTTGCACTTCTTCTTTTTCAACTGAAAGTGTAGATTCTTTTATTGATTTTTCTTGAGGTTTCCTCTTTCCTACTCGCCAATTCGGTTGTTCAAGTGTGGTCTTCTCAGGTATTTCAAACGGAATGTCTTCTGTAGTTTGTTCTTGCTTAACAGGTTTCAGGAGAATTTCATCAGGCATATCTTTTGGTTCAATAGGTTCCTTTTGTCTTGGTATCGGTTTAAGTGTCACTTCCTCTTTTGGTTCTTCAGGAAGTGGTCGCCTTTTGCCACTTGGCCGTTTAAGTTCTTCAAACTCTGCTTCATCTCTTGGTTTAACGGTTTTTATAGGTTTTAGGTGCACTTCTTCTACTTTTTCATGTTCTTGTTGAGATGGTATCGATTTTGGAACAGGTTTAAGAACTACTTCTTCCTTGAGTTTTTCCTCTTTGGGACGACGTTTGCCGGTCAACCATTTAGGTTCTTCTGGTAAAATTTCCTCTTTATTCTTTGTTAATGATTTTTGTTGAACTTTCTCAACAGTTTCTTCCGAAGATGTTATTGCCTTAAGAACAACTTCTTCTTTATTTTGTTCCTTCGACTGTCTCCTACGGACGTCAGTTCGTTTTTCTGTTTCTTCTACTTTTTGTGGCTCATTTATTCTCAAAATGACTGTATCCTCTTCACGGATCATTGATTCTTCTACAACTACTGTTTCTCCTTTTTGAAGAGATTGCTTCCGGACCTGTTTCAATTGAACGTCTTCAAGTTTTTCTTTTGAAATAGTAGTTTTCTCTACTTTAGTAGGCCGTAGTTTTACACTTTCTTGAGTCCAGGGTACGGGTTCTTTCCTTTCTTCCTGTATTTTTTTAGGCTGTTTGTCATCTATTCGAGGTTTACGCCAAGTTGGAGCATCTCTATGATCTTTTTCCTCCACGTCTTGAGTTAAATCAGTTATAACGGAACTTTCTGTTGTTTTTTCTTCAAGAACATGTTGCCTTGGTTTTCTCCATTGCTTTATCTGTAATACTTCTTGAGCTTCTGAGGTTTTTTCAGAAACATCTGTATGTTCAGTTTCTGATTGCTTTAAAATAGTAGTATCCTCAGTTGATTCAGACTTTTCTGTAACCTTATCTTGTAAAGCTCGAGGTTTCCTCCACGATTTCGTCCCAAGTTTTGTATCAACTGATTCCTTAGTTGTTACATCCAATATTGTACTATCCTCTACAGCTGTGGTTTCTAAATGTGAAGTCTGTTTCGAGTCTTCTTCTGTCTTTTGAACTTCTTGCCGTGGTTTTCGCCAGTGTTTAATTTCTAATGTTTCTTCTGTAATTTGCGTTGTACTTTGCCTTCTCCAAGGAACGTCGGATTTTGTTCTTCTAGTTTCAGTATCTTGTGAGCTCTGTACATTTAGAATGTTGGAATCTTCAGTGGACTGGAATGAAGTCCTACTTTGGCTTACCATTACGTCTTCTGTTGTGGATGACTGAATGTCAACCTTGTCACCGAAAGTCTTCTGTGTGACCGTTTTGCGAGATTCTGGAATAATGAAATGTGGTGTTAACAGATCATTACTTTAGACGGAAGAACTATTACATTTAATGTACATAGGTGCATTTTCTACTAGAGTGATGTCTGTGGATAGGTTGCTAGCTAGTCGTGTCCCTGCTTCCTTCTTAATCATCCTGCTTTGAATCAAAGACCCTGTTGAAAGATGGTGTCTCTGATTAGGGCCTGTGACCTATTACATTTTTAATTATTAAGAAAACTTGAATAGGTACCTCATTTACCTACTTTAAATTTTGACAATAGAACTTGACTCATGGTGTTTATTTTATTTTATTAGTTTCACTGTTAAATATTTCATTTATTTACGTGTAGATTCACTTCCATTCATTCAACGAATGCATTCCTACTAAACGAAATTTGTAAACTTTAAAATTATGTAAACTGATTTGTTTTATTGTGTTAGGCTATGTGATCAGAATCATCATCTTCCTCTGTTTGGCTCAGGCACATGTATTTTTTTTTATTCTGTCTGCACTATAAGCATTTATCTCTACTTTATTACCCATCCTTATTTATCTTACGCTTCTAACGCTAACGTTACGCTTCTCGTCACTAACATTCATCTCTCCTCATTTCAGTCACTGACGTCATGATAAGGACTTTTTCTCCAGTAATGCGCCTAACCTTTAGCAATCACACTTAAATCACGTCCCAGAATAGCTTGATAGTAGGAGCAGGTTCTATACAACTAAGGTGGCAAACAAGTTTACGGCCCACCTGTTGGTAAGTGGTTACCGTAGCTGATCGCTTGCAATACCAGAGACATCACGCATGCATGAGTTGCCAACCCTGAACCCCTTCCCCTTAAAGAGCTAAGACAACCTTACTATTCGGAACAAATACCTATTGTTATTTGCCTGCGTTCTTCCGTAAGGCGGAGGTACCTCTCACGGCGGGCTGCTCCTATTTAGAGTGAGAAAATCTCGCTGTACCTACACATGACCAATGGTGACATCAGCATGTTGTTGTTTACACCAAATACGCGTGCGTGATTGAAAAGCGATAATTACTTGCTTATAGTTTGTTTACAAGGAAGCTTCGTCGCGTCGCATTTGGGTTCAACACCCGACGCGATTATCGCTCTTCGTCGTTCGATGATCGTCTCTGTAGATACGATTCAGCTTTTTTATGTCCTCTCGAGAATCGCATTTTTAAGACGAGAAACGAACTCTAACTAGACTTATCTTAGGCTTAGGTAATGCTAATCTAAAGTACTACTTCCGTAATTATCCTTTATACGTCTTAATTCTTAGTGCTCCTTAATTCTCTATAGGTAGAGATCTCTTAAACAACCACTCTTAGAATAAAAATATAAATAAGATATCTGTTATTATAGGATGGATCTATCAGTTTTACCTAATGTTTCCTTAATGGACAGTTTTTTGTGCGAATTGAAACAAAAAAACAATGTCATATTTTAGATTTGGGGCTCTTTAGGGGAGAGGTGCTGACTCTGGTATTGCAAGCGCTTATAGGCTACGGTAACCGCTTACCAACAGGTGGGTCATATGCTTGTTTGACACCTAAGTTGTATTAATGAAAAAGATTTGTGACGTTACAACATGATCCATGCCAATTCAATGAAAATTGAATTTTAAAGTTCTATTTTTCTTCAGGTATCTATGTACTATGAAAATCCACAGCCGACCAACTATAAATAACCAACGACCCGTATTATGTAAGTACCAACAGTACCTATCTACTCGAATAAATACAACATTTTATTAACGAGCAGAAAAAAATAAAGCAATTGCTTTTCGATAAAAACTTTTACAAAACTAATTTCATTCCGGTCCCGAGTTCAAAATAAAGGCTGATTTCTAATGGAGCTTACTTATTTACGTGGTAGGTAAATTACTAAATACTTAAAATACCTAAATCACTTATTACTAAATAGAGTAAATAAAGTTCTTTGTGACGTAGGTAAGTGATTAGCCCTGGTATTCTTAGTAATTTTTCACTACACTCCTGACATCAGATTGGCATTAATTTCCAAACAAAACACTGTCAAATTTGACTCTTTTTTTAAATTTCATCTATATATTCCAATTAAAGATACGAGCCTGAGTCGGGGTAACTATTAATACACTAGCAGACACTCCATTTAGGTGCTTCATATACCTACCTAACTATTGCCGTTTGATCGGTTTTAGGGTTCCGTACCTCATTTGGAAAAACGGAACCCTTATAGGATCACTTTGTTGTTCGTCTGTCTGTCCATCTGTAAAGACGGACAGACAGAGCTAGATTAATGCATTAAAAAGATATGGCAATGAATGTATAATTTTTGTATGGAAATGGCAAAAATTAAAAACCTCTAGGGTACTTCCAGTTACCTCACAATTCTGAAATTTGGAATGCTAGGAGCTTTTATAGCATAAGTAAAGGGAAAAGTCTGAAATTGAGGAATTTCGAAGTTTTTTAGGAAACAAAGTTATATTTGCGGTCAATGTCATACAATGACTACGTGAGCGACCGCAAATATAAGTGTCCTACACTTATAATTTTTATTAATTTTTATAAATCCATTGGTGCACGACCGCGATTCGAACCCACGACCAATGGTACGGAAGCCTCTGGGCGCGAGTTATCGCACTTGACCGTCTATATTTATTATGTAGTCTAAAATGGTACCTAGTGGTTTCGCCGTCAAATTGTCTAAAAATCATCTAGAAAACTAATCATCTAGGCAGCACGTCATTAAAGAAATTGGTCTATGAAGCAACTCGTCTATAAATCTTTTATTGAAAAGGTATTTTAATTAAAAAAATTATATCACGGCGCATTGGTGCTAACTGTAAAGCTGTGTGTATATTGTTGATAAATAAATAAATAAATTTAGTCTAGTGTTGTAGTGCCAGCGAGCTAGCAGGTCACCTACAAATCAACTCTTTTATAGATATTACACTTTGCCAACAATCGAATCGCTTATAAAGTTCGTCTACATGGCAATTTGCCTAAAGATAAATCGCATAAATTGCAGATCAGCATGTAAAAATAAATTATATCTTGTGAGTTTTTTTATCTACTAATACGAATTACTTAAGAAGCTGGTGTGTGAGACAAAAGACCAAAGGGCTGGTGATTACCTTGGACAAAGGATCAGTATAGTGATCCAACGAGTTAACCAAGTGATTTATAGGCATTCGTCATTGGAGGTAAAGTCGGCGTCGTCGGCCTTCTAGGCACACTGGCAGTGGTTTTTTTTAAATTTGACATTCTTTTTTTTCTAATATTGTCCTTTTATCATCGTCATCTTCCTGCCACTATCTCACATCATGTGGGGTCGGCACAAAATGTATTCTTCTTCCATTTCCCTCTATCAGTCGTCATCTCAGCACTCCTTTCTTTCACACAGCCCATCCATCTTTTCCTAGTGTCCTTTTAAGTGAATAAATAAATTTTAGTAAAAAACAAAAAACTGCGAAGTTGTCCAGTTGTGTAGGACGAGTTTATTCATAGACCGATTACTGACTTCCTGTAAATTTATCCAGATGATTTTTAGGCAAGTTGATGTAGATACCATTTGCATTTTAGACTGATTGATACTACCTACCCGTTTGATCGATATGGGGTTAAACGGTAATCCTACTTATATCATAAATGCGAAAGTTTGTGAGGATATATGTATTGTAAAATGCTGTGCAAATGTGTGTGTTGTGGTGGCAATTAAATAAATGTCTATGTCTATGTTTGTTGTTCAATCACGCCGTAACGGTTAAACCGATTTCTATGGAACTTCAACTAGAGTTCTTTACCTAGAATAGCATATAGACGACTTTTGGTTATGATAGCACGCGAGCGAAGCCGCGTTTTGAATTGTTTTTTCTCAATAACCGCAAAACGCACAGTTTTGATATTTATGACAAAGATAACTTGAGCATTTTATTTACGTAAATCCAAGACAGAAACGCGATTGGTAAAACTTTTCTCGATAGATTTATTTTTAAAGTTGGGTCCTCTGCAACAGTTTTTTCGAAAATACTCTGAGACTATCTAACAAAAATAACGTTTTTAAATTATTTTGTTAGACAATAGCATTGGGTACCTAAATCCAAGACACACGATATTTTCTTATATTTCGCTCACGTCGATTACTTTCGAGCGCCTTCTAACGTTTGCTATCTCTTACCGCATTCAATTACAGTACATAGCGCTGTCACTTTCTTCACTCCGCCCACTCGACAATTTATTATGATTTTTGTATCCTCTTAAAGGAAATTGTGCTAAAACAGCAACAGCATCAGTGGACAGTGTGCCGGATATCCGCCTAGCGCCACACGATACAACCTTACCTAGTAATAAATATATTCAAAACATTTTTAACTTGCTTTGTATGTTTGTACTAGGATAACATGAAGCTCAAATCATGTGGGTCGATTTTGACGTAGTTCTTGCCGTCCGATTTATTACATTCCTGATACATTTAGTGTTCCGATGACAGTACAAAAATGAAGATGGTATAATGAACAGTGAGGTAATTGAATTACGGGGACTGAAGGTGAACTCTTTCACGGACGATAGTAGATAGAAAGTGTAAACGATTTTTGTTTTAAATCTTGTTGTTAATAATTCTGCTCGTCTATATACATTTTGCTATTGATTATTTCTTTTCAGAGGGGTAGGTAGAGACTACGGCTATCCACTTGCTACGATCCTGACATACCCCTTTTGCTTCATTCACTCTCATCACATTCCTCATACATGCTCGTAGGTTTAGGGTACTCTTGACCTGGCCTTTTTCCAAAACTTAACCGATTTGGTCACCGAGTTGGTTGTTTTCTGTCTATCGTTCTTTTAATGATAACCGAATATTATTATTTGTGTAATTTAAGAAAGAAAGAAAGAAAGAACAGACTAATAGTTTAACAGACTAATCAATAAAATGAACTGAAGTAGGAATAGGTGCGAACATTTTTATTATTTTTTATACTACCTGCTCGTCAATAGCATATTATGTGTCATGCAAACCTTTCCTAAAGTAAGTCATAACAGCCTTACGGTCTAGCCGGGTCATAATGTTGTACTGAATTTCATTATTTCCCATGGGACATAATGTGATTTGAATTTGGAATGCAACCCATGTAATCGTGCTTGATCGAAGTTGGTTTGAAAAATGTTTGGGTGCAATGAGATTTTATTCTAATTAGGCTGTATGTTATCATTTTCATTGCACTGCCTACAAATTAAAAAAAAAACATGAAATCGAAGAAGGATTTATTCGAATGTTGAACTGACCACTACAGAATAGACTACAAAAAAAGAAAAAAAGGCGCCAAGCGCTCAAACTGCTGTGCTGTTATCTACACCGAAATTCAGTTTCGATTCAAATAAACTTCTAAAAAATGTCAAGTGACGACGACAGTGATTTTGATTCGACTTCAGAATGCATACAATCTGAAGCCTCTGGTATAGTTGGAAACTTACTTCCAGAAAAATCATTGTTTTCAATTGCCTCGCAGAAAGTATAAAAAGTATGATGTAGATTATGCATCGCGGGCTTAAATGTGTATTTGTCTTGGGCGATCTTGAACCTATGAACTATGAAATATAGCTCCCTTGACATAATACACTACTTTAAGCCCTTGTTGCATAATCTACTATTATCGTACGGGGCTCAAATTTTTATAGCTGTTTTACACGATAAAATGTACTAGAATGGAACGCGTTCTGGAAATATTTAGTTAGAACTAGTTCTAACTAAATATTCCCAGAACGCAACTCTAACTCTAGAGTTCATAGTTTTATTTGTACATCGTTCATGTATTACACATATAGATATATCAAAGGGAAATGTCGGGACTCGGGACTAGCATAGTAGAACATTTCGCTTTGAACTCACATTTTCTGTCTCTCAGTCTTATTTACTTAACTTTTTCAAGCGAACTTTGTTTTTCGGTTCTTTATGCAAACGTTTCGGAGGTTTTATAAAATGTTTATTGCTGACTTTTATACAAATTGCATTGCATTTTAAAATGTCAGCTGCATGAACAGCAAACTGAGAAGTTTTCTGAATGAAAATTTACGGTTAAATTTACGGATCGTTAGTGAGAATAGTTGCATGTAGATTTATATTTCTTACATTGACTTTTGAGATCTCTCTCAGTTTTAAATTCCCTCCCTGAGGTTGATAGGCAACAAGATCCAACTCATTCCCAGCATCAGTGTATCCGAATATCTATAATAATGTTTTTAAGAGCAGAGTGACCATGTTTCTATGTAAACGTGCTACACCGTCGATCATTTATTATCATCATGTGAGATTGTTGTCAAACGTTAGCCTATTTTGTAATCAAAAACGACGATACAAAATTATGTTTTTATTACAAATAAACACACATACCTGCCTAAGTTACAGTAGGATGAGTGTCTCTTACCCCATTAATACGAACACCATAAGAGTCAGCTTAACCGGGTTACGAATGAAGTGTTTTGTGTTCGTTTCGTAACTAAATGAGGATTTTTGTGTATTAACTAGAATGCCAAATAAATAAGAAACATAATTTTCAGCTAAAAAATCTAATTCGTGAGTCAAGTTCTAATGGAAGCTGTAATACGAGAAAAAAAATGATAAAAAAATATCTTACCATGCAAAGTACTTACGTCAGGTCTTGTCACCACACTTGGTGAGTTTCTTGATCACCACCATTATAAAACTTCTAGCTCTAGATCGTATTTCGTCAATACCTATTATGTGTACTTATTACTCGTTCAAGAAGGTTTTAAAACATATCTGTCATATGCCTGGTTGTCAGTTCAGATCACATCTATAAGACAAGGTTTATTTCTATTTTTTTTTTAATTAAATTTTTTAAATAAAATTAGGTGTTTCGTATAATGTATACCATCACCATAAATAGTGTAACTTTATGAAGCTACTAAGTTAGGACGTAGACGGAGATTTTTTAAAACCTTTGATATTGGTGTAGGTATTTATGAATATTTAGAATAATATTTGTATCTCGATTAATAAACTTTCTTTAAATGGGTATTTTTGATTAGCATTTTTTCTTCTTGCCATTTTATTTTAATCCACAGAATATAAGCAGTTTTCTACCATTTCATAGGGTTCATGTATGTTGTTGGCTTGAGTGTAGCTTGTAAATAATTGTAATTAATAAATTATCATGTCCCAACTTATAACCAATACATTAACTAAGCTAGTAAAGCTGGCTTCTATCTATAGAATATAGGTCACAAAAAGAAAACCTTTAGCGTTAAAGTTAATCAAATGTTTAGTTACGACAGTAAAAAAAACTGTGATAGATAAATTAAATCGCAACTGCCATTCAATGATTATGAGGAAGTAAAGTAGCTAAGAAGTGTGCCAGTTGGTGAAGAAAAGCTGTCCTTTCTATCCACCAGAACACTGCAGGTGTTCATGTGATGGAGAGCGGACTCATGTGTTAAATGTTCAAATGTGAGTTCATGAATGTACTCGGCTCCTCCTAGTGCATGGCGCGGTGTCACCTAATCTCTACCGCAGTAACTGTTGTGTGAGCAATAATGCGAAATTCTATTCATTTCATTGCATTTATTAAACATTTTTCACATATAGGTAACATACAAATATTTTTTTTTTCATAAATAGTTATATTATTATTAAATTACTAATCTATTATGTATTTAGTGATAAAAACTGCCACGCCTAATAACTTAATACAATTAGGTGAAACATACAACACAATTCAATTTTTAACAATGTCGTGCACATAATCATAATCAAACTAAGTTAAGATCACTTTAACGTTACACTATAAAATCTCATTCAATTTTGATTTGTACTTGCAGAAAATTAGACCGTTAACATCGGCAGTGATAACGAAAACATAGAAACTGGCAAGGCAAGTAATGCGTGCGTACTTCGAGTTAAGTGCTTCGCCACCGAAGTGCGTGGCGAATAATAGTCTTGTTTCTTTGTAGTAATGAGAGTTGACAGCGGATCAAAAGACACGGGCGAAACAACCACGAATAACTTTGCGCTCTCCGAGCCCCTAGCCCTGACCGTTCCGCAGTCTACCACCTCACCCTCGCCTCGCCCAATGTGTTCTAAAGTGTCGCACACAGTGACACTCACAAAGTTAGTCGTAGCTGTTAGGTGAACAGAACGGTGAGGGCACACCGCTGCCTACGTGCAAGTAATGTTAAGTGACAGAATCATAGATAACTCAAAATACTAAACTGAACAGTACAAACGGTGACTCATGCTTAGGTTAAAGCCGAAGCTGGGACTTTCTCCACTTGTACACTTTGTGGTCGATAACAAAGTTTGTTTACATACAAAGGAAGAACGATCGTTATCGGTTAGACCGCAGAAACTGACGCAAGGCCCAGTGTCGATGGTGATGGTAACCCGTCGAACATGGAAACAAACGATCCGTGCGTAAGTTTACAGATTACTGAGATCAGTTGCATAAGTTTCAAAGGTCAGATCTCAACACAAAAAGCGTAAAACCCTTTAATTCTTATTGTTAATGCCAAATAAACTTAAGCGCAGGCTTAAAATTATTTTCATGAGAGTATTGGGTGAAAAATACATTTGACGATGCGTCCAGAGACACAGCTCGCGTTTACGCAGTGTTCTAATATACAGTATGATTGAATAGGTACATCATTTAGTAGACATCGTAGCGGTGAAAGCAAAACAAAACAGTCGTCAGGATGTCTCGTGTTCGTGTTAATCACATGTTATGTGTCCATCTACCGCGTGGCTGCAGGCGCGGCGCTCCGTGGTCCTCTCTCGCTGCCTGTCTTGTAGGATTTCTCGTATGACTAAGTAGATATTTACACAAAAAGCTTGTATGTACAGCGTTGTTAATGCGAAAATTCGCCCAAATTACGCTACTGAGTTACGTATAATTGGGTCGACTCGTAGTGTTAGAAAGTGCGCGAGGGTCGTGTGGTTTTTGCGCAGGTTGATTTGCCTTTCCGGCTGTTATCGTAACCGACTTTAGTATAAAATACAGACAAGGAATTTGTTTTCTTGAATCGAAATTAGTTACCAACTAAGAATAATTGCTCCGCACAACTCAGAACTCAACTTCAGTTTTGTCAATGTTAAAAAACAAACAAGAATGAAAATTAAGGTCGCTAACTTTTGTTATTAATATTAAATTGTTTAAATAATAGTTGTTCCGCTATAATATGAATACCTCAAGAGATACGCGTAAAGTTAAACAAAATACGGCCGTCTCCCTTTGGTATATTCTTAGTTCGTAACCGGTTGCGAATCATGAACACAAAAGCCTCGATCGTATTTAGCAAAAAGTGCGGTCACATGACAGCCTTTGGGTTCTCACTGGGGCGAGATCGTACATGATTGGTGGAACGTTACAAGTATCGCCGCTGTCGGTCGCGACAGTGATCATGAGTGTGTCCAAGCGGAAGTTATTGCGGTGACCGCTACGATTGTCAATTAAGACGCTTGTCAACTTTCTAAATAGTAGTTTTCACCCGATCTCTTGTAGAAGAATGAAACAAAGAAACACTACATTAATAGATTTAGTGCGCGACGCTCGCTGCCTGGATCTATGTCTTACTTTTGACGACTAGTTTGGCGGAGGTCTCGACCTGCCCAGCGGCGGTGGTGGCGCGGCAGGTGAAGGTGCCGGTGTCCTCCTCGTAGGTGTTGCCGATCAACAACACGGCGTTATTGCCCTCGTGAATCATCTGGGAACAAACACAACGCCAATATAACACACAGGTCTCATTTCAAAGTGACTGAAAGAAAGAACACAAGATCCTTGAATCTTGAGTACGTAGGAGATCTGTAGAGATGTTTTTCATGCTTAGGAGAGATCTAGGTATGTTTAATTTTAATTTTCAAAGGTGAATCTAGGAAAATAAAAATTAAACATCTCTACAGATCTCCTACGTACTCAAGATTCAAGGATCTTCAGTATTGAGGCATCTTGAAGTATTAGCATTTGTGAAGAAAAGAGACTGAGGTCTTATATACTTTATTCATGCTTAAAATTATCAACTCGTGATCTGATATTCACCTGGAAATCTGGGGTGACAGGAATGAGTGCACCTTCACGAAGCCATTGGATGGTCGGCTTCGCTTTCCCAGTGATCTGGGTCTTGAACTGTGCGGGCTGTCCTTCGAAGACCACGATGTCCCGCAGCGGGGTCAGCGATGGCAGGCTATCAGCCTGGTCGGGCTGCGCCACCTTTAGCTTAGCTGCAACAGTCACGCGGCCGGCCGAATTGTACGCAACGCACTTGTAATCTCCCTCATCTTCAGGGAAAGCTTCAGAAATACGAAGAGTGTACTCGTCCGCCGTCCTTGACATCTGGAAGTACTTCGATGGCTTGATCAACTTATCACCCTTGTGCCACTGCACGGTAGGCGCCGGCTTGCCCACGATCTTACAGCTGAACTCGATAGATTGACCTTCAGTCACAGACTTGTCCTTTAGGGATTCGATTACCTCCGGCGGAGCGTTGGCTGCTTTGGATAGGGGCTTGGGCTTCTCCTTAGTAGCGGGAGCGTTGACGGAGCACTCGGCGTCGCAACGAGCTTCGCCCGCGCTGTTGATGGCCACGCACTCGTACTTCCCAGAGTCCTGAGGGTACGCTTCCAGAATGAGAAGAGTGAAAGTGCCATCCTCCTCTAGGATCTTGTTCCTAATATCTGGTTGTACTTTCTTGCCATTCTTCAGCCAGTACACGTCTAGAGGTTTCGTTCCGGTGACTTTGGTGTCAAACCTGACGAGCTGACCGGCGGTCACGTTCACATTCTGAGCGGTCAGCGTGAAACTGGGCGGGACGGCGCCTCCTCTACCTTGCCGCCTGCGCTCTTCCACTACCAGGTTGGCGCTGCATTTAGCGGTTCCTCCTCTGTTCTCGGCGACTGCAGCGAATACTGCAGAATCCTCTACGAAAACTTGCCTGATTATGAGGATAGATTTGGTGCTTAACGTGTGGATTTGGAAATCAGGTGAGTTCTTGATGGGGAAGTTTTCGCGGTACCACTTGATGTTGGGAAGTGGGTCACCGTCGAACTCGACCTCGAATCTCGCTTGTTCCTGTTCGAAAGCGCGGCAGGGTTGCATCTTTTTGGTGAATACGGGAGGGTTGCTTGGCTTGACTGGTCCTTCGACCACCCTCTCTTGGGTTTGTGCCTTATGTTCCATCTCTGTGGTCTCTGTCGATGTGATCTTGCGTGTGATCTCAGTGTCACCGACGACCTCCTTCTGGGTTTGCTTCTGTTTCGCAACATGCACTTCCTTGCCATGTACCGTGGATTCGGATGGATCGGGGATCTTTGGCTTCCTCACAACCTTTTTCTGAACGGTCTGATCGGTGACCTCTTCGGTTTGTTCTCTGAAAATCAAACAAGTTATTGTCAAAAACCGAAACCCCTAGATATAGTGAGAGTATGAGGGGGATATAACAGATTATCGAAATTATAATTGACTAATATTGAGTTTACTTAGGCACTTATAAATAAAAACATTAAGATTCCATTTTACCTTTTCTGTGCCGAAGGTTTTTCAAAAATAAATATGTAAATAAATAAAATTATAAAAAATATGTTAACTTACAAGCTGTCTTCGTACCGCTGCGCCATGCCCTTGGCTAGCGATGAGCTTGCCATCTTTTCTCCGTGAACAGCGTATTGGCGGGAAGACTCTCTCAATCTACTTTCCTTTGTTACTTGCTCGTTTTCCAATTCTTGGATCTTGTTGTAATACTCTTCGCTCTTCTTCTTCTTCACGGCGTGTTGCCATTCAGTCTCTGGTTCTTTGATCACCTTTGGCTTCAGCTCAGGTCTGTGGTCAATCTCGCCCTTGCGTTGCATTGTGTGTCTTTCCTCAAAGGTTTTTTCTAATTCAGTTCCGCTACGTTGGTATTGTGTAGTCTCATCGTACCAAGCTGCGATTATTAAAATACAAAGATTAGTATATTTACGTCAGAATCACGCATACTTCATGATGCTCGACATACCTCTCTCAGATTCCGATGGTAAAGCTGGTAGAAGCAGGAGATAGTTGCACTCCATCTTATGGGTAGAGAGAGAGGAAGACGGGATGCGGGGGTACTTGTGCAGAAGCGTGTAGGTGTGTGGATGTGGCGTGTGTTATAGCAATAGAGAGGGTCGAAGTCGTAAATCCATCCAGTGGATCGTGTGAATAAAATCAGTGCCCGATGTGAAAGTGCAAAGTAAGCGTTATGTGTTGTAAAATTGTAGGGTACTCACGTCGTGGCGCGTTCTTTAGCACGCCTCTATAGTCATCGTGTCTCGGAATAACTTTGAGTTCGGTCGTGGCTAGAGCCTCGCCAGCGGAGCTCCTGGCGATCACTTCGATTTTACCAGTGTCATACTGTCTCGTTTTGGGGATGTCGAAGTGGTACATGCCGTCGTATGTCAGCTTGTATCTTGATCCCTAAAACACGAAATTATTAAACAAAATATTATTTGCATTAATTTCGACTGCCAGCCTTATTTACTTCATTAGATTGCCAGATAACTTACGTTGACAATAGTGCTGCCATTGATGACCCACATCACACGGGGCTTGGGATGTCCCGTGACGCGACAACAGAAGCGAGCCCACTCGCCTTCCTCGACCGTGACTGGGTCAGGTCGGCTCACGAACACAGGCGGTGAGCGAGCTTTGGTTTCATCTACTACTTGCTCAGGTGTTCTGCAAAGATACCACAAACTCATGAACCAGCTTGTGAAAAAATAACAACAAATTACACTGATACATTATATTGGTATTTGATTCGTGACTTGCTACTTGCTATACTTTTAAAAACAAACATGTTTTTGAGGAGATCGAACTCGTCATTTTAATAACACTTACACTAGCCAAGAAGCTTCCATTTCCCGAATCTTCTCAATACTCTTCATGTGCTTTGGCAATTGTGAGTCATACACGATGCCAGGCTTGCCAGCGGTCTTGATAATGGCCTTGGTCTCGTCCATACCGTAGAGGTTAGTGGCACGGCACAGGTACTCGCCACTGTCCTCCGGGTATACCCAGCCAAAGTTCATCGCGACGTACCCGAAGTCATAGATGGGTGTGAAACGGTTTTCTGTGAAATAAGTTTAACATCATTATAATGTCCTCAGGATGGTTCAACCTTCGACTGCTAGGAGATAAATACTAACTGTGCAACAGCGGTTTGCCGTTAAAGAACCATTCCACCTTCATGTTGGGGTCACCAACCGGCGCCAACTGGCATTCGAACTTTGTCATCTCCATCTCGACCAGAGAGGTCTGGCTCTGAATCTGAGTGACGAACCGCGGAGGCTGCTTCTTGTCTACGTCGTATAGGTCATCCTCAGTAAGGAATATTTCTGAAGTGTATTTCTTGATGGTGGCTTCCATCTGGGTCAGCGCCTCGGATTTCTTCATACCTCGTGGTACTTGGTTTTGGAGGATGATGTCCGGAAGTTCTAGAAGTAAAAAGACATCAATATCATTTCTATCACTGCTTATAATCCTATGATATTTACATCGTGATAAATATTACTTACGTTTGCATGATACTGTGCCTTTGGTGAAGTCTTCTCCGAAGTCATTCACCGCGCGGCAAACGTATTCTCCAGAGTCCTCAGCGTAAACATACAGGATGTCAAGGGATACGAAGCCCATGTCGTATACTGTGCGGTATCTGTGCCCGGAAGGCAACAGCTTTCCGTTGCGGTACCACTCGATGCGCAGCTTGGAGTCCTCTTTAGGCTCAACGCGGCATTCGAAGCGCACGCTCTCAGATTCTTCGACTGTGTGCGACTGGATTTGAGTGATGAACTTAGGGGGTGTGCTGATTACAGGATCTTCCTTTGGAGCATCAGCGACGCGTCCTCTTTCGAGCTCCTTGATCTTCTCACCGCTCATACCCTGAGGCAGCTGTGATTCCAAAACAATATCCCGTTTGGCGCTGCAAGTTATTTTAGCAGACGTGGTTGCTGAACCCCATTTGTTGGTAGCGCGACACGTGTATTCTCCAGAATCACGAGCGTAAATGTAGTCAATGTCCAAGGCGATGAAACCGAAGTCATTGAGCATGTGAACTCGAGATCCAGTTGCAAACGGACGGCCGTTGTGGAACCAGTCAATTCTCATCGACGGGTCACCCACTGGCTCAACGCGGCAGTCGAAGTGAATTGGTCCACCTTCAGGAATATCAATGTTGTCTTTGATGTCGACGGTGAAACGCGGAGGATTCGGCTTCTCATCCTCTACAGCGATTTCTTCGCGCTTGTGCAGAGTTTCTTCCAATTTCTGAATGCTCTCGGTACCTGACTTGAAATGAGACGGCAATTGAGGCTCCAAGATGATTCCTTGTCTGCCCTTCACCTGAAGTTTACAAGAGACTGTTGCCTCGCCGTGGCGATTTGTAGCTTTGCAAGTGTAGAGACCTGCGTCACGCTGATACACACCACCGATCTCCAAAATGACGAATCCAAAGTCGTTAATCGTCTTCACTCTTGAACCTGTCAATAGAGCCTTACCATTGTGGTACCATTCGACTCTCATGCTTGAATCATTGACAGGCTGCAGCCTGCATTCGAAGTGCGCTGAGGAGTTTTCTCCCAAGATAAGGTCAGATGGTGTGGTGATGAATTCAGGTGGATTTCCGGTCTCGGCCTCAGGTGTCAATGAGTCGGAGGTGCCGTTGTAGCCTTCGAGAGCTGCGATCTTATCAATAGTTCCCTCCATGCCCTTCGGTAACTGGGATTCTAGGATGATATTACGCTTTCCTTGTACTTTCATTGTTGCTGTTGTGACAGCTTCGCCGTAGTTGTTCACGGCTCTGCACAAGTATTCACCAGAGTCTTCAGGGTATGTTGGGGATATTTCAAGAATGACAAATCCGAAGTCACAGAATGTCCTGAATCTAGAACCAGCCTTCAGTGACTTGCCATTCCAGTACCATTCGACCTGAAATTATAAATTTGATTAAATAATTTACGGAGACATGAGTTTTAAAAAACGTCTTAGAAATGATAATTTTATTAGTTTAATATACCTTTAATTTAGGGTCATCGGTAGGAGTCAACCTTGCCTCGAAGTGCGCATTTTCGCCTTCCCTAAGATTGTCAATATTCGATAATGGGACTGTGAAGACGGGAGCTTTACCGCGTTCTTCGTCCACTGTGGTGTCCTTTCTGCGTACCATAGAGTCTTCTAATGTTTGCAATTTCTCCAAACCACCTTCCATGCCCTGATAATAATATTTTTATTAATTTTCTGCTTTTGGCAACACTAATAAAAGTGAAAATATAACATTAAACTTACCCGCGGGAGTTGCGAGTCCAGGATCAAGTTTTCCTTCGAAGTGCACTTCAATGTAGCCTTTGTAGAGTCCGTGCCCAATTTGTTCGTAGCAATACATTCATACACGCCAGAGTTCTCTTCGTAACAGTACAAGATGTCCAAAATTACAATACCAAAGTCATGGAATGTTCTGTACCTGTGGCCATGAGGCAGCTTCTTGCCATTGTAGAACCATTCTACCTTTAGATCAGGGTCATCTACAGGTACTAATCTCGCTTCAAAGTGAGCACTTTGGCCCTCAACTAGCTTAGTGACGTCTTGGATTTGTGTGATGAATTGAGGTGGTACAGCAGACGCGGCAGCTGGTGTTTGATGCTGAGCGCCTTGCAAGCTCTCCAGCTCTCTGATCTTGGCGAGCGAGTCAGGTTGCAAGCTGTCTGAGAATACTCCACTCCTACCATAACAGTTGATCGTAGCTTTAGTGAAGTCTTCACCATACTTGTTGTAAGCGCGGCAGACATATTCACCGCTGTCATGGTTTTGTGTGTACGAAATATCCAGAACGACGAAACCAAAATCAGACACTGGCTTTATTCTTGTAGAGTGACGCATTGGTACGCCATTGTGATACCATTCGATCTTCATATCAGGATCGTCTACCGGAACAACAGTGCATTCAAAGTGAGCAGATTGTCCGTCCTTAAGACCATCAATGTTCTGGATGTGTGTAGTGAATCTCGGTTTTTGACCCTTGCTCTTGTCAATACATAGAAGCTTGACGCTTATTTCCGCTTGGCCCCATCTGTTGGTAGCTCTACAAGAGTAAGTTCCGGAATCAGTTTCCTTAGTTCCAAGAATTTCCAGAACGACCATTCCGAATGCATATACTGTACGAATTCGGTGGCTTGCTTCAATAGCCTTGCCATTGTAGAAGAATTCGATCACCATGCTTTGATCGCCAGTAGGGATAAGTGATGCTTCATAGTGAGCAATTTGACCTTCGCCAATGTCCAGTATATCCTGGAATACAGTCGTGAACTCAGGTGCTCTGCCAGTATCGTCTTCTGGTCTTTGGCTGGGCTCTTTACGTAGAGATTCCTCCAGGTTCTGAATCTTTTCCAGTCCCACTGTTCCTTTAGGATGTTGAGTCCTTTCAATAAGATTCTCCTTGCTTGAACAGAAGGCTGTCGATGAGGTGAATGCCTCGCCCTTCTTGTTGTATGCTTTGCATGTGTATATTCCGCTATCTCTCTCATACACATCCGTAAGATCCAACGTGACGAATCCGAAGTCGCTTGTAAGCTTGAATCTTGAGCCTTGCTCGAGAGCTTTTCCGTTGAAGTACCATTCAATCTTCAAATTAGGATCATTTTTAGGCTCAACTTGGCCCTCAAGATGAAGGGGTTGGCCTTCAACGAGCTGGAGCTCAGCAATGACTGGAACCACCCATTCAGGCTTAGGGTACTCTGCATCAGGAAGTGAGGACTTCCTGCCCTTCGCCAATCTTGCCTCTTCAGCTTGCTCAACTGCTTCCAAGCCAGCCTTGCCCTGAGGGTGCTGGGTGTCGAAGTAGATGTTCTTGTCTCCAGTGCATCTGAGAGAACCAGAGGTAGTAGCTGATCCTTTGCTATTGGTAGCTTTGCAGGTGTAAATACCAGAATCCTCTTCGTAAGTGTGCGTGATGTCTAACGCAACGTAGCTAAAGTCGTGCGTGCTCTTGTACCTTGTTCCAGATGGTAAGAGCTTGTTGTTGAAGAACCATTCTATCTTTAGAGTAGGGTCCCTTGAAGGCTCGACATTGCATTCGAAATGAACGTTATCCCCTTCCTTGCACAATATGTTGTTCAAATGTGAAATGAATACGGGTGTTTCGTAAACTGGCTCAGGAGTATCGAGTTTTCCTGGCTTTGGCTGCTCTAAAGCACCGATCCTGTCTAGGGATTCGGGGTGAAGTGAGTCACCAAGAAGCCAATGACGGTCTTCAATCTTGATAGATGCGGTGGATACAGCTTCTCCTATGAGGTTAGTCGCCTTGCACGTGTATATTCCAGAATCGTCATTCCTCAGTCCGTTGATGGAAAGTGTCACTAAGCCAAAGTCAAACGCGCTCTTCAACCTTGAGCCGGTGGTCAGCGTTAAGCCGTTCTTGAACCATTCAATCCTAAGGTTAGGATCCGTACGTGGCTCTACCTGAGCCTCCAAGTAGACATGCTGCCCTTCAACGAGCTTGTCAAAGCTTTTCAGATGAGTCGTGAAAATAGGAGCTTGCTGCACTCCTGAATCAATGAACATCTCTGGAACTTTGTTCATTGCCGCTTCCTTCAGCTGAATTTGTTCCCAAGACTCTGGCCTCATCGACGAGTCAACGATGGTGGACTTGTTCTTCACCTTTAGTGCAGTCGATGATACAGAGCTGCCCGCTTTGTTGATTGCCTTGCACATGTACACGCCGGCATCAGTCGATACAACGGAGTTAATATCTAGCGTGACGAATCCGAAGTCGTGAGTTGTACGGAATCTTGATCCTGCAATTATTTATACGATATTACAGTACCCAATCATTAGACCCATTCAAAATCACAAAAAAATATATATAATCAGTATTACATAACCATCAAATTACCCAATTCAAACTCCCGATACTATTCAGTAAAACTTACCCATCTTGAGTTCAACGCCGTTGATGTACCATTCGAATCTCATGCTGGGATCACCCACAGGGACCACGCGGGCTTCGTAGTGAGCGTGCTGGCCCTCCCACAGCTCCGAGGGTCCAGTGAGCACCTGAGTGAAGATCGGTTTCTCGAACTCCTTCTCCGGCTCATCGGATCTTTGCTGATGGGGCTGCTCTAATTGCTGGATCTTCTTCATACCCTCAGGGTGTTGAGTATCCAGCTGAATTGCGGCTTTGGCTATAAAAATATAAAACGCGTGTTTCAGTAAAATATGTAGTTACATTTTATTGGTAACAAAATAAACGTTTTTCAACATGTTACTAAATTCTAGTTCAGAATGTAATAGCTTACTTTTGATCTTCATAGCGGCAGTGGTGACGGCTTCTCCGAGTAGATTTGATGCTCGGCACATGTACACACCTTCATCTTCGTCACGAACATGGTTTATCGTCATCGACACATAACCGAAGTCATGAGTCTTTGTTATCCTCGAGCTGTCTTCAATGAGCTTCTCGTTCCTGAACCACTCCACTTTGAGAGTCGGGTCACCGACAGGGATGAGTCTGCAGTCGAAGTGCGCAGTCTGGCCTTCCTGGATGTTGTCAATGTTCTGTAGCGGCTGTGTGAACACCGGCCTCTGCCGTGTGACCGGTTCTGGTATTTCAGGACGTCTAAATGGTTCCGCTGATTCTAATTCTCGGATCTTCTCTAAGCCTTCAGGACGCTGAGATTCCGATATTATGCTACCTTTTGCGGTTACTGTCATCGATATAGCGGAAGTGCACTGTCCTAGGGCGTTGATCGCCTTCACGGAGTATTCACCAGCATCTTCCGATACACAGTGCTGTATATCCAATGACACGTAACCAAAATCAAAAGTGATATGGAACCGCGACGCAGATTGCAGGGCTTTTCCGTTATGGTAGAACTCAATACGAAGATTAGGGTCATGTACTGGTTCCACTTGGCACTCAAAGTGGGCCGTCTGGCCTTCGAACACGTGTGTAGTTCCCCTGAGTTCTGTGATGAACCTGGGCGGGCTAATCTTAGGTTCTTCGACTTCTAGCCTCGTGTTGTGGCCTTGTGCTTCGAGTTGTCTGATCTTTTCGAGGCCGTTCGGATGCTGTGTGTCCATAATAATGCTTCTGTGCCCTGAAAAAACAACACCATTACAAGTCACAAGGCTAGAGAACGCCTAGAGGAAAAAGTGTTTCACGATTAAATTCATTGAAGTGCTTACCTGCAACCTTCAACGTGCATGTATTAACGGCTTCACCGAGTTTGTTGGTGGCTTTACACATGTAAATTCCAGAGTCTTCGGAGTAGGAGTACAGGATGTCTAACGCGACATATCCGAAGTCATGTGTAGTTCTGTATCTGTGGCCGGTTCTGATTTTCTGGCCATTGAGGAACCATTCGATCTTTAAGTCGGGATCATTGATTGGTTCGACTCTACATTCAAAGTGAGCGCGTTCGCCTTCTTTCATGTTTTCGAGACTGGTCAACGCAGTCAGGAACACTGGCCGCTGACCCGGCCTCTCCTCTTCGACAGCCTTCGGTCTTTCGTACCTTTCAAGCTCTTGGATCTTCTTCAACCTTTGCTCGTCTAGTGTGTCTAGGTATAATCCTGACTTAGCTGCAATCATAAAAACAACATTTTAATTCTCAAGTTTATCGAAAATTGTCTGATCGCCACTGTTTAATGGGTTATGAAGTAACTTACCGTCAACTTTCACTGAGCTGGTGGTCACGGCTTCACCCACAGCATTAGTGGCTTTGCACATGTAGGTGCCAGTATCCTCAGCATACGCATAGAGGATATCCAAAGCCACGTATCCAAAATCGTATGTCGTCTTGAACCTGTGGCCTTGCTGGATGGGCCGGCCGTTGCAGTACCATTCGACTCGCATCGTAGGATCGTTGACTGGGGTCAGTGTAGCCTCAAGATGTACAGGCTTGCCTTCAGGGACCTCGGCATTCTTCAGAGGCTTTCCGAACTGAGGCTTCTCGGCGACAAAGATCTCTTCGCGGGCGACACGCTTATTCCTGCTGTCGTCCTCAAGGTACTGAATCTTCTCAAGTGCACTGTCATGCAGGGTATCACGGATGATAGACTCCTTGGCTGTAAAATAAAAATATTGTGTCAGAAATAGTCGCAATAAAACAATCATCGTCGTCATCATCATCAGCCTGATGTTGTATACTACGTGGTTCGGCTGGTGGTCGCTATTCGACAACCTTTGTCCTACCTCCCCAACGGTTGTTGCTTCTGCGAGCTATATGGCCTGCCCACTGCCACTTCAAATTGCTAATTCTGAGAGCTATGTTATGGTTCTTCTACAGGTCTCATCAACTTAAAAACAACGACACAGATTACAACGACATATCCGGGACAGCAATAAAACAATGCTGTCCCGGAAATGTACTATCAATATTCAGAGAAGGGGTACTTACATTGTACATTCAACTTTATAGACGATGTAGCTTGTCCCAGATTATTGATGACCTTGCAAGTGTACTCTCCAGAATCCTCTCCGTACACGGTGAGGATGTCAAGAGCGGCAAAGCCGAAGTCGTACGCGGTACGATAACGATGACCGCTCTGCAGCACTTTACCGTTGAAGTACCACTCGACGCGCATGTTGGGGTCGGGGTAAGGCTCGATCCTGCACTCGTAGTGGGCACTCTGAGCCTCCACAAGCTTCGTGGGTCCGTTCAGTTGTGTGATGAAGCGTGGAGCTTGGTTCACAGCAACCTCAACGTCTTCCTTGCGTGCGTACCGAGAGGAGTCCTCCAGCTGTTGGATTTTGTGAAGCGCTGTCTCGTGCTGGGATTCCAGTTGCAATGATGCTTTGGCTGCATGAAAAGGACAAAGAAGTAAAAGGATTTCAGTATTAGAAATTAAAGATAAATATGCATATGAATATATGCTTTGTTCATTCATACATTCCGAGTCGAGTTTTATATTTATTCTAGGCCATATAGGGCCACTAACTTTGGGAAACCAGATCCCATTTGGTAAAGTTTCAATGACTTCGTAGTTCAGGTAAGATTGTTTACTTGTTGCTAAAGATGCGATTTTCACAGCTTTATTATTTAAATTTTAAGTGACACAATGTTTGTCCAAGCACCAACTTTTACCAGACATCGCGAGATCTCAGTTCGGGGCGAACCACTAATTTTTAGAGGTAGGTATATCAGTTTGAATACTTACATTGTACGAACAAAGTAGATGATGTCACCGCTTCTCCAAGTTCGTTTATTGCGCGGCACGTGTAGGTGCCTGAGTCTTCAGGATTCACGTACTTCATGTTCAGAGCGACATATCCGAAATCGTGCATCGTTGTCAATCGGTTTGCTGCAAGGACAAAAATAACAGATATTAGTTGAATAACATGTGGTTAAAAAGTAATTTTGTCTTGACGACCTGGATGGTGTAGCGAGCTAGTGCTCGATTACTGCCGCGTTCTCACGCAGCAGTTGTTGAATGTTTGCATGATCTGCAAATATTTATTCTGGGTCTGGGTGTCGTGGTATCATGGTACTCGTAGTTTCTGATACCCACGACACAGGGAATCCTAGTGTGGGGTTAGAACTATGTATGTGACTTTTGGACGTTATTTATTTACTTACATGCTTCAACAGGCACTCCGTTACGTAGCCATTCCACGCGAAGTTTAGGATCTCCGACAGGAATGAGTCTTGCCTCAAAGTGCACTGCCTGGTTCTCAGCTACTCTGATATCCTTCATCGGCATGGTAAACACCGGCGCCTGTGTGATCATCTCGTCCTGAGCGCTGTGCCTCTGGTTCCTCGAGGTATCTTCCAGTTGGTGAAGCCTCGGTAGAGCTCCCTCATGCTGTGACTCCAAGTATATAGACTTTTTGGAATGTACGACAGCGATTCCAGAAGTGACCGCTTCACCCAGAGCATTGATAGCTCGGCAGGTGTAAGTACCTGAATCGTCAGGCAAGCACGACATGATGTCTAAAGCCACGAAACCAAAGTTGTTTGTTTCAGTGAACCTCGATCCACTTTTCAGTGGCTTATTGTTGTGATACCATTCCACTTTCATCGTGGGGTCGGATACAGGAATCAGTCTGCATTCGAAATGAGCCCTCTGGCCTTCTTTGATTTCGACATTTTTCAATGAGGTTGTGAATATTGGCGCCTGTGTTGTAAGTTCGTCGATAACATCAGTTCTGTGATACTTCGATCTGTCTTCCAGATGTTGAATTTGTTCCAGACCAGCCTCATTTTGTGTGGCTCTGATGATGTCGGCCGTCCCGCGGCACGCCAGCTTACAGCTTACTTCATCGGCTCCGACGAGGTTGACTGCCCTGCATGTGTAAATACCGGAATCTTCAGCGATCAAATCGATGATATCCAGTGCCACGTATCCGAAATCGTGGATAGGCCTAAATCTGTGTCCAATAGTAACAGGCTGACCATTCTTGTACCACTCAACCTTCAGGTTGGAATCTGTCACTGGTTCGAGCTTGCATTCAAAATGTACATGGTGGCCTTCCTTGACGTTTTCAATAGACTTGGGCTTGGTGACAAAGCGGGGCTTGATGTTGATCGATTCATCAATAACATCAGATTTCTTGTACCTGGAAGCGTCTTCCAAGTATTGGATCTTTTCAAGCCCCGATGGGTGCTGGGATTCCAATAACAGATCTTTCTTTGCGATCACACGCAGTGCGCATGACGTTACAGCCTCGCCAAGTTGGTTTGTGGCCTGGCATGTGTAAACACCGGAATCTTCCGGATATACACTCAAGAGATCGAGTGCTACGTAATCGAATTCATAAGCTGGTCTGAATCTATGTCCTGTTTTGATGGGCCTGCCATTACAGAACCATTCTACTCTCATGGTGGGATCACCGACAGGCTGTAATCTGCATTCCAGATGCACATTAGTTCCCTCTACGGTTTCTATGTTATGCAAAGCTCTCGAGAACTGAGGAGCTTGCATCACTGTTATATCTTCGTGAACCTGTTTGGTCCTTCGAGCGGCATCCTCGAGAATTTGGATTTGTTCAACAGCCTGCTCGTTCTGTGTGTCAGTGACAATATCAGATCTCTCAATAACGCGTACCATCGCGGACGTATGCGCGGAGCCAAGATGGTTAACTGCTCGGGCTGTGTATTCTCCGGAGTCGATGGATGTGGCGTGGATAATGTCTAGTGCCACAAAACCGAAGTCATAGTAAGTCCTAAAGCGAGAGCCAACTGTAACCGCCCTGCCATTATGGAACCATTCCACTCGCATAGTAGGGTCACCCATGGGCTCCAGTCTGCATTCGAGGTGAATGTTTTTACCTTCCGACACTGAAGGAGGATCGGAAAGTGGTTGAACGAATACTGGCTTTGACTTTGAAATTTCTTCAATTTGATACATTGGCTCCACAAACTTGTGTTCTTCTATGTGCTTAGTCTTTTCGTACAGACCACGATGGATGCTCGATGTGTCAATGCTAGAGCGTGCTGTAACAAAAATAGTTTGATTGTGAATTTGAATCGTAAAGTATATGGAATTATTAAATTAAAGATTTTGATTTATACTTACTCTCAACCACCATAGAAGCGCTCAATTGTGCTTCACCTAGTGCATTACGCGCTACAACAGTGTACACGCCGGAGTCGTCAGCGCGCACGCTCGAGATGTCCAGGGCGACATATCCAAAGTCGTGATAAGTCGCGGTGCGGGTGGCGCTCTTGATGACTTGACCATTGAAGTACCACTCAATTGTCATGGTCAAATCACTCTGTGGTTCTACTCTAGCTTCAAAATGAGCGCTTTGCCCTTCAACAATCTTATTCGTACCCTTCAAAGGTCCCAAGAAACGTGGTTTCTGCGTAACTCTGACCTCTTCTTCAGCACGCCTCGAATATTTGCTAGAATCTTCAAGGTGCTGGATCTTTTCTAAACCACCAGGGTGTTGTGATTCTGCGATGATGTCTCTTTTGGTGACAATCGTCAGGTTGGCGTTCGTTGTCGCTTGACCGAGAGCGTTGTACGCCCGGCAAGTGTAATGTCCTGCATCATGAATTGTAACTGACTTGATCGTCAGTGCTACATATCCAAAGTTGAAGAATGTGGTGATTCGTGAACTAGCCTCTACAGGACGTCCATCCTTCAACCACTCCACTCTCAGGGTTGAATCACCCACTGGCTCTAAACGAGCTTCGAAGTGGGCAAATCCTCCCTCCTTAATATTAATTTGATCTTTGATCGGCGTCTTGAACTCAGGCCTTTGTGTACTCTCAGGAATCTCCTGATAATATTTTTGATTTTGTTGTTGCTGATACGCTTCTAATTGCTCAGTCTTCTCGATGTATCGTCGCTGTTCAGGTATACCTAAGTCTGCAGTGACTGTACTTCTCGCCGCTACTCTGATTGAAGCTGTGCTGATGGCTTCACCCAGTTTATTTACAGCTCTCACTGTGTACGAACCTGCATCTTCAGCCCGTAGGTGCATGATGTTAAGGGAGACGTAACCGAAGTTGAAGATTGACGTGATTCGTGAGCTAGCTGTGATAGGTCTGCTATCTTTGTACCACTCAACTCTCATAGTAGGATCACTAACGGGAGTGAGTTGTGCCTCAAAGTGAGCATTTCGTCCTTCTTGGAGTTCTCCAAGATCTTGTAGCGGCCTGATGAACTGTGGTCGTTGAGAAGTCGATTCCTCGATGGATTCTTGGTGTTGGTATTTGGAGTAGTCTTCCAGCTGCTGAATGTACTGCAGACTCTCAGGGTGTTGGCTTGTTCGCTCGATGGTTGCTCGTGGTGTCACTTGCAACACTGCTTTAGTTTCTGCGATGCCTGTTGCGCTTACTGCTCTGCAAGTATATTCTCCACTGTCTTGTATGTTCAGACTGAGCATATCTAATGAAATATAGCCGAACCGGAATATTGACGTAAACCTAGAACCTGAAAATAATTAAATAGGTGATTAGAGATATAAACTAGAGTTTAACTGGCAAGGTTTTCGTTGGTAGATACGTACTTGCTTCGATACTCTGGCCATTTTTCAACCATTCTATTTTCATCGTTGGGTCGCCGACCGGTTCTATCCTCGTCTCAAAGTGAATTTTGCCACCCTCCATCTGCGACACACTCTTGAGTGGCACAATAAACTGTGGCGGAGGATAGACGCGGTCTTCTTCGCCGTGCGGAATGTTGGGTCGTGCCCTTTCCACATGCCTTAAGTAGATGACTTCTGGTCCAGGTGCTGGCCTGAAATTGAGGACAAATTTTAAAATAATGCGATAAAAAAATTAGTTTGAGTATTTATAGTTAGATGTGTACTCACTCTGGCTCGATAATTTTGGTAGGCCTGGGTAGGTGCAGACGTTTCTGCTCGGGCGGAGGCTCTTTCGGTACTTCGACGTAGAGCCTAGCCCGAGTAGCTGTGGAACCTGCGACGTTCTGGGCGGTGCATTGGTACCATGCCGCATCCGACGCCTTGGCTCGCGGAATGTCCAGCGTCGAGGCCCCACCTTCGGTATTGATTCGTAGCTCTGGATTGGGTATAATCGGGATGCCGTCCTTCTGCCATGTGATTCGTGGTGTAGGTGTGCCCACCGCGCGGGCGTTGAGCGCCACTGGCTCGCCTTCCCGCACGCTCAGCGTGCTGAACCGCTCCACGAACTGCGGAGCGACCACTTGTTCCTTCTCGATCACGTTCAGTCTGCACTGGAATGCGGTCTCACCGCTCTTGTTGCGTGCGACACACGTTACCACACCACTATCACTCAGACAAACGTTTGTAATCATAAGAGCATGATTACCTGATTCGTTTACTAATATCTTATGATTATAATCGTCTCGAATTTGTCTATCGTTAATGAACCACGTGACTTCTGGGTAAGGCCTGCCTGTGACGCGGCAATCGAATCGCGACATTTTACCTTCAGTCACATCTCTATCCTGGCAGACCTTAACAAATTGCGGAGCGAGAGCTTTTTCACTTATTTCTATTCTTTCTTCAGTCTCTGTTTGTTGAGTATCCATAATGTATTGTGATTTTTGGTCCTGTACATAAGTCTCTTGCGGAGATTCAACAGCGAGGTACGCGGAGCTGACGATGCACCCGTTGGGGTTTTCGGCTAGTAAAGTATAGTGTCCAGAATCAGACTTTTGAGTACTCTTCACCCTAAGTATCGTTTGATTGTGACTCGAGATGATTTCATGTTTGTTGGAGTTAACGATCCTTTGGCCGTTCTTGAACCACGTTACCCTCGGCCTCGGGTTGCCCGACAGCTGCACTTGGAACTGTGCATCGGCCCCCTCCTGAAGTTTGGAGTTTCTAGGTTTCTGCGCCACCTTGGGCGGTGCCACGGGCCCTAGAGATTTATCGATCTCCGTACTGATGTGTACGTCAGATTCTCCAATATACCTCTTGGTGATAGATTCTCTGAACGATACTTCTCTCAACAGTCTGTATTCGAACGTGTCCACTTTGAAGTCGGTAGAAGAGTAGTCGGTGCCGTTGGTGTAGGCGACCTTCTGCGTCTTCTGCGACTGTTCGGTGGAGTAGCCCTGCGTGCCGTAGGACTTATGCTCGACGCTCTCGCTGACATGCCGGTAGCTCTGCTGGTGCGACTGCTGCTGCGCGGGCACGGGAACGCCCTCGGGCTGAATGTACACAGAGCAGATGGCCTCGCCGTACTGGTTGCGCGCCGTGCAAGTATACTCGCCCTCGTCCCCGGGACCGATCTGCTTGATGAGCAGCGATACGTCGCCCGTTTGTTCGTTGTAATGCATACTGTACTTGTTACATTCGACCAGTGGTGCCTTCTTCCTCGTCCATGATACGACGGGCGTGGGGTTGCCTCGGAGTTTCCCTTCGAACTTGGCGTTGCCGCCCTGTGCGAACCTCGCATTCTTGAATATTTGTTCGAAGATAGGTGGAGAGGGGTCACCGGGCCTGCCTGATGTGATTGGCAAGCGGTCCCCGGAACTCTCAACTGAAACAATATAAAATGATTGTTGAGTTTAATATATTCATTTACTCACACAGATGCACAGTAGATTGGTGAAGTATTTATAATTATATTTTTACTTCTGATTAATTAATGGAAAAAAACAGCACTACACGCTAAGCGACTAACTCTATAAATTAGTACTTAATAAAATAATTAATTTTAGCTTAGAATTTATGTAATAAAGAAATACAAGGCGCGACAAGCTAAAAATAAACCATCTACATATACGTAGTACTTTTATTACCCGACTGCCGAGAATGAAAAGGATAATGTTTTTTTTAAAATGTCATAATACCTTGGCAATTATTCATTAGATTATATTTAAAAGAATCCAGGTCTAGAAGAATCAGGCAACAAATACGGTAATTTGTTTCTATGACCATTTTTCACAAAATTGAATGTAGAGCCTCATTGTGGTGCCGATTAAACTGGGTGAGGCTAATAAGGTCTTAGTTCAGGGCTAACCACTATTTATATTCCTTACACAGGATCGCAGCCAAATAATATTATTTGTTTCAAATAGTGTTGTGTTCCCACGGTGAGTAAGGTTGCCAGAGCTCTTTAGGGGTTCGTGATGCCTCTGGTATTGCAATCGCTCATAGGCTATGGTTACCGCTTACCAACAGGTGGATGTTTGCCACCTTTGTTGTATAAAAGAAACAGTAGCATCTTCTCTTGTGTCCCAAAGTGGCACTTCTCCGCGATCTAACGCTTGAACCCCAGTTATTTTCTTCCGTTCCCAATGTTTTATTTTCAATCTCAAATTCAGGAATAGTTTGGCATTATTAATACAATTCCGTGGACTATGCCCGTTCCAGAAATGTGTTGCCAGTGCTCCAGCGGCCAATGGTGGTGAGTCACGGTGCCTCACCCAGCTATTTCGAGAGCCGGCATTCGGATCTTGTTACGAGACCCATTTTGGACGCTTGTTACATTGTGTAATATTTTGCAAGTAAATATGGCTTTAGTGACCTCATTAGCTGTTTCTCTAGTCTTCTTGGCTGAAGGAGGAACTCAATCCTTAGTAATTTTATATTCATTATTTCAAGTAGGTTATCATTATTATATCAGACTTTTAAATACAAAGTTTTATGTCTGTTTTTAATTTATCACGACTAAGCCGTTTTTGATAAAATTTGGTATGAAATAGCATGAGCTGTAACGAAGAACATAGGCAAAGTATTGAAAACCCTTCAACGCATATCTTATAAAATTTATTAAATAATTATTTAAATTTTATAACATTTGACATTTTGACTGGCCTCATAGCTCAGTTGGTAGTAACTCTGCCTTCTGCGCTAGAGGTCGCGGGTTCGATCCCCGCACTGGACAAACATTTGTGTGATGAACACAGATGTTTGTTCTGTGTCTGGGTGTTAATTATATATCTATTATGTATATCAGTCTCTGGTACCCATAGTACAGGCTATGCCTAGTTTGGGATCAGTAGACCGTGTGAATATGTCCGGAGTATTTATATTTATTTATTTATTTGTAGCTTGCGCCCGCGGCTTCGCTCACGTGGTACCTTGATAAAAAGCCTATATGCTATTCTAGGTAAAGATCTATTTCAAGTTTCATCGAAATAGGTTGAGCCGTTACGGCGTGATTGAACCACAAACGTCCAAACATCCTCACAAACTTTCGCATTTATTAATATTAGTAGGGTAGTAGGATGATTTATTTATTTATTAGAATTATGATGATGAATGCGACGGTTTCGCTAGATATTCAACAACATCCAAACTGGTGCTAATCCCCCTGGTAGCTAGTGAAGGCATCGACCGTCCCGAACCGGTCCCCGTTCTGCGTGCATTCCTGACTACCCGACCTAAGCATACCTCGATACGTAGGCATTATTAGTGCCTACTTATCTTACGGATCTAATCCCCATATTCTTGGTCATTATTATACGATATTTATCTTTTGAGCCTCACCTAGTTCGATCGGCACCACACTGAAGCTCTCCATTCCATTTTGTGAAAAAGGATCATCGATAAAAATTATAGGCACCAAGCCGTGTTTGTTGCCTGATTCTTCTAGACTTGGTCGCGAGAAACAGGCCGTGGCTCGAATTTTATCTGAGAGGCCGGTGGATGATACCAATGACCAAAAGGCTGGGGCTTACCTCGAACAAAGGATCAGTATAGCGATCCAACGAGGCCATTTGGGCACACTGCTTTGTGTGTGTTGGTGATCTGCACTATTTTTTACTTGTAGGTCGTAAAAAACAGAGTTCAAGCTTTATTAAACTGTCATTCTTTTTTTCTATTATTGTGTTTGATAATGTCCTTATAAGTGAATCATTTATAAGAAAATAATGTTAGGAACATGTTGTTGGTAGAATCATAGGCTCGGTTGCGCTAGGGCAGTGATTGAACTTTGTTCCTAAACATTCTATTTTAAAGGTAAACTGTCAAGGTTCTCTTTTTCTAGGTCAAGGTCACGGTATTGTAAAATAGTAAAATTTTAGGTCTCCAGGTAATTTCGCTACCCGGAGTTTCTGTTCTGTAATATAGCGAGATAACTCGTTGCATCTGTACTTTGACAATTGCTAAATACAAGGGTATTCATAAATGTGTGGTATCGCTATGGGGCTTATTTTACAGCCAATTGGTAATAAAGTTTGTAATATAACTTTTGAAAATTCGACGTTTTTCAAAAAACTCTATGCATAAATCAGCTGTTTTGTCAAATCAAACTCAATGAATCAGTTTTTTTAGGTAGCAATCTAATGCCGAACTTCTCGCAATTTTAGTAATTAGTTATAAAGGTGATAAAAATACCGAACACAGCTAATTTGTGAAAGTATGGGAAAAAGGAGTTTTATTTAATACTATCTTCTTGTTGGTAGTATCTTTCTTTTCGTTGATAGAATACCCCTTTTTCGGGATGGCATACATATTATTTGTTTATATTATTATTTGTATCACCAGATGACAAGACAAGGTCCATTTTCTCGTTAACGACAGTGGAAAGAATTGACTACGACCTTTCATCATGAAAAATAAGTTCATCGCTATTATATAAGCCTTCAGTGTTATATCAGATTTTCGACAAAGTCAAGCGAAAGTAGATCAAATATTCGGGGCAGCGCAGCCAAGTCGAGAGTACACGCCACAGATGAGTTAAAAACATTGCACTAAGAATGTTTCACTTCAACATGATTGTGGCTTTTTTATCTAAGCACAACAAAAACTAATACAAGTTAATATTTACAAAATACACAAGAAACAGTTGAGCCATCTAAAGACCGTTACAAACGATCTATAGATAGCTCAACTGATCCAGATCACTACCAGTCGGAAGCGTCCCCAAGACGCTGGCGGAATTGCCACGCTGGATGGCAATGCTAATTCGCTGGGCCAAATAAGAGCCAGCTCTCGGGTCACGCATCGCTTCGATCAGACGTACTGATATAGCACAACACTATCCCTCATTTTAAAAAAGATTCTTGTCTCGAAGGAACGATTATCGGTAAAATTAAATCGTGTGACGTACGATCTAATGAGTTTTTTTTTGTCAACATAATAAACGTAAGTTTCGTCTGGCGTTTATCGCTTGCGATTCGCGCACGTTATGTAAATCGGTCTCTTTTTAATCCCCGACGCAAAAAGGGTGGTGCTGTGTGTGTCTGTCTGTGGCACCGTAGCTCTTAGACGAGTGAACCGAATTGGATTCGGTTTTTTTTATTTGAAAGTTAGTTACTTGGCGGTGGTTTATGAACATGTTTTATGCAGCCATTAATTAGATGTGAGGGTCAAAAATGGGTATGAAAAAACGTAGTGGATAGTGTTTAATAAATTTTAGAAGATATATCGCATTGAACACGGCTTATGACATTTCAAAGTGATTCTAGTGATCCTATTGGAATAAACATCTCTTCTATTTTGACTTTGAATTTGGTCCTTGAAGATGTCTAAAAGGGGATAGTCAGACGTCCAATATTACTTTATACTTCCTGTCGTCAGTGATTCTTTCTTGGTCTGGTCTGGGTCTGGTATGGTGATCATGAAATGGGCCTATGACCGACGATGAAAGAATCAGTGTTGTGAAAGGATTAAAGTGCGCCTCTTAGAGGCTCCTTTCGTGTACATATGGCATATGGTACTGAAAGAACACGGCATAAGACATTTCAAAGTGACTATAGTGATTTTATTGAACTAAACACCTTTAGATTATTTACTTTGAGATGTCTAAAAGGGTATATTCAGACGTCCAATATTACTTTATTTAGTGACACAGACGGCACGCTAATCTGCACGATCAAGACGCGCTTTGGCATACGACCAACTGGCTGCCAGACGGTTACAGGTTATGAAACGTTCTGCGCCTACTGCTTTCATCTTACAGCTGTTTTGTTATGCAATAGACGATCGAATTAACTTTTACAGGTATGCCCGCAACAAACTACAATGTGTTCTGTTACTAGTATATCCTAACCTACTATCTTATAAATGCAAAAAATTGTGAGGATGTTTGGATGTGTGTTGTTCAATCACGCCGTAACGGCTCAAACGATTTCTTTGAAATAGATAAAGTTCTTTAAAAGCCGCGGGCGGAAGCTGTAGTAGTATATACCCCGAAAGATCGACTTTTTATCTAGGTACCATGTGAGCGAAACCGCGCGCGCAAGCTAGCATCACATACGAGCGTTTTAGCGCTAGGTAATGCAATGCGATATTACAAAAATGAGTTCTGAATCCTCGTATTTAAAAGAAACCATTCTAATACATAGTAAATATCTAACATAAGTTTTGTTATATTAGTTTTTTTTTTATTTCCTGGCACAATTGATATCTTTTTAATTCTTCATATCGCACGATTGGCGTTTCTGTGTATGCTCGCGTCAGTATGACTGTAGCTTTATTTAGGCGCAACCGCAAACGGCACCACACTGGGATTAGGGGCGCCGCCGCCGGGCGCCGCGTGTTGCGTAAGGCTGTTCACACGGTATGTTATGGCCTGTACGTCGCTACACTGGTTCTTTCTTGGTCATTATTCATCTCGCTTTACGTCAATAGTGTCACTGATTCTTTCTGTATTAGAGTCAGTGACCAGGTTGAGTTGTGGTGGAGGGAATATGACAGTCGGTAAAAGAATCAGTGTATTGAAAGGATAAAAGTGCGGCTCTTATAGGCCCATTTCGTGCACATGTCACGTCTTCAAATTTTTAGGTTCTAGGACATGCCAGTTTCCTCAAGATGAGGAATACATTTTCCGAATGGAACATCCACTGGTGTTCAAAGCCACGACTGTGGATCGGAAGGCGGGGCTACCACCACTCCAGCAGTGCTCGTGCACTGTTCATCATCATCTTTTCAGCCGTACGACGTCCACTGCTGAACGTGGCCTCCCCTACAGACAGAGCAAATTCCTTATCATGTGGAGGGATTTGCCTACCACGCTGGGCATGTGGGTTGGCGAGCGCAGTTAGAGCTATAGTTGTTAAAATGAGGGACGCTGCCCATCCCCTAGCTTTTTTCCCTTAGTCGTCTCTTACGACATCCGCGGATAGGTAGATATGGAGGGGCCTATTCTTCAGCCGGGGCCACCAAGGCCACTGCACTGTTACGTCAATGGCAATGACGTTTCTGGAGCTAAGTAGCAGTGCTTACCTACAATGCTGCCACCGGTAAAATTAGAGGCACGATACCAACGATGCAATCCACATTAGCCGCTCACCATCAGGTGGGACATCTGCCAGTCCGCTACTTTATAGCATACTAACATCCGCCCGCGGCTTCGCTCTCGTTGAATCTACATAAAAAGCCGATATATGCTATTATAGGTAAAGAACTATTTATATTCCAAGTTTCAACGAAATCGGTTGAGCCGTTATGGCGTGATTGAATAACAAACATCCAAACATCCTCACAAACTTTCGTATTGAATTTTATAATATTAATAAGACTAGCTTCAGTCGCGACTTCGCTCACGTGTACCCGGATAAAAAGTACTTGCCTTTCATTCCAATCCATTCAATAGTAACGGCGTGATTGAGTAACAAACATCTTCACATCTTTAAAAACTTTCCAATTTATTTTTTATATTAGTAGGAAAAGTGGGAATGTTGTCTCTGTGAAAGTATGTTGATAAAATACCCCTGAATTGCTTCGTTATCGAGATTTTTGTAAACGTCCGTAGCAAAACGGATCCTATTTTGAATACAAGTTGATTGATAATAAAAATTACTCCTCAGCTTTTCCGTCCATGACTTCGACTTCGACTCCGACAACTTACGCCCGAATACGTGAAACGTCACTTAACTATTTGAGATGGTCTCAATTACTTGAGACGCCGTTATCGTTCAGAATTTTATACTCAAATATCAATTAGATCATCACTTATTTTAAGTGACGTTTCAGTATTAGTCGAGAGCCTTCTTTTCTACATCACATAAGTTTGTGTAAGCGTAGTTAGGTTATTATGGGCTTAATTATTTCACTAAACAGTAACGATTGATCCCAATCTGTTGTAATTAAAACCATATAAGAATTGAAAACATGGTCTTGCCTATAATAAAGGTACTGTCAGCAGAAAGAATAACAAATTAGCGATAATCGGTTACGACTGTAATCGTGAGCGCGA
The DNA here is from genome assembly GCA_947579855.1 of Anticlea derivata. NCBI lineage: Eukaryota > Metazoa > Arthropoda > Insecta > Lepidoptera > Geometridae > Anticlea > Anticlea derivata. The sequence goes on along the minus strand of OX388257.1, from coordinate 13,417,094 downwards.
TAATCGTATCGCGCGTCTTGCATTTTATTTACTCCATCACTGTATCTCACTTTAGTATTGGAAGGCCATTCGGGTGGCCTATGTCCAGCAGTGGACTTCTAGAGGCTGATGATGATGATGAAAGTTGCTTAGCATGAATTATAATTATCGAAGCGACGCGTGACCCGAGAGCTGGCTCTTATTTGGCCCAGCGAATTAGCATTGCCATCCAGCGTGGCAATTCCGACAGCGTCTTGGGGACGCTTCCGACTGGTACTGATCTGGATCAGTTGAGCTATCTATAGATCGTTTGTAACGGTCTTTAGATGGCTCAACTGTTTCTTGTGTATTTTGTAAATATTACCTTGTATTAGTTTTAAGTTTCTTTCTGTAAATAAAGTTTATTATCAAGTGATCGATATTTCTCTGGAAAACTTTTAGACATCCTCGAAGATACCTTATCTCAGTACGTTAAGATGTGTACCTCAGATGTAGCCTTAGTGCAAGCAGGTTTGTCGGTTGACTGTACTCGAGGAGTCAAGTTTGACCCAGTCCACCATATGGTCACTGGCCCTCACTGATTCACGCTCTGTACTTGAACTATATTTGTGTAAACGTAAGAATAATGTATGGTGTTTAACGTCTGGATCCGTTCGCTGCTGGAGCAAAACTTTTACGGAATCGTTCCCAACGAAACCCAAAATCCGATCGCATTTTTATTTTTATTTTAGAGAGTGGGAACCAAAGAAGATTGACGAAACAGATGTAAGGTGAGTATGAATGGGACTGTTGGAAGGGGAAGACCTCGGCGTACTTTGGGTGATCAAATCGGTGGCATTTTGCAAAAAGGCCAGGTCAAGAGTACCCTAAAGCGACGATCATGCATGTGATAAGAGTGAATGAAGCAAAAGAGGTATATCAGGATCGTAGCAAGTGGAAAGTCGTGGTTTCTGCCTACCCCTTTGGGAAATAGGCGTGATTTTATATTTATATGTATGTATGTTTATCATTTTTTATCATTTTTCATGGTAATCTTAATAACAATTGCCAAATAGGGTACAGTTGAAAGAAAAAAACTATTATACTATAGATGAAGCGTTTGCTGATACTGAAATGTTTAACTCTGACATAAAGTTATCAATGAGCTCATAAAATTATCAGATATGTTATTACTTTATTTACACAAAGAAACTTAAAACTAATACAAGTTAATATTTACAAAATACACAAGAAACAGTTGAGCCATCTAAAGACCGTTACAAACGATCTATAGATAGCTTAACTGATCCAGATCACTACCAGTCGGAAGCGTCCCCAAGACGCTGGCGGAATTGCCACGCTGGATGGCAATGCTAATGCGCTGCGCTGTTATTACTTACATTATTATCTGATTTTTGCTGAAATTTAATGTTAATTTATTATTTTAATGATTTGATATGTATAAGAATATTTAAAAACAAATTGTTTGCCACACTATGAATTGTTCAAGTACATTTTAAATATGTCTATGGATGAATAAATGAAAACAATACAATACTGGAGTCTTCGACTCTGTCGTTGCCTATAAAAATATAAAAAAGGTATCATTTTTCATTTTTCCAGTACACTTTTTGCTAGCCGAGAACTTCAGAGATTATTTATTTTGCACTAGATGTCTGTATTTTAATTTAAGTTACAAGTTTGCAAGCAGAGTTTTACCGTTATTAAATTTTACATATTTCGAAGGAAAAGAATGGAGCTTGCACAGTTGCGGTACGGCGGAATTATGAGGAACATTTTAAAAATAATCTTATTTGACAGCAATGCTATGAAAATTAAGTTAGTTCGCTGTCGATGGGAATTTTGTAGGACAAATCCCACAACAGTTTTATACGAGCCATCGATTCAACATCAAGATTATGTATTCATTGAATCACATTGAAACTTCCTAAAACGTTATTCTGGAATGAGCTTATAAATCTAGAGTTGCTTAAGTCAAAGTCATAAGGTGTTTAATTCAATAAATGGGATCACTTTGAAACTTCTTGAAAATAGTTGAATTTACGCCTGTTCCTCGCAGTCAAGACTAGAATAATCAGGCAACAAACACAGCTTGGTGCCTATCATTGTTGCGATTATTCTTTTTCATGAAATGTAGTATGTAGTCCACTCCATCAAAAGTTTGTCCGGTAGAGATCGTTACTCAGCGATAAGACCGCCCAATGTATAACATAGTTTAGTTTTTTATTGTTATAGTTTTATTGTTTGTACTTATAAGTGTACATATAGTATTTTCTATCTGTTTCTATCTATATAATAATGTAGAACTTCAGCGCGGTGCTCGAACAAGGTGATGCTCAAAGAAAAATAATCAGATATTCAATAAAAGCTTATGCTAACAGCTTAGTTGGATAAGCGGGACCTATCCAGCTAAGCTAAGCGCAACCTTCAGCGCAGTCACCTAATGGTAGGTGACCGCCAATAGCATTAACAGCTGAGCGCTTGGGCTCAATAAGAGGTCTGTTCTTGCAGTCTCTAGAGTACCTCATACGATTTTTTTACCATCAGTTTAAATAAACGGTTTTCTGTGTTATACTATCAATGGAGCCATACTCAATCGCGGTATGAGAGCAATGTCCTCCGTTTTTGTACGAGGAATGCGAAGACCTCGAGCGTGACTGACCGGTCTGGTCCAGCACCACCCTTGCAAATCCATTCTTAATTCCAGGGGGCTAGAGTCTATAATTTTGACATCTTCCTTCAACTGTCTTTGCGACGTCACGAGGCAGTAACGAGTTATGTAAGTTCTCTTTCATTTGGCGGTAGGTCGTGATGTCGTGCGTGATCGTAGGTCGTACTTCAACGTATAAGCAAAATTTAACTGTTTTTTTAATGTTTTTCCATTTTGTTCTGGCTATGGAATCTTAGGCCTTACACTGAGTCTTACGTGTATTTTTTGTTGTCCTTTTTATGTATCTTTCTTTCTTCATAATTTTTTTGAGTCATGGTCAAGTCAACTTCAGGTCAAGTTCAGTTTTAGTAAGATATCTATGATGATTGCTATTTTACTAAAACTTCAAGAGACCTTTTGGCGTCAACCCGAAACATCACGATACAATCATTTTATTTCACTTCACTTGTGCGCTTTACTCAAACAAATTATGTAAAACACTAACATTATAAAGCGTTACCTCATCCTGATCACTGACCTAATATATGATGACCAAGAATGAACCAGTGACACGACAAGCGAGCAAGTTTTATGCGAGAGCACAGCGATATTTTCTCGCTCTAAATTGGAGCAGCCCGCCTGGGAGGTGGAAGTTCCTTACAGAAGATCGCAGTCAAATAATATTATTTGTTTCAAATAGGGTTGGGTTCCTGCGGAAGGGAAATACCTTTAGAACATGCCAGTCGGAATCTACAGAGCAGTTCGATGCAGTTATCTGTGTAATCTGGTTTAGTAAATCATTGAGATCACCGCATTACGGAAATAATATGAGCGCTTGCACGTCCTGCCATGAAACGGCAAAACCTACGGCGCGAAAGCAGAAATTATGCGTAATGGCAGTATCGGAACGTAGAATTATCTATAGTGCTTTGATGATCGGCTATCATTGTATCAGATAGGACAGATCTTAGCTTAATCTGGCTAACATTTTCAAATAAGAAAAGCCTTCGTTTTTAACAAAAGTAAAATGTATGTTTTTTTTTTGTGTTGCTGTTACGAGATACGACTGTACTGTCTATATAACTGTGGCCCGAGTTGGAATAATTCACGATAAGAAAACTCAAATTTTAGCCAATAACATCGGTGATGCTTGAAATCATTCAGTTTCGATTGGCTAATATATGACAGCTATCGAATCGCAAGCGTAGGTTTCGAGTGAACGTATCACAATCGATTTATTGTTTATTATAGAAAACAGTGTGAATTCAAGTCATTCATTCATTTGCTTCCCCATGCTTGTTTATCATACCACAGATACTTTCTTGATCTTTCTGTATATGTATTATTATTATTACACATTACATTTATTATTATTCAAAGTCAAAGTCAAAAGGCCTTTATTTCAATAAAATCACTACGATCACTTTGAAACGTCTTAGAAACTAGGTGAAGCTATGCCTGTTCCTCGCGACCAAGCCTAGAAGAATCAGGCAACAAACACGGCTTGGTGCCTATCATTTTTTTCGATGATCCCTTAAAATGTCCTAAAAGTTATTTATTATTATATGATCAGTGATCAAATTGAGGTGATCCTGAAAAGGGCCTACATCGGTGAAAAAATCAGTGTAGTGAAAGGATTAAAGTGCGCCTCACAGAGGCTCCTTTCTTGCAAATTCTCCATGAATTGTCGTGTCGCACATGTCGTTCTGTCGTGTAGCGTAGTGTAAAAACGCTAGTCTACAGTTATGAGTACGACGGACCAACACGACTATACAGACTGCCGATGCCGCTTCAAGCGAAAGTAACGTTTTAACTGTATTTATATAAAAACTCTTATAGTACTTCTAGCCCGGTGTAGCTGGCAGTGGCCGTAAGAGACCCACAGCATAAAAATCCGTCCGAAATAAAAAAAAAAAAAAAAAAAAAAATACGGAAATCGCATGAGTCTCGACGTAAAATAAGCGCTTGTAAAATTGACAAATCTAAAGTAGTATTTTAAAAGAGCAACTTTAGGTGATTAAATAAACTATCTGTTGCTGACATTGTAATGTACATTTTATGTAGTCAAATATAGTAGTTTAGGAGTTGCCCAAAGGATTAAAACTGCGAAGCGAGCCAATTTTTTTTTAATATCTTTATTGCTGCGTCTAATGTGTTGCTCAACTTTACTCGCCCGTTTAAGATCGTCGTAGCGTTTTCTTAAGCGATCTATGCAAAGCTTTCAAATATTTTCGAATCGTGACTCACGTTGTCATTGTAATTCATTTTTTTTTATATTGGCGACCTTGGTGGCCTACTGGCGGGTCCCCGTCAGAGTCGCAAGGGTTGTGGGTTCGATTCCCACTGTGGGGTAAATGTTTGCAGGTTCTGTAGATATTCTATACCATTACTACCATAAATCATAATATTTTAAGTAACCTAGATTTAGTGTTTGTGAAGAATGCGTCATGAATTTGTTAATAAAAGATTTCAACGCGTTCTTATTCTATTGTTTTTTCTTGTAAAATATATTTTAAGTATATTAATTAGATTCATCATCATCTCCCTGCCATTATCCCACTTCATATGGGGTCGGCACAACATGTTTTTATCTTCCACTCACCTCTATCAACTGTCATGTCAGTATTCCATTTTTTCTTAGTCATGCCGTATTTCAAACATAGCTAACTAGATAATGAAATGAAATTTAATAATTTATTTGCGTGAAGCGTGGTACACAATTTGGACATAAATAATAGTGATTGGACTCACACACTTCGCCAGGAAACCCAGCATGCAAATATAGATAGATAGAGTACTAACAATAAACACATAATTTAGCCGTTAATATGTATCACTCCACTAACAGTTATTTTATTTACTTTTCTAAATTATAATACTCTTAAAACTCGACGACTTTGTATTTTATTTATAGCGAGTAATGTTAAAAAACTTTCCACTGCTAATTCGAAACTACAATCGAACGCGTTCCATTTTCAAAATGATTATCCACTTTTTTATTAAATTGGCTTGCACGACTTCTGCCCATGCCATTGATACCCTTAAAAGTTACTGGTAAAGATATGAACTTATAAAAAAAAAAGGATTAGGATACGAAAGAGTTTGGTTTATCGATAAATCTGGTTATCGATCGACAAAGCGATCTAAATCCTCATAAAAGTGATCAAAAGTGATAATTTCAGCACGAAAGCAGTGGTCTCTGCCTACCCCTCCGGGAAACAGGGGTAATTTTATGTATGTGCTAGTGTAAGCTCTGCGATTTTGTTCGCGTATGCTATATTCATACAAACTTCACCCCCTTAGGGGTTGAGTTTCGGGAATTATTTTCTTAGTGCACCCCTAAACTGTAACAGGAAGCTACCATCCAAATTTCTTACTTCTAAGACTTCTGGTTGTGGCTATGCGTTAATTGTTAGTCAGTCAGTACGTGAGTCACATAAGAGTTTTAGTTTACAACTATTTCCACACTAGTTACCCATAGAAGAAAAGTCTATAAGCTATGATAATAATTTAATTGTAATGCTTACGAGCATACCCCACTATCGACGTAATGGGACCGCGGAATCTAAGCGAGATGACCATCTCGGCACCACTTGGCTACACATGCCCCACTCACACCATCTACCATCTGACTACTGACCGGAACACTTGTTACTATCTGATAAAGCACTGTACACGGTATTTCGTATTCCTAAAAGGAGTTTAGTCACGCCAACGAGGTTGCATTTATTACCAACTTTATTATTCGCGTGCAATTGACAATAATTTTTGTTATATTTTTTTTACTAAATAAAAATGTTTTATTTTTTAATATTTTAAAACATATAAAATTTAAAAATGTTAGCAAAAAAAATAAAAAATAAAAGTTTTTCGAATTTCGAATTCTTTTCATTATAAAAATGATAAATCAGCTCTTATTGGGTAAAATCCGTTCTAACTCAGTTAATCTGATGTTTTATGTAAAAATCTTGAAGTCAATATTCATGTAGTTATAGGTAGGAGTAGAGGTAGGCCAAAGAAAACATGGATGTGCTGTATGAAAGTGGATATGGGTAGAAAAGTAGTGAGTGCTGAGATGACGACTGATAGACTCCACATAGTGTGTGACAAGGGCAGAAAGATGATGATGTATCTAGCACCGACTTCAAAATAGGAGAAGGTTATCAATTTTTTATTTTTTTATTTATTCAGGACAACAAACAATTACACTTAAAAATTACATAACAACTCTTATAGAGGTTCTTAAAGTATAATCAGCCCCGTTGTTCACATATTTGGGTTTACTTAAAAAGGGCATTGTATTATGTAAGTGTGACATATCAATTTCAAGTTTGCATTCCTTCTGGCGTGAGTGTATGTAAATATACATAATCATGTTGATTGAATCGGCTGTAGCCATGTATGATTGTATGTATGAATAGTAAAAAGTGAATGTGTTTCGCATATCATACAAGCGCCGTATGCAGGTGAATTTCTATTAGAGACGAACCGATTTATGCTGAGTGGTGGCCATTTTTGCTACCATGAAATTGAATTTCAAGTTAAGTCTGATTGTGTTGGTATCAAAATAAACGTTTTTCTACTCTATTCTCTCTATTCTTAATAATTCTATAATATACCTACTTACCAACCTACCTACTTATATACTTTTACTTCTAGTTCTACTTACTCTATTTTATTTATTTATTTTTTATCTAAGTACCACTCCTACCTGCCTACCGACATCGACTGAAGAACGCGAGCAATAAGCACACTGCGATCGTGAGGTCACCGTAAAGGGTTCCATCTGAAAACCAGCGCCGCTACACTTCGTGTGCGGCATCAATGCTGAGATGGAACCTTTTTTGGCTCACGCGTGCACCTCGGCACGGACTAATGAATACCCTAGTTTTGTTATTTCTTACCTACTTTTGTTTTGTTTCCTACCTACCTTTTTGTATTGTTACCTGTACCTAGTGTCTTTTTTATTAGTTTGTGTGTTCAAAATAAATTGATTTTCTTTTTTTCTTTCTATTCTATTCTATTTATACTAAGATTTATTTAAGGCACTCATGATCCTAACAACGACGATACGTCGGTAGTGTAACGGGAAAGTGCCTGCTGAGACGCAAGGGTTCGATTTGTTGGGCTCGTAGTTTCTGATACCCACGACACAGGGAATCCTAGTTTGAGGTCAGTACCGATAAAAAAAATATTCCTAAATTAAATACATGCTGAAACGATGTGGGTATGTACTTTGGCTCAGCCTGTATAGGTAGGTACTGCTTTTCAACAATAGAAGCCATTTTCAATCAAGGGTAGTAAAAAACATTTAAAAAATTTACTCAATAAAATACATGCTTATGTGTGATAATTGCAGGCCTCATAGCTCATTTGGTAGTAACTCTGCCTTCTGCGCTTGCGGTTGCGGGTTCGATTCCCGCACTGGACAAACATTTGTGTGATGAACACAGATGTTTGTTCTGTGTCTGGGTGTTAAATATATATCTATTATGTATATCAGTCTCTGGTACCCATAGTACAGGCTATGCATAGTTTGGGATCAGTTGACCGTGTGTGATATGTCCGGAATATTTATTTATTTATTTATTTTATTAATTACACACTGAATTGGTATGCAGTGTGTAATGCACGTGCAGTGGCAGTGTGTAAAAAACGGCATTCCCGGGGGGGGGGTGCAGGTGGCTAAATGTATATGAACTTTGGGAAAAGAAGGAAAATGTATGGCATACTAATGGCTGCACGCGGCTATTCTCGCGGTACCTGGATAAACGTAGCCTATTTCCTTCCTCAGGGCTTATGCTATCTCCATACCATGTTTATAAAGACTTCATAAAGATCGGTTCAGCTGTTTAGTCGTAAAAATGTTACAAACAAACATAATTACTTTCGCATTTGTATATAACCTTTATTGATTATTTGACCTTGTAGTCGGTGCATCTCTAGTTTCTATTGAACGTCAGTCGCTAAGAAAGAGTGAAAACATTGAAGGCACACCGTCTTTTTTACGATGTAATGATGCTATTATATCAATGTTCTCAGTAAGTAGTAGAAAACCGGTAATTACAGATATCGATAAAAAAATCTTGAGTTTGCTGTTTAGACAACACTGGCTTGAAATGAAACATAACTTTTACAATAAAACGTCAAAAAGTTAGTAGGATAGTCTATGCCTGCTTTCTTTTTTTTTTTCATTTCTAGCTATGGCATCTTAGATCTTACTAACATGTATTGTGTTAAGTGTAATTTTATTTCTTTTTACATAATATATCTTTCTTTTTCTTTACATTTTAGCGTGGGTTTGTTGCTACCAGCTTTGATTATTTGCTGAGCCTCTTCGTGTATTTACAAGAGTACGCAACAATTAAAAAGCAAAAAAACATTGCTAAGTGTAAATTTTATCGTGATATATATCGGCCCATACTCGGCCGATTTTAATTCAACTGTTGACGAGTCACGCGAACATGTAAATGATAGTTTGCGTGTCACTGTTACAATTTAACATAACTTAAAGGCTCGGCCACAATACGCCGTGTGCGTTACGCCAGCAGAATATTGGCAAATTCCGAGATTCGAAGTATGCAGGGAATTAGAGCATTCATCTATTAAGAACGACTAGGCTAGTTATTCGAATGTCATGTCATGTTCTAGTTATTCATGTTCAAACTAAGGCTATGCGACACACAAACCTGCAGGCTATGCAAGGAGACGGACGAAACGCCTCTACACCTGCTAGGTGAGTGCGGAGCACTTATGCTCAAACGTAGCATCCATTTGGGAAAGCACATCCTCAGCCCAATGGAGCTAAAGCAACTCACCCCAAAGAAAATCCTTCAGTTTTTAACAGCTGCTGGGCTTTGCGGTGAACTTTGAAGGCCCTGTAAAGGGGCTCCACAAATAAAGTGGCGATCACAATAGGCCAGTTGTGGCCGCAGTGACACAATATCCGCAAAAAGTTAATAAAAAAAAAAAAAAAAAAAGTTATTCGAACGATTTGTTTTGTGCATATAGGGCAATCCTTATGCATAATTTTTCTACGCCGATCGTCGGTGTGAACGCCAGGCTTTAGACCTCGTAGAACTTTATTGGGTTTGCACAACTGTGTTTATATTCCTCGATTCTTGTAGGTATTTCATTTTGATACAGAAATGTCTACTTGGCCGTAATCGAATGAAGGCCATTAGCGACTTGTGATTCGTATCTTCAACAATACTAAATTGTTTTTAATATTAAAGCACTAAAAAAAATTATTTGAGACGCCATAACTAAACTATTAGTGTTTTTTTTTCTGAATTTGGTTTTGTTATGATTTTTTATTTGGCCTTGACATTTTATTTAATCAATCTATTTTTATTTACTGGTATTGATTATACATAACTCTGCAAAGTTTATTTTAATGTACCTACATAAATAAAAACCAAAATATTTCACACCATAACATAACAGAATACATTGTTTCCAATATAAAATGACACTTACACCTCTGTACCTATCTATTTTTTTTATGTTATACGGAGGCAAACAGGCTTACGGCCCAACTGATGGTAAGCGGTTACCATCGCCTATTGACATCTGCAACACCTGGAGCATTGCTACTACACTACTACACTACTGTGTAGAGGTGCACGAGATTCCACCCCAAGTAGATTAACGTTCAGGGTGGAACCTAGTGGGGGTTAAAGTTTGTAAGAAAACCAAAAATTAAAAAAAAATCATTTTTAAAAATTCTAACAGATTTCTCTAGACTTTTCTAGTATCTACACTAGTAGTTACACACGCAAACAACACGTGTATTTTACAACAAAATTTCATATTTTTTCCTACAATCTTTATTGGTTATTTATTTACCATCTATGTAACAGCAGTTAACCATAAATTTTTACGAGGCGTTACTTACGTTTATTTTGTACATTCAATTCTAAGTAAGTACTTTCTCTTTCGATTGATGTAAAGACATCGTGTCTGATCAATACCTATTGAATGAAGATGAAATCGGCCTACATTTCTATTATATGGATGTTTATGGTTGATTCACACCTTTTGCAAAAAAAAACTTTTTAGGTAAGGTGCATCATTAACTATGTTCAGCAGTGGACGTCCTACGGCTGAAAGAATGATAACGATGATCCAACTTCCCAACAACCCTACTAAACCTACATGCCTTACTGGCCTCTTAGCTCAGTTAGTAGTAACTCTGCCTTCTGCGCTAGAGGTCGCGGGTTCGATCCCCGCACTGGACAAACATTTTGTGTGATAAACACAGATGTTTGTTCTGTGTCTGGGTGTTAAATATATATCTATTATGTATATCAGTCTCTGGTACCCATAGTACAGGCTATGCCTAGTTTGGGATCAGTTGACCGTGTGAATATGTCCGGAATATTTATTTATATTTATTTATTTATTATTTACCTTTAAACTCTACCTATTCAGTTAGCCGTGGTGGTCCCGGCTGAAGAATAGGCCCCTCTATTTCTATCCGTGGATGTCGTAAGAGGCGACTAAGGGTAAATAGGTAGGGATGGGCAGCAGCGTCCCCTATTAACAACAAAAGCTTGATCTGCACTCGTCAACCCGCATGCCCAGCGTAGCGAGTATGGGCAAATCCTCCCAAATTATTGTTTCTATGAATCTATGGGGGAGGCTGTGTTCAGCAGTGGACGTTCTACGGCAGAAATGATGATTCAGTTATAGATGAGACTTAAAGCTCATCGCGCAATTTCATACAGTATATTTAAATTAGTTTATCATCTAAGTTATTATCTCAGTAGTACATCTTCTCACATCTTGTGATTTACATAATTCATATTCTGTAGGTACTTGCTATTATTAATAATAGAGATTTTCGAGATACGAGATTTTGTGTCATGCTTATAATCTTATTAATATTTGTAATGGGAAAGTTTGTGTGTACGTGTATGTTTGTTTACTCATAGTAATGTGATAATCCACATTGGCAGCTGAACCAATTCGTACCTAATAAGAAATTTTAAGATGATTCCCTGTCTAAGAAGTGAGCACCATAGACAATGTTTTGTCTACATAATGCCATTTTCAAACGGCATGCGAACATATCGCAACATGTCACATACAATTTGTTTCAAAATAATCATTGATACTACTGAATAAAGTCAATTTTAATTTCTATTTTATTTTAAAGTGATAACCTACACTAAAGGAATACAATGATGTCGAATATTTGGGATATTATTAAAAGTCAATTTTAAGTTTGACATTTGAGGGTGTGCGGTATAGCTCAATGATTTCGCAAGCCCATAAATGTCAAACTCAAAAATAACTTTAATCAGAAGCCATGAGGATCATTTTATAATAAATTTAAGATGATTATCGCACGCCTTTTGAGCACGGTTTAAGGTAATATTCACTAATAAATGTAGCACAATGGAAAAATAACGCAAACGTAATAAAAATAAATATTTCGGACATATCACACACGGTCAACAGATCCCAAACTAGGCATAGCCTGTACTATGGGTACCAGAGACTGATATACATAATAGATATATTTAACACCCAGACACAGAACAAACATCTGTGTTAGTCACAAATGTTTGTCCAGTGCGGGAATCGAACCCGCGACCTCTAGCGCAGAAGGCAGAGTTACTACCAACTGAGCTATGAGGCCAGTCAAATAGGCCAGATAAATTATTTTTGATTCATAACATGTATACGGGATAGTATTATATGTTATCACCTAACACTTATTGTCTGAGCAAACAATTCCGCGGACAAAAGATAGTGTTAAATAGTAACGGACTTAGTTTTATAACGTTTGCGTTATTTTTCCAGTCTGCTACATTTAAGCATCGTTGCATAAATAGATACACACCTTAAGCCGTGTTCAAAATGCGTGCGATATAATTTAATCTATTTGAAAATAATCATTACATCTTTTGAATAAAGTTCATTTTGAGTTTGACTTTTAGGAGCTTGCGATATCTGAGCGATATCGCACACCCTCAAATGTCAAACTCAAATTGACTTTTTAACGAGTTGACGTTCTTTTATTTAGCTTTGTTTATCAATAACCCAATTATTTTCCATCTATATAATTTAATAAATAAAATAGTTGTAAGAAACAAAGTACTTATTTATTTAATTAAATGAATTAATATGTACCGAATGTTTCTTTTAATTTGTGAAGACAACGTCAGAAGCCCTATTCTCCAAAGAAAGTGAGTACCCACTTTTCACTTTTCGGCCAACAAAAGTGAATAGTGTAACGAAGGGGGCGCCTCCAAAATACAGTAATCTATTCACTTTTCACTGTCGTAAAGTAAAAAGTAAGATGTCACTGACTTGGAGACTAGGGCCTCAGCTCTTGTTGTGTTTTCTCTCTGTCCAAAAATAGATAATAATTAGACCATTAAATAATTGCGTGAAACTCTCTTTGATGATTTTTATCAGTACCCATTTTTCAAGTGATTTTTTGACGTTGAGTAGATAACCGACTCAGATAGTGTTGAATAGATGCATTCCGTTCAAGAACAGTTTTCTCTCTAGCTGATGTTTTTATTCCGAAGCCAAGCTCATGAAGGTAATTAAAGCAGGCCGGACACGCAACCGTCCACCCTACACCGATGGCTTAAAGTTTATTTATTACGCTAATTAAAACTTGCATCATTTTGTATTCCGATCGGCGGTACTTGCTTTGTTTTCGTTTTCAAAAACCACCGGTCAGTACTCCCCGCTTTATTCATTAGCATTCGTCCTACTTTCGTAATCGTAAAGCTTTCATATTAAGTAAAAATAATCCTTGAATGGAAACATATTTGTTCAAGTACCTTATAAGGGACACCATGCCTTATACGAAAACAAGTTCTCAATGCGTTCGCTTTGCAGCCTTAATGGAGAGACGAGCGAGGTACGCGACCACACCGGCTTCCCATTTAGGATTTTACATTTTGCATAAAAAGTATCGGAGCGAGGTCGCATCAGCATCGCCAGCCGGTTCCATAGGGTTTGTTCGTGTTGGGTCTCAAATTTGTTTTTCGCTTCCTGAGGCCGGAGAGCGGGAGGGCTCCGGAGCGGGCGCGGTGCTCGGCGACCCGCTCGCGAATGTCTTTGGTTTCTTCCTTGTGCGTAACTTTATTTGTGCATAGCGCTTTCCCGCGAGCGAGATAGTGCGGCTATTCTGGGGCCGGTGCGTGGGCGCCTGGCCGCCGCCGCCGCCCGCCGCTCGCACAGTTCATGGGATGAGATGGATTTCAGGACATTAAATACAGTTCGCTATTGCAGCATATTATACAGGGTTAATGCGAGATGGTACATGAGTTTTTTTTAATTAGGAGATAGTGTACTCACCCTGCTGCTGCGAGAGCATTTGTCTGGTGTAGTGGTGCTCGGTGCGCTGCACGCTTTGCTGCTGCACACTCTGCTGCTGCATGCTCTGCTGCTGCACACTCTGCTGCTGCACACTCTGCTGCTGCTGCACGGTCTGCTCGCGGCGCTCGGAGCGCTGCTCCGTGCTCCACCTCGACTGCTTCTCCATGACGCCGCCGCGGGCACAACGCACAAAAAAAACTCTCACTCGACGCTACTGGTCCTTAAGCGATGGCTACGGCGCTCGCTCGCAAAATTAATACGCCACTGCGATAAACTTATACTAGTCCACGGGTTCATTTAGCAGAAGTCAAGTCATTATAACCCAAGTCCAACAACCAAGACGTCGGTCGATTGCGAATAGTTAGCGGATAGTGGCGGCGGCGCCGGCGCGGGCGCAGAGCCGCGGCGGGGGGGCGACCGAAATACGCGGGTTATTTCGAGCGCGCGCACCCCCCTCCGCGGCACCCCTCTGCACCTCCTGCGGCACCCACCACGCAGGCCCTCCCGCGACTACCAGGCGAACCCTGGTACCTTAGCTCTCATGCCACATTTGCACCCAAATCCTTTCATAAGGACGAAAAAATTACTTGAGAGAGATAACGTTGTAAAAGATAAACAAACCTTTTCTATTCTTTCACCAACAGTCGTTTAGACCTTTTTTAGGCTACCTAACTACAGACTGACTGTGAAAGAAAGAAAGAAAGAAAATAAATGTATTCAACACAGACTAAAGATTTTAAAATGACTGATGATTGTAAATTCTGTATTATATTATATTTATGCATATATATGTAGGTAGGTATTTATTGTAGTAGTATTATAATTTATGTATGTTTATCTTCATTTTTAGATGTTTTAATAGGTAATAGTATTTTTGTAATTAATGTTATTTACTATTGACCATATTTGTTTAGGTAGGTACACGAACCTCCCTCTATAATCACTTCTCTTTAGCCTCAAAGGTTTGCTGGAAGAAAACTCTTTTTAGGGTTAAGCTCGCCTTTGTACATACCTTTCTTTTTTATTGCTGTAATCTGTGTTTTCTTGTGTACAATAAAGAATAAAGGATAAAGGATGAAGCCGTGTTCAAACGGCGTTTGATATGCCATCTGAAATTCGTTTCAAAATGATCCTTAAGACTAAATATTAAATTCTTACTAAGTTTGACATTTGAGAACGTGTGCAACTCTCTTACTAAAGTCTACAACTACCAATTTTGGGTTAAACATAAAATTGTCATCCCTAAGTAGACCTAAGGATCATTTTGACAGATTAAGAATTCAGATAAGACAGTTTTTCACTTAAAAACTATGTAAACATCAGCTGTTTTGGGATCGAATCAGTTCAAACATAATTATTTATCTTGTTTTAGTAGTGATCTTGAGGTCGAACTTCTCTTAGGTTTTATTATTACTTACAAAGATTTTAAAAAGTCCAAAAACAGCTATTTTAAAAAAAAATCGGGATAATGTTGTTTGATGAAGTTAAATGTTTTGTTTATTTTCCCGCAAATATTCTTTCATTTTGTTGATAGAACAAACCCCTTTTAGGGATAATGAACATAACACGGGTATGAATCATATTCTATAATAAATAAATAAATATTCCGGACATATCACACACGGTCAACTGATCCCAAACTAGGAACACTATCCACATAACTATCCACAACTAATATACATAATAGATATATATTTAACACCCAGACACAGAACAAACATCTGTGTTCATCACACAAACGTTTGTCCAGTGTGGGAATTGAACCGCGACCTTTAGCGCAGAATTACTACCAACTGAGCTATGAGGTCTGTCTATTATTATTGTATATTCTATGTACCTACTATATCTCCAGAATTCTCGGTAATCTTTTGTTTTACTTACAGCTGATTTCTAAACGCGCGCCATATGATTGTTATTTGATGATGATTACAAAAGTGTTATGAAGCATTCGTGGACAACATCAACGATTGACTTTTCTCTACTTGTAGAAGTAGTACTACCTAATCAAGTACAGATAACATCAGAAGTTGATGCATTCCTCGGTGTAGTGAGTAGCCGGCGAGTGAACAAAATAAATGTTTCAATGAACTGCAAATATTTGTTGCGATACCATGGTAATCGTTGTTTCTGATACCGACAACACAGGGAATCTTAGGCTCGTATTCAGAGACACGACTCAAGCATAGATTTAATCACAGATCAGCTGAACTCTACTTAAGTAGTCTATCTCTTCTCAAACATAGCTTTTATTCAAGAACGGTACTTAAACTATTCTCAACTGAATCGAGTCTCAAATCTGTACTCAAATGTTCTCGTTTACATTTTGATTTATTTATACTTTTCGATCCGTTTTACGCAGAAATTCAAACAGCCAGGGTGGAAATAGAATAGAACAATAAAGTGAAGTATAAATATGCATCAAATTACTTGTAACGGAAAGAAAATGTCATTTGATTAATGTCAAATCAAATCTAAACTCAAGCACGGATTTCGTCTGATTGACGTTTCAGAATATGCATTTACTCAGGTGAACTGTGATCATTGAATCTATACATAAATACTGTTGAAGAATTAGAATCTCGCCTCAAATCGAGATTTAAGAACAGATCAATGCTCGAGTCTTGTCTCTGAATACGAGCCCTAGTGTGGGCTCAGGACTATGCATGTGACTGTTGGCTGTTATTTATTTTCGGTACTTTTTGGAATAAATGGGTAGTTCATTCTTCTCATTATTTCAATACAATAACATTATTTCAGGCAACAATAGAATAAAAAACAGATGGAATTTTTCTTATCCTACGGCCCATATAGATATATACCTTATTGATATATACCTTAAAGACTAACATACACAATAATAAATAATAAATAAAATAAAATAAAATAAAAAGCCTTTTATTTCTTGCTATTTGGTACAATAAATGAACTTATACAAAATAACTAACTAAATATATAATAACTAACTAATTTAAATTTTTAACAGAAAAATATATGAACAAAAAAACTTTGAATAAACTTAGTAGTATCTTATTCTTTATTGTACACAAGAAAAAAACCAAATACAAAAATTAAAAAGAAAGGTATGTACAAAGGCGAGCTTAACCCTAAAAAGAGTTTTCTTCCAGCAAACCTTTGAGGCTGGAGAGACGTGATTATAGAGGGAGGTTCGTCTTAAAAATAATAATAATGATAAATTTTTTTTTAGTTCTAGATAGGTATATACACAATAATATAAAAACACAATTAATTGCCACAATAAACTGCGACGTGTGACGCGAATTGTCCGTGGCAGTGGATATCCGCCCGCGGAAACGACGGAACACAACACCCTTCGGCCAGAGATCTTCTTTTAGATAGGTCGAAAGATGTTCGTACCCTCACCACAAAGGAGTTGAAACTGACTCTGTGGCGGGACTCCAACCGATCGACCCTCAAGCTGATCTTGGTCTTCCCGCGCAAGTACTCCGCCACATCCTCCGACTTGACGGTATTATGCACGCGATACACGTAGAGATTATTTCCAGTACGGTCTAAGAAGTGAATTACTCTTTCGGAATTTAGTTACAAGATTAATAATAAAATACAAGAGAAGGCTGTCTCTACATACGCCTGCGTCGACTATTATTATACATCATCATCAGCCTGATGAAGTCACGCGCCGAAAGGGTGCCACGACGAACGGTCTTGAGTCTTCTCCATCCACCGACTTCCAACCCTACAATGTTTCCATCGTGTAGGGGAGGAGGCTTCCAACACTGCGTCGCCGGTTCGTGGTTGCCATTCGAGAACCGTTTTTCCACAACGGTTGTCGTTTTTGCGAGCTATATATAGCTATGCTATAGCTATAGCCCACTGCCACGTCGAATTGCTAATTCTGAGAGCTATGTCGGTAACCTTGGTTCTTTTACGGATTATTTGATAATGACCTACATGTATGTGAAACTTTATTTACAGAAAGAAAATTAAAACTAATACAAGTTAATATTTACAAAATGCACAAGAAACAGTTGAGCTATCTAAAGACCGTGACAATCGATCTATAGATAGCTCAATTGATCCAGATCACTACCAGTCGGAAGGGTCCCCAAGACGCTGGCGGAATTACCACGCTGAATGGTAATGCTAATTCGTTGGGCCAAATAGGCGCCAGCTCTCGGGTCACGCGTCGCCTAAATGTTGAAACTGCAAGCTTCCATAGGCTACGGTCACCAATTACCATTAGTTGTAGGTAAGTGGTAACTGTGGCTTTTTTTGCCGCATAACCTTGGTGGTAAAATAATCTTATAATTTTTGTAACTATATAATAGCCAATTTTGGCTCAGATTTTTTTTGTACAGCGGTGGCAACAAGCTTACGGCCCACCTTTTTTTTTTTTTTTTTTTTTTTAATTTGTTTATTCTACACATTATTAAATAAACGGTTATAATTTTTGTTTTTGTGCCCTAAAAACCACCTGATGGTAAGTGGTTACCGTAGCCTATGAGCGCTTGCAATACCAGAGGCATCACGCACGCGTTGCCGACCCCGAACGCCCTTCCCCCCTAAAGAGCTCTGGCAACCTTACTCACCGCAGGAACACAACACTATGGTGACTCCGATGTAGTTCCTTTGACTGGTCTGCCCTCATTCCGGGACAGATTCCTTTTTAACCGACTTCCAGAAGGAGGGGGTTCTCAAGTCAGCTGTATTTTTTTTTGTTGTATATTACTCGATATCTCCGCCAATAGTAACCCGATTTTGATGATTCTTTCGCTGTTATATAGAGTATGATCCCGGGATGTTCCCATTTTAATTTAATTCCTGAGGGATTGCAACTTGTCCCGTAAAACATAAAAAAACGTCATCATCTCGTGAAATCACGACTTGCCGATTTTTTTGTCGACTCTGTTATGTTATGGTAATTCCCGCGACTTCGTTCGGTTGCTGCTATTTTTACATAAACTTTAAACATAGGGGTTGTGTTTCGGGAATTCCTTTCTGTGCACCCATACGTTACGCTACCCTGCAAATTTCATACTCTTAGGATTTTGGTTAGGCTCTGCGTTGATTGACAGACAGTCTCATCAAATATCAGTCAGATATTTTTTACAAAAACTAAAAACCGACTTCAAATTCCTGAATATTTACTAGATTAATATCAACCTCTTTTTTTTTGTTATCAACCTCTTTGCGTTTTGCTTACCTACTGAGGATGACACTGGCCACCTAAACTTTCGAATAAAAAACAAAAGTAAGTATGACATCCATTCATCATCAATATTAACTAATACGGTACTGACTGACTGAATTACAATCAAACGTAGTGGTTTTATCCTCTTTGAAAATCAACGCAGAGCCTAACCAAAATCCTAAGAGTATGAAAATTGCAGGGTAGCTTCCTGATGTAACGTATGGGTGCACAGAAAGGAATTCCCAGCAGCAATCGAACGAATTCGCGGGAATAACCATACCAGACCTACGTCGACAAAAAAAAACTGGGCAAGTCGTGATTTCAAGAGAAAATAAATATAAAAATAAATAAATAAATATTCCGGACATATTCACACGGTCAACTGATCCCAAACTAGGCATAACCTGTACTATGGGTACCAGAGACTGATAAATATAATAGATAAATATTTGACACCCAGACACAGAACAAACATCTGTGTTTATCAACACAAATGTTTGTCCAGTGCGGGGATCGAACCCGCGACCTCTAGCGCAGAAGGCAGAGTTACTACTAACTGAGCTATGAGGCCAGTCTCTCAAGAGATGATGACGTTTTTTTTTTGTTTTACGGGACAAGTAGCAATCCCTCAGGAATTAATATGGGACCACCCCGGGATCATACTCTATACACCAGCGAAAGAATTATCAAAATCGGTTCAGTATTGGCAGATATATCGAGTAACATACACAAAAAAAAAAAACAGCCGACTTGAGAACCTCCTCCTTTTTGAAGTCGGATAAAAACAGTGTGTCATACAACAAAACGTCAAACAGATTCATCATCTCAGTGCAATGTTGTGTACAGAATTATTTGCAAGCTCATTCGCTAGTAATCTGGATCGGTCATACGCTGACGCATCCGCGCGTCCTATTTCGGGATGTAATGCAAGTCGGGGGACGCCAGCGGATTTATGTACCTGGGGGGGAGTAGGTGGCTGTGACACAGAATTCGATCTTGAGATATGTTACATTCCACTTCGTGATCGTCAGAGATTGCCAGGGGATCTCCTACTAACTATTTCTATTTTCAGCCTCATCATCATCAGCCTGATGAAGTCCACTGCTGAACATAGGCCTCCCCCAAAGAGTTCCATGACGAACGGTCTTGAGCCTTTTCCATCCACCGACTTCCCGCAACCTTAACAATGTCGTCGGTCCATCGGGTGGGGGGCCTTCCAACACTGCGTCGTCCGGTTCGTGGTCGCCATTCGAGAACCTTTGTTCCCCAACGGTTGTCGGTTCTGCGAGCTATATGACCGGCCCACTGCCACTTCAACCTGCTAATTTTCAGCCTCAGTATAACATAAAAAAAAAGTTTGCCGTTTCCTATGCCGCAAAAATGTTGATACTAAATAATGTTAGCGGCTGCATTTCTGCAGTTGATTGTCGTGCGACGGAAAGCGAGCCCGCACCTCTTGCGTCTCAGAGAGGCAATCGCCCACTGCGCCACCGAGGTCGTCAGAACAGAACCAACGTTGTTAATTAGTAGAATTCGCACCCAGAGCGTAAATTTAATTTCCTTTCATTTGGTAAATAAAGTAGGTAAGCAATGGCGGATTGTTTTTTCTTGAAATATTTGAAAATATTTCAAGCCCACGCCGTTTTAGATGTTTTTCGCTGGAATTCCAGCTTTCAATCGGCATTCTATTTAAACTGGATTCTGTTAGTGATGCACGTAAACACTGCGAATGTTAACGGGCCATGCATCGGCTCAGACAGACATAAGTAAACACCCAGGGACGGATTCCCAGCGCCGTACTAAGAATAGCAAGGGGGGCAAGACAAATTGTAATATTAAAAAAAAACATCGCGCGACCGATTTCATGGCGTCAAAACGGCACCAGTATTCTTTATCGTTTCATTTAGAAATGTTACAGAAAGATCATTAAAACTAATAAAAGGTTTTCGCAAATATATTTCAATTTTTTAAATACACGAGAAACGTTAAGATATATACCTCTTAAGAGGATACAAAAATCATAATAAATTGTCGAGTGGGCGGAGTAAAGAAAGTGACAGTGCTATGTACTATAATTGAATGCGGAAAGAGATAGCAAGCGTTAGAAGGCGCTCGAAAGTAATGGACGTAAGCGACATATAAGAAAATATCGATTATCTTAAAAACTTTCAATTTTTTTTAAAAAAGTGTCTTGGATTTAGGTACCCAATGTCTAACACAATATTTAAAAAAAAGTTATTTTTCATAGACAGGCTCAGAGTATTTTCGAAAAAACTGTTGCAGAGGACCCATCTTTAAAAAATAAATCTATCGAGAAAAGTTTTACCAATCGCGTTTCTGTCTTGGATTTACGTAAATAAAATGCTCAAATTATCTTTGTCATAAAATCAAAACTGTGCGTTTTGCGGTTATTGAGAAAAAACAATTCAAAAATCATAAAAAAATTAAACCGCTGAGGGTTAAGATCTATAGATAGCTCAATTGGTCCAGATCACTACCAGTTTGGAGGCTTCCCCGAGACGCTGGCGGAATTGCCACGCTGGATGGCAATGCTAAACCGTGGGGCCAAAAGGAGCCAGCTCTCGTCGCTTCGATCAGACGCCCTGATAATATTTAGAAAAACCCGGAGGGCTACGCTTCTTCACGGACCCAGGGTCTCAAACGCAAAAGGCTTTAATATGTAAGCTATCGATTATTTGTGTTTATTATTATGTATTATATTATTTATTATTTACTGGCCTCATAGCTCAGTTGGTAGTAACTGCCTTCTGCGCTAGAGGTCGCGGGGGTTCTGTGTCTGGGTATTAAATATATATTTAATATGTCTCTGGTACCCACGTCCGAAAAAAAAAAAAACACTAAATTACTAAATGGGCGATTATGAACATGAGAGATTTTCTGCCTAATTCTACAGGACAAAAAAGCTGGCTTAGCTGGCAAACTCCCCCCACCTTTTTTTTCTTCCTCTCGGGTCACGCGTCACTTCGATCAACATATTTACGCCGTACGCCGTACTACTCTTTGGAGGAGCCCTATGTCCAGTGGACTTCTACAGGCTGATGATAATGATGAGAATCTGGAGATCTCAGAAAACGGTCTGCCGACAGGGTCGGTCAATATTTAACTACTTAGTTTGGCACGGCTCTTTTCATTGTCATAATTTTATGACAGTATTAAACTATAGATAGAAATTGCGATCACCATGCTAACCATCCGTTAATAACTGGGTTGGAGCCAAACATTATAAAGGCTTGCGTCCACTTATCGGTTGCGGACGCACCCACTCATCGGATGTGCTGAGTGCGTTCAATTAAGCGGATTCCACAGCAGAGCTTCCGTAGTTAATTGGGCTTTCCCAAATCCTCTATAAATGATTCTGCGAACAAGCAAATTCATCGATTAAATATACTATGAATTTATACATTTGTGACTAACACAGATGTTTGTTCTGTGTCTGGGTGTTAAATATTATATCTATTATGTATATCAGTCTCTGGTACCCATAGTACAGGCTATGCCTAGTTTGGGATCAGTTGACCATGTGTGATATGTCCAGAACATTTTTTTTTATTTTTTATTTTATTTGCTAAAACAGTGAAGGAACGTGCGCGAGTAAACCAGTTAATTCTCAAAAGCGGCGATAGGCTTTCAACCTGTCACGGGAAAGTGTGAACTGTAAAACTTCCAGCAGTAGACTTCTACAGGTTTATGGTGATGGTAAGCATCTGGAGATGTCAGAAAGATTTCTACCAAGCTTAGGAATTACAGAGACACTTTTTTAAATATTTTGCTGGAGAAGTAACTGCACGTTCTTATAAATGGACGGTAAGCTAGTGATCAGCGCAGGCGCAATCTCTACTAACCGATTACTGTGAAATTACTATCTCAAGCGATGTATGGTATGCGCGCTTTAATTAAGATCATAATCGTTGCCGTTTTAGTTAAATTTACTTTCGTTGAGAATCTCTGCCAATTAGGTACATGTACCTACTTACTTGTACCTTATAATCAACTTACGCCCGCGGCTTTGCTCACGTGGTACCGATAAAAATAGTAGCCTATATGCTATTCTATTTAATAGTAGCTAGATAAGTTACGATTTCTTAAGTACATAGGTCACACTAAGGCTCGTATTCAGAGACAAGAAACAAGCATTGATCTGTACTTAAATCTCGATTTGAGGCGAGATTCTAATTCTTGAACAGTATTTATGTATAGATTCAATGATCACAGTTCACCTGAGTAAATGCTTATTCTGAAACGTCATTCAGACAAATCGGTGCTTGAGTTTAGATTTGATTTGACATTAATCAAATGACATTTTCGTTCCGTTACACGTACTTTGATGCATATTTATACTTCACTTTATTGCTCTATTCTATTTCCACCCTGGCTGTTTGTATTTCTGCGTAAAACGGATCGAATATTATAAATAAATCAAAATGTAAACGAGAACATTTGAGTACAGATTTAAGACTCGATTCAGCTGAGAATAGTTTAAGTTCCGTTCTTGAATAAAAGCTATGTTTGAGAAGAGATTCAATACTTAAGTAAAGTTCAGCTGATCTGTGATTAAATCTATGCTTGAGTCGTGTCTCTGAATACGAGCCTTAAAGTTTCCAGAATTGGCCACTTACTTATACAATATTTAAAAAGTTATTACTACATTTGAAAATGGAACTCACGTATAAGCGATGTGAAAACTCAGCAACGGCAACTTTTTCGAAAGGGGTTCAGTGTCAACTGATTATTAATCAGTTGAAAAAATGTAATTTCCTTTTCGTTCACAATATTATTAACATTAATATGAAATGAACTTGCTTACTGTGACAATTGTACCAATTTTCGGCCCAATTGGGCCGAATAAAATTGTTGTAGTAAGGAAGTCTCCACTTTTTTTGCCTCTGTTCTTGAACTTTAGGTATTTTAGCTCTCATAATTCCGATCACTGCTGATTAGGTACAATGAAACGCATTGACATTATAATGCGCATAGCGCTGAGAGGATTAGCTGTGGCTTATCTATCCGAAGACCTAAGTAATTATTCATTGAAAGCTGAAAGCTTCTGATGAAAGCTCATTTCATAAATTATCTTCTGTGAGCAGTCACACATTATCCTCGTTGCTAAAACTGACGTTTGACGTTTGCTCGTTTGACTGGCCTAATAGCTCAGTTGGTAGTAACTCTGCCTTCTGCGCTAGAGGTCGCGGGTTCGATCCCCGCCCTGAACAAACATCTGTGTGATGAACACAGATGTTTGTTCTGTGTCTGGGTGTTAAATATATATATATTATGTATATCAGTCTCTGGTACTCATAGTACAGGCTATACCTAGTTTGGGATCAGTTGACCGTGTGAATATGTCCGGAATATTTATATTTATTTATAAAAATACATATACGCAAATACTTTATTTAATGTCGTACAGATATTTCAATAAGTTTTGAGTCAGGGCTCATCAAAACACAAAGGAGATATTTCATAAATGTATGGAGCTTGGTACTGCCTGATCTGTGTACCTAGTGCACTGCTCTAAAATAAAGCTAATAAATAAAGTAAACGATTTTAATTGCTTATTCTCGTACTACAAGGTACTTCAAGATTTCTTTCGACAAAGAGAGAACACAGCGCTCTTCTTCTTCTACTTTCTCGTATTACAGTAAATATTAGCAATGTCAAGTTATTAAAAAATATGGCTAAAACATCAAATCAAACAACAGCATGACATAAAAAACATGTCAATATCACGTCAAACGTCAATCACAAACTAACATGGCGGCTCTCAAATAGTGTTCACCTATTTGAGGGCTGCCATTATCTAAATTTTTCTTAAACCATTGTTGCCTACAAATTAATGAAATTGTATTTTTCTTGTATTCACCAGACCCAGGTTGAAACATCTCCTTTACTTTATTTTGCTGGTGCTCGATTTGGCCCAGTCTTGGGCCGCTTAAAAAAACACTCAAATAAAATGCTTGCAAAAAGTGAATTCTGCTCAAAGCTCTGTAAGATTTGCGTAAAGATATTTTTGTACGCGATGCGGTCATCAACCTATTTAATTTTGTCAACGGTTGAACTTTTAAATCTCTTCAATAAAACCAAAGTGCAGCCAAGAACTAAGATGTTTGATCTTCGTGATTTATTCATAACATTATCTTTGAATTAACAAGAACAGAACAGGGCAAAGTTTCTGGTTAAAATATTTTAACAGCTAACAGTCACATACACAGTCACATACATAGGGAATTCCTAGTGACCAAACACTAGGAATTCCCTGCGTCGTGGGTATCAGAAACTAGGAGTACCATGGATTCGCAACACACTTAGACCCTTTTTGGAGGAGGTAGGGCACAGCGAGATTTTCCCGTTCTGAATTGGAGCAGCCCACCGGGGAGGTACCTCCGCCTTACAGAAGATCGCGGCCAAATAACATTATTTGTTTCGAATAGTGTTGTGTTCCTGCGATGAGTAAGGTTGCCAGAGCTTTTAGGGGTGGGGGGGTTCGGGGTCGGCAAGGCGTGCGTGATGCCTCTGGTATTGCAATCGCTCATAGGCTACGGTAACCGCTTACCAACAGGGCCGTATGCTTGTTTAAAAAAAAAAAAAAAAAGACCCGGAACAAATATTTGCACATCATGCAAACATTAGTCCCGCAGCGGGAATACGCGTCCCTTGCCTAGTAAGCCTTACTATATAATATTCGTAAAATTGATCTAATAGTTATTATATTGCTGTCCTACATCTGCCCTTGTTACTACAGATACTATAATATTTTAAATGAATCATTTCGATGCAATAAACTCATTTTTTTTTTTTTTTTTTTTTTATTGATAATGGTAAGGCGTTTGGCCACCAACTCACTTTTGCAAGTGAGATGTGGCCTAAGATGGAGCACGCTTTCCCAGAGTGAACTTATTGACCCTAGATTTGAAGACTCCTAGATTGTACTCTTTCGGATTGTATTTTAGTATAATGTTTTTTTTTTATGTTATACGGAGGCAAACAGGCTTACGGCCCACCTGATGGTAAGTGGTTACCGTCGCCTATTGACATCAGCAACACCTGGAGCATTGCTAATGCGTTGCCTGCCGAACCCCTCCCCCCCTAAAGAGCTCTGGCAACCTTACCGCAGGAACACAACACTATTTGAAACAAATAATGTTATTTGGCTGCGATCTTCTGTAAGGCGGAGGTATCTCCCCAGGCGGGCTGCTCCAATTTAGAGCGAGAGAATCTCGCTGTGCCCTACCTCTCTATAAAATAATACCTCTCTCTCTCTCTGTTTACTGTTACAATAAGATATTGCTTAACATTGCCAAGAAAGATTATCATTGATGTAATGTTTAACGTTATGTACGATCAGCCATACCAGCACGTTCCTTATTTCTGATGTTTCAGAATTTTGTTCATTTATGAACTAGTCATTATTTGTAGATAAAATTAATAAAGCGGTGTGCAAACGGCATGCGATATGTCATCTAATATTATATGTAACTGCTACGTGTTATTAATTATTAGGTATTTATTATTTACTAACTTTCGCACGCGGCTTAGCTCGCGTGGTACCTAATTGAAGTAGCCTATAAACTATTCTAGGTACCTGCAAAACTCCATATATTCCAAGTTTCAGCGAAATCGGTAGAGCCGTTACGCCGTGATTGAACTACAAACACCCAAACATATAGACAACCAAATATCTTCACACACTTTCGTATTTATAATATTAGTCGGATTTATTTATTACTAGCTTCCACCCGCGGCTTTGCTCGCATTGTATATAAAAAGTAGCCTACCTATATGCTATTCTATGTTAACACGTTTCAACAAAATCGGTTGAGCGTTACGGCGTGATTGAATAACAAACATCCAAACATCTTCTAAACATCCAAACATCCTTACAAACTTCCGCATTTATAATGTTATAAAGTCAAAGTCAAAGTCAAAAGGCATTTATTTCAATAAAATCACTAGGATCACTTAGAAACGTCTTAGAAACTAGATGAAGCTATGCCTGTTCCTCGCGACCAAGCCTAGGAGAATCAGGCAACAAACACGGCTTGGTGCCTTTCGTTTTTTTCGATGATCCTTTTTCACAAAATGGAATTTAAAGCTTCAGTGTGGTGCCGATCGAACTAGGTGAGGCTCAAAAGAAAAGTTATCTAATTATAATCCCTAATAAATAAGAGCTTATAAAAATGTGAAAAAAAAGAAGACAAAAGTGAGCTTCAACAAATGATCTAAGGGCAGCACACGCTACACTTGAGGAAATATGTACCTAATGCTTCTATAAAATTGAATAATACTTACTTAAAGATGCAAGCAAAAACTGTAAAGACACTGCAAAATGGCATTTTAGCTGTCGAGGGGCAGAGCGACTTCAGGCCATGCGGTTTTATCATTTAAATAATCATTTAATTTATAGTACGCTTTCTTAATAAGATTATTCTTTATGTACACTTTAAATCTTCTAATAGGAAGTTGCGTCGCATAATATAATAATAATAACCTTTTTTTTTTAGCCGTGGTGGCCCCGGCTGAAGAATAGGCCCCTCCATATCTACCTATCCGCGGATGTCGTAAGAGGCGACTAAGGGAAAAAAGCTAGGGGATGGGCAGCAGCGTCCCTCATTTTAACAACGATAGCTCTAACTGCGCTCGCCAACCCGCATGCCCAGCGTGGTGAGTATGGGAAAATCCCCCCACATGATAAGGAATTAGCTCTGTCTCTGGGGGAGGCCATGTTCAGTAGTGGACGTCGAACGGCTGAAATGATGAATAACCTTTTAATCAGATCCCTAATCGCTTTACAATAATTTAAACTTAAAAACTAACACTGGACTTATAAACTACTTAAACTAATATCTGTTGTTTTGTTATCTTTTCTAAATCTGTTTGCCAGTCGGCAAAGGCCTCCTCCAACCTTTTCCATTATTTCGTTTCTTGTGCTACTCTGTTCCACAATAAAATGTGTGGATTTATAATATTAGTAGTGTTTATTTATTATTATAATATTAGGAAGAAGGTAGGATATGGTAGTAGGATTTAAAGTCACGATCGAATGTATAAAATGTTTAAAGCGCTACTGAAAAGATTTGTAAAAGCCAAAGTAGAATAAAAAATAAATAAAATAAATAAATATTCCGGACAGATCACACACGGTCAACTGATCCCAAACTAGGCATAGCCTGTACTATGGGTACCAGCGACTGATATACATAATAGATATATATTAAACACCCAGACACAGAACAAACATCTGTGTTAGTCGCAAATGTTTGTCCAGTGCGGGAATCGAACCCGCTGCCTCTAGCGCAGAAGGCAGAGTTACGACTGAGCTATGAGGCCTGTCTTAAAGCAGTTCTTAAAGCACATCGAAATAGGAGAGGTGAAATGTTTTCGCGTTCCGTGTTATTTTTGACACAGGTAGAGAACTGAGCCACGCCTGTATCTAGGTGGGCTGGGTATTAATAATGCGCGGTATTACAGCCACTTCGAATCACGGTATCGTATTTCATGTTGCGTATTTGATGGTCCTAATATTTGGCCCGCCGTTTCGCTCGCAAGGCACCCGGCTTATGTAGCCTATGCATCCTAAGGTTTTAGTTTAGTTTTACTAGTATTATGTTATCTGTGGTTTAATATTTGGTTGTTATCTTAAAGAAGATCGCAGCCAAATAACATTATTTGTTTCAAATAGTGTTGTGTTCCTGCGGTGAGTAAGGTTGCCAGAGCTCTTTAGGGGGGGAGGAGTTTGGCAGGCAACGCATTAGCAATGCTCCAGGTGTTGCTGATGTCAATAGGCGACGGTAACCACTTACCATCAGGTGGGCCGTAAGCCTGTTTGCCTCCGTATAACATAATATATATATATATATATTTTTAATATAAATATACCAATTATTTATATTTAAGTGGATTTTCTTTAAAAAAAACATGCTAACTATCATCTAAGAACTACACCCAAAAATAAAGTTTGATCTACGAATTCTGGAAATTCCAAATTTTTCATTGAAAAAAGTCTGCGTGCAAACGGTAGCGATATGTCCTTGATATATCTTATAAAGTTCGTTTCAAATTGATCCTTACTGTTGGCATCCCAAAATTAATGTGTAGATTTACAGTTTGTTGTTGGTAATATTTTCTCTTTCCAATATGGCCGATTAAGGACGGTCCTTTGTAAACTTAGAAGTAAAATAAATTCATGTGAACTCTACAGTATCGTTTCTACTCAATCACCAATCCAATTACTGAACCAGCCAGCTCAACAACTATCAGGCAACCCTACCCTTACCTCAATTTAATTAATTCAATTTTGAGGTTGATATATGCGGGTGTGCAATGTGACTAGAAGACTGGTAGGAGAAGAGGTAGACCAAAGTAAAGATGGAAAGATTGTGTGAAAGACGACTTGAGTAAGAAAGGAGTGAATACTGACATGACGGCTGATAGAGGTGAGTGGCAGAGAAAAACATGTTGTGCAAACTTCATATGGGGTCGCCATATGAAGTGGAATAAGGGCAGGGAGATGATGACTCGCGGGTGTGCGATAAAGATGACAAATCACACGCTGTTTAAACACAGCTGTTGACTATAGTTACTGTTAAGAAAAAACTGGTCTCCGCCACCGCAGACTTTCACACAAGCCTTCAGAAATCATATGAGTTTGTTTTCAATGCTTCTTCTAGCCAGCAACGTACAGTACTTTCAGTTTTTGAAACCGGTTTCCAGAACGTTCACTCGCACATTCCAACAGAATGTTATCATCAAAAGGATCTTTTCTGGAAACAGGTCACCTGTATTGCGTAAAGGGGGTTACTCACTGGATGCCGCTGTGCGGCTTCAGCGTCAGCCGTGCGTTTTCGGCGCGGCCCGTGGGCGACTTTGTTTTTCGCCGAGAATACCGACCACACAGCAGTGCGAGCTGCCAAGTGTACCTGATTATTGCAATATATTTGAATGTGTACGAGAACACCTAAAACTAAAATCCATAATGTTTTAACCATGGGTTCCTAAACTATGTATGTATAGCCACGGACCACTTTCAGAATTTCTAAAATGACATGGACCCCTCTGGCAAATAACATTGTGGAAAAAAAACTAAATAAAAAAAATTACTTTTATTGATTTTTTTGTTTTTTATTACACTAGAGCTGAAAGCCTAAGATAAAATCTTAAGAATTAATTTGAGCTACTGCGGACCCCTGTCACACTAATTACGGACCCCTTGGGGGTCCGTGGACCCCACTTTAAGGTGAGGGTTAAATTGTTTTATGATTTTTGAACAGTTTTTTCTCAATAACCGCAAAACGCACAGTTTTTTTATTTTTATGACAAAGATAACTTGAGCATTTTATTTACCTAAATCCAAGACAGAAACGCGATTGGTAAAATTTTTGTCGATAGATTTATTTTTTAAAGTTCGGTCCTCTGCAACAGTTTTTTCGAAAATACTCAGAAACTATCAATCCGAATTTTTTTTTTTAAATATTGTGTTAGAAAATAGCATTGGATAACTAAATCCAAGACACCATTTTTAAAAAATACTTCGTTTTTAAGATAATCGATATTTTCTTATATGTCACTTGTCGATTACTTTCGAGCGCCTTGTAACGCTTGCTATCTCTTTCCGTATTCAATTATAGTACCAAGCGCTGTCACTTTCTTCACTCCGCCCACTCGACAGTTTATTATGATTCTCATAGCGCCTTAAGAAACCCTGGTCTAAACTATCTATATTACTGTATTTTATAAAACAAACGACAAACGTTAAAATAAATGTGATGAGAGTGAAGGGGAAAAAGAGGTATCTCAAAGTCAAAGTCAAAGTCAAAAGGCATTTATTTCAATAAAATCACTAGGATCACTTTGAAACGTCTTCGAAACTAGGTGAAGCTATGCCTGTTCCTCGCGACCAAGCCTAGAAGATCTCAGGATCGTAGCAAGTTGAAAGCCGACCCCTCTGGGAAATAGGCGTGATTTTATGTATGTATGTATGTAATATAGTCGTTACGCTGTCGTCATATGATGTTTTGTAATTGTAATTGTGATCTCATGTATTATTTCAGTGTGGTGATCAATAAAGTGTTATCTATCTATTCTTAAAGCTTCCAAGCCATCAACACTACCTACATGACGACCTCTGTGGTGGTATTCAACTTTCTCCCGACTGAGACGCAAGGGGTCGATTCGCAATTGTTTGCATGATCTGCAAATATTTGTTCCGGGTCCGGACCCGGAACAAAGTACATAGTACAAGTAAACAAGTACCATAGTACCGGTACTACGGTACTCCTAGTTTCTGATACCTACGACACAGGGAATCCTAGAGTGGGGTCAGGACTATGATAATTATGATATTTTTTGCTAATAATTTCGTTTTGTTGATAGAATAACCCCTTTCGGGGTTTTATACATACTATGAATCACCGCGAAATAAACGCGACGCAACTTCCTATTATAAGATTTAAAGTGTACATAAAGAATAATCTTATTAAGAAAGCGTACTTTAAACTAAATGATTATATAAATGATAAAACCGCATGGCCTGAAGTCGCTCTGCCCCTCGACAGCTAAAATGCCATTTTGCAGTGTCTTTACAGTTTTTGCTTGCATTATTATTTTAAGTATTATTCAATTTTATAGAAGCATTAGGTACGGTACATAATACATCAAGTGTAGCGTGTGCTGCCCTTAGATAATTTTTTGAAGTTCACATTTGTCTTCTTTTATTTCACATTTTTATATATTATATTATATTATATTTTATATATTATATTATATTAGGGATTATAATTAAATAACTTTTATTTTGAGCCTCACCTAGTTCGATCGGCACCACACTGAAGCTTTAAATTCCATTTTGTGAAAAATTATCATCGAAAAAAATTATAGGCACCAAGCCGTGTTTGTTGCCTGATTCTTCTAGGCTTGGTCGCGAGGAACAGGCATAGCTTCACCTAGTTTCTAAGATGTTTCAAAGTGATCCTAGTGATTTTATTGAAATAAATGCCTTTTGACTTTGACCTTGTGTGTGAAGTGAAAAATTCTGAATTAAAAATTGTGTATTCTGATATATACACAACCTGTAAAGTTTTTCTGTGTGATACATAAATGCTATTCGTAGAACTGAAACGAATGCGTACATTTCTTGTTTTAAGTACTTTGATTTATTTTCTATATGTAGACGCTTTGATATCATTTGTTACGCAAAACTTAGTTTTAAATTAAGATACCAATCTTCTTCTTCTTCGTGTCACTGATTATTTCTTGGTCATCCTGTGCTAGGTCAGAGACCAGGTTAAGGTATGGTGGCCCTGAAAAGGGTCTATGACCGTCGATGAAAGAATCAGTGTAGTGAAAGGATTAAAGTGCGCCTTTTATAGGCTCCTCTCGTGCACGTGCATAGTCACATGTCTTGAGCCTAAGTAAACTGGTTCTTTCATCGACTGTCATATGCCCTTTGCAGGGCCTCCATACCTCAACCCGACCTAATACAGGATGTCCAAGAAATAATCAGTGACATGACAGAAGATGAACAGTTTGAAAATATTTTTCATACCGCTTTAGAACACGTCTCATTGCGTTTGAGAAACTTTTATGGTTATTGATTGGGGTCATCTATTTTTGTCCACTAAAATTCGGCCACGTGCGCCATGTCACCGTTTGACTCAACCCATAGCTATTCCCATACGTATCAGAGGGCTGTAGCTACATATTATGTGGTTGCAAAAGCGATACCACAGAACTCAAATCTCTGGATGTAAGCATGATAGCGTACTAGCTTCCGCCCGTGGCTTCGCTATCGTGGTACCTACGAGAATTTAAAGTAGCCTATGTCATCCAGACTATAATCTTTCTCTGTTCCAATTTTCATCCAGATCCGTTCAGCCGTTCAGGCGTGATTGAGTAACAAACATCCATCCATCCATCCAAACTAAAAATTGGCCGTGGTGGTACCTATCCGCGGATGTCGTAAGAGGCGACTAAGGGAAAAAAGCTAGGGGATGGGCAGCAGCGTCCCTCATTTTAACAACGATAGCTCTAACTGCGCTCGGCAACCCGCGTGCCCAGCGTGGTGAGTATGGGCAAAGCCCCCCACATGATAAGGAATTAGCTCTGTCTGTGGGAGAGGCCATGTTCAGCAGTGGACGTCATACGGCTGAAATGATGATGATGAAGGATGATTTTGAAATATACATAATTAAAACATATTTTTGATATCATATCGCCCGTCGTTTGAACACAGCTTTATACATACCTACATAGACAATCTGGCTAGAAATGTTGTCGAACTTCCAATGAAAATGTTCGAATTTGTTTGTGCAACGAAAATAATGTGGAAAATAACTCATAAAACATAGAAAGCGTGTGGGCGGTGGCCTCGGCTACAGGCGCTGAAATTATAATGCATCGGATGACCTTAGTTGACCGAATGCTTTAGGACAATTGCGTAAAACGGCATAACGATGTACAACTAAATCAGAATCACGACTAAAATATATATTTTTTTTAATGTTATACGGAGGCAAACAGGCTTACGGCCCTCCTGATGGTAAGTGGTTACCGTCGCCTATTGACATTAGCAACACCTAGAGCATTGCTAATGCGTTGCCTGCCGAACCCCTCCCCCCCTAAAGAGCTCTGGCAACCTTACTCACCGCAGGAACACAACACTATTTGAAACAAATAATGTTATTTGGCTGCGATCTTCTGTAACATGCATGTGATAATAGCTAAATAATAGTATTGAATGTTTATAAACTCCACTTTATTTTCAGAAAGAAAATTAATACTAATATAAATTATTATAAAATTTACAAAATACACAAGAAACAGTTCACTACCAGTCGGAAGCGTCCCCAGGACGATGTCGGAATTGCCATGCTGGATGGCAATGCTAAACCGTGGGGCCAAATAGGAGCCAGCTCTCGTCGCTTCGATCAGACGCCCTGATAATATTTTGAAAACCCGGAGAGCTCCGCTTCTTAACGGACCCAGGGTCTCAACCGCAAAAGGCTTAAATATGTAATAAGCCCTATCGATTATACTAAATGGGCGAACACAATTTTGAACATGAGAGATTTTTGCCTAATACTACAGGACTAAAAAGCTGGCTTAGCTGGCAAACTCCCCCCACCTTTTTTTTAGTTTGCTATGGTGTAATGATTGGTTGGTTGGGGGGATAATGATGCACAATACACCCCAACGCGGGACGTCACGTCAGTGCAGATCTTATTCCCCCACTTAGAATAAGAATTAGATGATTGGTTATTACTTGCTTGTCATGTCACTGATTCTTTATTGGTCTTCTTGTACTAGGTGAGTGACCAGGTTGAAATATTGGGCTACCTTATAAAAGGGTCTATGATTTGAGTAAAGACGTGGTCAATACGCACGTTAAATAACATGCTGTTTTTATCTATAATTGATTGTGTATTAAGTATCTATAATTTTAGGCTAAGCATGAATTGTTACAATCGTTGATAAACCAATTAAATAAATAAATACGTGCGGAACTGACTAAACCGCTATTAGTTAGAAAAAATTGACAGAACTGAAAAGAAGACCGGGATTTGACAGAGAATTAATATTCTTTTAGTCATTGTCGTGCTAAAGGAGATAATAACGAAGCGATTACCGGAACTGAGCGGGTTCAACTCACGCTTGGCCAATTTATTTTTATCTCTTACATCTTGCGCATCCATTGTGCAATAGTTTGTAAAACCGAAAATAAAACAGATTTAATCAAGAGTGAGTATTTTTTTTTGGCAGCTTTTTAAAAAATATCCTAGGACTCACCTGACATTTTTAGTGAAGTGTATAATTTCACTATTTTTCACTTCTGTCACACTGACTCAGGTTATCATTTTCATGGGAAATGGGGCATTTATTTTACAAAAATTTAGTTTACTTTTGGAAATATTGAGAAGTCAGCGACATACGTTGATTGACAAAATGAGTATTTGAAACCCAAATAAATTCTCTGCGTACCCGTGTTGGCATAGTGGTTCCCCGACCTTCGATCAGAAGGTCGCGGGTTCGGACTATATTTTATTTTATTTTAATTGGGTAACAAACAGTACAATATTCCACTTAAACCAAAAACTTATAAAAATACACTAACCAGTAAAGTTTCCTCTATAAGATAAACAATAAAAGCAAGTGAACAGACTTAAAAAAACAACAAAATATTAACAAATATAAAAAAATAACATAATAAAAAATAAAAAACAAACATACAATTTAACCTAAATAAAATTAATTAATTATGACTTACACCAGTGAGTTCTTCTATTTGTAAAATGTCAATGCATATTAAGTAACACGTGCAAAAACAGTGAAGGAAAACAACGAAAATAAACCGGTAGGTATTCTAAAAGCAATGGTGGGCTTGGAACCTGGCACTGCAAAATGTGAGCCTCTGACTACCCCCCCTTGGACATCTTCAAGGATCTGAATAAGAGTAAAGAGAATGTCTACCATTCAGGGGAATAAAATCGGGAATCACCATCACATTGTCAGTCCGAGGTGGACCCGGCTGAAGAATAGGGTCCTCCATATCTACCTACCGTGGATGTTATAGCGACAAAGGCATAAAAGCTAGGGGATGGGCAGCATCGTCCCCTATTTTAACAACGATAGCTTTATCTAAGCTTGCCAACCCGCGTACTCAGTGTGGTGGGTATGGGAAGTTTCCTCCCACCCCACTTGATGGGAAGTCGCTCAGGAGAGCTGTGGGGGAGGCCATGTTCAGCAGTGGACATCCTACGCTGGAATGATAATGAGATCAGATATTTCTGTACAATTAGTTGTGTATTTGTTTTTGCAATCTGAGCTTTTTACCCTAGATTGAGTTCTCAGGGCGCATTTACACAGAAAGCCGTTGTAGGATCCCGTCTGCATACCAGCTAACCTACCGATAGAGACGCTTAAAGGAAATAAAGCGAGAAAAATCGTTTTTTAAATGGTAATAGACATTGTATAGTCCAGTTAGACTATACGATTAGAAATGTTAGTTAAACCACTGATGCCGAGTTTAGTTATTTTAATAAGAAAGTTATAAGTAGAAAGTTTACGTAATAAAAAAGATAGATTGGCGTTTCCGACCCGCGTCTTAATTGTTTGGTACTTAGTTAAGCACTGTCTCATTTAATCGAGGCCGCGTAAAATGCTGATTCCGTCACCTACATACGAGTCAGACTGTACGTGACCGTACAGACATAATTCTTAGTAAAAACTATCTGAATCCCAGTGTTGGTTTATTCATAAGCTAGACTTTTAGTCTCGTCTCGTCAATTTGTAATGGTAACGAGTAGAATTTGTAAGGGCCAATTTAAAATGGTATTAAAACGAGAAACTTTTATTTAGATATGTAAACCAGCGCCGGTTTTCTGTTTTCTGCGTGACCGCGGCCTAGGATTGGAGAATTTTCCGTTTTCTTGGCAACGGTTCAAAGTATTCTGCGTTGTTCTGATAAATGATTCCACTAAAATTAGATGTTTTCATGTTTTGTCACGAATCACCCTTCGCAAATGTACGCAGTGCAAGTGTTACATATAATTATTCACATATTATTTTAGTTCGTTCGGACGAAAATCTATTTATATCCGACTGCGGTGGCGCAAAAGTATGGTTATGATTTAAAAGTCTGCGTGCTGCATTTTTGTATTTATACTATTTTTAATTAAATCTCTTTTAGGTACTATATTCAAGTAGCCTGAAATAAAGTTAATTGTATTTATATTGCATACACGAGCAGTTTAAAGTAGTCTACTAATCGCTTTAAGCTGAGACAGTTCTAAGCAGCTCGTGTAAGGTCTACGATTTCGAAATCCTATATAGATTAAGAGGTGAGGTGAGGTGAAATTTTAGTTAATAACGTGACTCAAAGGTATGCAATTGTATGCAATAGCATACCTTTGAGTCAAGAAGGTATGCCTTTGAGTCACGTTATAAACTAAAATGTGAATAATACCATTCTGAATACATGCATTACAGATTTCTAACCCTTCACTCTTTAGTTAGATGTCCTTTCCAAAGAAAGAGAATATTGACTGGCCTCATAGCTCAGTGGTAGTAACTCTGCCTTCTGCGCTAGAGGTAGCGGGTTCGATTCCCGCACTGGACAAACATTTGTGACTAACACAGATGTTTGTTCTGTGTCTGGGTGTTAAATATATATCTATTATGTATATCAGTCTCTGGTACCCATAGTACAGGCTATGCTTAGTTTGGGATCAGTTGACAGTGTGTGAAATGTCCGGAATATATATTTTTATTTTATTAGGACCCGTATTTTAAGTCGTTTTTAGGGTAAATATAAGAAAAGTATAGTAATAGTCGTATTCGATATCTACTATCTATTCCAATACAAATTATACAAGGTTGCTTGCTTTTCGTATCACTTATTCTTTATTGGTCATTTTGTATAAGGTCAGTGACCAGGTTGAGGTACGGTGGCCCTGAAGAGGGCCTATCGGCCGTCGGTGTAAGAATCAGTATGTGAAAGGATTAAAGTGCGCCTTTTTGAGTTATTTAGAGGCTCCTTTCGAGCACATAATACTTACAGTATGATTCAAGATTATATATAATATACCAAAGGGCCTTATTCTACACCCAGTTGGCAATAAAATTTGTAAATTAGATTTTTTTTATTTTTCACTTTTTCAAAATCACCTTTTTTTTGGGGTCAAACTCAATTATTCAGCTGTTTTATGTTAATTAAATAAAAAAAGTTCATCGAAAAAAATTAAAGACCCCAAGCCGTTTGTTGCCTGATTCTTCTAGGCTTAGTCGCGAGGAACAGGCGTATCTTCACCTAGTTTCTAAGACGTTTCAAAGTGATCCTAGTGATTTTATTGAAATAAACACCTTTAAGTTTTGAGTTTGGATACTCTAATAACTAGTCTTAATAAAAAGTTGGTAATGTTATGGCCGTGGTGGTCCCGGCTGAAGAATAGGCCCCTCCATATCAACCTATCCGCGGATGTCGTAAGAGGCGAACTAAGGGAAAAAGCTAGGTGATGGGCAGCAGCGTCCCCCATTTTAACAACGATAGATACTGCGCTCGCCAACCCGCATGCCCAGCGTGGTGAGTATGGGCAAATCCCCCCACATGATAAGGAATTTGCTCTGTCTGTGGTGGAGGCCATGTTCAGCATAGACGTCAAACGGCTGAAATGATGATGATGAATGTTATGGCAATCTCGCTGTAAGTATTTTATGAGAAACAACAGATGTTCCAAGGTTGAGCAGTAACCAATGAGACTTACGAAATCAAAAATAATGTTCGTGACGATTCACACCATCCTGAACAATAGTTTAGTCATCTCCGAGAATAATATTTTGTTCATGTTTTTAATGAGTACTTATGGTCGAGTCACTGATCTTTTCTTGGTCATCCTGCATTAGGTCTGTGACCAGGTTTAGGTATGGTGGCCCTGAAAAGGGCCTATGACCATGAAAGCATTAAAGTGCGCCTAAGAGGCTACTTTCATGCATATGGCACATGTCTTCGAATTTTTAGGTACAGGACAGGACATGCTTATTTCTTTACGATGTTTTCCTCTTTTTAGAGCACTGGTATAGCGCGCATAAATTGTATAAATGGAAAATCTACCTATTGGTGCATGACCGGGATTCGAACGTACCACGCGAGCAAAGCCGTGGGCGGAAGCTATTATTTTATAAATAAATAAATTTCCGTGTTCAAATTGCATGTCTAATTTTTTTTTTTTTTTTCCGGACACATCACACTCCGTCATCTTATCCCAAACTAGGCATAGCATGTACTATGGGTACCAGCGACTGATATACATAATAGATATATATTAAACACCCAGACACAGAACAAACATCTGTGTTAGTCACAAATGTTTGTCCAGTGCGGGAATCGAACCCGCTACCTCTAGCGCAGAAGGCAGAGTTACTACCAACTGAGCTATGAGGCCTGTAATTGTCCCTACCAGTGCTGTGTTCGTCGTCTACATAGTTTAGATCCTAGTGAATGTATGCTGTTGGCGATCCTATTAATTAATTACCAAAAAAATACACAAAACCTGAAAATAAAAGGGTCTTTTTTCATGCGCAAGCACTTTCATATAACGAGTGAAAAGCACAGTCAGTAAAGAAAATATCACGGCTTCCCCCATGCCAGGCGGAACTGAGCTCTATCACGACTACAGACGGGGGGTTTTTCTCGTTTTGAGCAGGAGCTGCGTTGGCGGCTGTACGAAGTCACCTTGGCGGGTGGTGGTCTCAAGTATTTGCGCTCTGGCTGTCGTCCAGCAGACTGTATGTAGGTCGTAGAATGATATCAACAACAAAATTTGTTATTTGAGTACCTAGAAACAGAGGCGGATTTGCCTTAAGGCCCAGTAGGCACGGGCCTAGGGCGGCCAGATATAAGGGGCGATAATCGTGACAAAAATTTGTAGAAATTGTCGTAGAAAATCTCATCATCTCGGAATATATTTACAAATTAGTAACTATTATAGTTACTTAATTAAATTTCTGATTTAGATAAAGTTGGCAATAAAGTAAATTCATCATGTACCTAGTCTAATGATGGGAGAAAGGGGCGGCACATGGCCTGGGGCCTAGAGCGGCCAAGACTACAAATCCACCACTGCCTAGAAATGGATTGACATGATCATCCATTTTGGAAGGTTAAAATCCAATCGCGAAACATAACCTATTCATTTACAAACTCAGTCTATATATATATATAGAGGTTCCCCAGCTTCCGTCCGCGGCTTCGCTCGGGTGGTACCAACATAAAAAGTAAACAATATGATATTCCAGACTATAATCTATCTCTGGCCGTGGTGGCCCCGGCTGAAGAATAGGCCCCTCCATTTCTACCTCCGCGGATGTCGTAAGAGGCGACTAAGGGAAAAAGCTAGGGGATGGGCAGCAGCGTCCCTCATTTTAACAACGATAGCTCTAACTGCGCTCGCCAACCCGCATGCCTAGCGTGGTGAGTTTGGTCAAATTCCCCCACATGATAAGGGATTTGCTCTGTCTAATGGGGAGGCCATGTTCAGCAGTGGACTTCGTACGGCTGAAATTATGATGATGAATCTATCTCTGTACCAAATTTCATCCAAATCCGATCGGCCGTTCAGCTGTGATTGGACACAACAAAACATCTAAACATCCTCACAAACTTTCGCATTTATATTATATTTAGTAGGATTAGCACTAAAATCTTAGCAACATACTATTTTATTTTTATTTTATTTTATTTCCAAAATCTTAGGAGAAACTTACAGCTAGGTTTACACAACATAAAATGAAAAATATATAAAATATAACATGCCTGGGAAGACCAGTGCATGGCTAATTACAAGTTTCTGCAGATAGGACTAACTTACATACACGACATGGCTACCCAAGGATGTCGTAAGAGGCGACTACGGGAAAAAACTAGGGGATGGACAGCAGCGAACGTCCCCTATTTTAACAACGATCGCTCTCACTGCGCTCCCTGCCTGCCCAGCGTGGTGGGTGAGAATGGGCAAATTACCCCCCACATTATAAGAAGTCGCTCTAGTAATCTGTGGGGGGGAAGGCCTACGTTCAGCAGTGGAGGTCCTGTGGTTGAAATGATGATGATGATGTACCAATTTAGTTATCATTATTCATTAATTGTTCATCAAGCCTCCGATTTCTGGAGGAGGTAGGGCACGTCAAGATTGTCTCGCTCTAAATTGGAGCAACCCTGAACAGGTACCTCCGCCTTACAGAAGATTGCAGCCAAATAACATTATTTGTTTCAAATAGTGTTATGTTTCTGCGGTGAGTAAGGTTGCCAGAGCTCTTTAAGGGAGCGTTTCGGTGTCGGCAAAGCGTGCGTCATGCGTCTGGTATTGCAAGCGTTCATAGGCTACGGTAACCGCTTACCAACCAGTGGGCCGTAAGCTTGTTTGCCACCTTAGTTGTATCATCATCATCATCTCCTTGCTCTTATTCCACTTCATATGGGGTCGGCATAACATGTTTTTCTCTTCCACTCTCCTCTATCAGCCGTCATGTCAGTATTCACTCCTTTCTTACTCATGTCGTCTTTCACACAATCTATCCATCTTTTCTTTGGTCTACCTCTTCCCTTATATCCTTCCACATTCATATTTAACACTCTTCTAGTCACATGGCATTATTCCCTACGCATGACATGCCAAAAAAAATTTATGGGATAAGCATGAAGAAAAATAAAGACGGTCAAGTGCGAGAACTCGCGCCCTGAGGGTTCCGTACCATTGGACGTGGGTTCGAATCCCGGTCGTGGTATAAATTTCAAGTTGAGCCGTTTCTGAGAAAAATGGTCTTGACAGACGGACAGACAGATAGACAGACGGACAAAAAAGTGATCCTATAA
The DNA here is from genome assembly GCA_947579855.1 of Anticlea derivata. Classification (NCBI taxonomy): domain Eukaryota; kingdom Metazoa; phylum Arthropoda; class Insecta; order Lepidoptera; family Geometridae; genus Anticlea; species Anticlea derivata. The sequence goes on along the minus strand of OX388257.1, from coordinate 13,375,571 downwards.
GGGTTCCGTTTTTTCAAATGACGGTACGGAACCCTAAAAATGAAAAATAATTTATTGCTGCCTATACAACTTAGCTCAGAACTTACAAATTATACAGATAACAAAATTCTATGTTTTAGGTACTTAAGTAGGTAACTACTACATAGAATTTAAACTTGCGTGTTGGGTGTTTATGCAGAGGAGGTATAACAATTATTTAGATGTATGACGATCCCCACACTAGTCAGAGCCTGTGTCATGGGGACCTGAGTACGGTTCACAAGAATTGAGAAATACCTCAGTTCTGTGTTCCTTCCTTCCACATTAGTCCACTGCTGGACATAGGCCTCCCCCAATACTCGCCACTGAGCCCGGTGTTAGGCCCCTGTCATCCACTTACTGCCCGCCGCCGCCCGTAGGTCATCGCTCCACCTAGTCGGGGGGCGCCCCACACTTCGTTTACCTAGACGTGGTCTCCACTCAAGAACTCGTTTACCCCAACGGTTGTCGGTTCTTCGGCATATATGGCCAGCCCACTGCCACTTCAGCTTGCTAATTCTCTGGGCTATGTCGATGACTTTGGTTCTCTGTCGGATAATCTCGTTGCAGATTTTATCCTTCAGAGAAACTTGGGAAGAAAAGAAAAGACAACAGAAGAAAGTATGCTTGGGCATAGCCCGTTCCATGGCTCGCTGTGCGACCCTAAAATGGTGAATGAGCCCCACTGTGAGTGTCCACGTCTCGGCACTGTTGGCTCTCAAGCGTTGGCTAGTCGAGCAGACTTTCTATAGTTATGATGAATTCGTCAATACGTAACTAGGTATCCATGTAGGTATCTAGTATTCATGAAATATAATTCAATTTAATGTTGTTGCTATGATTATTATAAAAAAATATTTATTGTACCTACTTAACTAGGGACTTATTATTAAAATATTATTATTATTTTTGTTAAGACTACTTTTATGTAGTATCGAGTGACCTGTAAACAATTTTTACCAATAAATGACTATTGACTATTGACTGTAAGTCATCACGGGTAGGACGCACTGGTTGAAGACCAATAAAAATAATATAGATAAAATGCTATAATTCATAGATAACTTTTACACAATAAAAGTAAAAATAATGATGTTCCCATTATAATAAGTAATAAGAAGAACATACACGAGTTGCAGAAGAGATACAATTACATGCCCAAAGGAGCCCACTTACAGTGAAATCAACACCTAATATATTCGGTAGTGAGTACCTACTGACGCATATGCGTGGGCGCACGCTGATACATGGAAAACGGCTGTGTTTAAAAACACAAGCAATAAAATTATAACATTCTTTTTTTTGTGAAACTTGCTTGTGCCTTCGTCCGCACTCATATGGTACCTTGATAGAAAGTTCTAGGGTTTAATAATATTCTAAGTAGGTATTCAAAGTTTCATCGAATTTGGTTGATTTGAACCACAAACATCCAAATATCCTCATTTTTGCATCTATAATAGTACTAGCTTCCGCCCACGGCTTCGCTTGCGTGGTACCTACATAAAAAGCCTATAACTATGCTATTCCAGACTATAATCTATCTCTGTACCAAGTTTCATCCAAATCCATTCGGCTGTTTAGCCGTGATTGAACCACAAACATCTAAACATCCTAACTTCCTCACAAACTTTCGCATTTATAATATGAGTAGGATAGGATAGGAAGTAGGATAGTAGTAGGATAACTAACCCAGAGAGAAACTTTGAAATAAACCTATATAGCTATCTTCAAGTACTTACTCCGAGCGCTCACTAGTATAGTACCTACCAATTACTTATGCTTATGTAAGTACGTTTTCGTTGTAGGTACCTACGTGTTAAAACATTAAAATATCCGATTATAGTAGGTACTAAAATACCACATGCTTTACGAGCGGCAATCAAAAGTATTCGGAAGAATGTTGACGATGGCTTTGATCTCTTTATCCACGGCGAGAAAGTAGTTTTCAATACCGAGCATGCAACAACTCTGTAACTTTTGTTATTGCATAAAGCGCCATCTAGGTTTCTATTCACTTATCACTTGTCAGCGTTCTTTTTCGAACGGCGAAACGCTGTTTAGGTTTGGTTTTCGAATCACTGCACATAGCTATAGAAATAGTTCTAACTGAATAACGGAGATGGCGCTGTTATCAGTTCCATGACAACAGTGTACGCGAATAACTCTGCCTTGTGCACTAGAAATCGCGGGTTCGATTCCCGCACTGGACAAACATTTGTGACTAACACAGATGTTTGTTCTGTATCTGGGTGTTAAATATATATCTATATATCTATCAGTCTCTGGTACCCATAGTACAGGCTATGCCTAGTTTGGGATCTGTTGACCGTGTGGGAAAAAAATATTTGAATGATTTGATTCAATGTACTATTTATTCGTGTACAGCTAATCATAGATAGTTTGATAAATTTTGTGGCACAATTAATTGTTTCGTCTGTGTTTATGTTATTTAGCCTGATTATGTTACCAGTTCACTGACCAACGATCTCTACCTCCCCCTACAACCATTTATCGTAACCTCCATTTTATACGCTACGGCCATAGCCTACGGCAAAAAAAACTTTCGGGTATTGTGCCCTCTACGAGCTACGATGCTACGGCGTAGCACAATGTTGTTTACATACAAACAATTTCAACGCGCGACATTTTTCTTGCTAAAGAACAGACGCCTTGTCGGGGACGTGAAGGTAAGTTTGTCTGTTCGGCTCAATCTACATCTTAGGCTTTTCTCGAACAGCAGTACTAAATATGTTATTAACTAGCTTCCATCCCCGGTTTCGAGATAACCCACAAGTGGAGCTTGATTACGGATCCTAGTGAACGGAGTGAAAATATAAAAATACAAACAAAATATTTAAACTCCCTACATTTTGTCGATGGTTTGAAGATAGCATCCCCGGCCAGGCTAGTCTAGCATATCAATAGTACCTAATGCAAAGCATCCTGATCCTTGCATCTTCGAAACGAAGTGTTGATCGTTAAAGGTCGCCGTGGACCAACGCCCATAGCTTGTTCATAAGTTTACAAACAAAAATAATGTCTCTACCTAACAAAAGCTAATATTGGCACAGCCAACAGGTAGGTATCAATGAAATGATGATCATCATCGATCGATGCGCCAAAGGTCATCCACCGGTCGGTAATGAAACCTATCGATCAAACTAATCAAGATCGCATCCGGGCGGGCGCTTGCGCTGCTGCGCGAGTTATTCCCGGTGTGGGCGGGCGGGCGGGCGGAGGGGGGGCGCGGCGGGGGGAGGGGGCGCGCGCGCCCGCTCAGTGTGTCGGCGCGCGCCGCCGCCGCCATGGGCAACCAACACTCCGCCTCACACCACAGTCTCAAGCCCCGGAAGAACGTGCACTGGAAGTCAGCAGGTACCACTCCACTCCTCGCTCCCTGTCCCGGCCCTCGCCACGCCGTCCCGACCGCCGCCCCAGGCCCCCGTCTCCGAGTCTATTTTTATAATATAACTGCGCGCTGCGATTCCTGAAGCGTGGCACAACAAAACAAATAGTAAGACCGAACGCGTTCATGTAACGATTATCACGCGTCTAATTTTGAAGGGAGTTTTATGCCAAACGTTCCCACAGGCGCGGGCGGCGCCGAGCGGCAAAAGGTTAGCTAGAATCTACACGATAACTCGAAATATCTCTTGTTTCGTTTTCAGGCAGGCCTGCAGCACCGGGCAAGCCGGAGATTATCCCGATTCTATCGGACGATGAACCGAACGCGATTACGCTGCGCTGGGCGGCAGGAGCGCACGACGGCGGCGCCCCACTGCACGGCTACCAGGTGGAGTGCAACCGACTCGGCAGCGCCGACTGGATCCGCACGGCGCCACCCGTGGTGCTGCGCCCCGAGCTCGTGCTCACGGGCCTGGAGCCGCCGCATCGCTATCAGTTCCGCGTCGCGGCGCTCAACGCCGTCGGCCGCTCTGACTTCAGCGAGCTATCCGACGTGCTCACCGTCAACGCGGACCCAGCACCTACCCGCCCGCCCGTCTTCTCACTGCACCTGATGGACACCACCGTGCTAGAGAACGACAAGACAGAGTTCCGCGTGAAATTCGAGGGCGCCCCGCACCCCACGATCGCGTGGTTCAAGGACGACTATGAGATATTCAGCAGCCGCAGGACGGCCATCGTCACCGACGAGACGTCGAGCGTGCTCGTGTTCCACCAGACGCTGTTGAGCGATGAGGGCGAGATCCGCTGCACCGGAACCAACCGCAGCGGGCACGCCGTGACGCGGGCACACCTCTCCATCGAGGCGGCACCCAAGCTGCGATACCCGCGCCAGTACGAGGACGGGCTGCTCTACGAAGTGAACGAAACAGTGTTTCTGAAAACGGCGATCGTGGGCAAACCGGCGCCTGCGATCGAGTGGCGCCATGACGGGCAGCCGATCGTGACGGACGAAAGAGTAGAGATCTCGAACGCGGTGAAGTTCTCCGTTCTGAAGATCCACTCAGCGCGGCGCAGCGACCGCGGCGAGTACCAGGTGCACGCGAGCAACGCGATCGGCGAGGACACGGCCGCCTTCCTCGTGACCATCACGGCGCCGCCGGACCCGCCGCGCGCCGTGGCGGTGGCGCGCCAGGTCGACAAGTCGGTAACGCTGGATTGGCAGCCGCCGGAGGACGACGGCGGCTGTCGCATCGGCAACTACGTCGTGGAGTACTACCGCGCCGGGTGGAACGTGTGGCTGAAGGCGACGACGAGCCGCAGGACGAACGTGACGCTATTCGACCTGATCGAGGGCAGCGAGTATCGGTTCCGCGTGAAGGCGGAGAGCCCGTACGGCATGAGCGCGCCGAGCGAGGAGTCAGCGCCGGTGCGCATCCCGGGCCGCGCCGTCGACATGGAGTTCCTTGCGGTGGAGTCTCGCATCATCAGCGAAGCGCTGGGGCACGAGGACGGGGAGCCGGTCTCGCCGGCACCGCGCCGCAAACGCACCGCACCCGCACCACAGCCGCCGCCCCCGCGGGCGCACAGCAATGAATTCCTGCTTGTACTTAGTCCTGATATAAAGGATACTCTCACTAACGCTGGTAAGCATACATTTACCTAAATTTTTTGCGACAGTTAACTATCATTATTTCCTAGACATGCTGAGAACCTAGCATTATAATTGTACCAATATGTAGGTACACTGTATTAACTTATATTATCTTTCCTGACTTATTTTATGTAAATTTATTTTCTTTGAAATAAGTTCCGATATTGTTATTACAAATACTTTGTCCAACCATATATGCAATTAGCGAATTTTCTGTATTCGCGGTTTCATGCGGTTCCTACTTATTATTAATGTAGGTACCTACATTAATGATAAGTAGGTGAGTTCTCATTAGAAATAGCTTTAGAACTTGCTCGATCATAGGCGCGTGCCTATTTTCGTTCATTACAATATATTTAGACGTAACTATCGTTGAAAAACATTGCTCTAAAAGAGAGGAAACATGGCAGGGACACTGAAACCAATTGGCTATATCAGCTTAGGTCATATACCTGCGTACGTCGGCGTCGCTTCAACTGACAATGGCATGATTATGTATGGTATGTTTTCTTAAAAATATGGAGTAAAACAGCAGTAGTTTATTCCAAACAAAATCTGCAAGTCTCCATAAAAGCCTCTATGATAAGTATTCAATTTGTAGCTTCATAATTTCTGCGCGTTTATACTTAATCAGTAATATAATGAACCATAGTAACTATGCGTTACAGTACAGAGTAACGGCTTGCGCTCCTCGTCGCATGCGTCTTCTGCGAACTCATGAACAAAGCATTTGCGAACCACTATTCCCTGCTCCAGCGAACTGCGAAGTGATGCAATAATCTATTTTTATCTTATAAATATATCATTGTATTATTTTATGCATATGACGGGGCATAGTAATAACAAAGATATATTTTCGGTTTTCAGAGAAGCGAAACTCGTTTCAACTGGACTTCGACTCTATCTCGCCGCCGCCGCTGTCGCTGTCGGCGCCGGACATCAGCTCGCGCTGCATCATGCCGTTTAAGGCGCTCCGCAACTCCGTCAGCTCCACGGAGCTCCTCCACGAACGAGCCATGGCACGCTTCTACAAAGCAGTCGCCATACAAGAGGAACAAAGCAAAAAGAACGAACCACGCAAGCAACAAATCAACGACATTCCGTACAACACAAGTCTCGAACGGACCGATGGAAATCCAGCCGATCGCCGCGAAGTCACCATCGTCGAACCGAAAATAAATCCACCAGAAATTTTAATAAAAACCGATTCAGTCGAGGATAGGGAATACAATTTCAACGAACGACAAACATCACAAGATTCCGAGGCTTCCGATGGCAAATGGCAACAGAACATATCTTTCGATGAGGACTATACGGCCAGCACTGTGTCTTCCGACGGCGAGTTCTCGGAAGGAAGCCTGAACGGAGATATCGATCGAAGGAGCCAATACTCGAATGACGAAGGCACCTATAATCCTAGAGACAAAATGGCTTGCCGCTCTCCCTTCAAAGAATTTTCAGAAGAAATATCGGAATCCCCCATACCTGTTAAACCTCTACCCGTTCTTGATCCTAATTTCGTCCCCAAGCCTATTCTAAAGAGACGTGAAGTTCAGGATGTGCCTTCTGCACCGCCTGTGCTAAAATATGATGAACAACCAAAGCCGCAGCGAAAGACAAAGAGAGACGAAAAGATGCCCATATTCCAGAAAATTACTAAAATGCCCCTTCAAAAATCGTTCCCATTCCCGAAACTACTGAACAGAAAAGAGCCTAAGAAAGTGAAGGAAGAGAGTGCAGACATTGGAAGCGTAACACCCGCAAAGAAACCGGAATTGCCTAAAGATAAGCTAACAGAGGAAGGAAGAACGGTTATTGATTACTATGGAAGTATAGTCAAGGAATACGGGAGCCAGAAAAAACCTGTAACTCAACTTTATCTCAACACAGAAGATTTGAAAGAGGTGGCTGAAAAGCAAACACCTGATAGTAAAAACGTTGGAGTGAAAAATAAAAAGACTGTGAAAGTAAAGAAAGCAAGCGCGACTAAAACCACAGATACCAAAAAGTCTTTTGCGGTGGCCAAACCTAATAACGCGGTTAACAAAGCCCTTTCCAAACCGAAAGCAAATAATAATGAGACTATGAAAATGGCGCTGAAAATAGAAGACAAACTATCGAATAAGGACCAGAAAAAATGCACTCAACAAATTGTGTTGAAGAAAACTGAGAGGGCAACTATCGTTATACCCATCGACTACCAGGAACTTGAGAAGAAAGCTAAGATCACCGTGAGATCTGTTATAGATTACACAGTGGACGTGTGTCTACTGCTACTGGCTTTCTGGGTCTACTTCTTCAAAGACGAGAGACTCGCTATTCCCTTCCTAATTCTAATAATTTATCGTCAGCTACAGGAAACTATCCTCATGAACATCCCTGAATGGTTCAAGCACCACACTCCGAGCTGGATGAAAGTGAAAACTTCTTGACCCTTTTCCAAAAGACATTGTGCGATAATCTGATTGAATTGTGAGCATCGTGTGTTGTGTGATACTGTGTAATAATACTTCTTCTATAGGTAAAGTAATGGTTATGTCTATTTTAATTACAAGTTATTATTGTTGTTCTAAAAAGTACTAGGCCTAATGAGTACCTACATATATTATAAAACTAGTTGGCGATGCTGTCGTAAGACCATTTTTCTGAAATTCTGTTTTTTTTTTACAAAATTAAATATGTTTAAGTTAACTCTGCTAGTCACAAAATTTTCTAGGAGTGTACGCTACATTTCAGAGTTCAATATACTGAAAACAGACTGTTTGCCAATTGTACCTACACGCAAAGTGATAGATCCCAGGGCATGCCGCACCAAAGACAGCGGTCTCGTTTTGGGCGTGTATTACAACGAAAACGTTGTCGGAGACCCGACGATCCTCACGACCAGTGCAGAAAAATACAACGAACTAAGTGGTGGAAAGCTCTGGTACCAGTTACGACTTACTCCTACCCCGAAACTCGGTGAACACAGAATTTTTTACGATTTGGACCAAACGTTCGGATACGTGGCTGTCGTAGGCCTGGGCTCAGAGTGTCTGGCTTACAACCACAACGAGAGATTAGACGAAAGCAGAGAAGCTATTCGAATAGCGGCCGGAGTTGGTGCCTCGGCACTGCACCAGTTAAACCCGAGGCATATTCACGTGGAATCTTTTGGCGATGCTGAAGCTTCTGCAGAGGGAGCTAGCCTCGGTATGTGGCAATTTAGAGAGTACAGATCTGTTGTAAAACACACGGTCAAGAAACCTGAATTACACCTCTATGATGACTGCGATATTGACGGCTGGACAGCAGGACAGCTCAAAGCCGAAGCTCAGAATCTTACCCGTTTTCTGCAAGAAATGCCCCCAAATTTATTGAATCCCACATCGTTTGCGAAGATCGCGGTGGAATTACTGTGTGAGTTGGATATAAACGTAGAAGTCAAGACACAGGGGTGGGCTTCGAGCCACGAAATGGGAGGCTTCGTTGCCATAGGGCGGTCGTCGATCCAGCCGCCTCTATACGTGGAAATCAGCTACTATGGTGCTCATGAATGTACTCGGCCGGTGGTCCTTATCGGTAAAGGGGTAACGTTCAACAGCGGCAGCCTGGAACTGAAGCCGCAAAGTGAGCTTAAGTACATGAAGGGAGATATGGCGGGTGCGGCGTGCGTGCTCGCCATCACGCGAGCTGCTGCGAGACTCAAGCTACCCGTCAACATCCGAGGCATACTGCCGCTGTGCGAGCTGATGCCGAGCGGTAGAAGCCCGAAGTTCGGGGACGTGGTCTGCAACGCGACCGGTAGGAAGATCCACATTAGGCTACCGTCGCGGGAAGGGCGCCTTCTCATCGCAGATAGCTTGGTGTACGCGCGGAACTACTGGCCGCAGCTGATCGTGGACATCGGCACTATGTCCAAGGAAATGGTTTATTCTCTGGACGGCAGCGCGTGCGGTGCTTACACCAACTGCGACGACTTGTTCTGCCATTTAGAGAGTGCGAGCGGCCACACGGGAGACCGCGTGTGGAGGATGCCTCTTTGGCACTTCTACGAGGATAGAGTCCTAGACTGCTGCAGGGCAGACGTCGCCAACACGGGAAGATACAAGTACGGCGATTCGCCGAACTGCGCCGCATTTTTACGCCAATTCATCTGTGATAGCAAGTGGCTGCACTTGGATACCTACAACGTTGCCTACACGAAAGGAAGAGATTTCCCGTACTTGCATCGCGGCATGACCGGCCGGCCGACGCGGACGATCATCCAATTGCTTTACCAGCTGTTGAAGAGCGAGAAATTACAGTGAAATTATATTCGTGACGATATTGTACGAAAACTTTCGAAACGTGTACCTTTTTGTGGAAAATAAAGCCTTGGTGTAATAACTGGTTTTATTTATATGGTTAGGAGGATCAGCCATGTCATTTAACCTTATCATTACCTAATCAAGAAGATATATATTTGTGCTTAGGAAGCTACTAGTACGCGCTACGAATGAATACGCCTAAGAAATCTAGACCTAAAAAAATTACGAGAAAGGAGCCATTTCATTCTGGGCCTGGTCCATGTACACTACATAGAAAAATTCGCAAAAAATAGCAGATTACAAGAAAAATACAATTTCATTAATTTGAAGACAAATGCGATGGTACAAGAATAGTTCTTCTGATAAGTTTTTTACTATGTGAACACTATTTGAAGGCCGCCATGTTGGTTAAAATTGGCGTTTGACATGACATGACATGTTGTTTGATATGATGTTTTTGTTTTGTCAGATAAATGTAGGTTGTCAAAATGACATTTCACGCACGTCCATCCGCCATATTTTTGTAGCGCGGTGTGTTGCTCTCTTTGTCGAAGAAAATCTTAATGTACCTTAGAACGAAGTCAATTTAAATAAAATAACCAATTAAATACGTTTACTTTATAGCTTAGCCATATTTTAGAGTAGTGTACACAGTGCAGGCCCAGGCTCCATATATTGATGAACGTCTCTTTTGAATTTATCGTAGGTAGTTATGAAAGTTGAATTTTAATTCAACTCTGACATAGCGTACGAATAATTTTATTATAATATAATTTTTATTAATAATATACACTTTTTTGTTAAATAAGTAGGTTGCCGTGGTGGCCCCGGCTGAAGAATAGGCCCCTCCATATCTACCTATCCGCGGATGTCGTAAGAGGCGACTAAGGGAAAAAAGCTAGGGAATGGGCAGCAGCGTCCCTCATTTGAATAACGATAGCTCTAACTGCGCTCGCCAACCCGCATGCCCAGCGTGGTGAGTATGGGCAAATCCCCCCACATGATGAGGCATTCGCTATGTCTGTGGGGGAGGCCATGTTCAGCAGTGGACGTCGTACGGCTGAAATGATGATGATGATGATGAAGTAGGTATCGTGATTAACATAAACTACATAATTTTTCTGAATACATATTTATTAAATGTTTTTAGTGCATGCACATCATTTATTATTATAGTTCTTACATTTTAACTATATTAAATTAAAGACTACTATTAATGGCACTTCCTCTAAAAAATCATGTCAAAAATGCTACTGAAAAAGCCAAAGTAGAAATCGGGTAGTCTGTCACATTTTCAGTCGACATTATGTTGCTAATTTTAAAGATTTTGATAACTTTGGTTAACATTAGGGGAAAATGGGTGGGGAAAAGTAGCCCATATTATGCTATTCTAGATAGAGAACTGTATATTCCACCATTATCATCCAAACATTCTCACAAACTTCCTCAGAATCCTCCCTCAGAAGTAGGATGTATGAATTGTTCCTCTTTGGGGCTTTTCGAAAATGGCGAAACTTAATTATAGATTCCAAAAAGGCCAGATTGGCCAAAATAGCGATAATTCTAATATAATTTTTGACAGGGGGGAAAATTTGACAATCTGGAATATAGTTATTATATTAATCATTATTATCTTTGGTAAATAGACAATTATCTTAAAAACTTACGTAAGCATTTTTTTAAAATATTACTAATAAAAAAATCATTGGCATACTTAAAAATAAGTACTAACATTTTTACGGCATATTTTTATCAATAAAAATATGCCCGCCTCTTCCTTCTGTTTACTGTTAGAAAAGGACAGGGCGAGAGTTATCGAGCCGATAAAGTGAGTGACTGATTTAGGCTCGTATTCAGAGACAAGACTCAAGCATTGATCTGTACTTAAATCTCGATTTGAGTCGAGATTCTAATTCTTGAACAGTACTTATGTATAGATTCAATGATCACAGTTCACCTGAGTAAATGCTTATTCTGAAACGTCAATCAGACAAAATCGGTGCTTGTGTTTAGATTTGATTAGACATTAGTCAAATGACATTTTCGTTCCGTTACACGTACTTTGATGCATATTTATACTTCACTTTATAGTTCTGTTCTATTCGCACCCTGGCTGTTTGAATTTCTGCGTAAAACGGATCGAAAATTATAAATAAATCAAAATGTAAACGAGAACATTTGAGTACAGATTTGAGACTCGATTCAGCGGAGAGTAGTTTAAGTACCGTTCTTGAATAAAAGCTATGTTTGAGAAGAGATTCAATACTTAAATAGAGTTCAGCTGATCTGTGATTAAATCTATGCTTGAGTCGTGTCTCTGAATACGAGCCTATGATTACAAGGTAAAGTATGCAATGTCAATAGTGTTTCCAACAACAACTTTTATTGCATATATTTATAGTAGAATGGAATGATATTATGGATATTTATTAGGGTAATTAAAGTTTTTGTATGACTAGGTAGATAAGTAAGCAAATTTATAATAAATAGCCATAGTTTTAATATTCTACTAGCTTGCGGCTTCGTTCGCGCGGTACCGAGAAAGAAACTAGCCTATATGGTACTCTAGGTAAAGAAGTCTATATATTCCATACTTAATCGAACAATAAACATACAAACATCCTCGCAAGCTTTTGCAATTAATTTAGTAGGATAATTAGTTTATACAGATTCCTGAGTATCTCAAATGAGTAATTTATAATTATTAGATAATTCGAGTAAATGCATCTTAAGTCTAGGTTCACTATAACAAATCAAATAACAATCAAAATTAATATACAAGGTGATTCATAATATGTATTTCATCCCGAAAGGGGTTTATTCAACAACCAATTGGCAAAAAAGTTTGTACCACAACTTTTGGAAATTCAAAATTTTAATTGAAAAATCTATGCGAAAATCAGCTGTTTTGGGGTCAAATCAGCACAAACTCAATGAATCAGCTGTTTATAGCAATCTTGATTCCGAACTTATTGTATGTTTAGTAAATAAAATACGGATGATAGAAATACCAAAAAGAGCTAATTTGAGGAAGTTTGTGTAAAAAAATTTAACAAAACAAAATGAAAATATTGATATTTTTATTCGCTAATATGATTTATTATTGTTGAAAGAATAACCCCCTTTCGGGGTGGTGTACATGTTATGAATCACTTAGTAATATTGTCTAAAACTTTCGCGATCAGTATACATAGCCTATTGTAATCAAACATAAGTTTATCGCGTACCTTTTGCGTACGTTCGTCCGATTGTCTGAAGTCTACGTCAAAACTTCGTCCGATGACAACTCAATCGATGATTCCAATGACTGATCATCCAAGTAGAGGTAAGGTTACAGGTCTTCCATAAACATCATAATATCGCGGTAATATATGAAAATTACGAGAAAAGCGCATGCAGTGAGACTGTACCAGCTTTTGAGTTGTCACAGCTCATGAAGGTACCTGTAAGTAAAAATAGCTTGAAGAACTGGTAAGGAGAAGAGGATAGGTGGTATATCACCGTCCGATATTTACGCCGTAGGTTCGAATCCCGGTCGTGCACCAATAGATTATCCATGCGGAAAATGTATGTGCGCTATGCTCTCAAACGGTGAAGGAAAGCATCGTGAGGAAACCGGCATATTTTAGAATCCCAAAGTTCGAAGACAGGTGATTTAAAACCCGAAAGGGGGCTATTCTATGAACAAAAGGAAGGAACTTTAGCGAAACTTTTCTCAAAGTATCTGCTTTTGTTTTGTTTTCATAATATTTATAAATACTAAACGTACGAGATTCAAGATTGCTGCCTAAAACAGCTGATACATTGAGTTTGAATTGATTTGATTCCAAAACAGCCGATTTTTGCATAAAGTTTTTTCAATGAAAAATGTCGAATTTCCAAAAGTCGTAGCACAAACATTATTGCCAATAGTGTAGAATAAGCCCTTTTCGGGATAGATATATATTATGAATCACTTTGTACATCCACAAAATGTTTGCACGTTAAGGCCGATTGACTTCAGACGAGCGAATGCTCATTCTATCCCCACTCTATCAAATTATTTTAGTGTAAACAGACGCAGAGCATTATTTTTAGCGTTGGAGGAGGTAACATTATTTGTTTCAAATAGTGTTGTGTTCCTGCGGTGAGTAAGGTTGCCAGAGCTCTTTAGGGGGAAGGGGGTTCGGGGTTGGCATCGCGTGCGTGATGCCTCTGGTATTGCAAGCGCTCATAGGCTACGGTAACCGCTTACCAACAGGAGGGCCGTATGCTTGTTTGCCACCTCAGTTGTATAAAGTTGTAAAAATATTTGGTTGTTTTGTCTGCGTCCACAAAAAAAGACAGAATGACAAAGAATGAGATGAATGCTCTTGTTCCAAGCTCTCTATGCAATTTTAAATATGTCTAAGTTGTGGAATGAGCATCCTTCCGAGGTTTTCCCACTAACCTAGATAAATATTTCGCCAGGGCATGCCTTCAAGAAAAATACAAAAAGATTTCTCCAGGGTGGGTATCGCATTAGCAATGCTACAGGTGTTGCAGATGTCAATAAGCGACGGTAACCGCTTACCACCAGGTGTGCCGTAAACCTGTTTGCATCCGTTTAGCATATTTTTTTCCCGTATATTCCTAATTCTGAACAGGGAACGTGTAGGGTGTTACCTCTGCTTATCTGGGTGTTCGGGTGTGGTCGGCTTTGCTTGAGGAGTGTTTGTGACGGGCGAGTCCTCAGTGTCGCTGATGTAGCCAGCCTCGCCGGTGTAGTGGGTGGGGTGCACCAGCAGCGGCTTGGCGGAGAACGCCTTCACGTTCCGGATGGGGAACATCGACTTCCAGGTGTTACTGTGTGACATTTTATTTATACTAGCTTGCGCCTGCGGTTTAACTCGCGTGGTGCGATATGCTATTCTAGATATAGAACTATCTATTTCAAGTTTCATCGAAATCGATTGAGCCGTTACGGCGTGATTGAACAACAAACATCCGAACATTCTCACAAACTTTCGCATTTATGTTAGTAGGATTATTTAATAATAAAATTTTCAAATTCTCAAGTTAAATTCATTGTAATGTTACAAGGCGTACCTAGACGACCTCGGTAAGGTACCATGGTACCCACGACACAGGGAATCCTAGTGTGGGGTCAGGACTATGTATGTAACTCTGGGACGAGGTACGTGGTACGAGGTGCGAGGCACGAGGTACGATGGACGAGGAACGAGGCACGAGGCACGAGGTACAAGGTTCAAAGCTACATTATGAACAAAATCTGAGAGCTCTATAGGGGGGGGAGGGGTTCGGCAGGCAACGCATTAGCAATGCTCCAGGTGTTGCTGATGTCAATAGACGACGGTAACCACTTACCATCAGGAGGGCCGTAAGCCTGTTTGCCTCCGTATAACATAAAAAAAAAATAGTGAGTATCAGTTAATTACTTGGGGTGCTGGTTGAACATGATGGGCAGGAACTCATCGACGGGCAGCATCTTGGCCAGCGGCTCCGCCTTGATGAGCTTCCTCGCGCCGCTCTCGCTCAGCAGGTAGCCCAGGGTCCAGTAGGAGTACAAAGGTCTGGTCAGGTGGTCAGTAACGAACTCCTCCTCGTGGTCCATTAGCACTTTGCGGCCGATGTACCTGGTGTTTTGTCAAAAGTCAAAGTCAAAATGCGTTCATTTCAATTAAATCACTAGGATCACTTTGAAACGTCTTAAATATTTTTTTTTTAAATAAATAAATATTCCGGACACACGGTTAACTGATCCCAAACTAGGCATAGCCTGTACTATGGGTACCAGAGACTGATATACATAATAGATATATTTAACACCCAGACACAGAACAAACATCTGTGTTAGTCACAAATGTTTGTCCAGCGCGGGGATCGAACCCGCGACCTCTAGCACAGAAGGCAGAGTTACTACCAACTGAGCTATGAGGCCAGTCTTAGAAACTATGAAACGTTTTGAAAACAGTTAACTTACACAATCTTGACCTGTTTTTATAAAATTATTTTATATAATTGGTAATATACATAATGTTTGTGTACATTGAACAAAGAAATAAATAAAAAGTAGCCTGTGTGCTATTCTAGGCATAGAACTTCATCTATTTCAAATTTCAGCGAAATCAGTTGAGCCGTTACGGCGTGATTGAACAACAAACATGTAAACATCCATACAAACTTTCACATCCTACTAATATTAACGGCTTAACGGCTCAATCGATTTCGTTGAAACTTGGTATAGATAAAGTTCTTTACCTAGGCTCGTATTCAGAGACAAGACTCAAGCATTGATCTGTACTTAAATCTCGATTTGAGTCGAGATTCTAATTCTTGAACAGTACTTATGTATATATTCAATGATCACAGTTCACCTGAGTAAATGCTTATTCTGAAACGTCCATCAGACGAAATCGGTGCTTGAGTTTAGATTTGACTAGACATTAATCAAATGACATTTTCGTTCCGTTACACGTACTTTGATGCATATTTATACTTCACTTTATAGTTCTGTTCTATTTCCACCCTGGCTGTTTGAATTTCTGCGTAAAACGGATCGAAAATTATAAATAAATCATAATGTAAACGAGAACATTTGAGTACAGATTTGAGACTCGATTCAGCGGAGAGTAGTTTAAGTACCGTTCTTGAATAAAAGTTATGTTTGAGAAGAGATTCAATACTATTAAGTAGAGTTCAGCTGATCTGTGATTAAATCTATGCTTGAGTCGTGTCTCTGAATACGAGCCCTAGAATAGCATATAGGCTACGTTTTATATAGGTACTACGCGAGCGAAGCTGCGGGCGGGATCTATGGGCAATCCCAATTCCCAATAAAAAAAAACTATAGGGATTGGTCCGTACTCATCACGGGCACGCAGTTACAGCTATCATTGTTAAAATAGTTGACTGGCCTCATAGCTCAGTTGGTAGTAACTCTGCCTTCTGCGCTAGAGGTCGCGGGTTCGATCCCCGCACTTGACAAACATTTGTGTGATGAACACAGATGTTTGTTTTGTGTCTGGGTGTTAAATATATATCTATTATGTATATCAGTCTCTGGTACTCATAGTACAGGCTATGCCTAGTTTGGGATCAGTAGACCGTGTGAATATGTCCGGGATATTTAATAGGGACGCTGACCACTGCCCAGTCTGCCCACTGCTCTAACGCTATCCCACGGGTAGGAGATATGGCGGAACCTATTCTTCAGCCGGCAACACCACGGCCAATTTACCATACAGGCATATATTATACAAGGTGATTCATAATATGTATTCCATCCCGAAAGGGGCTTATTCTACACCCAATTGGCAATAAAGTTTGTTCTACGACTTCTGGAAATTCAACATTTTTCATTGAAAAAATACTATGCGAAAATCAGCTGTTTTGGGGTCAAATCAGGTCATACTCAATGAATCAGCTGTTTTAGGTAGCAATCTTGATTCCGAACTTTTTGTACGTTTAGTTACTAGATCTAAAGATGATAAAAATACCAAACGCATTTTTGAATTGAGAAAGTTTGCGAAAAAAATATGTAAATATTGATGTTTTTTTTCGCTAATATTATTTATTTTTCTTGATAGAATAACCCCCTTTCGGGATGGTATACATGTTATGAATCACCTTGTATACAAGTATATCGACCAAGAAAAAACAGGGAGAAGCTAGCTTTTTACTCTTTTCTTTTTGTATTTTATTGCCTTGGTAGGTACCTACCTAGATACATTATAATATTATAAACCTTGTTGTGTGCTGTGGGACAAATAAATAGATGTGAAAAAGGATCATCAACAAAAATGATAGGCACGCGCGCCGTGTTTGTTGCCTGATTCTTCTACGCTTGGTCGCGAGGAACAGGCATAGCTTCACCTAGTTTCTAAGACGTTTCAAAGTGATCCTAGTGATTTTATTGAAATAAACGCCTTCTGACTTTTTTTTTAGATTTTCTTTCTTTCTCTTCTTTCTAATGAGGATTGCTACTTACACTAAGTCCCACTCGACGGTCTCAAGCTCGTACATCAGCGTGTTAAATCGTTCCCGGAAATATGGTACGAAGTGGATATCATCTTCTAAAATCAGGCTTCTGCGAAGGTTCCGCTTAGCAATCTATGGATAGATAATAAAAAAAATATTTGGCACTACAGACACACACAATTAACATAGATAAACAATTTTAAACTTTATGGCTGGTATATATGATATGGTGGATTACAAAAAATCAACCAGATTTTTGGAGGAGGCACAGCGAGATCTCCTCGCTGTAAATTGGAGCAGCCGACCTGGGGAGATTCCTCCGCCTTACAGAAGATCGCAGCCAAATAACATTATTTGTTTCAAATAGTGGTGTGTTCCTGCGGTGAGTAAGGTTGCCAGAGCTCTTTAGGGGGATGGGGTTCGGCAGACAACGCATTAGCAATGCTCCAGGTGTTGCTGATGTCAATAGGCGACGGTAACCACTTACCATCAGGAGGGCCGTAAGGGCCTGTTTGCCTCCGTACAACATAAAAAAAACAAGTTTCGATCGAAATGAGGAAGTCCGTAGAACCAAGGTCACCGACATAGCTCTCAGAATTAGCAAGTTGAAGTGGCAGCGGGCAGGCCATATAGCTCGCAGAACCGACAACTGTTGATGAGTAAAGATTCTCGAATGGCGACCACGAACCGGGCGACGTAGTGTTGGAAGGCTCCCCGATGGACCGATGACATTGTAAAGGTTGCGGGAAGTTGGTGGATGGAAAAGCCGCAAGACCGATCGCGTGGAACTCTTTGGGGGAGGCCTATGTCCAGCAGTGGACTTCTAAAGGTTGTTGAAGATGAAGTTCCGGTACGAGAACATACACACTCATCATCATCATTATCATCAGCCTGATGAAGTCCACTGCTAAACATAGGCCTCCCTCAAAGAGTTCCATGACGAACGGTGTTGAGCCTTCTCCATCCACCGACTTCCCGCAACCTTTACAATGTCATCGGTCCATCGGGGAGGCTTCCAACACTGCGTCGTCGGCGTCGCTTGGTTCGTGGTCGCCATTCGAGAATCTTTACTCATCAATGGTTGTCGGTTCTGCGAGCTATATGGCCTGCCCGCTGCCACTTCCACTTGCTAATTCTGAGAGCTATGTCGGTGACCTTTGTTCCCCAACGGTTACATACACACTACCACTATTTAAATTGACATCTAACCTCTGTCCAGATGCTGTAGTGGCTCAGGAAGCATCCAATTTCGCCAGCTTTCATCGGGCTGAAACCGGAATAAATAAATTAAATACTCCGGACATATCACACACAGTCAACTGATCCCAAACTAGACATACCCTGTACTATGGGTACCAGAGACAGATACACATAATAGATAAATATTTAACACCCAGACACACATCTGTGTTAATCACACAAATGTTTGTTCAGTGCGGGAATCGAACCCGCGACCTCTAGCGCAGAAGGTAGAGTTACTACCAACTGAGCTATGAGGCCAGTCATAGCATCTAAGAGCCATATTAAGGTGACTTAGTGTTAGTAACAAGTATAATATATTACGTTAATAACCAGTATATAATCTAAATAGCCAGTATATTCTGTAACTATTAAATTATGTTCTAAACCTGGTATTTATTAGAAACCAGTATATTATATAAATTTAATTTAATTTAGTTAATTTGTTTGTTCTTATATCTAGCAAACATGTACTTTTAGTTTCTATATGCGAAAACATATATATATATATATATATATTATATATTAAAGCCTTTTATTAATCCATTGAATATTAAAATATATATTAAATATAAGTATAGATTTATGATAATTCACTAGATTTTTTTTTTTTATGCATGCTTTTAGTTTTTTTTTTTTTTCATTAAATTAAATTATTCTTCATTCTATGTACATACAGTGGTGGTCATCTAATTAGAAACACCTAGTCACCTGACATTTTTATAAAGTAACTAACATTATTATAGCATTTAATAGGAGGTATTTTTTTTTTCACTACTTTACAATGTACTTTAATATCTCTAGTTTAATTACAAGCAATAATATTTGACAACCAAGACGACACTAAAAATAAATATCAGTGAAACAAAAAGTATCAATATCGTTAGGACTGGCAGAATGGACAACTAATTAGAAACATTGTATGACTTGGTTTGAAATTTGATTTTTTAAACTGAAATACAGTTCTCACAATTGTCAATCACATTGTAAATATTGCCGCCATTTCTAACTCATTACGAAAAGTTACTATTTATTGTTGTTTTATTAAAAATGGGTAAAAATAAGAGCTGTGATGCAGCAACGAGAAAAATTAAAGTGAATTTTCATTTAAAACAAAAATGGAGTTACAGAAAGATCGCCGATTATTTGGAATGTTCCGTAAAGATGATATTTAACGCCCTCGCACATTTCAAACTACACGGAACATCAGATAACGTGCCAAGAAAACTTCGGCCCAGGAAGACTACAGTTCAAGAAGACAGGCTTATGCTTCGATTAGCTAAGGCGGACCCCTTTAAAGGATCCAATGTTATAAGAAAAGAGGTATTTTCAGAAGACGATCCTCGACACGTGTCCACTAAACTAGTTCGTAGACGGTTGGTTGAAGGAAAATTGTTAGGAAGGATCGCTAGAAAAGTACCACTACTAACCAGGCAACATAGAGAAAATCGTCTAGCATTCGCTCGCAAATATGGCAGTTGGACTATTCATCAATGGAAAAAAGTTTTGTTTTCAGATGAAACTAAAATTAATTTGATTAATTCCGATGGAAAACGATATGTACGACGACCAATAAACGAGGCTTTGAATAACAAGTACACTAAAAAGACAGTTAAGCACGGTGGTGGAAATGTAATGGTGTGGGGATGTTTCTCAGGGTACGGGATTGGTCCCGTGAGAAAGATTGAAGGGCAAATGGATCAATATCAATACAAAAAGATCTTGGAAGAGACAATGATTCCATATTCCGAGGAAAATTTGCCAGTTACTTGGATATTTCAGCATGACAACGACCCAAAGCACACAGCACGCAGCGTTAAAGTGTTTCTTACAGAACAATCCGTGACAGTATTAGAGTGGCCTGCCAATAGTCCGGATTTAAATCCCATAGAAAATTTGTGGCACACTATAAAGACCAACCTGTCGCAGATACACGTTACTAATATTCATGGACTTAACAGTGCATTTGAAGACGCTTGGAGAAGTATTCCTGTAGAAACTTGTTATAAATTGATTGAATCAAGGCCGCGTCGCTGCAAAGCTGTTATTGATAATAAAGGCTACCCTACCAAATACTAATTGTCTAAGGATGTAGTATTTTTAGTATTTTTCAAAACTATTGGGGTTTTGTTCAAATTAAAAATGATTTAAGTAATGATTTTTTTGGTGTTTCTTATTAGTTGTCCGGATTGTATCTCGTTTTTTATTTTGTTATTAATATAACTTTCAGTTTTAGAAAAACAACCGTTGTTTTCTGTTATTAAAATGGTATAACAATGCAATATAATATCCGATACATCGATTTTAATACGTAGGAACACTCAATGATACATTAAAAATTAGTTCGAAAGGGAATTTGCAATAAAAATATAAACCCAGGTAGGTGTTTCTAATTAGATGACCACCACTGTATATCTATCAGTAGGTTTCTATTTTCATTCAAGGAGCGAAAACATATAATTGGTTTTAAGTTTCTTTTATAGTTGTTTATTTAGTAATTAAAACTGTTTGTTTTCCAAATAAAATAAAATAAATAGCGAGAATAACTAGTAACCCGTATGTTAATGTTAGTAACCAGTTTATAATGTTTAGCCAGTTTAGCAATCATCATATAGTTTTTACCGTTTGTGGTATGGATCTTCATAGTTCGGCATAAGAGTGATTGAAGATTCGCGTAGATATTTCTCAGTAAGTAGCCTAGAAAAAATAAACAATTTAATAACATCAGGTCTTCAGATTTTATAACGAATGCAAATAAGGCGTTTCAGTATTCTTCTTCTTCTTGTCGTGTCACTGATTCTTTCTTGGTCATTCGTCCTGTATTAGGTCAGTGACCAGGTTAAGGTATGATGGCCCTGAAAAGGGCTTAAGACCGTCAGTGTAGTGAAAGGATTAAAGTGCGCTAGAGGCTCATTTCAGGCACATGTCACATGTCTACGAATTTTTAGGTTTTAGGACATGCCGGTTCCCTCACGATGTTTTCCTTCACCGTTTGAGAGCAATAGCATAAATTTTCCAAATGGAAAATCCATTGGTGCACGACAGGTTCGAACCCACGACCTGTGGATCGGAAGTTGGGGCCACTACTACCGCTACACCAGTGCTCGAATTTCCGCTCCATTTCAATATTGAAGTACTATTTCTTACTTTCCATCGAACGCTTTGACCACTGTCACATCAAGCCCCAGAATATCGAAGCTCTTCATCATGAGGTTCTTCCTTTCCGTTCTCCTCTCCAGGTTGATAAGGTACACCTCATCAAGGCCATATTTGGTCTTCTTAGGGTACTTCATGAATTTCAACATGGAGGGGTCGATAGGCAGGTCTATCCCTCGACCTAGCGCTTCTAGCTTCACGTTGTCATTCTGGTCCACATCGGTGTTCAGCTCATCTTCTACGGGGATGGGCAGGAAACCGTAGATCTCATCGTTACACACTGTTTGGTTTATACCTAAAGATGGAAAGACGACCTAATTTGTTGAATTTAAGTCCGCTTCGCTTGGGTTTTTATTGCGGGCGGTGCGGGAGGTGCGCGCGTCTGCGCTTTGCGCTTATAAATAATAGACAGATTTTGGCTGCACGTAAGAACGCTTTGCACGGCTTTTTATTGCGGGCAGTGTGGGAGGTGCACGCGTCTGCATTTAGTTGAGCTTATAAACAATAAGTCGCCTCTTACGACATCCGCGGATAGAGATATGGAGCCTATTCTTTAGCCGGGACCACCACAGTCAGAAAAAAACTAGGGGATGGGCAGCAGCGTCCCTCATTTTAACAACGATAGCTCTTACTGCGCTCGCCAACCCGCATGCCCAGCGTGGTGAGTATGGGCACAATCCCCCCACATGATAAGGAATTTGCTCTGTCTGTGGGGGAGGCCATGTTCAGCAGTGAACGTCGTACGGCTGAAATGATGATGATAAACAATACTCATATTTTAGTTGCTCGTAAGAACTCATTGCATTGCCTTTTATTGTGGGCGGTGTGGGGGGTGCACGCGTCTGCATTTTGTTAGACTTAGGCTAAGGAATAGGCAGGATATGAATAGATTTAATATCATATATAAATATAAATAAATAAATAAATATTCCGGACATATCACACACGGTCAACTGATCCCAAACTAGGCATAGCCTGTACTATGGGTACCAGAGACTGATATACATAATAGATATATATTTAACACCCAGACACAGAACAAACATATGTGTTAGTCACAAATGTTTGTCTAGTGCGGGAATCGAACCCGCGACCTCTAGCGCAGAAGGCAGAGTTACTACCAACTGAGCTATGAGGCCATATGATACAAGATGACTATCAATATACTAATATTGTACTGATATGCCAATGTTACACACTGGTTGTCTTGACTCAAAACATTTGCATTACCGTGTCGCTTAGCGCTGAGTGCAAAAGTGATGATGTCATCGTGGGGACCGTCGTAATTTTTGACCTTTTGAGGGTCGTAGGTCAGCTGTTCAGAGTTCCCATACCGCAGGGATATGAGCACTGCTGAATGCACCATTGGGACATTGAAACATCCAACTTCCTTACGGCCAATGATTTCCTCGTAGTTTTTTGTCCTTTTGTAGTAGTAATCGTCTGTCATTCCAGCCCTAGAAAAAATAAAAAGTTAAATAACGTGCTGTTGATCTAATTACTTAAAACTTGAGATATTTTCCAGTGCACAGCAAGTGAATTCTGTCTGATGATGCCTCGAAACACGTGTTGAATTTTTATAAGAAGAAAGAATGAAAGAAAAACTATTTATTTGTCCTACAGCACACAACAAACCAACCTTGTTTGCTACCTTAGTTGTATAAAAATAAAAAAAAATAAAAAAAGCACAGGTTTCATCAGCATCATCATCATTTCAGCCGTACGACGTCCACTGCTGAACCCTCCCCCACAGACAGAGCGAATTCCTATCAAGAACAGGTTTACAATATTATATTGTTTCTAGGTAGGTAATATTAAACAAAAAGAAAAGAGTAAAAAGAAAAATATAAAAAGAAAAAAACAGACAAAGATATTCCTAGGTAGGTACACAAATAAGGTAGGTAGGTAGGAAGGTTAAAAATAGTAGGAATGTACATATGTATGTGTTGTGTGGGGCAAATAGGTTCAAGTCTCAGCATAAGCCTGCGGATTCACCAGAGATGTGCGAGGATGCGTAGCGAGGAATGTGTGTGACCCACACATTTTCACAGCACAGCAAGACATCCTCGCACGACACATTTCCATCGCACATCTCTGGTGGAAACGCAGCCCAAGCTGCACCAGACTTGTCCTTTAAGTTTACTTGTGTGGAATGTGGTTGTGCCCCATGCACGTAAGTACGCGGGCAATAGCGGGCGGTGTGGGACGTGCACGCGTAAGCATTTTGTTGAGCTTATTAATAATAAATTAGCGGAATAGTACCAGATATTTGTTTGTCTATTAAATGCATTAAAACTTGTATTGAAACAGTCATGCCCCATGCATCATAGCAGTATACTCTCTGACCAAAAGTTGGAATAGAGTCCGTCTGTCAGCAGCATAGGCGCGACAACATGGCGGTCTTTCTCCACCAGCAGTTTCAGTGTTCCTGGGTTCGTTAAAAACACATCAGCATCCAGCATCTGTAAGGGTTAAACGAGAAAAAGCAAAAACAACCCGTTTATTAGCGCAGATAAATATCTAATTATGTATATACAAGGTTATTCATAATGTGTATTCCATCCCGGCAGGGGCTTATTCTACAACAAATTGGCAATAAAGTTTGTTTTACGTATTTTGGAAATTCGACATTTTTCATTGAAAAAAACTCTATGCGAAAATCAGCTGTTTTGGGGTCAAATCAGGTCAAACTCAATGAATCAGCTACTTTAGGTAGCAATCTCGATTCCGAACATCTTGAACATTTAGTTATTAGTTCTAAAGATGATAAAAATACCAAAAACAGTTAATTTAAGAAATTTTGTGAATAAATATTTAAAAAAAAAAATGAAAAAAATGTTTTTTGTTTCGCTAGTGTTATTTCTTTTTGTTGATAGAATAACCCCCATTCGGGATGGTATACATGTTTTGAATCACTTTGTATACACACCACACTAATTGTTTTCTTATTTTTTTCTCAAACTCTTTCATTTTAGGTGTTGGTATATTATAGTTTTTGGACGAACGAATGAGACCTTCGGCATCATGATGGCTACAGCAGATTTATTGAGTTTGAACTAATTTGATCCCAAAAAAGAAGATTTTTGCGTAGAGTTTATTCAATGCAAAATTTCCAATTTACTAAAGTCATAGAACATGCCAAACGGGTGTAGAATAAGCCCCTTTCGGAAATATTTAAATGTTTCATTTTCTGATTTGCATGTGGAGTAGAAACTATAGATTACCTAGTAAAATCTAAAATCTTTGTAAAATTATATGAATGTTACTTGTAAAGAACTGTAATTACTGTAAACCTGACATGCCTATGTTATAACGAAATGGTCAATAAATGAATTGAATTGAATTGAATATAACTTACGAATATGTAATCGGCCCACGAATCCTTAGCCAGCTTCAACGCTTTTTCCCTTAACTTAATGATATGTCGGTATCTCTGCGGAGACCAATCTGTATAATGTTTTTGGTCATCGAATTTATGACCGCTAGACGAACGGTCTAATGTTAAGTGCAGTTTTTTGTACTTTGAAGAATGATTTTTCGACCACTCCTCGAGTATTTTCAGTGAGGAATCTTCATTGTAATCGCTGTAAATCCTAAAAAAAATGGGAGGTTTTATTCGATTTTCGTTGTGGCCTGGACTATAAGATAGAACCATCCATATCACCTACCCGTGGTTGAAGCAAGAGGCGACTAAGCGAAAAAGCTAAGGGATGGGCACCAGCATTATAACAACTATAGCTCTAGCGTTCGCAAACCCGCGTGCCCAGATTATGGTTACATTTGTTCCGCAGCGGGAGACGAACCCGTACCGCTTGCACGAACTTTCGGAATCGGGCCTCAGGGCCGTTACAAATATTGCTACTTATTATAAACATGCTTTATAGATTACACACATTACAGTTTATTTTAAACTTGCACATTAGTTGAAGCTATAAAACAGACTTCTGTCCTAAAATAAATTACATTTGCACATTTAATGATGTGTTACCTACTATTAGTTTAAGATTTGTGCGATTTTTTTTCCGGGTCTGGTCCGATTTATAATCACGCGCCGACGCGACGGTTCCGTAACCAAATAGGCACGTAATTCAATATTTTTTTTGATATTGCGAAATTTATATGTGAAAATGTCGAAACTAAATTACAGGCAAGGAAATAATATAAATACGTAATGTTTAAAATTATTTTTTCTCGAAAAATATGAATAAAACTCAAAAACTTCGATTCTTCTTATCTTTCATGGAAAACATAATAGAAGAATTTTTTTTACAGCTTTGTATCTTTAGTTTTTTATTTTAATTATTACATAGTTCAATTAGTTCTTCATTTGTGTCAAATTCCAAGTCTTATGATACCACATTCAACCTGGATTGAAATGTACAATCCTCACACAGACTTTGAAAATGAACAATCTCCTTGTAACAAGTTGGAAAAACAATTTTTATTTTTTGTTCAATTTGATTTATTTTTTACTGTTCTCAATTAAGCCGGCGAGGATGTGGTACAACAAGGGTACATTCGGTTATGGAGGGTCCTGATGACCCTGTCTTTATTATATAATATTTTTAAAGTATTTATTGACATTTTTTAACAAAGACTGGGAAGTTAACTTTAGAATTAGTTATTAATTGAAGGATTTTCATTAGGCGTATAAATGGATTTATTATTTCAATTATATGAAAAGTGTAATATTAATCAACTTAACCAAACAGGATAAATAAACTGTTATCAATTCTGTTAGACCACCTTCTGACACCATTATTATAATATTACATAAAAAGTAGTTGATTAAATAGGTACCTAACAATTATTATTTTTAGTTATCTGTAGTATGTTTGGCTAAGCAGTAACCATGCGGTAACATGCCCCTGTTTATGCAGAAATATTTATAAATTTTATTGTTTTGTGTGCCAGTAAAGCTCCTAGCTGCTCCTGGAGTGCAGTAGTGTGGCATCTTAAAGAGCACACTACTGTGGGACACCAGAGACGCCCAGGGAGGCCCGCGCCGACATTAGAGAGCTGCTGGCTTTCCTGGAGGACATCGGGTGGCTGAACTAGCAACCTCCAACCGTCGCACAAAAGGGGCTTATCAGCAGCATAGTTGCGGAAACCAGTCCACTCACCAAGCCACCATACAGCAGTATTATTAAAAGAACCTATAATTTAGTCTTGCGCGAATGTACCTACCGGCCTTAGAGAATCATCCGGCCTTTATGAAATAGTTACAAGAGTTCAATGAACCCATTTAACCTAATTTCACGCGAGATCATTCACACGGCAAAACGAATTCATGTGTTAAAATTTAATAAAGGCTCACCAAATATACAGCCTGTCCCTAGGGTAATCCAGTTGCTGGAGGCAGGTGAGGAAATAAGGCAGCGAAGGTTCTTTATTCCGAACGAGAATCGAGATACCGACAGTCGGCCACTTGTAGGTATCTTTGTATAGATCAGCACAGTAGTACTGCTCTAGTAACGCAGCTATGTACAGAACGAGTAGTGTCTTGGGTAGCCTCATTTCGCGAAATTCAGTACCTGCACAGAAATTCTGAAACGGCTGTGGACGTGAATAAAAAATCACAACAAAAAATTTCAGCGAATCGATCGACCAATGGCTTTCAAAGAACTGTCAAGCAAGCTGACTGTCGTCTATCTTTCTATGTGTCAGTCATTCAACCGTCATGGGGCTGTCAAATATGTATATATATATTTTTTTTTTGAAGTTTTTCCCCTTTCGGGATGGCTATGGCATCTAGGCCTTACCGCCAAGTCTTACGTGTATTTTATCTTGTTTAATTTGTTTATCTTCCTTAATTTTCTTACGTTAGTCATGGTCAAGTCACCGTCTAGTCAAGTCAAGATCAGTTTTAGTAAGATATGATGGTGGCTATTTTACTAAAACTTCGAGGGACCTCTAGGCGCCAACTCGAAAAATGACGATACACGCTATCATTCTATTTCACTTCACTTGTGCGGTTTACTCAAACAATATTACGCAAAACACCACCATAATTACACAATATTATTCAATTTAACACTAATTTTGTAAAATAAATTGAGAGCACAACATCACTTCGCAAATTCCCGCCAAAAAGTCTCAAAATAATAAACAAAATCAGCAGTGGCTCCATATTCTATGGGCAGAATTGTACACAGATGCCTAGTCTAGAGTCCTTCTAAGAAAGAAGTCCCGCGGAAATTGGCGGAACTAAAAAGTTACAATGGTAAAATTCCGTTGTACGAAGACTACAGCGCCCCATAAAGGAGACTTCTTTAGTGTAAAGGACTCTACGGCCAGAATGCGTTATTTTTTTTTATTTTTCCCTTTCGGGCTGGCTGGCCCAATCTTAATACTACTTATCATCATCCTTGATTTAAGTAATCATTCCATTTTTTAGTAATGGTCAAGTCACCGTCAATTCCTGTTTGTAAGATATGATGATGGCCATAAAAATAACCGTAAGACATGGATTATTAAGACTCACATGTAATGTATGTCCTGCCTAAGTCGAAAAGGTTTTTAAAATGAAAATTAGGATTTAATTAGATAATCCATTTATTCAAAATAATACTATGGCAGGTTCAAAGACACCTAAAACTATTGTAAATAAATTAAAATTCACAAGTATAGTAATTATATTTTTTTATAAGCCTCTAGTTTATTTGTATAAAAAAAAAGGAAGAAACAGATTGGAAGTCCCAAAGATTTTCACACAGATAGGAAGTGGCTCGAAAATCATATATTTATATTGTCACGATTACGGCGTGATTAAACAACAAACATCTAAACATCCAATCATCCTCACAAACTATCGCATTTATATATTATAGTAGGTTGCAAAGCTCTCAATCTTCCACATGAACCATAGTAGTGTTCTCCACAAAAATTGTATCAGATTTTCTGGTCTCTGACTGTGGGATACAGAATGGAGGTGGGTGCGACCAGAAGCCATTCTCGGTGCAAACTATGGAGGATTCTCCCAGGATATGGAAGTTTTCATCGCACGCGTAAATCATCAGATCGCCGACAGCGAACTTTCCGCTTTTCGAAGGCTCCGTTAGGAGTTTTCCGTTTTCGGGCACCAGCGGGTCTGGGCAGTAGATAGCTGCGGAAATTGAATAAGAATTTTATCGAGAAGCTTCTTGAACGCTACAGGAAAATTACAATGAACTTGGGTCTACCAGCATGTCCTAGATCCTAAAAATTCGAAGACATTCTGACATGTGCACGAACGGAGCCTCTAGGAGGCGCACTTTAATCCTTTCCACACCCATCGACGGTCGTAGGCCCTTTTCAGGGCCTTCATACCAACCGGGTCAACCTGATTACTGACCAAGGATGACCAAGAAAGAATCAGTGACACGACAAGAAGATTGCCTCGCCGAGCACTGAACAGAAAATTGCATTAATCTACGTAGCATTTGAGGATGGCACTCACGGATGCAGACGGGCGCGTCGCCGGACCAGCGGCCGTCCACCTCGCACTCCAGCCCCGGGGCGCCCACCAGCCGGTACCCCCACGAGCACTGGAACACCGCGCGGCCGCCCCACGACGAGTTGTACTCCACCACGGAGAGGTGGGGGCCCAATGAGCCCAGCACCGGGCAGAACGTCTCCACGCACGTCGGCGGTGGGGCGGACCAGCGACCTGCAATCACAACTTTTTGAGAAAATCTTTGGGATATTATCCTATCTTACTTCCTACTATCCTATCCTATAGGTCGCGTCACGTAAAAAGAACGCTGGTGGTCAAGCTGCTCAATGGCGATTTATCGGTCTATCTGGTGGTATGAGGTGGGAAAAGCAAAGATCGACTGACGAACCAATGGCGCACCGGCAAGCATGCGGGGCGTGACCCGCCCTCCCCGCACCGCACGCAAGTTTTACCAATCGCGTTTCTGTCTTGGATTTAGGTAAATAAAATGCTCAAGTTATCTTTGTCATAAAAATCAAAACTGTGCGTTTTGCGGTTATTTAGAAAAAACAGTTCAAAAATCATAAACGAATTTAACCCTCACCTTAAAGTAGAGCTACGGTCACATTTGGGATCTGTCGGTCTCAGCTCCATACTGAGGTAGTAAAATTATCGATAAATTAAATGAATCGATATGGTTTTCAAACATCGGTGAATCGAATGCACTTATTGTGAAGAAATAAAATATCATCAATTGTTTAAAAAGCACTTATGCTCATGTAGAGTAATTTTATTCGATTTAATCCCATTATCATTATGTGCTTTTTAAAGAATTGATTTTATTTTAAAACAACATTGTGAAGGTTGCGGGAAGTTGGTGGATGGAGAAGGCTGAAGACCATTCGTCGTGGAACTCTTTCGGAGAGGCCTATGTCCAGCATAGGACTTCTACAAACTGATGATGATGACAGAGTTTTCGCTAGCACATAGCTTGGGACCTCTTGATGATGATGTGTATTGTACTCACCATCCCCCATACAAGTGAGGATCGAATCTCCACTGAGATGGAAGCCGAGCTGGCAGCTGTAGTGGGTAGTGTGGCCCAGCCGTGAGCCCTGACTGTGTTGCCGCAAGTGTGGCCCCCCCGCACTCAGCTCAGGGCACACTACATCTGAAAAACAAACAAAATATACAGGGTGGAATTTTGTAATGCCACCTGGAGGAAAAGTACTCTTAATGCTGTTGATAGAACACTTAACTAAATGAAAACAATCCTTTATTTTTGAAAAGAATGCAAGCTGTATTCAATGATTTTAGGTAAAAAATTTATACTGAGAAAATGTTACCAACGACCCGAATATTGTCTTGTCATCGGTTCTGTACATGTATGCAATGTTTCAGCTCAATCACTACACCCTAAAAAGTTACCTTACAAACCCTAACACCCTATCGCAACCCCCATTTAAGGGTAATTTCTGATAATATCCTACTAATATTATAAATGCGAAGGTTTCTAAGGGTGTTTGGATGTTTGTTGTTCAATCACGCCGTAACTGCTCTACCGATTTCGTTGAAACTTGCAATAGATAAAGTTCTTTACCTAGAATAGCATATAGGCTACTATTTGACTGCCTCATAGCTCAGTTGGTCACTCTGCCTTCTGCGCTAGAGGTCGCGGGCTCGATACCCGCACTGGACAAAAATTTGTGTGACTAACACAGATGTTTGTTCTGTAGCTGGGTGTTAAATATATATCTATTATGTATATCAGTCTCTGGTACCCATAGTACAGGCTATGCCTAGTTTGGGCTCAGTTGACCGTGTGTGATATGTCCGGAATATTTATTTATTTCATTTATTTATGTAGGTACCACGAGAGAATAGCCGCGGGCACAAGCTAGTACATCAAGCCTTTTGAACAAACAGACAAATTATCTTTGTCCTTTTTATTTGTTAGTAGGTACCTATTTGAAAATGTTATTATTTTATTATGTTCTAATAACCTATGTGCCTATTTTAAAATATTATTTTTAGTATCTGTTGAATAAATTTAGTTTATTTCTTTCTTTCTTTCTTTACATAAAAATGCGCAAACTCACTAACAACTCTAATGTAGATTGTGTTGGTAGTTCCGTTCGGTGTAGTGCACGTGTATTGGTCGCTGTTCCGAACTGACATCTTGGAGAGAGTGAGACGGTAGTGCGAGTCCTTCTCTCCTTCCTCGGTGGACCAGGCTGGAAAGAGATAGAGATATGAATCAATAAATAAAAATACTTTATTATGCAGCAAAGAGCAAAATAAAAGATATATTTGTTAAGATACGGCTAGGGAGATACACACTAGGTACACACTATACATCACACACTCTATAAAGACACACACGACACCGCTCCGGTACACTACACACACACACACACACACAAACACATGCACATTTATGCGATTAGGTAAATCATATTTTGTTAATTTCGTAATAAGTATATTAGTATAGTTCTTCTTCTTCTTGTCGTGTCATTGATTCTTTCATGGTCATCCTGTATTATGTTAGTGACCATGTTGAGGTATGGTGGCCTAAGACCGTCGATGAAAGAATCAGTGTTTTGAAAGGATTAAAGTGCGCCTCTTAAGGCTCCTTTCGTGCACAAAAAAAATGTGTTAAAATGAAAAAAAAAAGTGTTGTGTATAGTTACAGTATAGTAGTATAGGTAGTAGTTATAATTAGTTTTTATTTTTCTTACTGTATTTTTATATATATTTTCTTACACTATAGTTAACCTAGGTACGTAGCATACTCGCACAATGTTACTTTTAAGCGAGTGGAATACAAAATGTGGATTCAAATTGGTTCAAGTACGACATATATACATCTAGCCTATATTAAACGATAAGTAAACTGTAAGTAAAAAGTAAAGTAAAAGTAAAGTAAAAAGTTTTTATTGCTGTAACCAAATTTTACAAATATTTAAATCTAGGTTGAGACCTTCCTTTAAGTAAATATATACTTGTGTTAGAAGGCCCCGCTCTTCCATATCCATATTATTAGGTTACATAAAGGTACTTAATAAGTAACGTCCAGCTAAAGGTGAGTATTTGTGGGTGGATGTGTATGCGGGTGTGCTCGCGCGCCTACGCGAGTGTGTGTGTGTAGAGGTGAGTGGGTGGGTGTGTGGATGTGTTTAGAAGTGTGTGGGTGGGTGTGTATGTGAGAATATGTGTTGGGTGTAGGTGTATGTGAGTTCTAACTGTGAATCCTAGATTACTGAAATAAATAAATAAAGATTGCTCATTGTACAAGTGCTATTTACAGACCACAGAAAAGAGGGGACTCTTCTAACACAGGTTATTACAACCTAACAGAAGAGCTCCCACCCCAAATAATTTGTTTATCTTGTAATGACAACAAAAAGATATTTTTTTGTGTGTATTAGAACACTCACCGGAATGATAGTGACCTATTGACTGAGTCCACGTCCACAGCGGATCGCCCAGCAGCCGCGACGAAACGCAATCAATGCGTACGCTGCTGTCTGGAAACACGTAGAGATCGCCCGACGGCTCCACTGTCGCTGAACCGGTGAGGATCGAATACTGGATCGAAGGTGGCGCGTCTCCTGATGACCAAAAACAGCCAAACTATTACGAAATACGAACCTATTCCTAAATCGGAACGAACCAAAACGTTATAGTAATCGAACACGAGATTCAGCAATCTTCTGGAATGTTCTAGTTATAGCTCGATACGTTACAGCTCAGAAGGGTACTTATGTATAAGAAACAGCGAGCCTATTTTTTTTTTAATTCAAAATAGGCTAACGTTTGACCACAATCTCACCTGATGTTAAGTAATGATGTGGTCTACGGTGTAGCACGATTGCCTAGAAGAAACCTATTTACGTTTGCACCAATATATTGTTAGCGAATAATTTTAAACATAACAAGCGATATTATAGTTACTTAATTGAACACGTGGCGAATTCTTATTAAGCTTGCTGAATCATATGAGGAGTGAGAAGAACGCTTACCTTCACAACGTAGGATAATTTATAGAGTGAGAGTATGAAAACTTATAAGATGAACTAATGGTCAAATTTACTTAAAAATAAAACCCGTGATGAGCTCAAACCCTTGATTGTAACACGAATAACATTCCAAAACTTGAATTTAAAAATACACTACTTGTGAACGATGTACTAACTCCTGGACTGCGGTAATTCCGGACACAATAGAAAATCTATTGTATCGTCCTGATCTGTGTTTAAGTAGACAAGAGGTTAAGACTGTATTCCTACCACTTAAGAGGATAAATCAATCATAATAAATTGTCGAGTGGGCAGAGTGAAGAAAGTGACAGCGCTATGTACTATAATTGAATGCGGTAAGAGATAGCAAGCGTTAGAAGGCGCTCGAAAGTAATCGACGTGAGCGACATATAAGAAAATATCGATTATCTCAAAAACTATCTATTTTTTTAAAAAAGTAGCTTGGATTTAGGTACCCAATGCTATTGTCTAACACAATATTTAAAAAAAAGTTATTTTTGTTAGATAGCTCAGAGTATTTTCGAAAAAACTGTTGCTGAGGACCCAACTTTAAAAAATAAATCTATCGAGAAAAGTTTTACCAATCGCGTTTCTGTCTTGGATTTACGTAAATAAAATGCTCAAGTTATCTTTGTCATAAAAATCAAAACTGTGCGTTTTGCGGTTATTGAGAAAAAACAATTCAATAATCATAAAATAATTAAACCCTCACCTTAACTAGAACGCGTTCCATTCTAGTAATCTAGTACATTTAGTTCAGATACAGAAAAAAACTTCGGGCCCAGCAAGGTATCAATAAACATAGGTTTTAAAAGACAAACAATATTACGAGGTTTTCGATTGAAAACATTGATCGAAAGATATAATGAGAGAGCTACAGACATTGCGTTATAGTTTCGTATAACACATTTTTCTTTGACTACGTAACATAACATATCAGTGTTTCCACTTTTAGGGATTTCGCCCTTTTTTAGGGCGAAACTAGTTATTTCATGTACTACTTAGGGCTTTTCTTATTGCAATAGGGATTTAGGGAATTTTAGGGCAAAAATAACTTGATATGGTAATGCTGTTTATTCTATGCTCTATAGCACTACCTATTATGGGATTCCACAAATTAGTTACGTATCCCGACCAAAAGTTGGTTTACCTTTTGTATAGTACCTTTGTTCTCAAGGACATCAGAAATAGTAACACGACAAAATGATTATTTTCTTTTTTTTTCTTATATTTACTGGAGTAAGATACTAAGCTGAAATATCATTTTAGCATATTTTGTTCCATAGAAAACCTTGAAGTTGAAAAACGTTGATAAAACTTGGGGTTCCATCTTCAAACACTGAAGTAAAGAAAGATTTCACAGCGTCTTAAAAAATATTGACAAAAGAAACAAGATGACTAATGAAACCCTCAACGGAGTAGGTACTCCACAATATGTTAGGAATGCTAGCAACTACTCAATTTTGGAACATATTACATAGTTCCATGATCAATGCCGCGAAAACCTGCAAAAACACTGATTCGGCGTCTGACTCTTTCAATAAATGATATATTATGTTAAATTTGCGCATTTAAACATGCAAAAAAATAAGATTTGCTCTTTTTTATACTTAATGCGCCCTAAATTAGGGAATTTCAGAAAATAAATAGGGATTTTTAGGGCTATTTTCCAAAGAAATTATGGCATAACCAAAATATGAAGTGGAAACACTGTAACATAATTAGATCGTAATTATCTAATGTACTAGATATCCGCGAACTAGTACATTTAGCACGACATAACTTTTCCATACCTACCGAGCATGAATAAGGGCATAACAATAATAGCGTGCAATCAGATCCAACTGACACACCTGCTCCAAAAACAGGGACAAAATATTTGTATGATCTGCATCGACCGCTTGCGTAGCAGAAATCCTTATGATTTCTACAAAACGCTTCGTTGGCGCGATCTAGAAAAAGTACCGTTTTACTAACGCCATCTAGTATTGTAATTTGAACTAGAATTTGCAAGGGTCATGAGAATTTCAAATATTAACCCACCGTAAACTAAAAAAGTATTTAAATCATTGATGATTAATGAGTTTTAGGGCTGATTTTTTTTATGTACCTAATAAAATCAACTCAGGAAACGATCAATTGGTTGACTCTAGGTATGTGCTCGACCAGTGTTGAGCCAGTTTTAAGGTTGTAAGTATAATGTCTTGTTCTTTCGATTTGTAAATGACAAATAACAGTATAGGTACCAAGTTAATAAAATCAAATGTACATAACATGTATACTATCCCGAAAGGTCCTTATTCTACAACCAATTGACAATAATGTTTGGTCAACGACTTTGGGACAGTTATTAAAATACAATTTTAATAGAAAAAAAAACAGAAAAAATCCGTTCAAAAGCAATGAACAGTTTCAAGCACCAATCTTTATTTCAAATTTCCCGTACGTTTAATTTAAAAAGGTTAAAGAAACTTGATTTGAAAAGGTTATGATAAATCCGTTTTTTTAATGTGTGTGATGTTTTTTTTATCTAATTTTCATTCTTTCTTTGATAGAAAAGCACATTTGGGGATTTTATAAATTACCTTGTATTTTTTTATTTTTTTTTATCTTACACGGAGGCAAACAGGCCTACGGCCCTCCTGATGGTAAGTGGTTACCGTCGCCTATTGACATCAGCAACACCTGGAGCATTGCTAATGCGTTGCCTGCCGAACCCCTCCCCTAAAGAGCTCTGGCAACCTTACTCACCGCAGGATATGTAGAGAACGAGAGATCTGCAGCCGTGACTTCCTAGTGAGAGCAAATTCAAGGATGCTTCTCATGCGACACTGGTTCTTTCTTGGCGTACTTACCAGTAAAGTTCGTGACGATGGTAGTGGGCACACACTCCGGGAACTTAGGCGTCCAGTCGCCATTCTCACAACGCAGCACGCCCTCGCCTTTTAGCTTGTAAAGTCCAAAGTGGACGCAGCGCGCAACTATGACCGAGCCGTGAGAGAATGACGTCTCCTTCTGGAAATTGTATTAATAATCAAATCAAAAGTGTTTTATTCGGACAATAGGAGGGTACAATCCATTTTCAATTCAATTTATTTAATTTATCAGACATGTCATCCATTTTGTAAGTAAAAATAATAAAAAGAAAACTTATAAAATATGTTAGTAAGGACAAAATTATAAACAATAAAAATTAAAAACATCATTGAGTGACCAACTGTGCGACAGGCTGGTGTTTTGAAAGCCAGTGGCCTATGATGCCGGAACCATAGTAAAACTATCTGCTACTAACTAACTATACGATCGCGTAGAAGTCATCGACTTGAGAATCAGCAAACATACCAGATGCGCTACAGTACCCTAAAGCCGTTGTTGTACTGGACTCGTAGAGCGTTGTAAGACTTCAGCGTGTGGCGGACCCACACATTTTGTTAGTTGGTTATCTATTTAGAGCTATTGTTAGTGAGAATGAAAGTAACATTATGAAAAATTTGAGTCATTTTGCGCTAGTAGGTTCACAGGTTGGTCACCCTACGCACAAAATGACTCCAAATAGGAAAGGCAACTGTTTTTAGGATGCTGTTGTCGCTGCCTCGAACCCTGCTCATCAGAGATGCGGTCTTTTTCCGGATTATGGCATGAAAGCCATCCGTCCCGTCCTGTGGTGCAATTGTGTAAGCGTAATGGCAATGAAGTTCGTAACTTTGAGGGAAATTTTAACAATCTTAGCCACTTTCAAAACGTTCCAAACTTGACAAAGGAAAACTTCAAGACCTTAGCTTCTTCCTTTTCATGTTTGAAAAACTTTAGATGTCACTATAATTGATAAAATCATCCTTATAATTGCGATCTTCATTACCATTTCGCTTACGCAATACCCTGGCTGGTCTGTGCAAACATCTCTGAGGCACTACAAGTACCACATTATTTTATTAAACACTTACCCTGTAGTTACGAAACTGGGTTTTAGATCTAACTAAACCCTAAGATTTTGTGACGTGTCAATTCATACATTTGCTTTATGTCACAACTAGCTTCCGCCCGCGCCTTAGCTCGCGTGGTACCGACATAAAAAGTAGCCTAGGTATATGAAATTTATTATAGATAAATACATCTGCCCCTATTTAATCATATCCAGTCCACTCCATCCAAAGGTTGTCTGGTAGAGATCGCTACTTCAGCGATAAGGCCGCCCATTGTTCATCACATAGTTTAATTTTTATTGTTTTTTGTTAATGTTTGTACTTTTTGTGGTGTGCAATAAAGCAATTTTCTATCTTCTATCTATCTATCTTTCTATATGCTATTCCAGACCCTAATCTACCTCTGAACCAAGTTTCATCCAAATCCGTTGGGCCGTTTAGCCGTGATTGAACCAAAAACATCTAAACCTCCAAACATCCTCAGAAACTTTCGCATTTTTTTCATTTCATTTCATTTATTCATGCTCCATGAACATATTCAGCTTAGATGGTATTATTTAGCTTAAAGTAGGTAAGTATATAGACCCTGTAAGGGCGCTGCAAGTCTTGAAGTCATATATTTTACAAAAAATTATACTTTAATTATTACAATTATCTAGAACATTTGTCAATTAGAAGGTATGTCAAAATTAAATTAAATTACGCACTTGATATAAAATATTAAGTATGGAGGCGTCAGAACTTAGCTTTTTATAGTTTATTTATAATATTAGTATTATATTATTCTTTTTTATTTTATTTATTTATTATATTTAACATTGCCATAACAGTTTGCACCAAAGCGACAATGAAAAGCCTACAAAAATATCTACTTTGTAAACTACACAATATTTTGTGTCATACTCAAAAATCGTATGACCATATCTGTGAATTTCGTCAAACTCATATTGAATATAACAATATCCTCGGCGACACATAGGCTGTTGATTACGCGGAGGGCTCGCGTGAATGGACCTAGTAGGATGTCAAATGTATGACGGCACGAGTCTCTTCTTGGAAATTGTATTAAGTATTATGTACCTGCCACACATTTTATTAAACAACTTATATGGTAATCGGTAACTTACAGCGATCGTAGAGTTTTTGAATGATATTGCCAGCAAGGGATAGTCGTGGCGGTACTGACATTCCCGGAGCACTGGCTGGAACCGGCCATCTGAAAATAAGATGATCTGTATATATAAAAGAACAAGGCCTGATTCCACGATCAACGCACAGCCCAAACCGCTGAAGCTATAAAGCTGAAATTTGGACAGTAGCTGCCTTATATGTCAAGCACATCCACTAAGGAGGGATTTTCAAAATATCAGCTCCTACGAGGGTGAAAAGGGGTTAAAACGTTTGTATGAAAAATCGTATTCCTTGAACCTAAAGATTTGAAACTAACTAAAAATAATGAATGATAGAAATAAGGAAAAACTGTATTTTTAGATTTTCAAAACTACCCCTTGAAAGGGTGTAATGAGATGTCAAAGTTTGTATTGGAGAATCTTAACGCATGGAGAGATTTATCTGAAAATTGGTACAAATACTCATAAAGTCAAATAATGAAATACGTATTGAAGGGTTTTTGAAAACTGCCCCTTTTTATCAAGATACCACGCGAGCAAAGCCGAGGGCGTACGCTAGTTTTTTTATAAAAAAAATAATAGGTTAGCGTTGTCATGTAAATAATTGTGATTTGATTTTGTAGGTATTTGTTTTATTTTTATCTTTTGGACATGTTGACAAATAACTACTCTATTGCATTAGGTTTATCCTGTAATGATAGATGTATCCAACTCGGATGGGCAGCGTTTGGGAAACTTCGTCATATCTTCTCGTCGCAGATACCGCAGAGCCTCAAGACGAAAGTCGACAATCAGTGCATGTTGCCAGTGATGACTTATGGCACTGAGACTTAGTCGTTAACTATAGGCCTCATACACAAGCTCAAAGTCGCGCAACGGGCTATGGAGAGAGCTATGCTTGGAGTTTCACTACGTGATAAGATCCGAAATGAGGAAATCCGTAGAAGAACTAAGGTCTCATATCTCTCAGAATTAGCAAGTTGAAGTGGCAGTGGGCAGGCCATATAGGTCGCAGAACCGACAACCGTTGGGGAGTAAAGGTTCTCGAATGGCGACCACGAACCGGGCGACGCAGTGTTGGAAGGCCCCGATGGACCGACGACATTGTGAAGGTTGCGGGAAGTCGGTGGATGGAGAAGGCTCAAGACCGTTCGTCATGGAACTCTTGGGGGAGGCGTATGTCCAGCAGTGGACTTCTACAGGCTGATGATGATGATGATAGATGTATTGTATGAATAAATAAATAAATGTCATGAGTAGGGAAGAATGTCATGTGACAAGAAGATTGTTAAATATGAATGAGGATGGATGTAGAGAGGTAGGCCAAAGAAAAGATGGATGGACTGTGTGAAAGTGGATATGGGTAGGAAAGTAGTGAGTGCTGAGATGACGACTGGTGGGAAATGGAAGAAGAATACATGTTATGCCTTATTAGGCTGTTTTAGGTAGCGGTCTTGATGATTAACTTTTTGTTTGTTTAATAATTACCTAGTTTTAAAGAGGGTAAAGGGTTGAATTAAAAATATATATATATGGAGTATTAGCCTGCAGCCGCAACTTCGTTTGCGTGGCACCTTGATACATACATACATAAAATCACGCCTATTTCCCAGAGGGGTAGGCAGAGAACGCGACTTTCCACTTGCTACGATCCTGACATAGCTCTTTTGCTTCATTCAGTCTCATCAAATTCCTCATATATGCTCGTCGGTTTAGGGTACTCTTGACCTGGCCTTTTTCCAAAACGTCACCGATTTGGTCACTAAACGTACGCCTAGATAAAAAGCAGCCTATATGCTATTCTAAGTAAAGAACTCAATCTTTTGCAAGTTTTATAGAAATCAATCAATGTGGCTCAAACCTTAAACGGTCAACGTAATAAACTTTAAGGCGCGATTGAGCCACAGACATCCAAACATCCTCACAAACTTTCGCATTTATAATATTAGTAGGATAAAACTTACCTACATGCTCCCTGCTGCTTAGAAAGTACTACTACTGAAGTGGTATCTACAGCAGACAAACTACCCCTTACTTGGAGTGTTGGAACATAGCGGTCCAACCCAATTGCCATCAATACATTTTATTTTGCAGATAAGCCTTTCGTTCAATGGGCCGATTATTCCAGGGAACTTCACCTGAAAATTACCAAATAATAAATGAAATATTTTTTATCTTTTTATCTATTACTAGCAGCCAAAGACGGTCAGATGACATAAAAAAAAATTACTGGCCCACTTTGGTCAAGACTGGCAGGAGATAGGGAGGGATGGAAAAAGCTAGAAGAGGCCTTCATGTATTAATAAAAAATAAAATAGCCTTTATTTCATGTACAATAATCATTACAATTTCATAAATTAAAACAATTACATACTTCAATATTAATTTTCCATTTATAAATAAAATCCTGCATGCAAATAATTAGGTTACTTAGGTTTTAGTACCCTCTAGCGTAGGCCTCCCCTATATCTTTCCATAGATTCCGATCTCTGGCCTTTGTGTCATAGACATGCTAGATAATAAGTTGATTAATATTTAATTTTGTGCGATAATACCATGTAAACAGTGTGTAGCAATATAGGCTTTGAAATTAAATTGAGCAGGTGCCTGCCAGCTTCGAACACACATTTCTCAGATAAAAGTAGCCTACAGCTCCTAACTCCATAATCAGATCAGCTCAGCGTCACCATAATATTGTATTTTCTACAGATCTCTATAATATATGCACAGCTCAATCACTAAAATGTTGCCCCACAAACTGTCAAAACCTTTTTTTCTTTGTTTATCTACAATCAGCCAGTCAGCTATAAGCAGAGCACCACCTTAACACAATTTTTTTTGATGTTTGAATAGTTTATTCTGCTATTTGGGGCAAAAACAAATCTAGGATAATAAAAATCTGTCCACCCATTTTTGAGTTATAAATGGTGTAACTAACCAGGCTTTGTTTTATATTTATAGAAGAATTTTAATGTATGTACACTAATGAATGCTAGTGCTCTCAAACGTTGAAGGAAAACATTGAAGGTAATTCTAATCGGGGGTGGTTAGACCTGCACTGACTTCCCGCTGTGGGGTGTTTTGTGCATTGTCCCCCTATGCTAACCCTACCCCAGCCAGCCCAGCTCCTTAAAATAGCGAAGCAGGACTTTGGGTCGTTGGTAACATTCTCTCAGTATCCCTGTATGCGGCGGTGTCTGGGAGCCGCTTCCGATCACGGCCCGCAGACCCGATGTGGTCCTGGCCTTTTCCGTAGCTGTACAGTGCAAAATTATGTGCTCTACTGTTTCTTCTCCCTGTAGGCAGCCCCGACATAATCCGCTGTCAGTAGCCCCTGTCTTGTACAGGTGATGGTATAATTCACAGTGCCAGTTTAACTTACCTCAGATATCTTCGAGAAATCTATTCTAAATCTTGTGATGTCCAATTTATCATCCTCGCTGGTAACATCTGGCAATGAGCATTTATATTCAACTGAAATAAAGATACAGTTAGTTAGATTGTTAAAGGTACATAATAGATCAGAAAAGTCAAGCCACCTTTAGTTTTGTTTTTTGTATTCCGGTCATATCACACACGGTCAACTGATCCCAAACTAGGCATAGCCTGTCCTATGGGTACCAGAGACTGATATACTTATTAGATAAATATTTAACATCCAGACACAAAACAAACATCTGTGGTAATAACACAAATGTTTGTCCAGTGCGGGAATCGAACCCACAACTTCTAGCGCAGAAGGCAGATTTACTACCAACTGAGCTATGAGTTAGGTCGCCGAATGGATAGGTGACCGCTAGTGGTATTAGCAACAGATGAAAGGAAGCACAAAAAAATAATTTTAGGTTCAGTGTGGGCTGTTTGTTTACAATTGTAAATACAAATCAGCTCCGTAGCAGCTGAACAGATTTTCATGGAATTTGAAATAGCGATAGCATGAACCCTGAGGACATCGAAAACATTAGTCCAACTGGATCAATGAAATATAAAAACATTTTGTAAATATGTATGAAAAACATTTTGTAAATATCCTAAGCATTGAGAATTTCAAAAAAGTTATTTTTATTCAATGTTGGAGATAAAAACTTACTTTCCGAATAACCCGTCTCAATTTCACATAAATAAAGCGGTGTAAACAATAGGATACACAGACACTCCGCGCGACGCATGATACCTAATTTATTTTGCAAATTCTCGCCGTAACCTGCCGTATTATTTTATTTAGTGTCGGGCTAAAAATCCCTTTTTTTACGATAAACTTTTCATCGACGGATTTCGATTACTTTGGCAAATTAATTCTCACCCGCCTGGAAAACTGGACTGAATCAAGTCCCTCCCTTGTCAACTCAAGTCAAGGGAGCGAGCCACAGACTAGGAAGATAGAGAAAAATTGCTTTATTTTTAATTTTTGCACCCTGTATTCCAGTTTTTATCTGTTTAGTTGAGCTCAATTATTTTTAACGCATGCTGTGGCATCCTTTAGTGGTACGCATGTCCATTGTATTGATTCTTACAATGTATTGTGTTATCAGTATCACTGTTTTATACCCTAAATAAATAGAGCGAGGAGCGAGCAGTACAGTACAACGCTGCAAAAAAAACAATAATTTAGATCCCAAGTGTCACTGTCAAACAAAACATGAAGGGAGTTGCGACTTGCGTTCATGAAGGTTGCGTTCAGTAGATAAGCTCAACCACGCGCGCATTTCAAAATCAGCTGGCATGTTTGTGTAGGTAGCACAGAGTACTTTTGTATACATATACCGGTAGGTAGGTCGTGCTTGCTTGTCGTGTAACTGTTTCTTTCTTGGTCGTTCTGCACTAACCAGTGATTGAGGTATGGTGGCCGGAAAGGATTCACGACGGGCGGTATGGTGAAGGTGCGCCTCTTAAGAGGCTCCTTTCTCCCACAGACCTTACTAGGTAGTATTAATTTGAAGTTGATACCTTTTCCCGTTTCTGAGAAAAAGTGTCTTGACAGACGGACAGACAGACGGACAAGTGATCCTATAAGGGTTCCGTTTTTCCAAACGAAGTACGGAACCCTAATAACGTACAAACTTAGGTACTTATTTGATATTATGTAGAAAATACCTATTTAGTAGATAGTTGGCGATTGTGAAAGGAACTACTGAAATAAAATACTTTGTAAGTTTGTAGATACTGGTATTTATTTTTAAACTGGTTAGGTTAGATGGTACCTACCTAATTGGTACATTGATAGGTAGTACAAGTGCTTACCTAGGTCACCACCTATGTCCTTTAAACATTAATAGCATAGACAATAAGAGTAGAGTTCACACTAGAATAACTACAAAACTTTAGTTCAAAATACCTCTAGTCTGCCATAATTTGCTTATCTCTGGCTAAATTGTAACTAATCAGTCTTACATTTAGGCACCGCAAATCACAATATTAAAGCAATAGTGTTTACACAGAAATAATGTAAAATAGCTATGCAGTAATTATAATCATAAGATCCATAATTAAATAACGTCAAAAATGCATTCCTATAGTTAAATTAATGAAAACTTATATTATACCAAGGTATAACACCAATATTATTACATAATGAACAACATTAACCTACTTATTTAACTTAATTAAAATCACTCATAGCTCTTGTTAAAAAAGTTACTAAAGCATTCATTAGTTAGTGTTCAAACGGCGTGCTATATGCCATTTTAAATTTATTCCATAATGATTCTTATCTAAAATTGAGTTTCATTAGTAGACGTAAGTAAAAAAAAAAGTCAAAAGGCATTTATTTCAATAAAATCACTAGGATCACTTTGAAACGTCTTAGAAACTAGGTGAGGCTATGCCTGTTCCTCGAGACCAAGCCTTTCTAGGCTTGATTCTTCTGAATCAGGCAACAAACACGGCTTGATGCCTATCATTTTTTTCGATGATCACAAAATGGAATTTAAAGCTTCAGTGTGGTGCCGATCGAACTAGGTGAGGCTCAAAAGAAAAGTAACCTAATTTATAATCCCTATA
This sequence comes from Anticlea derivata, assembly GCA_947579855.1. Lineage (NCBI taxonomy): Eukaryota > Metazoa > Arthropoda > Insecta > Lepidoptera > Geometridae > Anticlea > Anticlea derivata. Next base: position 13,331,344 of record OX388257.1, on the reverse strand, counting down.
TAAGAGCTTATAAAAATGTGAAAAAATAATCATTATTGAAATAAATTTTAAACATAAATTAGGTCATTATCGCACGCGTCGTTTGAACACGGCTTTAGACATTAATGTATGACTATTCGAGAATCAGTGAGTTACCTAGATGGAGGTAAAAAATAATGTTTTCCGTTGTTTGTGGTTTTTTTAATGCCATTTTTATACAAACCACGCCTTGCGATGCTTGCGATTATTTATTAAGAACTAATTTTTAAGGCATTTAACAACAAGGATATACTATATAATTTCGTATAATAGACATAATAATTATTATATTAATAGCACTTATGGCAGTGACTTTAACTTCCAAAAATTACAATAGGCAGTATAAATATCAGGCTGGAAATGGCACAGTGAAATACTTTCCAAGGTTACTTCGTACAATAAAGTTTGTTGTCTCAACCTTACATTAAACAGCATTCGAATATAGTTTCACGGTAAGCATACGAAACACGGAACAGATGGTTTGCATTATCAACGTCAAAGAAATGACCTTAAATAAATGACGTCTGAATATTTTTCGTAGGTATGTAGTATGTAATGTACAACCATTTATGTATTTTCAACAAATATAGCTTCTAAGGACACTTAATATTTTTCAGTCATATTAATGGGCAGGACAATAAAATTATTCTCTGTATATGTCATGAGAGAGATGAGCCCTTCAATGTTACCAAACGGCTCCCCTAAACTTAAAAAGAAAAATATGGCTAAGAGGAGTCGAGATAGGGACGTTAGCAGATCCTTGGAGGAGGACCTATCTTAGTTTATATATTTTTTGTGTATAGCTTATTTAATTTTATGAAACCACATTATTTTGTTGGCTTGACCTCATACTAAGATTTGGTCAATCAAAATAAACAGTGCCTACACATTGTCTACCGTAATAAAAGTGGTAACTAGAATTTTTCAAATTATTTTATTCCTTCGGAAATCTCACTGAAGGTTTTTTTGTTTTTTTTTTGTTTAGCTTACTTAATAATACGTCCCACATATTTATTATCTCTGCTCTTCATCTCCATCCACTATAAGTGCCTACTTAAATGATAAGGAGTTCAAAGTCAATTGGCCTTCTCCTTGACTTAAATGCAAGGCCAATCCGACATGGGTCAAACATAATGTTGTTTGTTGCATGAACCATTTCATCATAATTTAACATTGTTCGGAAATATCCTGTTCTCTGGAGATGGTAGATAATAAACTATTATTTAATATAGTTTTAAGTAGGTAGGTACATAAAAAGTACTTTTTATTGATCAACAAACTCAAGAGGTCTGATGTAATAAAACACCATTTGTTCTAAATTTAAAAATCTGTCGTATTTTGTTAACACGTTTTTTAGCAAACTTAATATAAGTCGGTTACGACTGTTTAAAAGATGATACCTTTTTACAGGTTTTTTTACAGGTTTTTAATAATAAAAAAGTTGCGTCATTATAATGAAAAGCTAAATCGCTTCCACAACCTAATGCATCTCTTCAAAATTATCCACTCCTTATTTGACTAACCTTGCTTACTTTCCCCAATACAATGTAAATATAAAGCCTAGAAAGACATATTTTGACAATCCCGTTGTCTGTCAATGTGTCCCTATTCAACGAGTTATTACTTGACACTGGCAAGATTCACTGTAAAAACAGCAGATGCCATAAAATGAAAAACGAAACAAATTAACTACAGTGAAATCCATTTAGTTATACTGCTCAGTATGACTATTCGATTTTTTTTGTTCATTTTGTTATATCATATAACTAATAGCATAACTAGGTGGACTAACCCATATTTTCAGCAATAATTTTGCTAAATTTAAACATGCACCTTTGGCCACTCTGTTAAAAGAGCTGAAACTCTATTAGATTTTGTCAAATGTTAATAAAATTATATAATAAACCTAATGCTTATACCCATTTTTCATTTCCTTTATGCTGATACTGCTATATTTAATTTTGTATTATGTGTACTCATGTTTTAGAACACCATCTAGGTCAAAACTATTGTTTATGAAAATTCTTTCTACTCGAGTTTTAAAGCTTGGTTATAATTATATTGCCTAAATAAATAAAGATAAAAATCTACAGTAGGTAAAGAAATAACTATAAACCAGACATAAATAAATATTCCGGAAATATTACACACATGACTGTGATCCCAAACTAGGGATAGCCTGTACTATGGGTACCAGAGACTGATATACATAATAGATAATATTTAACACCCAGACACAGAACAAACATCTGTATTAATCACACAAATGTTTGTACAGTGCTGGAATCGAAACCGCGACCTCTAGCGCTCTATGAGGCCAGTCAAAACGCTAAATGCTTTTATACAGCTTTTTTTATATTTTAATTCAAATAAAAAATGAATTAAATATATTGTGCTCTTATAAAAATAAAGTAATGGAACATGGCATAAAACTCTGTGTGAAATAACTTAGCTTCCTAAGCTTCTACTTGAAAAAGGAAATAAATAATCAATCTCATGTGAAAATGCAGGATTAACTAACTCACCAAATAGGCTTTTAAATTAAATTATTAATGAAAAAAAAAACCACTTCTGACATAAAATTGAGCGTTTCATTCATGTGATATTTAAGTAAGCAGGTAGGTATGTATTATCAGATATAAGAAGGCAGAAAAGATGTATGGATTGTTTTAAAGATGACATGAGTAAGAAAGAAGTGAGTGTGGAGATGACGGCTAACAGAAGAGAGTGGAAGAAGAAAACATGTGCCGACCCCACATAATGTGGGACAAGGCAGGAAGAAGAAGAAGAAGGTATGTATTATTACAATTTCATAGTTTGAATTTAAATTTGGAATATTAATATGTAATTCGAAAGCTTAGACGACACTCAATAAAAAAAATTAAGTATACTATACATAACTTGAGAAGTGACTCGAATTTTAATATATAACAATTATGGTTTAAGTACCTAATTGTCGTTTATGTATCGCAGAACAGTTGCCTGAGATACCTATCAGGTCGCATCAGTTGCGACAGGCGCGTGAGGTCTGATGCGACAGGTGCGACACTGCCGTACGCGTCGTAAATAACGCGACCCACGGAAGTCAAAAATGAAAAAATTCAACTTGGTTAGATCAAATTAGTTAGATCAAATTAGTTAGAGCAACAGATCTATATTCCTTGAAATAAACTGTATTGCGACGCTGACATCCGACGGTTCGAGCTGCTGCGATGACGGCAGCGCGCAGCATAAGGACGGATTTACAATTTCAAAATGACTGTCTTTAAGGTAGAGAATAATTTTCATGTGAAGATTTACTGGGTTGATACATAGATTAAAACTATGATCTCACTGGAACGCGACATTAAGTACTTACAGGCAGATGAATGATAGATTACTTGCAAATCTTGATAGATGTGTTTTTAATCACCCAAAAACCAATTGAGTATGGAGGCATAGATATGTGGGTACCATACTTGTGGTGTCGGGGCTGTAATTCAGGCAATGGGGATTCATAGTAAAGAGGCCAGCCATTCAGCAGCACAGTCTTGGACTTCCTGTTGTTCGATGGAGCACTGACAATAAACTCATCGATGATATAATTCTCACCATGCAGAGCAGTGCCATTTAAGTAGAAACGCGCCATCTTCATCTCCAAGTTAATAGCATAAATGGTGACAGCCGAAGTATCGTTTGTGTATTTTTTGTTTGCGCAATGAGCGTACATTCTTTGGTAGCGGGAACACTTACATTTTATGTTTAGAACTTTGTTGCCAACCAGCTTCTTGTACAAAATACTTACCCACCAATCAGGTAACGGTTCCATATCTTCACTGATTAGACCGTAGTATTTACCGATGAAACTTTGTCTCACAACGGTTGTGATGTTGTACTTCGCAGATAGACCGAGCTTATCAATCCATAGTGGGCTTCCAGCGAAAGAGTTTGACAGACCTGGTGCTCCTCCTCCATAAGAGCTGCTTGTCTCTGTCAGCCACATTGGTATCTGCTTGTATTTTGCTGTTTTGTTGTTCATTTCCTCGATTTGTCCTTTCAGTAAATCCAATGTATCAGGATTCCAAAAGTCTTCCAGAGTAGCAGTTCTGCTGTTCAAGTAGTATTGATGCCATGACCGTACATCTATGAAGTGTGATGCATTGCCTAAGAATTCATCCATATAGATGAGGCACTCTGGCCGACTGGCCTGCGGGCGAGTAGTATCTGGCCCTACCAGCAATGACTTTTTATATCCAGAATGGTTCAGGAGCCTTCTTAATTTCTCAAAGTCATGCGCTAGCATTTTAGGAGTAATTGTTTCATTGAAAACATGTTTGAATGAATTAGGTTCATTTCCAAGCTGCCAATCAACATCGAACTTTCTCTGTTTAGAGTACTCCAGGAGTTCCTTGGCATTGTGCTCATTCCAGCCGTGTTCATCTCGGAGTAGGACATTGAATGTGAAAAGTAATTTAAGGCCAGTGGCAGCGCAGAACTCGTTAACAGTGCTCCACTTGCTGCCAGTCATAACAAAAAATGGTAATACTTTGTGTTTGCACAGCTTCTTGATAATTGAACAATATTTGGAGTGATTTTCCTTGGGGCAAGGGTTTTCGCATGAGATTTGGCTATCGTTTTTGCTGAAGATCAGCCGGTCGGACATAGTGCCTCCGAGCCGCAGACGCGCCGGGGACAGCGCCGCCGCTAGCTCTCTCATCCTTGGATTTGTGAAGTCAATTTTGTCATACTCTTCAATTTCGGATGCATCTATTCCGATACTTAGAAAGTTGTCAGTTAGAATGGTAGTTACCTTTTGATGTTCGTTGATCGTAACGTAACACCTTTCATCGGATTGGTATTTCACGAACAGAACCAGAAGAGCAACGTTGCAGCAAAATGCTATAGCGCAAGACGCGACCAGTCTTTTGTTGGACAACATTGTTAACACAGACTAGGAAGATACTAATTGTTAAAAGTCTCGCGGTCTTGCTTGAAATGTATTTCCAGAAGAACACAACCACAGACTAGGAATACTACAACACTACAACCAACACACGCACGCTATGCCCCCACGCGCCGGACCGCATTCGTTTCTACTTTATCTACATAAATCATAACTTGCTCTTGGAATAACTGTTCGCGAAGAAACCACTCATAATTCTGTTCTCATCTGTTGTTACATTCAGCTGGACGATGGATAGCGCGGCAGTGATAGGCTGTCTGGCTTGTTGAATGGAGCTATATAGCTTGCTTGCGCATACATTGGTTGAAGATAGAATAATCTCAAAAATAAACGGACGGAATGGATGAAAAAAACCGGCATCCAACCATTTAAAATTCAAAACAAAGAACTTAACGTACTGTCGTCGTTCTGTGTGTTGCACGCCATAAGGCACAGAACACTATTTTTTTTTGTGGCTCGCAGAACACTATTACTCCTACTACTCCCGAAAAGAATATCGACTACATACCAAAAAAGTGGGACCCTCATTTTATCTACTTGGGGGTTTGTAAACAGATGGCGTTGGTTTCAACTATCAAAGGCGGGTTTCAATTTTCAAACCAATTCAGTGGCATTTTTAAATATCCATTAGCGGGATTTTTAATTTGGTCCCAAAAAAATGTTTTACCTTAATTTTAAACATGTCCGCTTCCTATAATTTTTTTACCTTTAATTAGATTATAATCCGTAATGTAAATCTTAGCACTAAGGTAATGAATAAATATTTATTTATTATTATTATAATACACGAAAATCCGGCAGTCCGTCGGTTAATCTCTCATATGAAAATATAAGCTGCCACTGTTACATCAGCTATATGCATGTATACATAAAGAGAAGAGATTTCCCGATGGAAGCTACTAACGGATAATCATGTATTATAGAAACGGACATGTTTAAAATTAAGGTAAAACATTTTCATAAATGGATCTCAAAAGGAATTTGTGTAACATAAAATAAGAAAATCATGATTTTCGAATATTAAGCTTTTTTGACATTTTAGGCTAAGACATAAGTTAATAAGTTTTCCCTGAAAATAAATCAAAGGAGACTGGGCGAATTAATATGGAGCCAGGGCCCCGATTTTTTTTAATCCTGCAATAATGAAACTTTCAGTTATACATTGTGCATTATATATATACATTATAATAGTGTAGATTTCAATTATGTGCGGCTTTTATTGTAAAGCAGCCGGAGTAAAGAGATATAGGTCGTTAAAGTTTTTTAAAATATCTGGTTGACAGTGTACGAAATGTTATTATTTTGAACATTGCAATATAACATTACAATATTATTCTATGTTGTTATTAGTCTTACGTTTATTTTTCGTTTGTCTTTTTAACCTTCATTTTACTTCTTATTAATGGTCAAGTCACCGTCAGGTTCAGTTTTAGTTAAATAAATATTCCGGACATATCACACACGTTCAACTGATCCCAAACTAGGCATAGCCTTTCGACTGGCCCGGATTGGGTTCGATTCCCGCACAGGACAAACATTTTTGTGATGAATACAGATGTTTGTTCTGTGTCTGGGTGTTAAATATTTATATAGTATCTATATCAGTCTCTGGTACCCATAGTATCTACAGGCTATGCCTAGTTAGGGATCAGTTGACCGTGTGCGATATGTCCAGAATATTTTAACCTAACACCACAGCTTTAGAGCATTTCATGACTTAAACTACTACTTAAAATTAAAGAAATGAATTAATTAACTCATCAAATAACTGCAGGTTGGGGCCCACTATTTCCGTGTCCTTTAACCACGCTGCCACTGACTGAAAATGACCAGCGCGCCGCCTAGCTACTACATATAACTAGCACCCAGCTTCACTCATTGCTTTCAGTACGAAAAGTTGTTTTTTATTTTCTTAATTCTTTGTTTTAGTATGTAGACTTGCTTCAAGTGTTTTTTACATCTTTGAAAAATCGTTGCCTTTTCATACTTGGCTCTTTTTGTTTCTGATCCACATCAGTGACTGGTGACTGGTGAGGTGACTGGCATTCTCCATTTGGAAAGCAGAACTTAGCCCACAACTCACACCTGAAATTATAAGAAAGTTTTATAATTTCCTGTGGATCTAACGGTGCCGTCGGACGGCGCGGCCGGCTTGTGCTTGCGAAAAAAAATGCATAAGCGCAGCCATTAGGTACTTACCGATTGTTTAGGCAAACATATACGGAAGAACCGGTCCATCCTCGCCCCCCGCGCCCGCACCCGAAATGTATCACTTGGCTGTCGAGCTCACGACGACACACGTCCGCCGATCCTCTGATTTTACTCATTTTTACATAAATCTAAATTGTTTAATTATTAGCTTCCTATTAAAAGCACATTACTATGAACCTGGGAGTTTACATGAAGAAGCTTTCCCTATCCTCAACACCGATGCTTATTTGTTTTCCCAGGCTTAGGGCATCGATGTGAAATAGTGCGAAGATTATCACTAGGTGAAGCTCCGCACTTGAAACATTGTCTTTTGTTTTCTTTCATGTTGAATACAAGGGTTCCAGAGTCACTATCTCAAAATAGAGTCCTGTCTCACACACAACACTGATTTCAGCAAAACACTAACGAAGGAGCAAGATTCTCGATAAGGCGATCAGGATAACGTTTTGCAGAATCAACTTTTCACAAGAATACAAATTGATCAACGGGAAAAACCGCACGCACAAGAATTTAACGACATTTTTCTTTTCGTTCAGAAACTGAAACGCACAAATCTGAAACGAACGAAAGAAACTCCAACTGAATAAGTTACCGTTAATTAACGTATTTTTCATATTTTCAATCAAAAAATTTAATTTTTATTTTGGTTTAAAACGTTTTTATTAAATCAAAAGAAGTGAAATAATAGTCATTTAGATTAAAAAAAAATAAAGTAAAATTCAGCATTGAAAGTTAATTAATACTATTATGGGTAACATTGTTCCCTGTCTCGCTCACACTTTGTAACCCCCGTAGGTATCCCCACAGGTGCGAACGAAGTCGATCGGGCTGCCATAAAGTTACTATAGGAGAGTAACTTTTTAAATACGGGTGCATGCACTGTGCAGCACTGAGTATTTTTGCTGTGCAGTGCAGGCAGTTTTTTTTCCCTTTTGTCTGGCTATGGCATCTTAGGCGTGACTCCCATGTACATAAATTGTGTACTCATACTTTTTTCTTTCTGTACATAATAGGTCCTCCTTCTTTTTCCTATAGTCAAGAAGCAAGGTATGTTAGTAAGCTATGTTTATTATCGCTATTTTACTAAACCTTTTGACCTGGTATATACAAAATTACTCTATGCTTTTGACGCCATGCCAGCACGAAAAGTCACGATATACGCTATCAAAACTAGACATGCTCCCATAAAAAATGACCAGACAGATTGTAATAATTTCTGAGCAATAGCACTGCTACCGACTTTTTCAAAAAGATTTGAAAGCGCAGTGTTGCGGCTTTGCTCTTATTATTTAGGCTCAGAAGTGCCGGGAGGGGAGCGGTTGTACAAAGACGTCAAGTCTGGAGGGCTCCCCAGGCTTCCTACTCGGACTTCAATGCCTTGAATACTTAGTATCACCAAATCGTGCGCAAAAATGCGCATACTCGAACAAGGAGAATCGCGCTCGTCGGGGCACCGAGCAAGGCACCACTTGGCACCGCTTGGTTCGGAGGATTTATATATGATATGTTCAATCTTCAAAAGCGCGATTCAGAATTTTCGATCTAGCTTTCGCTAGCAGTTCCCTCTATCGATATGCCATCAATAGAATAGGATGCGGGAACTTACGCATGCACCTCGGCACGGACTAATGAATACCCTTGTTTGTTTCTTCCTTCCTACTCTTGTTTGTTACTACCCACCTCTTATAACCTGTAGTATCTTTTCTAATTAGTTTGTGCTGTGCTTGTGTGTCCAAAAAATGTATTTTCTTTCTTTATTTCTTACTAGGTAGATCATAAGTTGAGTAGTATTTCACAAAACTAGTGTTCAATTGATTATTAACCTATTATTTAAATTTACGTTGGTGTTTTATGCAATATTGTTTGAGCAAAGCGCACAAGTGAAGTTAACTAAAATTATTGCATCATATAGTGGTCTTATCAGGTTGGCCTCAAAAGTTACCTCGAAGTTTAAGTAAAAAAGCCATCATCCAGTAACATTATTTTACTTACTTACCTACTTAAACTTTATTGAACTTGATTTGACTATGACCTAAAAATGTAATTTATGATTATTTTTCAACACTAGTGTGTCATAAAGTGGCTCTAATTTCACCGCGATTAGGCACATACATAATGGTACCTCCTTCCTGGAATCAGACTGCGACTTTTTAGTTGCTATTATTCACAAGTGAGTTACCTAGCTAGAGTTAGTTAGTTGAAAGCAAGCAATCAATACAATCAAAATCAAATATCAAGGTATATTAGAGTTACGTTCCATAGAGTAACTTTTTATTGTTGCGCTAGTCATTCCGAGCCGTGTATTTTCGTCAGCGCGGTCTAGGATTTGTCTAGGATTTGCGTACTATAAATTAAATGATTATATAAATGATAAAACCGCATGGCCTGAAGTCGCTCTGCCCCTCGACAGCTAAAATGCCATTTTGCAGTGTCTTTACAGTTTTTGCTTGCATCATATTTTAAGTATTATTCAATTTTATAGAAGCATTAGGTACATATTTCCTCAAGTGTAGCGTGTGCTGCCCTTAGATCATTTGTTGAAGCTCACTTTTGTCTTCTTTTTTTTCACATTTTTATAAGCTCTTATTAATTAGGGATTATAATTAGATAACTTTTCTTTTGAGCCTCACCTAGTTCGATCGGCACCACACTGAAGCTTTAAATTCCATTTTGTGAAAAAGGATCATCGAAAAAAACGATAGGCACCAAGCCGTGTTTGTTGCCTGATTCTTCTAGGCTTGGTCGCGAGGAACAGGCATAGCTTCACCTAGTTTCTAAGACGTTTCAAAGTGATCCTAGTGATTTTATTGAAATAAATGCCTTTTGACTTTGACTTTGACTTTGCCCGGATTTTCTAGCGACATCTAGTTTGGTTTAGGCACACTAATATTATAAGGTTCTTAGTTTAGTTGAAATTATAGTTATATTTAGTATTATTTTATTCACAAATGTGTTGAAAAACGTCGTATGATACACGTATGCATTGATGATTACCGTCCTCGGCTCTCTTAAGACGCCTCAGTGGTAATCACCAACTTTACACACTTGTACCACAATCTACTAGGTATAATTAGAAATAAATAATGGAATGAGTAAAGCATGGTATCTAGGCCCAAGATGGCATAGCTAGCGCCCAAACTACATTGACTTTGTTTTCCCCGCTTTCGTCAAGAAAATTAAAAAGAAACGCGATTCCAATATAAATATTTATTGAACCACAGTGGAATTAATTCAGACAGTACATAGACATTCTTAGCTAATATTTACTTGGTTACAGATAAAATTGATTGTATCTAAATTCATAAATAATCTAAGTGCATTGCACAAAATAAAACTCTGATGTAAAATAATAAAAACATAAAATTGCCATCCAAAAAAAATCAATAATTGAGAATCAAAAGAAGGTACACAATTAAAGAAGTAACGAAATTCTATATTATGCGACGACAATCTGTTTAAAACTAAACGGTAGCTTAAAACTGAACTTAAATTAGAAACCACGCCAACATTTTTATAAACTAAGTACAAAACGACTCAACAAAACTTTAAAATGACTTAGGTTGCCATCAGACGGTGAGCTAAATTAACATTAATGAAACTGTTAGTAACACTCACCGTGTGAAGCTACCTTACACCTACTACATACCATTTTACTAAACGGGCTATGAATTTATGATGAGAATCATTTGAAAATTGTTATAATGTCAAAAAACTGATAGCTACGTCTCCCTGAATAGAACATGGTGATTGCGCTAGGGAGAAGCATCGTCGATGTAATGCCTAAAGCTCATCGTGTTTCGGTCCAGAGAATTCCTCGTGGCTGATGAAGCCATTCTTGTCTTTATCCTCGTGCTGGAAGATCTCCTCGACCAGCTTGTCGTGACCCTCGAGCATCTGCTTGACATCTTCGCTCATCTCAGCACCGTCTGGGGGCACCATCTGCTTCTTCAAGTAGTCGCTGACCTGGAACCAAGAAAAGGTTCTATTTGAGATGACTGTTAAGCCGTGGAACGAAGCTGAGTGGATTTAGAGCATTATCTCGCGTAGTACTTAGAGCTGTTATTTCTGTGAAAAGTAAAAAAGTAGGCGCCGTAGAAATTGATTTAGGTATAATACATATCAGTTGAGGAATATTTTTAGGTACGATATTAGTTATTTAAAATTTTATAGAGACTTCCTCAAGTATAGCACTGGACAATTTTTTTTATACAAAAGTATAATTGCCTAACCATTTTTAACCGACTTCCAAAAGGAGGAAGTTCTCAAGTCGGCTGTATTTTTTTTTTTTGTGTGTATGTTACTCGATTTCTCCGCCAATAGTAGTCCGATTTTGATGATTCTTTCGCTGGTGTATAGAGTATGATCCCGGGGTGGTCCCATTTTAATTTAATTCCTGAGGGATTGCAACTTGTCCCGTAAAACTTAAAAAAACGTCATCATCTCTTGAAATCACGACATGCCAAATTTTTTTTTGTCGTCTGTGGTATGGTATATTAATTCCCGCGACTTCGTTCGGTTGCTGCTATTTTACATAAACTTTAAACTTAGGGGTTGTGTGTCGGGAGTTCCTTTCTGTGCACCCATACGTTACGCTACCCTGCAAATTTCATACTCTTAGGATTTTGGTTAGGCTCTGCGTTGATTTTCAAAGAGAATAAAACCACTACGTTTGATTGACAGTCAGTCAGTCAGTACCTACCGTAAGAGTTATTACTTATTATTGATGATGAATGGATGTCAAACTTTTGATTTTTATTCGAAAGTTTAGGTGGCCAGTGTCATCCTCAGTAGGTAAGCAAAACGCAAAGAGGTTGATGACAAAAAAAGAGGTTGATATTGATCTTGTAAATATTCAGGAATTTGAAGTCGGTTTTTAGTTTTTGTAAAAAATATCTTATTATTATTATCAGATACCTACCTAATTATTATGCATGCAGGAGATTCTAGTTATAATAGGTACTCCCTAATTCATAACTTGCTCTAGCAGCTCCCTAAAAGTTGTATTGTTATTATGTATATTTTATTTGTCTTGTATATTTTCCTTTTCCATAATGTGCACATGTTGGTACTATCACCAAAATTTCCGCCTTACCAATTTTGAAACTGTTTCGCTTGTACACGGCTAAGTAAGCCTGTCCGGCCATCTCGTTATAACCTGTAGTGTCTTTTCTAATTAGTTTGTGCTGTGCTTGTGTGTCCAAAATAAATGTATTTTCTTTCTTTCTTTTCTTTCTCTTTATTTATTGTGGTCCTTTGAGTTGCAACCAAAACAATACGAACATATTGTTAGACAAAAACGGTACTTTTTATGATTACGCATTTACGCAAGCAAGGCACAGATCACTTCACGCAAAATACACCCTTAGGGTGGTAAGGCGGATTTTTTGGTGATAGTACCTACCTATCCACTACGTTTATCAGCTCTCTATAACCTCTCTATAACCTATGAGTTGCAGGAAGAAAATTATTTTGTACATGTCTGTTTTATATAATATAGAATTTTGATCATGCCTGTTTTATTAGGTGTACAATATAGAAATAAGTATGAGGGTTAGATTATTAGATAACTCACGAACTAACTAGGTTGAAAATTAGAAGACATTAGAGACCTGGGACACTTTTCGCCGGTATATTTTTGAGTAGTAGTAGCATACAAGTTACTTTACAAAGAGCTAGTATCATACCGATATCGAAGTACCTTGTGTTGCGTTCAATTAGTGCCATGCACTATCTATATGGATTATGGTTTGGTGGGTGGGTAGGCATATATCGGCTAATGGTACCGAGAGTGCCTAGCGGCTACACCAGGATTATTTAGTTACCTAATGGAACTATGCGAAATTTATAGCAAATGCAACCTAATCAAAGATTTTGGAGGTCCGCTTCACTCTGGAAACCTCAAAGACTACAGTTACAGACTCGCTATAAGCCCTGATACAACAATTTTAAGAATTATTATATTTTTTAAACCGTCATGTTGTGTTCTCAATTTATTTACGTTAATTTTTCTACGTGGCAACTAATTGGGTATAGTCTTTATGGTAAGTTGGTACCTATATATTTGTTATGGGCCGTAGGATAAGAAATATTCCATCTGTCTTTTATTCTATTGTTGCCTGAAATAAAGTTATTGTATTGGATTCTAAAAAGCTGTTAAAATGAATAATATTGTGTAATTATGGTGGTGTTTTGCGTAATATTGTTTGAGTAAACCGCACAAGTGAAGTGAAATAGAATGATTGTGTGTATCGTAATTTTTCGAGTTGGCGCCAAGAGGTCCCTCGAGGTTTTAGTAAAATAGCCATCATACCTACTTCTATACCACCATCATATCTTACCAGTGGCGGATTTGAAGTCTTGGCCGATCTAGGCCCCAGGTCATGTCTCGCCCCTTTCTCAGCACCCATCATTAGACTAGGTACATCATTAATTTAATTTATTGCCAACTTTATCTAAATCAGAAATTTTATTAACTATAGGTAATAGCTACTAATTTGTAAATATATTCCGAGATGATGAGATTTTCTACGACAATTTCTACAAATTTTTGGTCACGATTTGCCGCCCCTAATAACTGGCCGCCCTAGGCCCGGGCCTACTGGGCCTTAGGGCAAATCCGCCACTGTATCTTACAAAAACTGAACTTGAGTCATCAAATCTAGAGTGAATAAGTTCCTTCTGGTAAAGCGTGCTCCATCTTAGGCCACATCTCACTTGCAAAAGTGAGCTGGTGGTCAAACGCCTAACCTACTCCAATAAAAAAAAAAAAAAAAAACTTGGCCTGACTTGACGGTGACTTGACCATGACTGACGAAAGAAAATTAGAATGATAAACTAATGACAAGAAAAAAATCATGGGTGACTTGGTACTAAGGCCTAAGATGCCATAGCCAGCCCAAAAGGGAAAAACAACAAAAAAAATTACCTACCTTTTAAAAATAATGCAAGATTCGCATCGCGTAGTTAATGTCGACTATACCTACTAGAAGCTAACAACTTCAGTATGTTAGTTAGTATATAGGCGAAAGTTTTATTTTTATGATCGCTAAAAGCCGTCACCGAAACATGCTAGGGTGGCTGATGGTGCAGGTGACTGACCTCCTCTCGCGACAGCTCTTTGTCCGAGTCCGCGTCGATGGCTTGGAAGGCTAACTCGATACTCACTTCTTCGCGAGACAGCATGTTGTCTGCGTCAGCGTCGATCTCCTTGAAGACATTGGTTGTTGGCGGGGAGTCGCCGATGTTGATTAGCTCAACGTCGAAGTGCAGGGTGGCGTGGGCTGGGATGACGTTGCCGGCCCCGCGTTCACCGTACCCGAGGGAAGATGGGATCGTCAACTTACGCTTCTCGCCTGGAAATATAATGGAAATATAGAGCTTTGGTTTCATAGAATAGGTAGGTGAATTCTTTCACCGGCGCTACGGTCATAGGCCCTTTTCAGGGCCACCATACCTCAACCTGGTCACTGCCCTAACCAAAATTCAAAACTCAACCATTCAAAACCTGTTTCTTTACTTTTATATTTGTTTAAAATAAAATGGAAAATACACAGTCAAAGAAGACTGTAGGTACACTTTAGCTATTTGTAAGAGACCTAGAGATACCTTTATCAAAGTTAATAATACACTCACCGACACACATGTCAAGCAGACCCTGGTCCCACCCCTTGATGACCTGTCCCACTCCGATCTGGAAGGTGAAGGGTTGATCGCGATCGTAGCTGTAACAAGCAAAGGTTTATGTTAGTCCTCTGTCAAATTAACTATTTAGTGTTATAGAGCGAAGCTGGACCTCCAAAACGTTTGATTTATTGAATTCTGTAGGACAGATTCAAGAGGGATAGAAAGAAAGAAAGAAAAACTATTTATTTTTTACTTTATTTATTTTAGAAGTGTTTTGTATGCCATTAGGACCCATCATGACGCCTTGCCTTTCAAATGCTAGTCAGCACTATGAAGTCGCAAATGTGATCATCTTGGAAAGAAGCTTAGCTCTGGCGGTTTTGATTTTAGGTATCTAATCTCAGTGGTAGATTGTTGAGAGTCAAATGGAACGGGAGTGTATTATGTGGTATAAAACTAAGCTTTTTTTTATCTTATTTTGGGCAAATCGACCATGGATGGACCGTAATCTATTGCAATTTCAAAGAGATTTTCGTGTTGTTGCGCAACTTAATAAGATATTTTTTACAAAAACTAAAGACCGACTTCAAATTCCTGAATATTTACAAGATTAATATCAACCTTTTTTTTTTGTATTCAACCTCTTTGCGTTTTGCTTACCTACTGAGGATGACACTGGCCACCTACAGTTTCAAATAAAAAACAAAAGTAGGTATGACATACATGCATCATCAATAGGTAATAAATATCTCTTACGGTACTGACTGACCGTCTGACAACCAAACGTAGTTGTTTTATTATCTTTGAAAATCAACGCAGAGCCTAACCAAAATCCTAAGAGTTTGAAATTTGCAGGGTAGCTTCCTGTTGTATCGTATTAAGTTCTAAGGTTAAAGTTTATGTAAAAATAGCAGCAACCGAACGAAGTCGCGGGGATAACCATACCATATAAAAGTCGACAAAAAAATAATAGGCAAGTCGTGATTTCATGAGATGAAAATAAATAAATAAAAATAAAATAAATAAAACGATGACGTTAATGATGACGTTTTTGCAAGTTTTACGGGACAAGTAGCAATCCCTCAGGAATTAAATTAATAAGGGACCACCCCGGGATCATACTCTATATACCAGCGAAATAATTATCAAAATCGGTTTAGTATTGGCGGAGAAATCGAGTAACATACACACAAAAAAAAAGCAGCCAACTTGACCTCCTCCTTTTTGATGTCGGTTAGAAATAACCTTATATCCAATAAACGTACATAACTACCAATCAAAAGTGTTTCTTTGGACAGCTCCTAACGAAACGGCAACTAGGTACATAATAAAGGTAAAGTGAAAAGCAGTCAAATGCGAGTCGTACCAATTCGTGCGTTGTCGGTCGGTCGCAGTCAGTTACCTACTTTGGAATATTGACGGTACAAACCGTGAAACGTCCCCATCCATATGAGTTTCAATATTTGAGAGCATCTATTCATTTCAAAGATACGAAAGACTTTATTTTCTCGAAATAGGTAAACCTCTTTCCTTGTTAATAATAATAAAATAAATAAATAAATATTCCGGACCTATCACACGGTCAGCTGATCCCAAACTAGGCATAGCCTGTACTATGGGTACCAGAGAGTGATATACATAATAGATATATATTTAACACCCAGACACAGAACAAACATCTGTATTCATCACACAAATGTTTTTCCAGTGCGGGAATCGAACCCACCACCTCTAGCGCAGAAGGCAGAGTTACTACCAACTGACCTATGAGGCCTGTCAAACTGTTACAAATATATATTTCTTGAAATAGATAACTAAAAAATTTACTTTTTTTTGGCTAACATTCATTATTTTTGACTATGTAGGTACCTAAATGTACAGACGAATTTAGAAGAGTTTCAGGGAAACAATCATAAAGGTAGGTACCTAGTTACTTCTAATGAAATGAATGAAAATGGTGTAGGTAAAGAAGAAATTACATTTTCACGGAAAATGTGGTTTTAGCATTCGAGGTTATTAGTGCAATGAAGAAAATGCACAAACATAGGAGTAGGTATGTTTGCAGAAATTGCATCTGTACCGTCATTTACATCATAACATCATCTTCATCATCATCAATACTTAGGTACCTACCTACCTACTCATGTATTCATTGAAAAAAAATCACTCAGGAGGAGGTAGGGCACAGCGAGATTTTCTCGTTATGAATTGGAGCAGCCCGCCTGGGGAGGTACCTCCGCCTTACAAGGAGGAGGTAGGGCACAGCGAGATTTTCTCGTTCTGAATTGGAGCAGCCCGCCTGGGGAGGTACCTCCGCCTTACAAAAGATCGCAGCCAAATAACATTATTTGTTTCAAATAGTGTTGTGTTCCTGCGATGAGTAAGGTTGCCAGAGCTCTTTAGGGGGGGAAGGGGGTTCGGGGTCGGCAACGCGTGCGTGATGCCTCTGGTATTGCAAGCGCTCAAAGGCTAAAATGTATTCATCGAATGAATTGTCCAAAATATGACGATAAGTGTCAAGTAAGTATATGTACTAATCCTGCGCAAACGAAGTCGCGGGCACCAGCTAGTATAATAATATACCTACTTTTTTTTTTTGTGGCTCGCACGACTTGTGCATTTGCCATTTTAATTTTAATTAGTTTAGTTTTTATTTTTTAAATTATTAGTATGAAAGAAAGAAGAAAGAAAGAAAGAAAATACATTTATTTTGGACACACAAGCACAGCACAAACTAATAAAATACAAAAAAAAAAAAAGACACAAGGTACAGGTTACAATACAAAAGGTAGGGAGGAAACAAAACAAAAGTAGGTAGGAAGTAACAAAACTAGGGTATTCATTAGTCCGTACCGATGCATGCGTGAGCCAAAAAAGGTTCCATCTCAGCATTGATGCCGCACACGAAGTGTAGCGGCGCTGGTTTTCAGATGGAACCCTTTACGGCGACCTCACGATCGTAGTGTGCTATAGTAGTAGTAGTATGGATATAGGTTGTAAGATTAGGATTAACAAAACCTTCAGTACTGAGAAATACGCACATAAGTATTACTGTAGCTTCGTTGATGCGTTGGATTTTGTGTCGCGCATCCAATATATCCCTTGTTGACCGGTCCATCAGATACGGCCACTACTACCACGGCCTTTGTTCGCGCCTATGGCCCATTAAACTTTATTACATTGCTTGTGGGAAAGACGAACAAAGAGTTTACAAATCATATTAAAACCGGCTACCTATATAATTATAATTAGGCACTGCGTTGCCAGAATTCGCGGATAAATTCGCTGAAAAGAATTAGTATTCAATTTCAAACTCCATGCGATTATGTTATTGATTTATTATCTTATTAGCTTGCGCACGCGGTTTTGCTCGCTTGGTACCTAGATAAAAAGTACCCTACATGCTATTCTAGGTACAGAAATATATATATTCCAAGTTTCATCGAAATCGTTTCAGCCGTTCTGGCGTGAGTAACAAAAATCCATTGTTACTCAAACACGCCAAATTTGCGATGGGCTTGCATAAATGGTCAAATATTCGGACATGCCTCTGACTACCCTTAGGCATATTCAAGGACCGTCACTCACGATTTGAACAATAGATTCTGCTTAAAATTATTTTATTGTTTTGCTTTGATTACAAATTTCCAATAGCGGACATAGCAAGGGCTGTCGATAATAAGTTTGTGTAACGGTAACGAGGCCATGGTGGCCCTGGCTGAAGAAGGCCTCTCCATATCTACCTATCCGCGGATGTCGTAAGAGGCGGGAAAAAAGCTAGGGGATGGGCAGCAGCGTCCCTGCGCACGCCAACCCGCATGCCCAGCGTGGTGAGTATGGGCAAATCCCCCCACATGATAAGGAATTCGCTCTGTCTGTGGGGGAGGCCATTTTCAGCAGTGGACGTCGTACGGCTGAAATGATGATGAAGGTATTATGATGTGTGTGGAAACCCTGAAAAATGCTAGTAGATATTATGATATAACCAGCAGTAACTAGCAGAATAGCCGATTTCGGCAGGCTTAAGCTCCGTAAAGCGCAGCTTTTATAATAAATTATGTATTTAACGGTCGTTTTAATAGCGCGCCACGAGTTTAGCTAGGTACCTACTGTCTAAATACAAGTTACCTACCAACCTAGGTTACACGATTCCTAGTAGTTCCTAGTAGAGGCACTTTTCATGACACCATACAAAGACGGTAAGCCTACCGTTTCCTTCTGTTTATTTTTGTACAACTCTTTGTATATAGTCGCATGTTTATTTTAGTTTTTTTTTTTTGAAGTTTTTTACCTTTCGGTCTGGCTATGACATCTAGGCCTTACCGCCAAGTCTTACGTGTATATTTCTTCGTAGTTATTTTTATCTTTCTTCTTCATTTTACCTACCAACCTAGGTTACACGATTCGTAGTAGTTCCAGGAACATTTTTATCGACTTTCGAGAAACGCATCTTCGAACATCGACATCACGCGCCCTCAAATATCAAACTAAATACGAATAGTCTTTATACGAATTTCAGATGATATATCGCACGCCGTTTGGACACGGTTTTTTTTTTTTTTTTTATACAACAGAGGTGGCAGACAAGCTTACGGCCCACCTGATGGTAAGCGGTTACCGTAGCCTATGAGCGCTTGCAATACCAGAGGCATCACGCACGCGTTGCCGACCCCGAATCCCCTTCCCCCCTAAAGAGCTCTGGCAACCTTACTCACCGCAGGAACACAACACTGTTTGAAACAAATAATGTTATTTGGCTGCGATCTTCTGTAAGGCGGAGGTACCTCCCCAGGCAGGCTGCTCCAATTCAGAACGAGAAAATCTCGCTGTGCCCTACCTCCTCCTAAAACGTTTTAAACGTGGGCAGTCGCAGGCTTCTATGGCGTCGCGTCAGCAGCGGCATGTAGGTACGAATGGAGCGAGCGTTTCGAACTGAAATCTAATTTGCGCCTGATTTCCCGACACCATGTAATTTCCCGACACAGACGGGTAGTGCCTGTCACGTCACCGGCGTCAATGATTTAGAGTTCAAACCATCCAAATTAATTGGACTTCCGATCGAGAGGGGATTGCGATGACATGTAGGCACCTACAATTCAATTTGGTAACTTCGGCCCACCGCTAAAGCAAAAGGCCAAACCCTGCCAGCGCTCTACTGGTTTTTTTTTCATAACTTATTGTAAACTGTATAAGCTGGCTCTACACTCTTACCCACCAATGATTTTTAACTTTTTGGCGGTAACATAACTTGCGAAGTGATGTTGTGCTCTCAATTTATTTTACAAGTGTTCAATTAAATAATATGTACTTAGTGGTTTTTTGCGTACCTACTATTGTTTGAGTAAAGTACAAGTGATGTGAAATAAAATGATTGCGTACCTACCATGATTTTTCGGGTTGGAGCCAAAAGCCCTCGTCCATTTATGTATATTGTAGGCTGTGTGCTATTACAGACTAAATATAATCTATCTGTCACTGTGTCAAATTTCATCCAGATCCGTTTAGCCGTTCTGGTGTGATTAAGTACAAACATCCATCCATCGATCTATCCAAACTTTCGTATTTATAATATTAGTAGGATAGTAGGCTAAACGACTTTAAGCTAAACAAAAGTAAAAAATACACTTAAGACATGGCAGTAAGGCCCATGATGCCATAGCCAGCCCAGAAGGAAAAATAGAAAAAAAAAACAATGATTTTACCCATAGATTTAAGAGCCGCTACGCTCCAAAGATTTTACCGTCAATAAAACGTTGTGTTAGGTACCTACCAATTACCTACGCGCATTTATGTGAGCAACCGCAGCGCGACACGACACACACTTTCACTCGGTGTAGAGTTCACAGTTTGCATATCCTAGTCTTGCACAATACTTCGAACGACACGTAGTAGTGGGTCCCTACTAAATAAGTTGTATATATAGGTACCTGCAGACTGAAATTATGCAACGGTTTACGCAATTTTTGCATTATAATCCGCGAAAAGATTAACCCCTTCCCCCCTACCCCTTAATTAAGTATCTTCTAACCCTATCTTTGAAGACTTCGGTTGCGTAGCGGGCGAGTGGCTGACTGAGACTCGAGGGGTGCGGGCTGATTCCCGCTGCGGTACAAATATTAGCATGGTCTGCAAATATTTGTTGCGGGTCTGAGTGTAGTGGTACAATGGTACTCGTAGAATTATTGTTTCAGGGTTACCTCAACCTGGTCTTTGACCTCTTTGACATAATGCAGGATGACCAAGAAAGGATCAGTGACACGACAAGCAAGCAACTGATGACGTCTCAAGATATTCCTGAGGCGCAGTCCGTAATTCTATATTGTCTATATCCTATATTGTTTTTTCCTACCACTCGTCACCGGAAGCTGAGAAGTGAATAACTTGACGGTTTTCGTAGAGGTGCTTTTCATGACACCATACAAAGACGGTAAGCCTACCGTTTCCTTCTGTTTATTTTTGTACAACTCTTTGTATATTGTCCTAATATATAGTCGCATGTTTATTTTAGTTTTTTTTTTATTTGAAGTTTTTTACCTTTCGGGCTGGCTATGACATATAGGCCTTACCGCCAAGTCTTACGTTTATATTTCTTCGTAGTTATTTTTATCTTTCTTCTTCATTTTACTTCTTAGTCATGGTCAAGTCACCGTCAAGTCAAGTCAAATTCAGTTTTAGTAAGATATGATGGTGGCTATTTTACTAA
Source organism: Anticlea derivata (assembly GCA_947579855.1). Classification (NCBI taxonomy): domain Eukaryota; kingdom Metazoa; phylum Arthropoda; class Insecta; order Lepidoptera; family Geometridae; genus Anticlea; species Anticlea derivata. The sequence continues at coordinate 13,309,847 of OX388257.1, read as the reverse complement.
AACCTTAAGGGACCTCTAGGCGCCAACTCGAAAAATGACGATACACGCAATCATTTCATTTCACTTCACTCGTACGGTTTACTCAAACAATATTACGCAAAACACCACCATAATCTCATAATATTATTCAATTTAACACTAGTTTTGTAAAATAAATCGAGAGCACAACATCACTTTCTCAAGTTCCCGCCAAAAAGTCCATGTTTATTTTAGTTACCAGATCGTACGTCACTGCAGCCCTGAACTGACAATCAGCAGCACATGCTGAGCTCAGGGCCTTTCATTCTTACATACCTACACTTGTTTTCTCATTTTCTGTCCACTCTATGGTTTTTGTATTTGTGTGTGGTGTGTCTTACTTCTGTTCTTGTTGTTGTGTACAGTTAAAATATTCCGGACATATTTAAACGGTCAACTGATCCCAAACTAGGCATAGCCTGTATTATGGGTACCAGAGGCTGATATACATAATAGATACATATTTAACACCCAGACACAGAACAAACATCTGTGTTTATCACACAAATGTTTGTCCAGTGCGGGGATCGAACCCGCGACCTATAGCGCAGAAGGCAGAGTTACTACTAACTGAGCTATGTTTGTGTGAATAAATGATTTCTACGTCTACTAAGCTATTTTCTTCTCACGGTGACAAGTGAGTAGGTAACTCACGAACGGACTCAAGTCTCTGTCATGTTTTTATACCGGATAATGAAACTTTCGTCGATGGGATCTGATATAGCCTTCAATGGACGTCACATAATAACGTAACGTATCTATACCGTCAATAATAACGGTTAACGAGTATTATGCCCGCCATTGTGTGCTTTACTGACATTGTTCAGGAATAGAGCGCGATAATGTGTTAGGTTTTCATTATCTAGGCTATTCATTATCATCATCAGCCTGTAGAAGTCCACTGCCCTCTAGGCCTCCCCCAAAGAGTTCAATGACGAACGTTCTTATATTCTTATTTATAGTTTATTTTTATTTAATGGTAAAATACGGATTTGAAACTCCAGTTTTTTTGGGAGGAGGTAGGGCACAGCGAGATTTTCTCGTTCTAAAATGGAGCAGCCGCCTGGGGTGGTACCTCCGCCTTACAAAAGATCGCAGCCAAATAACATTATTTGTTTCAAATAGTGTTGTGTTCCTGCGGAAAGTAAGGTTGCCAGAGCTCTTTAGGGGGGGAGAGGCTATTTCAAGCGCTCATAGGCTACGGTAACCTCTTACCAACAGGTGGGCCGTATGCTTGTTTGCCAACTCAGTGGTAAAAAAAAATATGTGTATAGTAGGTAGGTCAATAATTTTAGGACACTATCGCAATAGTACGCTGCTAATATCCAAGTGTGACCACGGAAGACTAACTGCTCTGCCCTAGCACATGCTGAGTGGTGGCCATTTTGGTAATTCAGTAATTCAGTAATTCATTTATTGCTTGTGAATCAGGTACATGTAACAGTCAGTTCATAGGACTAGTCTAGATCGCTAGATTCTGCCACTTGGGCGTACAAACATTTAATTAACATTTCAATTATTAAAGCATGCATTAATTTAGTTATCTGCCTTAATTACATCGTCAAAAATTAATATACATCTAAAAAAATAATGGTTACCATGTCGTTAAATTTCATTTTTTGTATTGTGTTAATTTGTGTTATGTTATGTCTGATTGTGTTGGTAACAAAATAAAGTTTTTCTATTCTATTCTTGAGCCTTTCCCATCCACAATGTCGTTGGTCCATCGGGCCTTCCAACACTGCGTGGCCCGGTTCGTGAACCCAATAAAGTGTCCTAAGCCCAGTGGCGATTTTTCATTCTACCTACTTTATTTTCAAATATTGAGTTTTAGTAATGAAAAGTTTATCTAAATATAGCCTTCGTTACAAGGGTTAGTATAGTATATCTTTATCATAGTTCAGTATCGGTTCAGTTCAGTTCAGTTTGACTGGCCTTATAGCTCAGTTGGTAGTTACTCTGCCTTCTACGCTAGAGGTCGCGGGTTCGATTCCCGCACTGGACAAACATTTGTGTGATGAATACAGATGTTTGTTCTGTGTCTGGGTGTTAAATATATATCTATTATGTATATCAGTCTCTGGTACCCATAGCACAGGCTATGCCTAGTTTGGGATCAGCTGACCGTGTGATAGGTCCGGAATATTTATTTATTTTTTATTTTTATTATGAATCACCTTGTATAGTATTCTAGAACACTCTCTATTATAAACCTAGGCGTGTATCAATTTACATGAAAATTGCGCACATTACACAATTTTCTGAGCAAGTTACAGTACAAGACTTTTTCTGTGGCACGTCTAGCGTCTTGAGAAAGAGAAAGCCGTACTAGATTTTCTTAACAAATCGTTCGTGTAGTTAACCCATTAGTTATTATTCGACAGTAATTTAGGACAAGAAAAGGTCGAATTGCCTGATTCTTCTAGGCTTGGTCGCGAGGAACAGGCATAGCTTCACCTAGTTTCTAAGACGTTTCAAAGTGATCCTAGTGATTTTATTGAAATAAATGCCTTTTGCCTTTGACTTTGAATTATTGAAAAACCAGCTATGTAAAATAAAAGAAGTACTGTTTTACTTTTTTTTTTTATAAATGAGATTTTAATTTTATTTACAGAAAGAAACTTAAAACTAATACAAGTTAATATTTTACTTGTTCAATGTGAAATCAATCGACTGGCCTCATAGCTCAGTTAGTAGTAACTCTGCCTTCTGCGCTAGAGGTCGCGGGTTCGATCCCCGCACTGGACAAACATTTGTGTGATACACAGATGTTTGTTCTGTGTCTGGGTGTTAAATATTTATCTATTATATATATCAGTCTCTGATCACCATAGTCATATGGCACAGATAACATAATACTATACTAGTATTATGTTATCTGTGCCATAGTAAAGGCTATGCCTAGTTTGGGATCAGTTGACCGTGTGAATACGTCCGGAATATTTATTATTATAAGGTACATTTTGTGTTTTTGAGAAGTGTCAAAAAAGCCTTACTAGCCTTAGTAGCTTTGTCTACGGTAGGTAGACAAAGCTACTAACAGCTATCAAAACGTATTGTGTGCGTAATCCATGTATTACATACATAAAGATAACTTCGGCTAGACTTTACTGCAGGGTTTCTTAAAGTGGGGTCCACGGACCCCCAAGGGGTCAGTAATAAGTGAGAAAGGGGTCCGCAGTAGCTCAAATTAATTCTTAATTGACATGAGATCCAAAGAAGTGTTGAGAGCTGAATTTCATGCAAAAGATCTTGCCGAATTAAGCAGTAGGTACCTAAGGGCGAGTAAATTACCAATATAAGTGATTTTTCAATTAGTATTTTTGCCTAGTTTGGGATCAGTTGACCGTGTGAATACGTCCGGAATATTTATTATTATAGGGTACATTTTGTGTTTTTGAGAAGTGTCAAAAAAGCCTTACTAGCCTTAGTAGCTTTGTCTACGGTAGGTAGACAAAGCTACTAACAGCTATCAAAACGTATTGTGTGCGTAATCCATGTATTACATACATAAAGATAACTTCGGCTAGACTTTACTGCAGGGTTTCTTAAAGTGGGGTCCACGGACCCCCAAGGGGTCAGTAATAAGTAAGAAAGGGGTCCGCAGTAGCTCAAATTAATTCTTAATTGACATGAGATCCAAAGAAGTGTTGAGAGCTGAATTTCATGCAAAAGATCTTGCCGAATTAAGCAGTAGGTACCTAAGGGCGAGTAAATTACCAATATAAGTGATTTTTCAATTAGTATTTTTGCCTAGTTTGGGATCAGTTGACCGTGTGAATACGTCCGGAATATTTATTATTATAGGGTACATTTTGTGTTTTTGAGAAGTGTCAAAAAAGCCTTACTAGCCTTAGTAGCTTTGTCTACGGTAGGTAGACAAAGCTACTAACAGCTATCAAAACGTATTGTGTGCGTAATCCATGTATTACATACATAAAGATAACTTCGGCTAGACTTTACTGTAGGGTTCTTAAAGTGGGGTCCACGGACCCCCAAGGGGTCAGTAATAAGTGTGAAAGGGGTCCGCAGTAGCTCAAATTAATTCTTAATTGACATGAGATCCAAAGAAGTGTTGAGAGCTGAATTTCATGCAAAAGATCTTGCCGAATTAAGCAGTAGGTACCTAAGGGCGAGTAAATTACCAATATAAGTGATTTTTCAATTAGTATTTTTTCCCACAATTTTATTTGCCAGGGTGGTGGTCCGTGGCATTTTTAAAATTCTAAAAGTGGTCCGTGGCTGCACATAGTTTAAGAACCTCTGATCTACTGGGTATGCTGCTGCGGCGACGTCCACTAGGCCGGTGACTGTATACAAAATTACAGCAGTTTTCAGCGCTCTAGCATCACAGATGTGATCCGTTTACTGCGAGGAATAGCTGAACTGGAGACATTTGTATCGTTCCTTGTGACTAACTTACTTGCCCCCTCTTCTGTGCGGACCACACCTCATGGTAAGATTCAGCATTGTGATCCTCGTTGAGCTACTTCGTTGAGATCAGATAGTATAAAATACATTAAAATTCAGCGGGCGAGTCTGAGACGCAAGAGGTGCATGATCTGCAAATATTTTGTTCCGGGTCTGTTGTTAGGTTATTTTGTTGTCTAGGTATATATATATATATATACATATATAGATATATACATGGTTTGTTATGGTACCATGGTACTCGTAGTTTCTGATACCCACGGCACAGGGAATCCTAGTGAAAAAGCTAACAATAAGATTGACGATTTTATTAAAGAAAAAATGGCGGGAGGAATTTGAATTTGTAGTTTATGTAGGTAGCCTTTTTTATGTTTAGTTATTGTGTGACATTTATTATTTAATTTTATTGACATTTATGACATGATTGATTTAATTTTCTTTTAATTAATGCCGTGTTATTTTATTTTTGTTATATTATTGTGTTTGTGCTACTATAAGACGTTTTTAGGGTTCCGTACCTCATTTGGAAAAACGGAACCATTATAGGATCACTTTGTTGTCCGTCTGTCTGTCTGTCAAGACCCTTTTTCTCAGAAACGGCTAAAATGTACCAACTTGAGATTTATACCACCTATTAAGGTCTGTGGGCTTATGTTGCCATATAAAAATCAAAGCTCTAGCTTAATGCATTAAAAAGATATGGCTAGGAATGTAAATATTTTGTATGGAAATGGCTAAAATGAAAAACCTCTAGGTTACTTCCAGTTACCTCACAATTCTGAAATTTGGAATGCTAGGAGCTTTTGTAACACAATTACAGGGAAAAGTCTGAAATGGAGGAAGTTATATTTGCAGTCAGTGTCATACAATTACTACGTGAGCGACCGCAAATATAAATTTGTCACGACCGGGATTCGAACCCACGACCAATGGTACGGAACCCTCAGGGCGCGAGTTCTCGCACTTGACCGTCTTTATTTTTTATATTATTCTTTTCCAGGTCCAAACATCTGAGCTACCTTTAGACCTAAGCTGTTACCATCATACATGTTGGCAATATCATGATTCCTGATTTCGTCATCTACACTTTGTTATTAATTAAGTTTTTATATTTTATGTATGTTCGTTTTAAGGTATATATTGATATGGACCGTAGAATAAGTTAAATAAGATCTGTAGCTTTACTCCTATGTATGTGCGATCCTATGTAGTTTGACCCTAAAACTTCCTGCGAAATTACTTTAATCTAGCTTTCTCGTCGTTCGCGTTTGTAGGAAATATTAAATGTAGGTACTTTCAGGGTCTTTTCAGAGACAAGTGAATTTCGCGGTCTTCCGCCGATCTTGGCCGCTTGGTGTCGTCTGTTAGGCCGCAAACTTTGGCTACTTTAGGTTGCCATCTGGCCGGTCACATAGGTCCGGTTATCTGAGGCCCTATTCTGAGATGTCAGTGAGATCTCACTTCTTACTTTACTACCATGAGAAGGGAATGGCTTAGGTACCGTTCTTGTGTGGTCACTAAAAGGCGCTACAAAAATCAGAGGCCCTAGTCTGCAAAGTCAGTGAGATCTCACTTTCACTTATAGACCGTGAATAGTGAATAGGTTACCATTTCTGTATGGTTTAACGAAAAGGGCGCCTACAAAAATCAGCGGCCCTAGCCTGCAAAGTCAGTGAGTTCAAACTTTTCGACCGTGAAAAGTATAGATTACTGGTTTTTGTTTTTGATCCCTTTTCGTGACACCATACAGAAATGGTAAGCTATTCACTTTTCACGGTCAAAAACGGAGAAGTGAGAGCTCACTGACATTTTTGTTTTTGTTCCCTTTTCGTGACACCATACAGAAATGGTAAGCTATTCACTTTTCACGGTCGAAAACGGAGAAGTGAGAGTTCACTGACATCTCAGAATCGGGCCTCTGCAGTCGTCTCCAGCCGTGACCAGTGAAAGTGGTAAATCCGGGAAAACAAGCCTTACAGACCAGACGAGATAACTGCTCATAGTGAGTTCATATCCTGAGTTCATAAGTATTTACATACTTAGTAGATAGAAAAATTAAGGTACGCGTTCCTTGCTGCGTTTTAACGCAGCACATACACGACGGATAACAATGTAGTAAGGTAGTGTACAGCGTCTACCTACATTGCCGTGTTTGTTGCCTGATTCTTCTAGGCGAGTGGTCGCGAGGAACAGGCGTATAAATAAATAAATAAATATTCCGGACATATCACACACGGTCAACTGATCCCAAACTAGGCATAGCCTGTTCTATGGGTACCAGAGACTGATATATATAATAGATATATATTTAACACCCAGAAAAAACATCTGTGTTAGTCACAAATGTTTGTCCAGTGCGGGAATCGAACCCGCGACCTCTAGCACAGAAGGCAGAGTTACTACCAACCTATGAGGCCAGCCAATCATCATCAGCCTGTAGAAGTCCACTGCTGGACATAGGCCTCCCTTTGAAGCTAGGTGAAGATACCTATGTCTGTTTTGAGGCCGCCTCCCCCAAATCAGACTTAATTTTTGCCTAGTTTCAAAGTGATCTTAGTGATTTTTAACCGACTTTAAAAAGCAGGAGGATCTCAAGTTGGCTGTTTTTTTTTATTTTACAATTTAGTGAATCTTACAGCTAGGTACATAGAAAAGAAATATATTAAATACATGTTATGTTCATGTATGCTGAAGGCCAACTATAAGAATCCACTGATGGTTATTTTATAATGTTTTTTATAGAACGAGGACGAAAGATAAAAAAAGAAAAAAATGTATTGATGTAAACACAATATTATTTTACATTAGTGAAAGGTAGACTCTTTACAACACGTTACTACATTGTTAACCGTCTTGGGCTAGTAGGGGTTAATATCCAAAATAATGAGAAGTTTGATTGCGTAATAATTGTTAGCGCGAAATCCGATTGCGCGATTTAAAAACGGCCGATTTATGGATTGACCTTAGGTTTCAGATAATCGTAATTCGTAGATGAGGTTTCCGTTTCCGCGGTCCTCGAGTGAAAGCCGAACTCGCCCTGCCGGTCTGCCAGCCCGCAGAGTAGATACGCTATAGCAGAGTGAAGAGAGCGTCGCGTCAGAGATGACCAGGCCACCGAAAGCTGGTTAAGGTGAGGGTTTAATTTTTTTTATGATTTTTGAATGGTTTTTTCTCAATAACCGCAAAACGCACAGTTTTGATTTTTAGGACAAAGATAACTTGAGCATTTTATTTACGTAAATCCAAGACAGAAACGCGATTGGTAAAACTTTTCTCGATAGATTTATTTTTTAAAGTTTGGTCCTCTGCAACAGTTTTTTCGAAAATACTCTGAGACTATCTAACAAAAATAACTTTTTTTTTAAATATTGTGTTAGACAATAGCATTGGGTACCTAAATCCAAGATACTCTTCAAAAAAAATAGATAGTTTTAAGATAATCGATATTTTCTCATAAGTCACTTACGTCGATTACTTTCGAGCGCCTTCTAACGCTTGCTATCTCTTTCCGCATTCAATTATAGTACATAGCGCTGTCGCTTTCTTTACTCCGCCCACTCGACAATTTATTATGGTTTTTGTATCCTCTTAAAGGCCTATTGTATCTCGGCAGAAACACAACTAAGTACCGTGAGACTTAAAGTTTTAAGCATTGCCATGCAGCGTGGCAATTCCGCCAGCGTCTTGGGGGCGATTCCGACTGTTAGTGATCAATTGAGCTATCTATAGATCGTTTGTAACGTTTTTTTGATAGCTCAACTGTTTCTTGTGTATTTTGTATTAGTTTTATTTTTATTTTTCTTTCCGTAAAGTTTATGCTGCGATAGGAATCTTTTATAGCACCTGCAACAGATCACGTCTCTTTTTTTAATTTTTAGGTATGTAGTAATCTTGATGTAAGTAGAACTGTAGGTAAAAAGTTCAGTAAAAAGTTATTTTTCATCAACAGTCGCAGTAGACCCTTGTCAGGGGCACCTACCTCAACCTGGTCATTGACCTAAAGCAGGATGACCAAGAAAGAATCAGTGACACGACAAGCAAGCGAGCAAGTATGTTATACAGCCATAATTTTGTATCAAACTCTGTACAACCCAAAATCATTTCGGAATTTTTTTTTGCTAATAATTTTTCTTCTGTTTTATAGAATATGTAGAATAAGACCTTTTTGAGGTAGTATAGTCATAGTCATAGTATTTATTGGCAACGAATTGGTTACAGGTCACAGAGAGCAGTAGATGCACATTAGTATCTAGTCTTATATATATAATTTACTTAGGTACTAAAGAATCCATTAGCATACATTTATTAGCTGCCCTTAGATCATATGTTGAAGCTCAGATTTGTCTTCTTTTTTTCACAATTTTATAATATCTTATTTATTAGGGATTATAATTAGATTACTTTTCTTTTGAGCCTCACCTAGTTCGATCGGCACCACACTGAAGCTTTAAATTCCATTTTGTGAAACAGGATCATCGAAAAAAATGATAGGCCCCAAGCCGTGTTTGTTGCCTGATTCTTCTAGGCTTGGTCGCGAGGAACAGGCATAGCTTCACCTAGTTTCTAAGACGTTTCAAAGTGATCCTAGTGATTTTATTGAAATAAATGCCTTTTATTTGTTATTTATATTTCTTATTATTAGTAATATTTCCTACTTATTAATACTCGTATTAAATTTAAATAAATCTTCGTGATTGTAGATCGTCTGATCCACAAGTCATGCTTTTAGTTTATGTTTGAACGACTGCACCGAGCCAGCGCTTTGAATGGTATACATATATATACATAATTATGAATGACTTGTAGATAAAGGGGTTGCGGTTGCGTCTGCTAAAATACTGGTTTCCACTTACGACTTTGGATATCTGTAGGTATGTGTATTCAGAATGCGGTATCGGTGTTTCAAGGATCAGATTGCCGTCACAAAGTTGGCCTCGGTAGCACTCAGCACTAAAACTAACTACTAAAAAAAAAGAAAAGAGAGAGCAGAGAGAGAGAAAAAGAGATGGTGAAAAATTGTAAGGAGTTTGACCCGAACCGTAAACATGAATAAAACAGAACGGATATGATTTACAAAGAACGTTTCCAACGCATCAAAATGTATTGGGTATGTAGGTAGACAAAGCAACTTTTGTACTGAATACGGCATAGGACTATTTAAAAAAAAACATCTCTTATACTTTACAAAACTATAAAGCTGTGTTAGAACGGTGTGCGTTATGTTATCAGAAATTCATTTTTAGATTATCTTTACGTTTTATGAATGAAGTTAATTTTGAGTTTGACTTTTAGGAGCTTGCTATATCGTTGAGCGTTATCGCACTCAAAATTGTCAAAATTTACTTTATTCATGTAACAATCATTTTTAAAACAATTTTATATGAATACCAAGGACGTATCGAATGCCGTTTGAACACGGCTTAAAGTTTACTAAGAAAATGTTTGAAGGCAAAGTTGGCACGGTCTTGTTTTAAAAAAATCTAAAGTTTCGCCGTCTTCGGAAGCACGCTGAAAAATTGTAAATCTTGTCAATGGCTCTGCTAGCGAGCCTGAAGGGCGATTAGGGTTGCCAGATGAGAAGCGTACAGTCTGGTATTTTCGAGGCCTGTCCGATAAAAAATTAATGGTCATACCGGATATTTTGAGGAAAGTCGGTACTGGCTGGTCACAGGCGCCTGCCTACAAAAGTAGGCATATGAAATCCCACAACTTTATGGCTGTATTACCTATATTTTGTTACTAATTTAGTTGTTTTATGTGATGTAGATAAATAAATTAAAACTATTAGTATAAAAAAACACGTATTTTGTTCGACCTAGCTTACAATTTGGGGTTGTCCGGTATTTTTACACGACTCATCTGGCAACCCTAAGGGCGATGTTCCTGACAAGCCTCTGCGGCCTGCAAATAAAACCTTTTGTTGGCAACGTTTTAAAGTATTATATTATTGATATGTTTTCAACTGTTTGAAACGCACTGTGCACAATGCTACAGTATTATGTTATGTGTGATGCTACTCATTGTAGGTATGTTAACGTAGGCTTCATTGTTTACCTACATGGAAAGGTAATCCATCGGTATCATCATCATCATTTTAGCCGTACGGTCCACTGCTGAACTTGGCCTCCCCACAGACAGAGCGAATTCCTTACCTATTTATTTTTATTTATCATGCCATCCCCTAGCCTTTTCCCTTATTTGTGTCAATAATACAGTTCTTATTGTAATAAAAATAGGGTATTTGCTATATTCCGAATTAATTGTTTAAATTTATTTTAATAAAATGAAATTCCCTGTTCAGGGCTAATTTGCTCAATCAACTATAATTCAGTTATACATATCAGCTGTGTTGTGCATACAACAATTAAAATAATGAAATTATCTACGGATTTAATTAAGTCCTATCAGATTGAATTTGAAATATAATTTAACAGCCGAGTAAAAGTTGTTTAGCAGCTTTCAAAGCTAGGATAAGCACATAATGCTATAAAATTTGGTTATATATTTTAATTGCATCTGCGATCAACAGACAAATTCGGGTTTCTTCTCGGCAACTTTAATAGTTTAGAAATCATCTGAGTAACAAGCATATCTGAGTATGAAATTTACATCAAACTCTGAACAACCTAAACAAACTAGTCTGTTTCACATCGCAATACTCTGTGGATGCTATAAGGCCTCGCCCAAATAGAACGCGAACAAGTAGTTACGCCATCACAAGTTCTCGCGAACTTTGTTCGTGCTACGAATGCGCAATCATAGAGTCCTTATTGAGTGGCCTTATAAAATTACGGGTTTAATTCACAGTAGACCAAGGTCTACGGAGGTATTTTGAAAACATCTTGAAATGTCTAGAACATGTATTGACATAATTATTCTTGGAGATCTGAATGTCGTGATCGAGGCGCTGACGTGGAGGCGACCCCCTTGAATCCCGGCACATAAAATACACTCCACAAATAACACACCCGCCGGCGGGGTTAAACCTCCCTCTGGCAACGGCCTAAGCCGAGGTCCGTACCTAAGCAGTGCCCTTGAGCTCGGTGCCCCTTCTCGGCCACAGTGCCTCTGCGTTCGCCATTATCAGGTCTCGCAGCATCGGTCGTAAGCGACCAAGAAAAATAGATGATTTCATGGCGCAATCAATTCGCATCGCAAATTCGCGTTCTGTTAGGACTAAGCCTTATGTTTCGTATTTCAAAGCCAGTAGGTACTTACGAACTACATTTGCGGGGTATTGAATAAACATGCCTTAGGGCACAATGGCAGACGGAGGCAGACCTTTCTCCAGTCACGCGAATCCAAACGTGACTGACTAGAATAGTGACCAACAAGTACCTAGTAGGTGATTAGCGTTATGTCTTGACCCTGTATTCATTGCGAGTATTTTTCTGTACACACTAAAGTATACGAGCCTTGACTTTGAGTGAAATTTTGAGAAGAATCCCTAGGTTAGGAAATTTATTTAGGTTGGCTCATCATCATCATCATCAGCCTAATTTACTCCACTGCTGAATATAGTATGGAGTTCTTCAAACAGGACGTTTTGAACTTTTTAAGGGAACGGCAACGCGTGCGTGATGCCTCTGGTATTGCAAGCGTACATAGGATACGGTAACCACTTACCAACAGGTGGGCCGTATGTTTGTTTGCTACCTTAGTTGTATAAAAAAAATATATAGGCCTCCCCAGAGTGCCATGACGAACGGTCTTGAGCCTTCTCCATCTATCGACTTCCCGCAACCTTCAAAATGTCGTCGGTCCATCGGAGGCCTTTCAACACTGCGTCGTCCGGTTCGTGGTTGCCAATCGCGAACCTTTATTCCTCAACGGTTGTCTGTTCTGCGAGCCATACAGGGTGAGTTTTTTTTCAGGGCCATATAGGCGAAATCGGAAACCGTGAGAGTAATCGAAAAGTGATGTCAGGAGTCACGGGCTCGATTTTTTTCAAAATCGAACCCTTAACTCCTACCATCACTTTCTGATTTCGCCTAAGTGGCCCTGAAAAAAAACTCACCCTGTATAGGCCGGCCCACCGCCAATTCAACATGCTCATTCTGTAGGTATTATCGAATTTTTGAACTACCTTAACAAAATCCATAAAAGAATGTCAGTACCTATGACGAGTGTTAAAGATGCGTAGAGTAGAGAACCAGTGTTGGAATCTCTGGTCTTTGGGTCTTTTAGTATTTTCAAGATGTGTCGCAAAGAGACCATTCTTGAATCCTCCGATACTATACATTAAACGGGCCACGACATAAAAATACATATTAAACGAAGGCAGCTTCTTGCACGAAAGAACCGAAGCGGTGGCGATGTTGAATTTTTCACACCCTTTACCCCCACAACGCCCCCCGCAGTTAATAATATATCAAGCCAGACTTCGTCACATTTTAAAAATATACTCCACTTCTTGTGCAGCATTGGCTTTGCGGATCTTTGAATGGCTAGATGCAAATGGCTCGGTTTTTGGCTAAAGGCCGATTTAAAGCAAACGAACATAGAGCTAGAGCTAGAACAAGATCATTATTTCTCGATCTTTTAGTGTAGTGAACGCTGAAAAAATAACGAAAGAATGGTCTACATCTGTTCGCACTAAAATAATTTGAAAGAGTGGGGATAGAATGAGCATTCGCTCGTCTGATGTAAATCGGCCTTTACGTGAGGCCTTATCTTCTTCTTGTTGTGTCACTGATTCTTTCTTGGTCATCCCGTATTAGGTCGGTGACCAGGTTGAGGTATGGTGGCCCTGAAAAGGGCCTATGTCGGTAAAAGAATCAGTGTAGTGAAAGGATTAAAGTGCGCCTCTTAGAGGCTCCTTTCGTGCACAAAGGCCTTATTAAATCTATTGGAGAAGATTTATACAACGAGGTGGAACTCTTTACTCACTTATTTATTGATGGTCCAACAGTGATAACGCAGTACAATGTGAATATCAAAACAAGGGACTTAGATCTATGCGTACCACTAATTACAGGATACCACAGCGTGCGTTTGAAATAATTGAGTAAAAAAAGAAAAGAAGTTAGGTTAGGTCAGGACCAACCTAACTTTTTTTCTAACGCAGCGCCCTCTGAGCTCGCCATAGTCTGTCTTCGTTGCATGAGAACTGGAAGACACAGCGAAACTATCACGCTCTAAATTGGAGCAGCCCGTCAGAAGATGTACCTCCGCCTTACAGAAGATCGCAGCCAAATAACATTATTAGTTTCAAATAGTGTTGTCTTCCTGCGGTGAGAAAGGTTGCCAGAGCTATTTAGGGGGGGTTTGGGGTCGGCAACGCGTGCTTGATGCCTCTGGTATTGCAAGCGTTCATAGGCTACCGTAACCACTTACCAACAGGTGCGCTTGTTTGCTACCTTAGATGTAAAAAGATACAGCTTAAAAGTCCGTCAGAAAAAATAAATGTCGGTTAACTTCTTTGAAAAATGTCAGATGCCAACTTACCAGGCCGAAAGTTTGCCATTTTTAATACCTACCTAAAATGTTCTGTGTTTTGAAATCTGGGTCAGAGGCTAGTAAATAATAAAGCAGAGGATAAAAACATATATCTTTTTTGCACTGATGTTGTACCCATAACATATCAGCCGTGCGTTAAAGACTAGTACCTATACTGTCCCACAAGGGTCTGCTCTATCAACAAAAAGAAAGAATATTGGCGAAAAAAAACAAAAGTTTAAAAGAACTACTGTTTGGACTATTTTAAGTTCGACATAAAGATTGCTATAAACAACTGAATAACTGTTTGAACTGATTTCACCCCAAAACAGCCCCCAACAATAGATTTTTTCATACTGTTTTTTCAAATAAAAATGACGTATTTCTAAAAGTAATAGAACAAACTTTATTGCCAATTGGGTGTAGAATAAGCCCCTTTCACACACACACATATTACGAATCACCTTGTACTGCACTTTTTGTAGCAATTTAATTATTACAGCGAATGCAAATGCAGATAATATAGGTAATCTCATTTATTTAAATCTTCCAAAAGCAAAAAAAAACTATCTTTTCTTTATTCCGACTTAATTTCCGTTTTCTTTCTTTTCTGGCGGCAGGCGTTATTTAAAAGGCATGCAATTTTTATGGGGGCTTGCGATATCGTACGTCCTCAAATGTTAAATTCTAAACTTAAAGTAAATTTAGAATTTAACATTTGAGAACGTATATCCTGTATGATAAGGATCATTTTCAAATACATTTTAGATGACACGTATGAACACGGTTTTAGACTTGAAATCCTAAAAGTCTAATTAATAATTGGTTCTACCCTATCGTCTTATTGCCATTCAAATGCAAGCACTATCTTACGCGAATCTGAACCTTATAGTCGTGATCAAACAGCGTGCGATATGTCATCTGAAATTTTGAGTATGACTTCTACGAGCTTGCGGTATCGTTGGGCTATACCGAACGCCCTCAAATGTCAAACTCAAAATTGACTTTCATCAGTAGACGTAACCGTTTTGAATTACATTTGAAACATATTATATGACATATCGAACGCTCTTTTAACACGGCTTAAGTCTTTGAGACTTGTCAACTGACATCCCTGGTTAAGCAAAATCGTAAAGTTGATTGTACAGTGCATAATTTGATGGTTGGAAGGATCCTTTGTGAGGGGCACCGAATCATTTTACCATAATTGTGGTACACGTTCGGCCAATCTCAATGCACCCTAGATATAGATACCAACTTTAACATAGCCACTGGAATTTAAAACCAACTAGCGACCCGCAGTGCTATTGCCTAAGCGAAATGGGAATGAACTTCACAATTCTGAAGGTGATTTTGACGGAAGTTGTCCCTTGTCAAGTTTGAAACGTTTTGGACATTGCTAAGATTGTTAAAATGATCCTCAAAACGAACTTCATTGCCATTACGATTAAACAATGGCAACCCTCCCCCCCCTCTCCGGCTTCGCACAGGTAGAGCATATATGCCAGTAAAGCACCCAGTAAGCGTGTTTTTTTTCCGACACCTTCAACAATCATCGTGATATTTCAGCCAATTTACACAAAACCTTAATGAATTATAGGTACACTTAGACCTTCCTCATGAATTACTCCGTCCAGTGGTGAAAATCGTATGAAAATCCATTCAGTACTTTTTGGGTTTATCGCGTTCAGACTGACAGACAGACAAACGCCGTTCGTTGAGGAACTCTTTGGGGGAGGCCTATGTCCAGTGGACTTCTACAAGCTGATGATAAGGAATAAAAACTCAAATAACACATAAAACAGACTATAACCGAGATTGTGAATACTCGTGAAAGTAGGGTACTCAGTGTTCAGTACAGTTATTCATTGATAAAACTAGCCAGCCTTGTCTGTGTTTATATTTTGAGCGCCCGAGCACATTTTATATTAAGATGCCATACAGTTACAATACAGGGTGTAAAAAGTCAGCTGCCGCTAACTGAAAGCAGGAAAACAGGTATATTTCTACAGCTCGCCTAAATAGATTTAAAAAATGTTTCATCCCGAGAAAGTTCATCATTATTATTGTTTTGAAGATCTCTCAAGCAACTTGGACGAACTGGGCGTTGTATGTTAAGATAAGATGAGTTTATTTGCAAGAATATAATTGGACAATCAGATCTTAACTAAGTTTATTCGTTCTAACGAATAATTTTCATAATTAATTAATTTGCATAATTTTCGACCCGTCAATCCGTTCTGCATGAAATCTAGTAGGAGAATCTAGAGGTATTACTATCAAAATTTATTGGTAAAAATATGAGTTAAATCGGCCAAGTGGTTGCTAGGATATATGGCTCGAAAAAGGGGCATTAAGGTCCGTGCGACATGTCATTGATATGTCATTTATAGTACGTGCCAAATTATCCTTACCTCAACTAAACAACGTCACTTTTGAGTTCCACATTTAAGCGTTTCCGGTATAGCTCAACTCAACGTATACTTTATTCCGAAGAAGTAAGGATCATTTTAAAATAAATTTTAGATGACTTATCGCACCCCGTTTGAAGACGGCTTTAGTATATGCATAGATATATTCGATCGCATCCATGCTCCAGGACAAAGTCTGGTACAATAACGTTTCGCTGAATTTTTAATGGCGCGGTTAGTGTAGAACCAGATGCGGTGGCAAAACTCCCAGAATACAGTTCATATAATATTCATATAGCACACCTTGTTTTTACAATATGACGCGGCCTGTTTGCATTCTAGGTTTGAGGTCGTGGGTACGAATCCCGGTCGTTCACCAATTTTTCCTAAGGTTGACTACCATGTTTGAGCGTGTTGTTTTTTGTGCTGTTGACAGTTGAGGGCGATACAGCCAACAACGAGATCGCAAGCTTAGTCTTTATTATGATCTTTATACGATTACCTACTTTATTTAGTAGTCGTAAAGATCATTTTGAAATAAATTTCAGATGACATATCGCACTACTGAACACGGCTTAAGTGCGATTATCGCTACTTGACTGGTAAAAATAGTTCTTTCCCTTTCTGTTTACATGTAAAGTAAAGTAAAGTTTATTGATTAAAAACCAAAGTTAAAATCTGTATAAGCCCTGGCTCCTGAACTAGCGTGAGCTGTATGTCAGGAGTCAGTTCCTTCCCATTAAGAGGTACCTAATTACAATGGTCGTAAAGAAAAGTAACAAATACTAAGAAACTAGTACTAAGCAAGTAGGTTAAATATGTAAGTTTGTGTTTGTGTGTGAGTATGTGTGTGTGTGTATGTGTGTGTGTGTATGTGTGTGTTATTATGAAGATGTCAAACGCCCGAATGAATACTGAAACGCCACATAACTATTTGAGATGGTCTCAATTATTTGAGACGCCATTATCGTTCAAAATCGTATACTCAAACATCAATTACATCACCACTTAAATGTTATGCGTGCC
Source organism: Anticlea derivata (assembly GCA_947579855.1). Lineage (NCBI taxonomy): Eukaryota > Metazoa > Arthropoda > Insecta > Lepidoptera > Geometridae > Anticlea > Anticlea derivata. The sequence goes on along the minus strand of OX388257.1, from coordinate 13,292,523 downwards.
AGATTTAGGTCCCACTCAAATGACCACTTATCATCAAAACCGAAAATACCGAAACGTTGATTAGCGTTTGACAGCTCTATGTTAAAGACAATGAGCACGCTCAAATAATCACGATCTCAAGTGGTGGTGGAGTATTCCATTTAAATCTAACGGTCCCTCAGAAATAAGTAGCTTTTACCTAAGTGGATGAGTTGAGAGCCTTTTCAGTATTCGGGCGTAAGAATCATCATCACCATCATCAGCCCACATTAGTCCACTGCTGGATATAGGCCTCCCCCAATACACTCCACTGAGCCCGGTGTTCGGCCCTTCTCATCCACTTACTGCCCGCCGCGTTTCGTAGGTCATCGCTCCACCTAGCCGGGGGGCACCCCACACTACGTTTGCCTAGACGTGGTCTCCACTCAAGAAATCGTTTACCCCAACGGTTGTCGGTTCTTCGGCATATATGACCAGCCCACTGCCACTTCAGTTTGTTTATTCTCTGGGCTATGTCGATGACTTTAGTTCTCTGTCGGATAATCTCGTTACGGAGATCTTTGAGAGAAACTCCGAGCATAACCGGTTCCATAGCTCGCTGACTAGTGAATCAGCCATGTACACTGTAAGTAAGAATGGCAATAATTTATACAGCAGAGTTTTTTTTTTTTTTAATACAACTGAGGTGGAAAACAATCATACGGCCCACCTGTTGGTAAGCGGTTAAAGTAGCCTATGAGCGCTTGCAATACCAGAGGCATCACGCACGCGTTGCCGACCCCGAACCCCCCCACCCCTAAAGAGCTCTGGCAACCTTACTCATCGCAGGAACACAACACTATTTGAAACAAATAATGTTATTTGGATGCGATCTTCTGTCGAGAACGAGAAAATCTCGCTGTGCCCTACCTCCTTTTGAATTAGCACTATGCCACATTATAAAGATGATGATGATGAGCATAACATAACATAATTTTGTAATATTGAGATGACAACTCTAACTCTAATATTTGAGATGTTTGGAAGCCACGTATGGCAGTACAGACAGAGGGAATTGCATTACCCGGGGAAACTGCGTTCCGCTGACGCTCGGACGTCGGAAATAACCATGAAATGAAACTTTGGAAAATTGGATCAGCTGACCCGTGGTCCACCTGCTTGGTGTGATTTTTCATACCTTTGCTATCCCGAAAGGGGACATATTCTACACCCGATTGGCAATAAAGTTTGTTCTACGACTTTTGGAAATTCGACGTTTTTCATTGAACAAAACTCTAGGCAAAAATTTGCTGTTTTAGGGTCAAATCAGTTCAAACTCCATGAATCAACTGCTACTAGCTTCTTAATTCTTTATTGTACACAGAAAATAAACAGATCTAGAACTTAATACTACAGGCATGTACAAAGGCGAACTTAACCCTGAAAAGAGTTTTCTTCCAGAAAACCTTGCCCCCTAGTCTTTACTGAGACGATTAGTTCAGGTTTACATAAATATTTTAATTGCGAGTTAAATTCGCGACGGAAATTCGCGCGATTATCGCGTTATCGTATTCTATTAGGACCACGCCATATCTGGCTGGCTAGCGTTGAACCAGGACCGACAACGCCGTCGTCTGCCACAGCCAAGAACTGCACCAAAATAAAACTCCCTGCTAAGAAACTCAAAGAAGATTCAAAATTCCATTATCTTTAGAGATTGTGTACAAAATTGATTTAAAAATGTTATCTAAATGCAAAACGTACACTGTCAAAAACGTCTTGATATGAAGTAAACTCATTTTCCGGCTTTCGTAGTTTTGTATGAATGTTTCTACACCGCCGATTAAATTGCTAGGTCCACTAAGCTTATGTTGGAAATTAAAATGCTAGACTCAGCAGTTAAGACAAGTGGTTAAAAATACCCATCCCATGCGCCATTCGTACTTATACCTAGTTATATGTATATAGTTATATGCTGTTGGTCAAACACTGAGGCGGAGGTTCCGAGCTATCGTCACGTTCGCCCAGAGCCATAACCTCCTTGAAACCGATGCATCTTCCCCGCGTATTATATAATATATCATTTCATCGTAACTAAGTAAGTGAGACAGACAAATTGCGCTCAGTTTATATAATATTTATTGAAAGGGTAGCCGATCAATCAACGGAGCGAGATCCGCGTTCCTCGGCTTCAATTTAAAGTCTTCGGTAAAGCTTCGATGCTGCGACCTATCTACAACGTGTAACATTACTATATAGTATCATCATCATCTCCCTGCCCTTATCCCACTTCATGTTTTTTTTTTATATTTTCGTGGCATACAAGCAAATGGCCCACCTGTTGGTAAGCGGTTATCGTAGCCTATAGTAAAAGTAAAGTAAAAAATTATTTATTCTTAGAAAGGTGCTACATTATACATCGAAATATAGGTACCTAAAAGTGACCCGAGAGCTGGCTCTTATTTGGCGCAGCGAATTAGCATTGCCATCCATCGTGGCAATTCCACCAGCGTCTTGGGGACGCTTCCGACTGGTAGTGATCTGGATCAGTTGAGCTAGATCGTTTGTAACGGTCTTTAGATAGCTCAACTGTTTCTTGTGTATTTTGTAAATATTAACTTGTATTTGTTTTAAGTTTCTTTCTGTAAATAAATCTTTTTTTAAATTGATAATGGTAAGGCGTTTGGCCACCAACTCACTTTTGCAAGTGAGATGTGGCCTAAGATGGAGCACGCTTTCCCAGAGTGAACTTATTGACCCTAGATTTGAAGACTCCTGGATTGTACTCTTTCGGGAAAACAGACGCAGGCAGATCATTCCACTCTTTGGCAGTACTAATAATAAAAGTGGAGCAGAAACGTTTCGTTCGACACTGTGGTATGTCGACCAGGTAAGGGTGGTATTTACCTGTGCGTCTGCTTGTCCGGTGGTGGAAAGGGGAGGGAGGGATGAGGGCATGCAGATCCTGCGCGCAATCACCAAAGTGGTACTTATAGAACACCGAAAGTCCGGCCACGCGCCGCCTGTGTTCAAGGCTCTGTAGGTTAGCCTCCACAAGCGATTCATCTCCTATGAGCCTAACAGCGCGACGCTCAATCGAATCGAGGGCTTCAAGTATTTAGCCGAGCCATCCCATAGATGGCAGCAGTACTCCCTGCAGGATCGGACTTGTGCTTTATAAAGGTTAATTGCATTGAGCTCCTCGTACTAACTAAGTAACAACTTGTATGTAGAAACGAGGAATCGCTGCTTCGCCAGATTTTAGGTACTACCTATGTAGAAAGAGACGTGGATGTGCATATGTACAAGATGATTCATAACATGTATACCATCCCGAAAGGGGGTAAGTCTATCAACAAAAAGAAATAATATTAGCGAAAAAAAACATCAATATTTTCATTTTATAAGATTCTTTTTTCACAAACTTTCTCAAATTCGCTGTTTTGGTATTTTTATCATCTTTAAAACTAATAACAAAACGTACAAGAAGTTAGGAATCAAGATTGCTACCTAAAACAGCCTATAGAGTTTGACCTGATTTGCCCCTCAAAACAGCGGATTTTTGCTTAGAGTTTTTTCAATGAAAAATTTGGTATTTCCAAAAGTCGTAGAACAAACTTTATTGCCAATTGGTTGTAGAATAAGCCCCTTTCGGGATGGAATACATATTATGAATCACCTTGTATCAGCGCTTGCAATACCAGAGGCATCACGCACGCGTTCATCATCATCATCATTTCAGCCGTACGACGTCCACTGCTGAACATGGCCTCCCCCAAAGACAGAGCAAATTCCTTATCATGTGGGGGGATTTGCCCATACTCACCACGCTGGGCATGCGGGTTGGCGAGCGCAGTTAGAGCTATCGTTGTTAAAAATGAGAGACACTGCTGCCCATCCCCTAGCTTTTTACCCTTAGTCGCCTCTTACGACATCCGCGGATAGATAGATAAAGAGGGGTCTATTCTTCAGCCGGAGCCACCACGGCTACGCACGCATTGCCGACCCCGAGCCCCCTCTCCCTAAAGAGCTCTGGCAACCTTACTCATCGCAGGAACACAACACTATTTGAAACAAATAAGTAATGTTATTTTGCTGCGATCTTTATAAGGCGGAGGTACCTCCCAGAAGGGCTGCTACAATTTAGAACGAGAAAATCTCGCTGTGCACTACCTCCTCCCTCCTCATATGGGGCCGATACAGCATGTTTTTATTTCCCACTCCCCTCCATCAGCCGTCATGTCAGTATTATCACCTTTCTTACTCACAATCCATCCATCTTTTCTATAAACTAGTATAAAATAAAATAAATAAAATAAAAGGGCATTTATGCACCAAGAATCCTACACACAGTTATAAAGATACAATTGGTAATTTACAAGTTTTGGTATGTATGTAGGTAGACAGGTGAATATAAAAACGTCTTCAAATCAGCTGTTCTTGGTCTTTTGTACATTCAAAAACCTTTATATCGTGAGTTCCCGTTTGGGTAAAGTTTCTTAGACTTGAATAGTTGGATAAAGGCCTCCCCGAAAGAGTGCCATCACGAACGATCTTGAGCCTTTTCCATCCACCGACATCCCGCAACGTTCACAATGTTGTCGGTCCATCGGGTAGGCGGCCTGCACTGCGTCGCTCAGTTCGTGGTCGGCATTTGAGAAACTTTTTTCCCTAGCGGTCGTCGGTTCTGCGAGCTTTATGGCCTTTTCCACTTCAACTTGCAGAGCTATGACCTTGGTTCTTCTACGGATTTCCTCATTTTAGATTTTATCACGCAGTGAAACCTGAGGCAATCCGAGCATCTCCATCGCCCATCCATCCATCATTTTTATAAGCTCTTATTTATTAGAGATTATAGTTAGATTATTTTTCTTTTGAGCCTCACCTAGTTCGATCGGCACCACACTGAAGCTTTAAATTCCATTTTTGTGAAAAAGGATCATCGAATAAAATGATAAGCACCAAGCCGTGTTTGTTGCCTGATTCTTCTAGGCTTGGTCGCGAGGAACAGGCATAGCTGTACCTAGTTTCTAAGACGTTTCAAAGTGAACTTAGTGATTTTATTGAAATAAACGCCTTTTGACTTTGACTTTGCCCGTTGCGCGACGCGAGTTTGTTATCATGTGTCGTCTAGAACATGGTTTACTACAGTTCTAAAGAGGCTGAAAGTCTAAATTATTGTGAGATTATTATTATCATATATATGAGATCTGCCTCAGAAGCTAGTATAGCCCGGTCTAGATTAACCAGCTCCCTACGGCCAAGCTAAACTAGGTTACATAGTGACGATGGATGCAGGCCAACTAAGGCGTACATATTTTGGGGGTGAATTAGGTTAACGTATTATACAAGACAAGCTTCCACCCGCGGCCTATCTCGCGTGGTACCTACATATTTTTTTTGATTGAGTTTGCAAACAGGCATACGGCCCCACCTGTATTATTCTTGGCTATTCTAGGTAGTAGGATTCTGGGACGTAGTGGCCCCGGCTAAAGAATAGGCCCTTCCATATCTACCTATCCGCGGATGTCGTAAGAGGCGACTAAGGGAAAAAAGCTAGGGGATGGGCAGCAGCATCCCTCGTTATAACAACTATAGCTCTAGCTGCGCTCGCCAACCCGCATGCCCAGCGTGGTGAGTATGGGCAAATCCCCCCACATGATAAGGAATTTGCTCTGTCTGTGGGGGAGGCCATGTTCAGCAGTGGACGTCGTACGGCTGATATGATGATGATGATGATGATTCTAGGTAAAGAACTTTATCTATTCCAAGTTTCAGCGAAATCGGTCGAGCTGTTACGGCGTGATTGAATAATAAACATCCAAACATCCTCACAAACTTTCGCATTTATAATATTGTGGGCCGCATGGTTGCCATAAAAAGAATCTGCCAAAATATGGTAATAGGTACGACCAATGTGGCTACTCCTATATTTTAGCTATTTGTGTAGGCGGTGACAGGAGTTTTTTCAAACTACCCTTACAAATCCAGGCGTAAAACACCTTGTCATTATGTGAACAAAATGTCGGTGTAAAGGCCATATTTTTATCGTGAAGCTTTATGCGAGACTGAACATTTTTTCTGCCAAAAAACATAAACACAGTGCAAAATAACCGTTCATCTTAAACATTTGTCAAGTGAGGCTTACGTTAACTTAGTAGGGAAATGCGTGGAGCGAAACGGACAAGCGCGAGTAGGACATGCGCTCTTTGGCTTCCGTATCCTTAAAACATTTATGTAAGAACGCACATCATGCCAAGTAAAATTTTCTAGGAACTCTCTCCTAATATACAAATACGAACTTCTGCCTCTCATTCAAGGAGTTTTTTTTTAATTTTCTGTAAAATAACCGGAACAAAAAGTTTTTATTTTGGTCATAGACTGTACCAAAGAATATATAAATGTAGTAGAAAATAGTACTTATTCATATAAAAAATCAATACTAACGAGAGCATATTGGGTTAAGTTCTATATGCATATGTTCACAACAAGTCTCTACTTATAGCGAGGAACTCAAAACAACTTCTAGCCAAAGGTGCTATCTACACTATATCACGAAAACTTACTGTCATGGTATAAGGACACTTTGGTTAAGGTACCTACTTATCGATTATGTATAATGTAATGTTCTATGTCGTTTAAGACGGTGCAATAAACATTTTTGTCTATATCTTTTGTGATTGGAACTAACAGCTTGGAACAGGTTGGATGGGTTTGGTTTTCACCCCCGGAGTACGGAACCCTAGAAATGTGCCCTCACCTTACGCGTGCGGTGAGATATGTAGGGGAGACCGGGGACAATAGTAACACGGGGCAATAGTACCATTGCGAATATCTCCATTACTAAGCTACCTGTGTGTGTGCGCGAGGGTCAGGGGCAAGCGCCTTACATGTGCCGACCTGCTCATTAGTCAGCGGCGCGCTCGCTGCTAAACTGACATCTTTATGAGGATTTTATTATTTTCAAGCAACCAAAGTAAGTTTATTTGCTACTTATATTACTCAGGCACCCAGTGGTTACTGAGTTTCCCACAATTCTATCATAACCACACGTTCACAATTCTATCCAACCTTACAATTCCGAATAATATGTGTCTAAAAATCAAGAGTTTTCTGTGATACTTAGATATTTCTCCAAAATGTCTACTTGGGGGCAATTGCACCGTCATCACTGGGGTCAGTTGTAACGGTACAATTAACCCCGTGGTATAAATGACCCCAAATACTGTTTCTTTAAGTATATTATATAAGTATCAAGTAGTCCGCTCCGAACTTAGATCTTGCAATATAAGCTAATTTAATGACTATGTAGGTACTATTTTACGTAGGTAGGTATTATAATAAGTGAATAAACATTACCCTCTTCGATTAAATTAGTAGTTTATTTTGTAGTTTATCAGGGGCAATTGTACCAGGGGTCAATTGTAACTGTATAGAAAATAACAAATGCCAATTATTACAAAAAAAATAAGTTTTTAAGCAATTTTTGAAGGCACAAGCAATGCTTGGACCAAAGTGATTCTGCCATAAAACAAGTTTTTTCATGATTTCTATTTAAAGTGTAGAAAACTTAATTTAAAGTTTTTTTATTTTAATTTTGAAGATTTTGTAGAACTGTTGTTAAAACATGAGTTCCCAATGGTAGACTGATTAATTAGTGAATAACTTAATAAATATACGATAGTATATCTATCCTTTGCTAACCCGTTTGTTTTTTATTGCCCTTTGAAATTTTGGTACAATTGACCCAGAGTAGGGGTCGATTGTAGCACTCGACCTGTCATCATTCTAACTTAATTTTCAATAATACTGTAAGTCTTAGAGAAAAATCAACAAAAGTGTTTGTAGCTATTGAATGTAGGTTTCTAGAAACATTATCAAATTATAAAATACCTACGTAGAATTAGTACAATCGTTCAAAAACCAAAAAATGTTACTATTGCCCCCGGTCTCCCCTACTTGTTTAAGAATATGCTTAGGTACCTACGTATAGGATGATGGAACGACTCATATCACTCCGGTAAACTACTTTACTCAGTAAAACGATGTACGCCTTACTTTATCTACGAGACACGTAAACTACAGCCATACTTGAAGTTTGCTTTTTTAGATGTATTCAACATATTCTGTAACTAATATTTAAGAAAAAAAAAAGAAAAAAAAAACAGTGAAATGTTTCTGATCAAACCGCAAATACATCTTTCGTGGCGTTGTTTGTTTGACAGATCGGATAGCATTTTTGAAACTGAACATAATTTGTAATAAAAACGGGCTTTGTTCGTAAACTAGCTTGCGACCGCGGCTTCGCTCTCGTGGCATATAGATAAAAAGTAACCTTTAGGTATGCTGTTCTAGGTAAATAACTCTATCTAAACCAAGTTTAACTAAGGACCAAAACTATTTCAAATCACCTACATCACGATATTTATTTTATGATATTCTTTCTAAGATTTCTAAATTTACTTTTATTATTTAGTTTCTCATTAGAAATTTTCTTATTATTCTAGTGAAATGATAACTAGAATTTTATTAGGTAGAACTTATTTCTAGAAATGTAATTTTCATTTATAGCAAATAAATTAGCTCTTACCGTAATAGCAACTAGATTAAAGGAGCGAAATGTACAGTCAGCCAGTTTGATTTGTAGGCCACTGTAGGACCTTTTCACACAGGTTATCTTACCTAGCTCAGGAGTCAGGGAATTCATACAATGTCTGTACTTATTACTTTATGTCAATAAACAAACAATTTTCACACTTAATTTACGCCGCAACGCGTCATCGCTGCATCTGCTAGATAAATGATTATAACGATTAATACGAGTCAGAGGGTTATCAACTTTCCGATCATAACATTAAGTTAATCTAAACGAATCTAAAGAGTTTTGAACAATACGTTCAAATAATAATCAAATAACAATACGTTCAAAAAAACTCTGTAGCGATAAAATAAAAATTGTCAAACTGAAAATCCTACCCAACTTTTATGCTATTTAGAAGAAGAATTAATTATATTAAGAATGCGAAAGTGTCTTTGTTTGTTGGTTTGTTCTCCACTCACGCAGCAAGCAAATATTTAAGTGTCTGAGAGTGACATTAGGCAATTTTTTAATGAGGTACCTCGCGAGCGAACCCATATGTGCAATTTGGTGCAAAATAAAAGTCACTCATGGTACCTATAATTCAAAGATTGGTCGACAAGCAAACGAAGTCACAAGAAAAGGGTTATTGAGAGTTAATGATCGATTTAGTTTGAAAAGGTTGTATATTGGCGTACAAATCAAATCAAATCAAAAGGTGTTTATTTCATTAAAATCACTAGGATCACTTTGAAACGTCTTATAAACTAGGTGAAGCTACACCTGTTCCTCGCGCATGCCTAGACGAATCAGATAAGAAACACGGCTTGGTGCCTCATTTTTTTCGATGATCCTTTTTCACGAAATGGAATTTAGAGCTTCAGTGTGTAGATCGAACTAAGTGAGGTTCAAAAGAAATAATAATCGGGTATTATTTAAACGCTTCATAAAAATTTGAAAAAATTACAAACGGAACTAATCTACAGCATGATGGGCTTCAAGAAAAATACAAAAAGATTTCTCCGGGGCAGGCAACGCATTAGCAATGTTCCAGGTGTTGCAGCCAAAGAGGGGAACTCGTTGCCGGCGTCTGTGTTTCCGAATACCTATAATTTGGGTGTCTTCAAGACCAGAGTGAATAGGTTTCTTCTAGGCAAACGTGCTACACCGTAGACCACAGGTGAGATTGTGGTCAAACGTCAGCCTATTTAGTATAAAAAAAAGATGTCTATAGGCGACGGTAACCGCTTACCATCAGGTTTGCCGTAAGCATGTTTGCCTACGTATAACATTAAACAAAATTTGTGATTTTCAGCAAATGTTCCAATACAGCACACGCAAACTTGTTAACTGAACTTGCAAGCAAACTGTATCGAACGAAAGTTATCATGTAGACGGATAACTTAACCCTACACACACCAAGTATCTACAAATTGGTCTACGCCTTGAAATTGATACCTAACCTCGTTATCAGGAGCGTCTTCGAGGATCTGATACTTATTTCGGTAGTTAGTTAGTTATTAGCGAAAGATTAAAGATATAGGTATCATTATCGTACTGTGCGAAAGATTAAAGATATATCGTTAACGCACTAATATTATAAACTAGCTTAGCCCGCGGCTACGCTCGTGTGGTACCTACGAAGATAAAAAGCCTATATGCTATTCCAGACTATAATGTATTTCTATGCCAAATTTCATCGATGCGTATTAGTAGGATGCGTACTCTTTCACGCGCCGCAACCTCATATAATTTAATTACAACGTAAACAGCAGATAATTTAATTACAACGTAAACAGTTGAAGTGGCAGTGGGCAGGCCATATAGCTCAAGTCAAAGTCAAAGTCAAAAGGCATTTATTTCAATAAAATCACTAGGATCACTTTGAAACATCTTAGAAACTAGGTGAAGCTATGCCTCGTAGAACCGATAACCGTTGGGGAGTAAAGGTTCTCGAATGGCGACCACGAACCGGACGACGCAGTGTTGGAAGGCCCCCCACCCGATGGACCGATGACATTGTAAAGGTTGCGGGAACTCGGTGGATGGAAAGGGCTCAAGACCGTTCGTCGTGGAACTCTTTGGGGGAGGCCTATGTGCCAGCAGTGGACTTCTACAGGTTGTTGATGATGAAACAGCCTGGCATAAAGTACAAGCTCCTTTTTATCTAGGTACCACGCGTGTGAAACTGAGGGCGGGAGATAGGCTCACATCATAGTCCTGGCCAAGCCCTAAATTCTATTCCTACCAGAAATAAAATACGCTTGACGTAGGATACAGAGGTAAGTGTAGAAAACTTTTTTCCGGTACCAGAAGCAAAGATGCGGAAGAAGGTACTTCTCGGCCAAACCGTTAAATCGTTTTATTTCTTCTTCCTCTAGGTACTAGTTTCTCTTCTTCTTTTCGTGTCGATGCTTCACACCTTTTATATTAATTTTGAGTAGTAGACGGCCACCTCAATCGCTTTATCCGTGGGGTACACTTCGGGCACAAGGGACACTAGTCCAACAAGTGTGGCATGGACTGAACTGGAGCACCACAGTCACACTGAGCTAGGCTCGAGTCCCTAAACCCCCATTGATACATACTGTATCTGCATCGGCCCACCTGCGTGCGAAGTCTGTTCAACGACTTCCAGATAGGCCACAGCAGGTCGTGTCCTTTCACTTTTAATCTTTTAGCTGTTGGGTGGTCATATGTAGTGTTCTAGGTACAAGTAAAAAATACAATCGGCTAAGAATACAGACGGTGTAGTAAATATAGAAAACTCGGTACCACAAGCAAAGACGCGGACGATGGAGCTTCTGGGCCAGACGTATCCTTTCGAAAATTGGTTTGTTTTTGACAGCTCAATCGCAGACGGATTATACTCGTATAAGATACCTTGTTTTACTGGTATTCATTATGAACAATTTCAATACTCAACTTTAGATTTGTTTATCGTATAGCTCTTTAGTAGAAAAATTTTACACAATAACTCAACCTATTAAAATAATATATATATTTTTTGGTCTAATACATGATTAGGTCAGTGACTAGGTTGAGGTATGTTGGCTCAGAAAGGGGCCTATGACCATCGGTGACAGAATCAGCGTAGTGAAAGGATTAACTTTCGTGCACAACTGGTACTTACATAATCCTAAGTACTAATGTACCATCAGCAAAGAGCATCGTTTTATAATTCGTTCATAGTTCAGGGAGTTCATATAGAAGAAAAATCAAAGGCCCTAGAACTCTGCCTTGAGGCAACCAACACCATGAATTGAGTCAGAAATTGTTTTTTTTTTTCGTTTTTTCAGCATCGGTCGAAGAAATCTCGAGCATATTTATTTCCGTGATAAGTCTAATATTTAATAAACTTCCTTACGCACATTATCGCAATTTTTCTTTAAAATAACTTGTTTGTGCTATTAAAAATTCTTAATGCAAACGTTTTTTAATTTTCCACAAGTAGGGTACTTATAAAATGATTGCTCACTGGCGGCCGCCTCGGAGTGCGTCTCGAGGCCGTGAGGAAAAGGGCCCTTAATTATTTACACAGTCAGAGCATTTCGTAAACGCGTCGCAACCTATGAAAGTAGGGTTGCGCAATAGAATAAAAAACGGCTAAGTGCGAGTAGGGCGCGCACCCTAAGAGGATTCTGTACAATAAGTTAGACCCCTATAATTTATATTGGTGTCAATTCTGTTCTGCGTCATCCCAAACTAAGTAAATAGACAAACATCCCTATTAGACATTCAAGGATCTGATCACCTGGAGATTTGAGAGAATGTCTGATCGTCATTCTGGGGGATAAAAGTCGTGAGCTATTTCTACTTCCTTTCAAATTAGGTTAGTTTAGGATGTAAAAACAACAGAATCAATCAGTCCAAATAACATCGTTCGGAACCCAAGCCAACCTTACCGGCCCGTGGTACCGTGCCGGTCAACAAACGGCTCTGGGGCGCTCCACCCACCAAGCTGCATCGGACCAGTTTGACCAGTTTTTTACGATAGGTACACAAAAAACACAGAGCGGACATAGGAACATACAAGGAGTAAGAAAACCAATTACATAAAAGAACAGGCCTAATAGACCCACCTATAGGTAGGCAGGCATCCACCTCACCAGCAGGAGCCAACTCGCTCTGTATAGGGTGCAGCCAAACAGGCCCTGCCTCAGCTTGTTGCTGCTTTACATGTCAAAGTGCCGTGCAGGTAGGTTGTGGAACTCTTCGGAGGCCTATATCCAGCAGCGGAATTCCACAGGCTGATGATGTTGATAAGGTCAGCTAAGGAGGTAGGGCACAGCGTGATTTTCTCGTTCTAAATTGGAGCAGCCCGCCTGGAGAGGCACCTCCGCCTAACAGAAGATCGCAGCCAAATAACATGTTTCAAATAGTGTTGTGTTCCTGCGGTGAGTAAGGTCTCCAGAGCTCTTTAGAGGGGGAGGGGGTGCAGGGTCGGCAACGCGTGCATGATGCCTCTGGTATTGCAATCGCTCATAGGCTACGGTAACCGCTTACCAACAGGTGGGCCGTAGGCTTGGTTGCCACCTTAGTAGTATAAAAAATAATAAAAAAACCTAGCACGCATCGAATCGTCTTCTCAACTCACATCACCATTTTTATGTTCTTTTTCGAAATCAAGGGACGGGACGGTTCGTGCGGTCTGCGGCCAATCGTCCGCAATAAAAGATCGTAGCCTCAAACGTTTGTATTATTCAGCGGGGGAGGCACACATGTGCCCGCCGCGGACCAACCTACCCGCCTCACCAACCGCGATCTTACCGCTTTCAAACGTTGCATTTTCACGATGCATTATAAATGTTTCATAAAATGCGGAACCCATTCTACATTCTTATAACACATTCTGAAGTCGGGGATCGAATCTCGTTCGGTCTTGAGACAATGGGTCTCAAAGGTTTGCTGGAAGAAAACTCTTTGTAGGTAACTCGCCTTTGTATATGCCTGTATTTATAAGTTATGTATCTGTACTTTTCTGTGTACAATTAAGAATAATAATAATAAAATATAATAAATATTCCGGACATCTGCGCTACAGGTCGTGGGTTCGATTCCCGCACTGGACAAACATTTGTGTGATGAATACAGATGTTTGTTCTATGTCTGGGTGTTAAATATTTATCTATTATGTTTATCAGTCTCTGGTACACATAGTACAGTATGCCTAGTTTGGGATCAATTGACCGTGTGAATATGTCCGGAATATTTATTATTTATTTATTTTCAGGTTTCGTACGCCGTTTTATCTTTAGTCATCAAAATCTCAAGGATCACTATGAATCGTTTAAATCTAATTGAATATACGTCTGTTTATTGATCCAACGCATTGTCCAAGAAATAACAAATTACCTATTACGCTCAAATGCTCAGCTAACCCCAAGCTGTAGCGGTAGCCGATACTTCCCAAAGTTTTAAGTGTTATGATCCTAGCCGTTAGCCGTAACTCGTAGCACGTAAAATGTGCATTTAAGATATCGAAGTCTGAAATATTACGCTTACGCATGTGGTAGGTATAAGGCATGTAAATGTTGAATTTACGGGCCTACTGGGGGGAATCGTATCGTTTGAAGAAGAAGTTATTAATGATTCTTATAACTACATTTTAGAATTGTATAGATTCTTGGAAAGTCTTTTCATCTAAACGTCCAAAAGCGTGTCATACCACTCGCTTCTAAAGCTCTACAATACAGCGTCCTGTGAGTGAAAAGTTCCAGCCATGCAAAGTCATGCTGTATATATCATCAAAGTAGAATAGATGTAATAAGGTCGTTTTCCGAAGTCTTAATCCAGCTCAAATCTGATACAGTTTGTAAAACTTCGACAAGTCTTCTCGACGCAGATAGCTCAACTCTTTCTTGGGTATTTTGTAAAAATTTACTTGTATTCGTTTTAATTTTCTTTCTGTATATGAATAGTTGAGTCACCTTGTAAAACTAACTCAAAATTGTCAGCTCTAATTTTGAACCAAACTGTAAAAAAGTGGACGGTCCAGTATTTCACGAAAGTTGCCAAAAAGTGCCTAAAACAGCCACGCGAGACAATTCCGCGAGCTTTAAATTTTCAAAAGCCATCACAATAAAAGTATTCTCAATGCCAGTGAAGACATTACACTTATTCCACAACACGCCTCGGAGGCCTACAAGCGTAACTAGGTGAAATATGAAAGAGCTCGGTAAGTTTTAATTCTGTCGATTCAACTTCCTGGATGGCGATGGCGCGCGTTAATAATTCAAGCGCGAGGGAGACCGCATCGTTACCAGGAGGCTGTTTACGGAGCTGTCGGGAATGGAACAGACTCAAGACAGGCTTCATAGCTCAGTTGGTAGTAACTCTGCCTTCTGCGCTAGAGGTCGCGGGCTCGAATCCCGCACTGGACAAACATTTGTGTGATCGACACAGATGTTTGTTCTGTGTCGATCACACAAATGTCTGTCCAAACAAATGACTCTAGCTATGGTACCCATAGCAGGCTATGCCTAGTTTGGGATCTGCTGACCGTGTGTGATTAATGCCCGGAATATTTATTTATTTAATTGCTTCAAACTCTACTCTATGATTTAGGTGCTCTTGTCGGTCTTATGATGCAATTTTGCCTGATCTCTCCAATGTGAGCTCCTTTACTTCCTTATACCTACGATATAACGGAAATCTTCTCTCTTATCTGTCTCATGTAACTAATTCTTGGTCAGCCTATGCCTCGTTTTCCTTCTACCCTTCCTTCAATATTGGTCTTTAAGAAGCTATCATGTCATATGTCCAATCATTTTTGCTCTTCTCTTTTTGCTTCAAACTATTATTTTGAAAGTGCCGATTTTACACACGTTTCAATATTGTAAGCATGCCTTGTATTATTTTTACGTGTTTTTTCTGTTACCTATTTGTTTTTAAATTGTTAGACCACTATATAGATTTGGTTCAGTCAGTTATACCACAATAACCTCTCAAAATATGTTTGCCTCAGGTGGTTATAGAACCCGCGGGACGTCCTTCCCACTGCGCTAATGAGTCAACTCCAAAATTTCTGAGAGTAGGTATTTGGTATCGAAATAATTAAATTTATCTTGACTTTTTCAATATACCTCTACTTGTTATTAGACTGGGATCAGTGGACTTGAGTACCTTACCTTTACCTCTAATAATCATAATTAACATTTATCATCTTATCAATTTTTTAAGTTTTTGAAACTGATAGTGGTAATCTTATCAAGCAGATAAAATATATCAGGTGTTTGATTTCATAAAGCAATGTAAAATATGACTATTGCTGACATTAATTTTATTTTTATGCTTCTGACGAGGCTCAAATTTATCAAATTAGCTTATTTTAGTCATTTTATTAC
Source organism: Anticlea derivata (assembly GCA_947579855.1). Classification (NCBI taxonomy): domain Eukaryota; kingdom Metazoa; phylum Arthropoda; class Insecta; order Lepidoptera; family Geometridae; genus Anticlea; species Anticlea derivata. The sequence goes on along the minus strand of OX388257.1, from coordinate 13,276,641 downwards.
TATATGACATTTAGTATGATGTATATACATCATCTTTATGTCATTACTAGCTTTTGCCCGCGGTTTTGCTCGCGTGGTACCTAAATAAAAAATAGCCTATAGGTATGCTATTTTAGTTATAGAACTTTATCTATTCCAAGTTTCAACGAAATCCGTTAAGCCGTTACGGCGTGATTGAACAACAAACATCCAAAATCCAAACTTATAAACATCCAAACTAATAATAGTATTGTTTTGCTTGTCCGATTGTGTTTCTGGGTATCCGTGTTTGGGTTATACAGTTTACGGCCGTTGCTGTAGCACAACTCCACCCAAGGAGGGCCACGTGCGCCACATTACACCATTTTTCCGCACTATACGAACCACATGAATATAGCAAGTACCCGACTGAAGTACCGTTTCTAGATTATAGCGCTTTGGCTACTGAAAATACACAGAGGATAGATTTATACTATATTTCTAATTTATTAATATATTTGTGACTAGCACAGATGTTTGTTCTGTGTCAGGGTGTTAAATATATATCTATTATGTATATCAGTCTCTGGTACCCATAGTACAGGCTATGCCTAGTTTGGGATCAATTGACCGTGTGTGATATGTCCGGAATATTTATTATTATTATTATTTCAGTTTTTTTTAATGCTTTACTAGCTTCCACCTGCGGCTTCGCCCGCGTGGTAACTACTCAAAAAGGAGCCCATATGCTATTCTAGGTATAGAACTCTTTATTTTCCATTTACAACGAAATCGGTTGAGCCGTTACGGCGTGATCCTACTAATATTATAAATGCGAAAGTTTGTGAGGATGCTTAGATGTTTGTTATTCAATCACGCCATAACGGCTCAACCGATTTCGTTGAAACTTGGAATATAAAGAGTTATATACCTAGAATAGCATATAGGCTACATTTTATGTAGGTACCACGAGCGATGCAGCGGGCGTACTCTAGTTGAATAATAAACATCCAAACATCCTCACAAACTTTCGCATTTATAATATTAGTAGGAAGGATGGAACTTGAAGTTATCAACTCTAAAAGACTGTACCAAAGTCAAAGTCAAAGGTTTTTATTTCAATAAAATCACTAGGATCACTTTGAAACCTCTTAGAAACTAGGTGAAGCTATGCCTGTTCCTCGCGACCAAGCCTACCTGGCATTCTTACAGTAATGTATTTTCACTCCCCTAAAGCCGTGTTCAAACAGCGTACGATATATGTCATCCAAAATATGTTATAATTCACTTCCAAATGATCCTTACGTCGAATAATTAAAGTCAATTTTGAGTTAGACATTTGAGGGTGTGATCCCTAAAAATCAAACTCAAAATGTATTTATTTCTGTTCCGGTTAGGATTATTCTGTGTTCAAGCAGCTTGCTTTACGGCATCTAAAATTCGCTTGATCCTTACGCCAACAGCATAAACTCGACTTTGTCTTCTGGGGGCTCGAACTATATCGAACGTTCTCAAAAGTCATGTATCAAACTCATTGCTTTATTCAGTAGAGGCGTAAGATCATTTTGAAATTTTGTAACATATTTTGGATGACATATCGCACACCGTTCGAATACGGCTAAATACTGACATTAATGTCCTGATTTATTTAATTTCTTCTAAATTTTTTTTATTACCATATTTTATTTGACGTTCATAAGTGCACAATACATTACATTATTATTAAATAGTGTTTAGAAATGTACCCAAATGAATAAATAAATGACAGATGAAATGCACAACGGTAAAACAGTCCCTAAAACTAACAGCTTAAGGTATCAAATAGGTACGTATTGTGCGGTAGCAGTTTAAATTTTCAAGTAATGTCTTTTGTATCGAACGATTGACTTCATTAATATGTAATGCAAGAGAAGCCATCAAATCGATTTAGACTTTATTATTTATTGGATGAAGCGTTCAACTTTAAAATGGGAAAGGTGTGGGGGTTACCCAGTATCCACAGAAGATGCTCAGTTATTTTGATGGAACGAGCGAGTGAAAGGAGCGAAGATTCACGGACGAATCGGCGTTGTACTTACCTATCTTTCTTTTATTAGAGCATGACTTTCGAACCGTCTATGTAGTGACTAGTATGTAAGGAAACCTGTGTTCCTCATCTTAAGCTGTCTTTTGGGGACAACTGACAGTGACAGATAACAGATGACACCTGAGATAGAGAGACGGATACATACTCTCTGGGAGTTAGGCAGTCTGTGGTCAAGCCGGCACGAGCAGGCGCGCCGGAATCACTATGAGATAAATATATATGTTGTGATAACAACAGGGGTTATCCTGCTAGGAACCAGTGTGGCGTAAGGCATACACTACAGTCTATTTGATCTGAATGGAATTAAATAGGTCAACTATTTTACTATTAAGATTTTCTGGTATATAAGTCAAATCGGCCAAGGGGTTGCTTAGATACAGGCGTCCAAAAGAAGAGTTTTTTTTTAACTAGGTGCATGAAATTGTTTTATGAAAGAGCTTTTTGTATATTCCAAAATGGTTGTTAAGCTCTCTGGTTTTTGGGATACAACGAAAATAGTAAATATTTCAAAAACCAATAAAACGTGAGTTATTTATTTATTTATTTGTTGAAAGTGCACAAACATCATGTATATTACCAATTATATATAATACCATCATAAAAACAGGATATAGTTTAGACTGCGTAGTTCGAGTAAGATTGGTTGTATAAAAGAACATTTTTATTAGTAAGAACATGTTAAAGGTGCCATTTCGAAGTTTATCTTAATTGTGCCTCAATGATCATCAAAGCCCCAAGTTTAACAGTTTAACTTTCATCTATAAATATTTCTTTTAAATAAATTTTTATTTTATTATCAGAAAAGCTTGTTGTTCAAAAATGTCAGGGTAAGTTCAAAAAGCAATACCGCTTTATATAGACTTGGCCTTTCACCCAAATCATTCCGATACCGTTATTCCCATACCATTAGTTTTCCCGATCGGTGTTCGACTTGGCTTATTCCGATTCCGCGCGCCTATCAGCAATACATCGCTGCTTCAAGGCAACGTCAATAAACAAGTTGCGATTCGACACAAGGATGGATCGCGGGCATTTTTTTTAATATTAAATATTTACGCGGCAAACCTCACCCGGGCTATAAAGTTCGGCTCACATGTATCACCTGGGTCTCGCATGCTACCGACAATCTTATTTTATTGACTAGTGATGTGATGCGAATACGGATTTTTTTGGTAGACTCGATACATACATCATGAGCGGAGCTTGTCTATGATTATTAAATGAAGAATTATTTTCTCTCTAAAGAATATAGCTTGATTTGAACCACCCTGTTATTATTAGAAAAAATAAACAATGCCAATGAGATTTAAAACTACGAAGCCCACATCATTTCACGCGTTATTTACAACACAAGTTTTGCACTTAGTGTAATACAACTTTACTAATACATACAAGCTATTAAATAAAGTTCCTACCTATAATGTACGATTTTAAGATTATTGTAAAATATTTGATTTATGTGAATGCTTGTTCTGAATAAACATTTATTATTATTATTTTAGAAGCGTAACACCAAATATTCCGGATTTGAGCAAAACAAAAACATTGGTACCTGCACCTGTAAAAAATGGTTCGCGAAAAGTAGCCGAAAATTTAATTTTGGGCTAAAAACGGTAACTAACGGTATACGGTAACGTTAAAGGTATCTTATTCCAGTTATTCAGTCCGTGCTCTAGCACATCACTGCAGCAATATACTCCGCACCCATTCCCGACAATCTCGAAGTATGTAATCCACAGAAAGACGGTGCCTGTACCACTCGCAGTCAAACTACGCACATAAATTGGTCCCAATCTGTATCCGTGCCCCAGAGTGCCCCCAATGCCCCTAAAGGGCTCGAAGGACCACTCAAACAAAGGATATACAATGACACATTTGTTCCGCACTTGCATTGCCTAAGTAGGCAGTTTCTTTTCGTGCGTGATACGACTTACGAGTTGAGAGAGCGAGTTTGAAACTTGAGACTAGTTACCACAAAACAGCTTTCTATCTACAGCGTGGTTCATAATAATGTATGCTATCCCGAAAGGGGCTAACCTAATCCTACTACTATTGTAAATGGAAAAGTTTGTTTGGATGTTTTTTTTTTTTTTTTTTTATATGCAACTGAGGTGGCTCACAAGCGTACGGCCCACCTGTTGTTAAGCGGTTACCGTAGCCTATGAGCGCTTGCAATGCCAGATGCATCACGCACGTGTTGCCGACCCCTCCCCCCTCCCCCCTCAAGAGCTCTGGCAACCTTACTCATCGCAGGAACACAACACTATTTGAAACAAATAGTGTTATTTGGCAGCGATCTTCTGTAAGGCGGAGAGACCTCCCCAGGCCGGCTGCTCCAATTCAGAACGAAAAAATCTCGCTGTGCCCTACCTCCTGCTCATGGATGTTTGTTACTCAATCACACCAGAATTTGGCTGTCTGTTAGATAAATTTAATCAACATATCAGAAAACATACGGTCCTTACTGATTGGTGATTAAGAATGTCGCCGGAACGTACGTCCTTACTGATTTTCTGATTGAATTTTTATGACAGACATTTTTTGATGGTGTGCGTCCAGCCTAAATCTGTAACAAGCTTGTCTTCTTGTCCTGTCACTGATTTTTTTTGGTCGTGGTTCATACCTGGTCACAGACCTGTATTAGGTCTGTGACCAAATTTATCTATGGTGGCCTTAAAAAGAGCCTATGACCGTCGGTGAAAGAATCAGTGTGGTGAAAGCATTAAAGTGCGCCTCTTAGAGGCTCCTTTCGTCCAAATGTCAAATGTTCGAATTTTTAATGCCGGTTTTCTTCACCGTTTGAGAGCACTACTATAACAAGCTTAGTGTAGTACAATATGCGACCTTATCGCTCTATGCGATTTCTTCCAAGCAACCTTAGGATATACAACTCTCATATCTGGTGAATCTACTCAAACTCCCTGCTACGAAAATGTTTGCATTTTGCGAATATTTAATTCTGACGCACAGCCACTCAGTTCGCGTTCATTTCGCAGAATTTCGCAATGAGCTGCATATTTGTTAAGATAATAGCTCCTATTAATAGTCGTGACGTGAGGCGGGGTTTCAAAAATGAATCAAGATATACCACAACAATTTTTACGACAAAAAAAAAACAAAATAATGTAGTCTGATGTGAGAGTAGTGTGGAAAAGTATTTACTTATAGAAATACCAGGGTGAAAATCGTATTAATTATGAGGGGAAGTTTCAAGAAAATTTTAACTGCCATTGCGACGATAATAAAGTGAATCTGATGTGAGTGTGAGCGAAAAAACACACTCCACTTAGAATGGTTACTGTTAAGACCTAGTTAATGTTAAAATAAGGGTAATTTAAAGGAAAAAAATTGAATTGAATCTTATGTCAATTTGTGGTGACAGAAATAAGGATTAGTTTATAGATGTTATAGAAGCAAGAACAGCGAGGGTACAACCCATTAGTTTTTAAAATCCTACTAATATTATAAATATGAAAGGTTGTGAAGATGTTTGCATGTTTGTATTTGAATGTATGTTGTTTAATCACAACGTAACCAAATTCGGAATAAGCTGAAACTTGGAATAAACAGGGTTATTCACCTACTCGTAAATATTATAGCTTCTCTTTTTCAAGATACCACGCGAGCGAAGTCTTGGGTGCAAGCTATAATTATCCAATTTACCTAAGCTACGATCATAAGATCTGTCTTTGTATTTAAATTTTTTCTATTACAAATAAACGTATTATTATTATCATTAGTAAAAGATAAAAGCTTTTGTGAAATAGAAGAACTTTGTGAAAACAGAGATTCCGTCACCAATATGAGAAAATTCGCTTTGTTGCTATAAAAATTAAAAATGGCGATGTACCTACAAACAAATAAAAATAAAACAATCGCTCAAGCCAATGCCTTATTTGTACTTGAAATATAACTCAGTGCACGAAAGGACCTCATGACCTATAAGAGGCGCACAATCCTTTCACTACACTGATTCTTGCATCAACCTGTACCAATGGCGACCACGGACCGGGCGGCGTGTTGGAAGGCCCCCCACCCGTTGGAAAGACGACATTGTAAAGGTCGCGGGAAGTCGTTCTTCATGGCACTCTTCTCTCCGCTGAAAACCAGCTCTGGGTGCACACATCAGTGTGTATCCAGCACAATGCTGAGCGAAGACCATGTTTTCCAAGAGCTCTGCTGCGCACAATATTTTTATCATTTAGCATTTAATTTCTTTTATTTTATTTTATGTGTAGTAGTTCTTAAGGGAAATAAAAATCTTTCTTTCGTTCTTTTCTTTCTTTCTCTTTGGGGGAGGCTAATAGTTTGCCGGTTTTTGTAGGGGCGCTTTACGTGACAACATACGAAAACGGTGTTCACTTCTCATGATGACCAGTCACGAATATTACGGATATTATTTGTGCCTTAGTTATTATTTTTAATATCGATAGGTAAGGTACCTACGCTGACGTGTCTTTTACGCTTTGTTTTTAGAAGTAATTATTATTCAACAACACTGATATTACTCAAGGTCACTTAAATCCAATGACACAAGTTTATCAGCAATAACCTTTGCGAAAAGAGCTGATTACGAGGCAACCACTAGATAGCAACAGAATAGTCGTCGACCCTGCCGGCGGGGATCTCTAAGAACATGTCTTGGTCTACGTAGGTAACAGACGCACTATTAAAACTACTCCCTTTTTTTCATCACTCACATCATCATCATCTTCCTGCCCACTCATGTGGGGTCGTCACAACATGTTTTCCTCTTCCACTCCCCTCTATCACCCGTCATGTCAGTATTCACTCCTTTCTTACTCATGTCGTCTTTCGCACAATCTATCCATCTTTTCATTAGTCTACTTCTTCCCTTATCCTTCCAAATTCAAATTAAACACAATGAAAAAAAAAACTTTGAATTTTTCAATGCCAGGGGGGAAGGTCATCCTCACACCGACCGCCCTCCCGGCGCCTATGGGGTTAATGTATTGCATTTCTTTCTTGTTATAGTTAGTTAGAGGTATTTTTATCAAGTTATACCTACCATTACTTGCATAGGTTTAGTATGTAAAACATTTATTAATAAATCGTCTGCTTGTCTTTATTCATGAGCAAATGACGTCATTGCGTTGTGATGTCAGGTACCAACTCAAACGTGTCCTAAATGCGCAGTTGCCTTATGAAGGTATATTCCCGTGGCGTCGCGTCGCACGGCGTCGCGTCGCACGGCGTCGCGCCTAAATTTTGTTGATAATATTGTTATGATATCGTTTTAACTGCTTGCGTTGTGATTACTCCTTACTTGATTCGAAGTAGGATTTGTCGTATACGAATCTATGAGCTTATAAAAATCTGACAAAAGATAAACAATGTTTATCTTTTGTCAGAATATCACGAAAGGACCGTCTAAGAGGCGCACTTTAATCCTTTCACCACACTGATTCTTTCACCAATGGGCATAGGCGAGTCGCGACACACGTCAAACATGTGTCGAATTAATTATGGTTGTGCCTACTGCACGTAAGTTAGCTCTGCATGGCTTCTTATTGAGGGCGGTGTGGGAGGTGCACGCGTCTGCATTTTGAGCTTATGAGGAATAGATTAGCGGTATACTACATTTTTTTTTGTCTATCTAATATCTTAGAATTGACTTCCGCAAAGTAACCTGAATCAATTAACAAAAACAATTTAGCCGCTTTCCTTCAAAACTCGAAAGGTTCCGGTAGCCTTAAAATTTATAACAAGTATGAAGTAACAGTCTGCAGTTAAGTAAATACCGAAGTAAAGATTAAGGCCAGGCGTAAAAAATTAAGACTGTAATGTGCGAGAACACGCGCCCTGAGGGCTTCGTACCATTACACGGGGATAATCAAAATTCCGAAGTGATAAACTTATATTTTGCGGTAGCTCACGTAGTTCATTGTATAATATTGATGCAAATATAACATTGTCTCGTAATAATGTACTTGTAGGGGTAAAAACATCAAAATTCCTCAATTTTAAACTTTTTCCTTTATATATTATTATGTAAGAAAAGCTCTTGACATTCCTAATTTCAGAATTGTGATGTAACTGGAAGTTCCCTAGAGGTTTTTCATTTGTGCCATTTCCATACAAATATAGACGTTCACTGCCATATTTTTTTCATGCATTGAGCTAGAAACTTGATTTTTATGCGGCACTAATAAGCTCACGGGCCCTTTAGCCATTTTTGAGACAAAGGGTCTTGCTTGACAGACAGACAGACGGACGGATAACAAAGTGATCCTTTAAGGGTAAGAGTTTTTTTTTTAAATATAACATAGGCTTTCCTTTGACCACAATCTCACCTGATGTTAAGTGACGGTGTGGTCTACGGTTTAGCACGTTTGCCTAGAAGAAACCTATTCAATCTACTCTTGAAAACACCAAAATTATAGGTATTCGGAAACAGACGCCGGCAAGGAGTTCTACTCTTTGGCCGTCCGCATTATAAAGGTACAAGCAAAGCGCTTGGTGCGGCAGGGTGGTATATCAACCATGAACGGATGTCGCGTCTCCGTACGTCTGGTTGTTCGATGATGGAATGGGGATGGGGATGGATGGGGATCCAAATGAGGTACGGACGGAACTCTAAAAATTCAAAAATATTAATTTTGCGGATGTATTTTGGTGCTGTTGTTGAAGTGTGTACATAACATAGTAATTATTCAGCGATGCATGACGTAGGAAGCTCGACCTTCACCGTGCAGCTCAAAGCTCCTTATAATTAATAGCTGGCCCCAGTGTTCACAACCTGAAGTCAGGCAGCTATCGGGCGTACCAGGGCCGTAAAATTATCGTATTTTGATCAAAATGGAGCAAAATTATCGTACCCATCAGGATAATGGCTAGAAATGCTAGAACACATCAAAAAATCATCTGAAACGTGACAATAATATGTTGCAAATGCTTCATATCATAGTTTAAATATAGTAAAAGTGTTTCAAAAATTAAAAAAAAAAAAAGTTACGTATGACAATTATTGCGAGAAAAGAATAAACAAATATTGATGAAACTTAACATTCAATGTACAATTTTTAATCTTTTGCTAATCCTAATCTATATATATAAAGGAGTAATCCACTCACTCACGTACTGACAGACTCATCACGAAAGCTCGGAAACTACTGAGCCGAGGAGTCTGAAAGGAGCCATTTCATTCTGGGCCTGGTCCATGTACACTACATAGAAAAATTAGGAAAAAATAGGAGATAACAAGAAAAATACAATTTCATTAATTTGAAGACAAATGCGATGGTACAAGAATAGTTCTGGTAAGTTTTTTACTATGTGAACACTATTTGAAGGCCGCCATGTTGGTTTATAATTGGCGTTTGACATGACATTGACATATTTTTCATGTTATGTTGTTTAATTTGATGTTTTGGTTTTGTCAGATAAATGTAGGTTGTCAAAATAACATTTCACGCACGTCCATCAGCCATATTTTTGTAGCGCTGTGTGTTACTCTCTTTGTCGAAGAAAATCTTAATGTACCTTAGAACGTAGTCAATTTAAATAAAATAACCAATTAAATACGTTTACTTTATTGCTTAGCCATATTTTAGAGTAGTGTACACAGTGCAGGCCCAGGCTCCATATATTGATGAAACGTCTCTTTTGACACAGACATTCTTTAAAAGATATTACGGTGCAATAAGAACGGATTTTGGAAAATTCAACTCCTAAATCTCCTCTGGTATTGCAAGCGCTCATAGGCTACGGTAACCGCTTACCAACATGGTGGGCCGTATGCTTGTTTGCCAATTCTGTAGTACAAAAAAAAAAAAAATCGTGCAATCAGCGTACGATAGTAGTGTACCATCGTACATCGTACGTAGTCATGAAATTATCCCACATGTACGATAATTATCGTACGGTTGGGAACCCTGGCTGGCCCTACCATTTACATATTATTCATCAGTTGAGCCGTTACGGAGTGATTGAATAACAAACATCTAAACATCCTCACAAACTTTCGCATTTATAATATTAATAGGATGAGGATGATGATGCGGGAAACATCTAGTAAAACATAATTATGTACATATTCTTTGATCATTGCTCAATACGTTCTGAGAGATAATAACAAATTTTTACGAGGAGTGACATGCAGATACCCCAAAGAGTTATGTGGGTAACATTGTTATGATTATCGCTTAGAAGTTTTCTCATTTCTCAGAGATCGACATTCACTTCCGACTTAACAAAATGAGGTAATGAGTTGCTGCTTTATTCATATCCCCCAAAATTTCTAACAAATTCATATTTTTATATTAAGGGGTTCATATATATTTTTTTTTATGTTTTTCGAACGGATTTTTATGCTGTGCGTCTCTTACGACCACTGCTAGCTACAACGGGCTAGGCAGTTCATATAAAGTGAGCAGCAACCGATATTTATACCTCGACCTCGGTGGCGTAGTGGGCGAGTGCCCGTGTGAGATGCAAGGGGTTCGATTCCCGGTGCGAATATTATTTGCATGATCTGCAAATATTTGTTCCGGGTCTGGGTGTTGTGGTACCATGATACTCGTAGTTTCTGATGACCACGACACAGGGAATCCTAGTGTGGGGTCAGGACTATGTATGTGACTGTTGGATGTTACTAACATACATATTTATTTATTACTAGCTTACGCCCGCGGCTTCGCTCGCGTGGTACCAACATAAAAAGTAGCCTATATGCTATTCTAGGTATAGAACTCCTTATATTCCAAGTTTCAACGAAATGGGTTGAGCCGTTACGGCGTGATTGAATAACAAACGAATAAACAACGGGACTGTCTGTTGGGGAGGCCATGTTCAGCAGTGGACGTCGAACGGCTGAAATGATGATGAAGGTGGCAAACTAGCATACGGCCCACCTGTTGGTAAGCGGTTAACGTAGCCTATGAGCGCTTGCAATACCAGAGGCATCACGCACGCGTTGCCGACCCCGAACCCCCTCCGCCCTAAAGAGCTCAGGCAACCTTACTCACCGCAGGAACACAACAGTAATTGAAACAAATTATATTATTTGGCTGCGATCTTCTGTAAGGCGGAGGTACCTCCCCAGGCAGGCTGCTCCAATTCAGAACGAGAAAATCTCGCTGTGCCCTACCTCCTCCTAACCTATGCTATTCTAGGTATAGAACTCTTTATATTCCAAGTTTCAACGAAATGGGTTGAAGTCCGCCGAGCAGCCCGCCTGAGGAGGTACCTCCAGTACCTGTCCAGGCGGGCTGCTCCAATTTAGAACGAGAAAATCTTGCTCTGCCCTACCTCCGCTTATAATCTCGCTGTTAGGTATCATCATTTCAGCCGTACGACGTCCACTGCTGAACATGGCCTCCCCCACAGACAGAGCGAATTCCTTATCATGTGGGGGGATTTGCCCATACTCACCACGCTGGGCATGCGGGTTGGTGAGCGCAGTTAGAGCTATCGTTGTTAAAATAGGAGACGCTGCTGCCCATCCCCTAGCTTTTTTCCCTTAGTCGCCTCTTACGACATCCGCGGATAGGTAGATAAGGAGGGGTCTATTCTTCAGCCGGGGCCACCACGGCCACCACGGCTGTTAGGTATACTGGTTCTCAATCGGACACCCTCCAGTGCTCTCTTATAATATACCTACTGAATACAAATAGAACAGTGTATTAGGTACCAGATACCTACTACTATAGCCTGTTTTAAATCTTCACCTACGCCTAGCGTAGAGAAAGTCGAATCGGATGGAAACACGTCAGTTTTTGCACAACTGCGCTAATCGCTTCGTCACGCAGGTACCTAGGTACTAGGTACTGATAATAAACCGACTTGTGACCAATTCGCAGTTCCACGCGCACAGTCACGTAGTTTTCAATTTGTTTTGTTTCTATGGCAAGGTGTAATTGAAGCGACGCGTGACCCGAGAGCTGGCTCTTATTTGGCCCAGCGCATTAGCATTGCCATCCAGCGTGGCAATTCCGCCAGCGTCTTGGGGACGCTTCCGACTGGTAGTGATCTGGATCAGTTGAGCTATCTATAGATCGTTTGTAACGGTCTTTAGATGGCTCAACTGTTTCTTGTGTATTTTGTAAATATTAACTTGTATTCGTTTTAAGTTTCTTTGTGTAAATAAAGTATTCTATTGGATCACATTTGCGATAATCATTGCCCGCTTCGGAAATTCTTGCGTGGCTAGAGACTTTAGCTACGCAAGAATTTCCGAAAAAACTACTCTAAACTAAACTTACTTCTTAAATACTCTAGCCTAGAGTTGATGAAGTTAAAAAATCAATACTCTAGCCTAGAGTAGATGAAGTTAAAAAATCAATACTCTAGCCTAGAGTAGTTGAAGTTAAAAAATCAGCTTAGTCTTTTAATAAAGACCCACATAATGCACAAAATATATTTACCAGGTCAATTATAATGTAATTGATGTCAAAAACTGTAAATTTTGAGAGAATATATAAACAAAGTGTAACGAAACTTTAATCGTCGTAAGCACACACTGTAAGGGGAAAATTAAAAAATCAAATTTTACAGCTATTTCTCTGAAAATAATGTCAGCCTGATGTAAGTTTGAGTCGAGTGAAAATATACACTGCACTAAGAATGCCAGGGCTAGGCTTGTATCTTTAGCCGTTGTGTGAAAACAAAAGAATAAAATATAGCAATTTCTATCAAAATAATCATTGTAAGTGGAGTACAAAACTTAGTACTAATTCTAATTAGCTAAGTGAGTAATTCTTAGATTCTACGTTCTAGTTAATATTAGTGGTTCGCATCGAACTGAGACCTCGCATTATCTGGTAAAGTTAGTATTTCGGTGACACAATTATACACAACTAGATTCCGCCCTCGGCTTCGCTCGTGTGGTACCTATGAAGATAAAATGTGTGATGCCTCTGGTATTGCAAGCGTTCATAGGCTACGGTAACCACTTACCAACAGGTGGGCCGTAAGCTTTTTTGCCATCTTAGTCATAATACAGGCTATATAGCCGCGATACCGCATGCTAGTTAGCAAAATGCACATTTTGCATTGTACTCTACCACAGCTATTGTTATTTGAACAAAGGTTTATTCTCAGAGATAGGGAACTAATTATTGTTCAGAAAATTCATATTTTACCATCGCAGATTGAAAAATTACTTCTAATAAGCTGCAATTATTACCTACATATTTATTTAGAAATATTGTTTTACCAATAAAAAAAAATTACACCGATTTCGGAGGTAAATATGTATATAATATATATAATGTGCACTGGTGGAGGGGTGGTAGTGGCCCCGCCTTCCGATCCACAGGTCGTGAGTTCGAAACCTGTCGTGCACCGATGGATTTTCCATTCGGAAAATTTATGTGCGCTATGCTAGTACTCTCAAACGGTGAAGGAAAACATCGTGAGGAAACCGGCATGTCCTAGAACCTAAAAATTCGAAGACATGTGACATGTGCACGAAAGGAGCCTCTAACAGGCGCACTTTAATCCTTTCACTACACAGATTTTTTCATCGACGGTCATAGGCCCTTTTCAGGGCCACCATACCTCAACCTGGTCACTGATCAAAGACAGGATGACCAAGAAAAAACCAGTGACACGACAAGAAGAAGAAGAAGAATATATAATGTCATATGCCTCTGACCTTAGACATCTTCATCTGATCACCTGAAGATCTGAGAGGATGTCTACCATTCTAGGGGATAAAAGTAGTGAGCCTATTTCTTCCCTAGGCTTTTTTTTCATAAATTTTTAAACCTAACCAATTTCTTGAAGCAATGAAACAAAAAACAAACTAGATTTTCTTTTCCACGTTCATCCTCGACTGAGAGCTCCACTTTTTATTCTAACTTCCGTTTTCTGATGGAAATGAAAAATTAAAATGATTTACTTACGAACCTCGATGTCGTCGAGAAAAACGCTGCAATTTTACTTTTATGGAAAGTAATAAGTAAATTGCTTCTGTGAGATCTTGATCATATTTATTGACAGTATATTTTTACACTTAATATAATATTGATTTAAAAAATGAGTTATCTTACTTAATATTATCAATGCCAAAGTTTGGATGGATGGATGTTTGTTTGTCAATCCCGACAGAACGGCTGAACGGATCTGCATGAAATATGGCACAGAGATAGATTAAAGCTTTATTTTTATTTTCGTAGACGTGTGCTACTATTTTATTCCTATCACCAGTATATTGTTAAATATCCTATGATGATAAAACGCTTTAAATGTAAGAAGTATTCTTAAATCTGTGAGGTTAGCTATTGAGAAGCCCCCAATCGCAGTTAGTCGCGTTATTTAGGGCGGCACTGTAAAAATCCTACCTATATTTTAAATGCAAAAGTTGTTTCAATGTTTGGATGTTTGTGGTTCAATCAATCACGCCGTAATAGATAGATCTTAACCTAGCAATACAAGCCACGTTTTGTCTAGATACCACGCGAGCCGAAGCCGTGGACACAAGCTTGTTATACTATCTTAATAATAATAATAATAAATATTCCGGACATATCACACACGGCCAACTGATCCCAAACTAGGCATAGCTTGTACTATGGGTACCAGAGACTGATATACTTAATAGATTATATATTTAACACCCAGACACAGAACAAACATCTGTGTTAGTCACAAATGTTTGTCCAGTGCGGGAATCGAACCCGCGACCTCTAGTTACTACCAACTGATCTATGAGGCCAGTCAGTCTCTTGATTGTACAACCTGGCCTAACTTTCATGCTCGGGTCAACGGTTCGAAAGTTATGCAAGCACTATAAATACATAATAACGTAATACATACAAGTTGTTTAAGAGCACTCATGGAGTGGTTGTAGTGCCCGCCTTCTGATCCATAGGTCGCGGGTTCAAATCCCGGTCGTGCGCCAATGGGATCTCATTTCGGAAAATATATGTGCTCGCAAACGGCGAAAGAAAACATCGTGAGGAAACCGGCATGTCCTAGAACTTAAAAATTCTAAGTGTGACGAAAGGAGCCTCTAAGAGGCGCACTTTGCTCCTTTCACTACACTTTCACCTCTTCTTTCACTTCGATTCTTTCACCGAAGGTCCTCCTCTTCTTTCACTTCGATTCTTTCACCGAAGGTCTCTATTTTTTTTTCAACCTGGCCACTTAGTACAGGATGACCGAGAAAGAATCAGTGATACGCAGAGCAAGTTGTTTGAGAGTAATAATATTGATAGTAGACAGTTCTAATCAACTTTCAGTGTTGATCTTTCCATCGGATCTCGATCTAGTGAAGTAGAAAATGACAATTTCATTATACCAGGGATTAGGTTGGACGGCGTGTTTACTCAACGAATTCGTTCGATTTAGGCAATCGCGGCAGAAACTTAATTATAAATCCCACTCCGCTATTTTCTATTCTAATTATGTCTAAAAGTATAAATATAAATAAAGTACTTAATTATTATTGAAATACTTGAAATTGAAATTAATATTTATTCGCATTATAAATACGAAAGTTCGTGACGATAAAAAAAATTACAGTTTGAACAGATGCCGGTTTGTCCTAGAACCTAAAAATTCGAAGACATATGACATGTGATGTCACGTGCACGAGAGGAGCCTCTTAGAGGCGCACTTTAATCCTTTCACTACACTGATTCTTTCACCGACAGTCATAGGCCCTTTTCACGGCCACCATACCCCAACCTGATCACTGACCTACAGGATGACCATGAAAGAATCAGAGGCACGACAAGCAAGCAATGAATATATATGTTAGTTGGAAATCTTTTAATTTTGATCATATCCAACTTTGACAAACACAATAATAGAAAAAAATAATGACAAAATAGGCTACTCGTAATTTAGAAATGAACTCTGCTTTCTACGACTACATGTAGAGAATATAATTCAGATCACCAACCACAGGCAGTGTGTCCAAAAGGCTGGCGATGTTACCTCGTTGGATCGCTATACTGATCCTTTGACCGAGGTACGCGCCAGCCCTTCGGTCATTAGTCTCATCCACCGGCCTCTTAGATAAAGCTTCTAATAAGAGCCAAGCCCCTGGGCCCCACGGTCCTAGTGTTTCAACCACAAAAGGCAGAAATATGTATGCATCGCCAAGGGAAAAATATTTATTTTTTCTCTTGGCGATGCATTTGCTGAATGCTGATTTATAGGTATACTTTATATTATGGTATAAGTGTGTTATGTCGGTGATTACCGCTGAGGCATCATTGAGACCCGAGCCGTCAGGCGAGGGTCTTAAGAGAGACGAGGACGGAAATCATCAATACACACGTGGTGTATCATACGACGTTTTTCAACACACTTGAGAATAAAATAATACTAAAAATAACTGTAAAAACGAGTTGTGAATATTTATTCGCAATGGCGGGAAAAATTTGTCAGTTTTCCTATGCGCTCGCATCTTACAATGGTGATCGGCCATAGACTAAAAGAATGAGTTTCTTTTTTTACTTTTGCGCACTATCTTTTTTGTATCGAAACTTTTTTAAGAACAAAGCTGAGTTGCTTGAAATAAAATAACTCACGTTTGTGAATAATAGCAATGAAAAAGTCACAGTGTGATTACAGGTATCATTATGTGTCTAAGTGCGGTGAAATTAGGAGCCACTTTATGAGCAAGTGTGTTGAAAAGGTACTTATTAGGTAGGTATACCTACATTAGGATTTCCAGACAACTTAGGTGAGATATTTCGTCCTCGAGTAGAGTGTAAAATGATAAACCGTCTGCAGTTAATATCGTTTATCTAATATAGCTAGGACAGGAACCGGGGAGGTAAATAACGAAGTTTCTGAACACGAAGGCTATAATGGCGTTGTCATTACCGGGATGTATGCAACTCTCGGAAGGTAAACAGGGTGAGGATGGTAAGTGGTAAGGAGTTGGTAAGTGGCTAACTGACGTGACTTGGCGAGGGTTATTGCGAAACTTAAATTGGAATATAACTCTATTATAAACATGTAAGTTTTGTTGGCGGGATAGAATAAATATCGCTCAACAGTCACATACATAGTCCTGATTCCACACTAGGATACCCCGTGTCGTGGTCGCAAGGAACAGTCATAGCTTCACCTAGTTGGAGGAGGTAGGGCATAGCGAGATTTTCTCGTTCTTAATTGGAGAAGCCCACCTGGGAGGTACCTCCGCCTTACAGAAGATCGCAGCCCAAATAACATTATGAAATGACTGGGCCACGGGCTTCCTCTGAGCACAATATGTTAATGTGCATTTAGAATAGAAAAATCCATTTTTTTGTATTGAGTATGGTTAAGCGTTTGGCCACCATCTCACTTTTGCAAGTGTGATGTGGCTTATGATAGAGCACGCTTTCCCAGAAAGAACTTGTTGACCCTAAATTTGAAGACTTCCAGATTGTTCTACTCTTTCGGGAAAACAGATCCATGGGTCGCCACCGGCCTTCGAACCTACGATCTTCGGATTGAAGGTCGGGGCACTTCCCACTAAGCCAAAAACTATTATTTTTGTTCAACGGCGTGGTGTATTAAAGTGTTATCTATCTCCTTTGAACTCTATAAATTCGAAGGCATGTGACATGTGCACGAAAGGAGTTTCTAAGAGGCCACTGACGGTCATAGGCCTTTTTCACGGCCACTACCTGGTGACTGACCTAATACAGGATGACCAAGAAAGAACCAGTGACACGACAAGCAAGCCTAACTTTCATTTCTATCGCGTTACCGATCTAAAGCCTCAATTAAGTGTTATTGCACCATTGTTATTCACCTGACATGGTTACGGAGAAAGTTGAGTAGGAACATTTGATTTTCTAAAACAATGGCTGGGCAACGCACTCTGCACAGAGCTCATTTGTATCTAGTTCCTGGTTGTATTGTAGCATTGTTACTTCTTTTTGCCTAGGAACTGTAAGTTTGATGAACTTGCTTGTCGTGACACTGATTATTTCTTGGTCACCTGCCTGAAAACTAGCGCTGCTTTGCATGGCTTTTGACTTGTTAAGCATGAAGCTGAGTCAGGGCCTGTTAGGCTGCACCCGACACAGAGCATGATTGGATGCCTGCCTACCTATAAATGGGTAGGTGTCTATTAGGTTTGTTCTTTGTTGTAATTTGTGTTCTTACTCCTTATATCCTTTTAGGAGGAGGTAGGGCACAGCGAGATTTTCTCGTTCTGAATTGGAGCAGCCTGCCTGGGGAGGTACCTCCACCTTACAGAAGATCGCAGCCAAATAACATTATTTGTTTCAAATAGTGTTGTGTTCCTGCTGTGAGTAAGGTTGCCAGAGCTCTTTAGGGGGGAAGGGGGTTCGGGGTCGGCAACGCGTGCGTGATGCCTCTGGTATTGCAAGCGCTCATAGGCTACGGTAACCGCTTACCATCAGGTGGGCCGTAAGATTGTTTGCCACCTCTGTGGTATAAAAAAAAAAAAAAAAACCTATGTCCGTTCTGTGTTTATTGTGTGTATGTCAAAGAAACGTGTTCTATTCTATTAGGTCAGTGACCAGGTTTAGGTATGTTGGCCCTGAAAAGGGCCTATGACCGTCGGTGAAAGAATCAGTGTAGTGAAAGGGTTAAAGGGCGCCTCTTAGAGGCTCCTCCCGTTCTCTAATAAGTTTAAGTGTAAGTTTGATGAGCACACCGCTCAAAGCACTAAGACCAGATCTCTAAATACAAAACCTTGAGAAACCGCATTGATTTCAGCGAGGAATGACGCGCAATTAAGCGAACAACAAACAACCCTCTTTTGCTACCGCAAACGGCGTCAAAGGGGAGAAAGCTTTAATGAAACACGAGAAGTAGAACCTTTAAGACGCATACGCTAAGAATGTAGATAATTAAGCCTCTTCGACTAAAGTCTTCGTTCCCTAAATATGGCGACCGTTAAATCGACAACGCTATCTATAACGGTGACGTAAGATGTAGGTACTTAATTTAGGTACAGATAATATTTACTATACGATGACAAAAAAATCTAAAATTATGATGCTAGTTTTGAGGCGAATAAAAACGAGTGTAGTTTTAAAATGTATCTCCCTTTGTGTTTTCTCGTCGTCACGAGATTAGACAAAAAGAGATAAATTTTGAGCAGAAATTAAAAAAAAAACAATCGAATACAAAAGCAATTAATATGCAAATAATTTCAGTGTGAAGTGAAAAAGAAAATGTCTAAGAATACAGGGATGTGTTTCGCGAGGAGATTTTTGAAAAAAAAAATTCATAAAAGAAACTGAAAACAATTCCTGTATAAAATATTTTATTCTCACATAAAATATACTCGATTGGAGTCATCATATCATCATCCTGTAGGTACAAAGGTTTCCACGACGAACGGCCTTGAGCCTTTTCCATCCACCAACTTTCCGCTACATTAACAATGTCGTTGGTCCATGGGGCTGGGGGCCTTCCAACACTGCGTCGCCAGGTTCGTAGTCGCCATTTGAGAACCTTTATTACCCCCACCGGTTGTCAGTTCAGCGAGCTATATAGCTCGCAGACATTACTACATTATTTATCTACGTCAAATATTGAGTGAGGTTAAGTGGGTTTGAATATAACGTCCGCAATTGCCGGTACCGCTTTTTAAGGAATGTAAGCTCTAAACTGTTTTATAACAAAAGTTTAAGCGTTTGAACGGAGTAACTTTTATAGATCGAGGTAACACCAACATACTTCGCCCCAGAAGTGTACAGGAAAATCAAACAGAGGATTATTAATGAACTGGTTCATTGCCTCTAATTTTATTACAAAACATCAGATTATTAAGAGAAAAAACATTGGGACTAAATATGCACTAACTTTGAGGGGTATTTTCAGAAATACTATCAAAGACAGATATGAAAATAATGTCTCTCTGATGTCAGTGTGAGCTGAGGAAGTTATTAATTACAGTGAATATCATTTTTCCAAATATGGCACGGAACAATTTATTAATTTTAAAAATTCCTCGCCGTTGGGTGGAGCTAGTTTGCACTGAGAGCAGTAAAATACTTCGCATAAAATTTTTTTTTTACATTTTATACTTAGGCAACCAGGCTTACGGCTCACTTATGGTAAGTGGTTGTGGTAAGTGGTTACCGTCGCCTATTGACATCTGCAACACCAGCATTGCTATTGCGTTGCCTTTTTTATGTTGTAAGTCAGTGGGTAAACCTTGGAATGTTTCTGTATACCCGTATTTCGTGTCACAATATGAAACTCCTTATATGAAGTCGGATATAAGGTAATATATCCATGAAAATGACCACATTTATAAAGTTTACTTTGAGAGCGCGTTGAAATCTTTTCTAGGCACGTTTTATTTTGTATTGAAAAATATTTCACTCTGCTTTGTTAAATGATTTAAATACAATAAATGGCGTTTACTTACAGTTAGCTACCTACCATATAGGTAACTAACTCGCTATAGTACCTAGATTCAATTGATTTACGTGCTCATACTCATACCTACACACTTGTTTTTGGTTTAATCCAACTTACATTTTGTATGTACATTACTTATCATTATGTTTCAGGTATATTTGTCGATAATTAATGGTGATTATTCTTATATTTTTTTACATTGTAGGGTTTCATAGCACCAACTGCTAAAATAATGAAAATTCTGCTAAAAGTATGTTGTGAGTCGGCGCCAAAGAGTAAGTATAACTACTAAAGACTAAGTACACGGCCAAATGTTTATAAATAAAATTGAAAGTACTATTGAATACTAAATCCAGGAGAAAGAAAGTTGTAGATTTGAAATTATCAAGTCACGACAGCGAATGGCTAAAAAGAGTTCCAGCAAAACGACAAAGACGCGCGACAATGGCGACTTTCCTCGTCGCTAATAATGCCTACATAAACCTAGCGCGAAATCCTTTGCACGGAAGTAGTCCCTCAGAAGTCAACAGAATAAAAATAAAGTCCTGAATTTTACAATACTTTATTTAGTTCCGCTTTTTGTTGTGTGACTTCTTCTTGAAAATAATCATAGATCTAATTATTTTATGTGTGACTTCGAATCGAAATTCAATGAGAAAACAATTATTTGCACGAAAAATGAAAGTAATATTGGTAATTTGGTGATTAAAAGTGCTATTTCGTTTTAGATTAATTTTGGTTTATAAGTAGGTACTACTGGGTTTTTTCCATTTCGAACAGCGGATAGTTTTGATATTCTATACCTACAAAGAACTCCAGTTGATTGAAAAACTTGATTAGTATAATTGGCAAAATTAAATTAAATTAAATAAATCAAAATAAATAATAATCTAAATAAATTTAGCAAAGTACTGACGTCTTCACTAGCGTCGCGTAGTCGCGCCACGCGCCGTCGTCTGTCGCGTTCATCTGTCTCTTGTCGCGTTGCTCGGCAGCCTCCTATCTACCATTATGTCATGTCAAAGCTATCGGAGAAATCGATAATGTTAATGTTGACCTATGATCCTTGAGATAAAGCTTTTTTAATAAGCGCGTTTTTTGTGATGTAACACAGCATTGCATAAGGCGTATTATGGTCAAGTTGGAGAAAGGCCAGGTCAAGAGCCAAGACCAGCGAGCATATTGTGAAAATGTCTTGATTGTCGGTGCACCCTGGTAGTACCTTCCTAACCTATATAAATAAAAATGAATCGCTAAATACCTACTAAGCAAAATTCGAGAAAGACCCAATTTAGTTTTTATTTTTAAAATAAATTGCTTGAAGTTCCAGGAAGATTCTTATTAGAAAAAAATTTCGTAAAAACGTAACACGCCTCTTTTCTTTTCCCATACAAAGTGATCCTAGCTGTGAATTTAACATTTCAGTCAAAAACATTACCCTCGTTCCTTTTCGGCAGTCGAGTAAAAACTGACCTCAAATACTTTGCGAGCTAGATAACAATAGGATTTCGATTGCTTCGTAGTTTCTTGAAGGGGCCATACTGCGAGTTTGTTTTAATTTTGAAATAAAAGCGGTGAAGTGCGAGTAGGGCTCGCGCTCTGAGGCTCCCGTACACACGTAACACGGGTCCAAAAGTTAAGATCTCAAGTGTACGAAGTGACAAGATTCGAGGTAGGAGCATAATTGAACACGCGGACGAAGTTGCGGGCGGGCCAGCTCGTGCACGATAGTTTTATTACATAATTATATACATATATTTTTTTTTTATTAAAAGCATGACAAATTATGTGAGTGAACTGATCCCAAACTAGGCATAGCCTATGGGTACCAGAGACTGTTATACATAATAGATGAATATTTAACACCCAGCCACAGACCAAACGTCTGTGTTAATCACACAAATGTTTGTCCGGTGCGGGAATCGAACCTGCGACCTCTAGTTCAGAAGACAGAGTTACTACTAACTGAACTATGAAGCCTGTCATATATCTATAATGGAATGAGACTTCTGTTCGGTAGGTGTAGGTAGCTTTTGTTACACAATCGGCACCCGTAGCTACATGAGTTTAGCAGATAACCACCTTATCGATATCGTGGGTGTTCACTGCTCGCTTACGCACGTCATATTGTACCTACGGTTCGCCAGTTGATAATTTATAAGTATTATTTAGGAAGATATACTAGAAACAGCAACCATGCTTATAGACTTCGAAAAGGGTAGCCAGCCACGTTGATATCACTCAATCAGCAATACAGCAAACTTCCTAATTTCGAGATGCAGCGCATATTTTTGCAAGTGATTTATGGCTGTCCGCACACCATCAGAATTTTCTGTCAGAAAAAATTAATCAACCAATCTGTAAGGATGTACGGTCGGCGACATTCTTAATCACCAATGAGTAAGGACCGTGCGTCCTCTGATTGGTTGATATAATTTTCTGATATACATTTTCGGAGTTTATGCGGCTGTATGTAGGTTTCATACCATGATGGGTACAAAAACTTTCTCTCTGTATTACTTAATAAATAATTAACAGATTTCTTTATAATTTTATGAGATAGTTGCACAAGGCAGATACTTATACTTATAGAGATACATATAAATAGATAAAAAAACTATTTTCAGGGTTCCGCTCGTTTCTGCTAGTTGCGGTCATCGCACCGACCAATGACGCTTCCGATGACCTTATAAAAATACGCTTACTCAGAATAATGGGTACACTGTCCTACGTGTCTTGAGCAAACGGTTAGTTCAAGCCCCGGTTAGTCGCTTCTATGACAAACTTATAAGTTATACACATTGCATTGCATTAGCAGTTGTAAAGTAGTTGATTAATGTTAGTGTAAGTTGGTAGGTACCTGTAACCTACATAAGAACTAAGGTCATGTTCAAACTCCGCACGCGATTTGCGAAACAGCTTAATCAAGTTTCCTGTTCGTGCGAGTAAACAACTATTTTGAATGGACTATAAACCTAGACGTAACCACTGTAGGCACCCGTTGCGCATTAAAGCGAACTTTAAATTTCGCGTCAAATTAATAACTTACTAACCTGGAATCGAATTTGTGCCCGTTGTCAAGCGTGCCGGTGTAGTGCATCGTCAGCATGTCGCCGTGCTTGGACTTGGTGGTGCATCCTTCAGGGACGCTCTCCACGTCGACCTTAAGTTCGGTGACCTCAGGCCCCGCGAACGTGGCCCCGGCCAAAGCCAGCACCGCTAACACGTAGCGCAACGTCATGGCGAACTTACGAAAAGTTATCGGCTCGAGAGAGAAATGCGTGAGTTACCGAGGGCGGCCGAGGATCAACTGACGAATGAGCGAGTGGGCTCCGTCCGGCGCGAACTTGGAATTCGGACAAAGTTTGCCGTGGAACTGTGGAACCAGCTGGAGTGCTCCGTCTTGCTCTGTGCTCGCGCTGGTACGGCATCTGACAAGGAACGCTATATGCTTACCTATCACGTTGCAGCGGCTGACGCGGCGCCTCCGCGGAATGGCCACGCGACCGATGACGTGATTTCATCAATCTCAACGCGTTCCACTTTTACCAAAAACTTGCCGACTTCACAAATATTTACATTATACAGAACCTACAATAAATGTATTTTTGTATGTATTTATGTATTTTTAAGTAACGCATGTCGATTATTTCTAAGTTAAAATGAGGTCAGTGTAATTTGGCAGTGTTGGTACAACGGTATTCTAAAAGCAGGAGGAGGAGGAGGTAGGGCACAGCGAAACTTTCTCGTTCTAATTTGGAGCAGCCCGCCTGGGGAGGTACCTCCGCCTTACAGAAGATCGCAGCCAAATAACATTATTTGTTAACATAGTGTTGTGTTCCTGCGGTGAGGTTGCCAGAGAGGATTCGGGGTCGGCAACGCGTGCGTTATACCTCTGGTATTGCAAACTCTTATAGGCTACGGTAACCGCTTACCAACAGGTGGGCCGTATGCTTGAATGCCACCTTAGTAGTATTATAAAAAAAAAAGCATTGGCCACCATAGTCGGCACGACTATGGTGGCCAATGATTTTTTTTTTTTTAGCTGTCGCGTCGATTTGTTGCCGTGGTTTAGGAATCTCATTCTTATTTATATTCATTCAACTCAAATGCTTGTTTAAAAAATCCTCAACACTTCTACAGAGTAAAAAGAACTCCTTGCAACAACAATTACCTAGTTAGGTACTTTACTTTCCACAACTTTCAGTTGAGTAGGCAGCGCGTTAAAAAGCTTGACAGCTTGATACCTAGAGCCGTTCTTGACAACATCTAACTGTATGAGGACATAAAAGTCTTTACGCCTTGTGACTTTGTGAGTAATCTTTCTTCTCTGTCTCATACATAAGTGGGTTTTTATAGTTTTTTAACAATGTTCAAAAGTAGGTACCACAAGTATGTAGGTAAACGCTGGGGACGGATTTAAAACTACATAATATTATTTACGCTAGATACTATAGGTACAGTCGCCTTTAATAAGATGTATACACACTTCATAATTTTCAAAATGATACCACAATACAGATGAAGATGGTAGGTACTACACGGTTAAGTTGAAAATGGCACAAGTTGATGGTAGGTAAACAATTAACTAGTTATTGCTGTGTACATAGTGGCATCATTTTTAAAAGGAGCCATTTCAGTCTGGGCCTGGTCCATGTACACTACATAGAAAACTTTGTATGTCTCACAGGTGCACTTACAGCCTACACTCCCTGTACTGATTGAAGTGCCTGTGCATGCCACTCAGCCACCGGTTAGACAGCCAAAAGCCTGTCGGCAGACCCGGAAGACTGTGCTGTATTCAGACAAGATAGGCACAGGGATGGGATTGTTGCTTAGCGATCAACTAGGGCAGACCGTCATGAATAACTGTTTTCCGAATGCCCCCATAAACTTCTTCACAAACTGTATAAGAAGTGACGATTGTCTTGACAAGGACACCACTTTGATAGTGCAATTAGGTGAGAGCAGTGGTGTCAAGCGGTTAGACTTAATTAACCTAGTAGAAAGTTTGTTAGAAAAGTTAGATCTAGGATTAGGAAAACTAATTCTATGTGCATTCCCATATTCTGATTCTTTGAGTGCCAAAGAGAAGCAGAATATTTTCAACCTGAACCTAATATTATATAACTTGACATGTCGTCATAGTGACGTTTTGTTTTTTGATACTAATAATTTTATTAGTAATTTTATTTTGACAGGAAGTACATTGTACTTGAGTAGGAGTAATAAGGCGATGATTGCTAAATTGTTAGCATATAATATTTTTGATCCTGTTATAAATAATATAACACAGTTTACAGACGAGTCCGTAGTTAGTAGTAGTACTAATGAGGGCACAAAATTAGTAGGGCCAGCTGACCAGCATTTAAACTGACCACGTCGACAATGGGTAAGCAAGGCACTTTACATGTAGTACACCAAAATATGCAAGGCCTTCCCAGCAAAGTATTAGAATCAGAATTATTTTTAAATCAGTTTAATGTAGATATTATGTGTGTTACTGAACACTGGATATTAGAATTTGAGTTGCTCCCTTATTATAAGAATTTTAATATTGTTAGCTCATATAAACGTAAGAACGCCATTAGGGGCGGATCTTTAATTATTGTTAGAAATGACATAAAGTGCAAGGAACGTAAAGATATTGTAAATCTCACTATTGAGAGGAGCATTGAGCTGTCGTGTGTTGAGCTAGAGCGGCATATCGTTGTGAGCGTTTACCGTCCTCCCGACGCAGACTTCGCGTTATTTGAATCCATTATGGAAGATGTATTGCTCAAAATTTTTGCATGTAATAAAATTTTAATAGTCTGCGGAGATTTTAATATAGATATTCCGATCCATCCGTTATCTGAACGACTGCTTAATTTATTTAAATGTTTTAATTTAAATCATCTCTTTGTGGAACCAACAAGGGTGACACTAACCACTTCCACTTGTTTAGACAATGTTTATTGCAGTTGTGTACCAATCGCTAAATCAGTAATTAAACATTTCAGCTCAGATCATTACGGCCATAGTGTCATATTTACATGTAATTTAAGAAACAAACCTGAGGAATTCACGTACCGACCCATCACAGAAAGTAATATTAAGAAGTTTCAGGCTTGTATTGAACTCAAAATGTCCCTTGTACCATGCATGGATGATCCAAACGACCTTTTTACCATTTTATCGAATTTAATAAATAAAGAACACGAACAAATTTTTAAATTAAAAACAAGCACAGTTAAGGTTAGCGTCGGGTTTGCTGACTGGGCTACACCTGGCATTTATAAAAGCAGGAATAAATTGTACGAACTATATGCTGATAGGGAGTCAAAGCTGCACGACATTACTTTTATACTACATGTTAAGAATTATTCTAAAACTTTTAAAAAAGCTTGTCATGCAGCCAAATCATTGTACTTAAGAAACAAAATTGAAAAGTCTTCTAATAAAATTAAAGCTACTTGGAAACTAATAAATAATGAAACAGGCAAATCAAAAGCCCTCAATAAACAAATCAATTTAATTAATAATGATAGTGTTTTAACTAAGAAAATTGAAGTGGCGAATGCCTTTGACAGTTTTTTCTCTAGTATACCTAATATTGTAACCCAGTCGTTAAAATCTTCAGCTTCTGGAGCGTCCCTTCTTCTAGAAGCTAGTGTTGCTAAATGTGAGACTGAGTTTAGTTTTAGTTACATTAATGCGGGTAATATTGTGAAAACCTTTAAATCCCTCAATATAAAAAACACTGAAGACCTATGGGGTATATCTACAAAGGTAGTAGGTGCTATTATTAACGATATTGCTCCATGCTTAGCCCACATCTTTAATAGTTGTGTTGACGATGGAGTTTTTCCTGACCTTATGAAGCATAGCAAAATCATTCCTTTGTTCAAGTCCGGAAACGAAAAAGATCCCGCTAATTATAGACCTATCTCGATATTGCCTACTCTAAGTAAAATCTTTGAAAAAGTTATTCTTACTCAGTTATTATCTCACTTCAATCTTAACGGGCTTCTTCATTGTAATCAATTTGGATTTACCAAAGGTCGATCAACAGCCGATGCCGGGACTTTGCTCTTAAAGCACATATACGATGCCTTTGAGAACTCACAAGACGCAATCGGTGTATTCTGTGATTTGTCAAAAGCGTTTGACTGCGTGAGTCATGCAACATTAATCTCAAAGCTAAAACATTACGGCATCCAAAACCGTGCAATTGACCTTTTACAATCTTACTTATCCAATAGAGTCCAAAAAGTTGACGTGGGTGGTGAAAGGTCTTCTGGATCAACTATTGTCATGGGTGTGCCACAGGGTTCGATTCTAGGCCCTTTCTTGTTCCTAGTTTACGTTAATGACCTCCCTTCTTATGTTAAAGAAATGTGTGACATAGTTCTATTTGCTGACGACACCTCGCTAGTGTTCAAAGTCGACAGATCCAAAACAAATTACGATGACGTAAACGCATCCTTGTCGCTAGTCCTTAATTGGTTTTCTGTAAACAATCTCTTGCTAAATTCAAAGAAAACGAAATGTATCAAATTCTCTTTGCCTAATGTAGTACACAATAGCCCCACTAACATTGTATTAAATGGAGAGTCACTAACCCTTGTTGATTCTACAAATTTCCTAGGACTCAATATTGATTCAAAATTGCAGTGGGGACCCCACATTGAAACTCTTGCCGGTAGACTTAGTTCCGCGGCATATGCCGTTCGTACGATAAGGTGGCTCACAGATGAAGCCACAGCTAGGTTAGTTTATTTTAGCTACTTCCATAGTGTAATGTCCTATGGTATCTTTCTCTGGGGGAATGCAGCAGATATCCAAGTCATATTTGTTTTACAAAAACGAGCAATACGTGCCATTTATAAAATGAAGTCAAGGGACTCCTTGAGGGAACTTTTTAAAGAAATTAACATTTTAACTGTAACTTCACAATATATTTACGAAAACTTATTGTACACACATAAGCACATGGCTAGCTTTAAGAAAAAAAGTGATGTGCATAGTATTAACACAAGAAACAAAAATAAATTGTGCATTCCAAAATTTAGATTACAAAAAGTAAATGGGTCTTTTATGGGGAATATGGTAAGATTTTATAATAAACTTCCGGTAAACGCGACGCAACTTCCTATTAGAAGATTTAAAGTGTACATAAAGAATAATCTTATTAAGAAAGCGTACTATAAACTAAATGATTATTTAAATGATAAAACCGCATGGCCTGAAGTCGCTCTGCCCCTCGACAGCTAAAATGCCATTTTGCAGTGTCTTTACAGTTTTTGCTTGCATCATATTTTAAGTATTATTTAATTATATAAGCATTAGGTACATATTTCATCAAGTGTAGCGTGTGCTGCCCTTAGATCATTTGTTGAAGCTCACATTTGTCTTCATTTTTTTCACATTTTTATAAGCCTTATTTATTAAGGATTATAATTAGATTACTTTTCTCTTGAGCCTCACCTAGTTCGATCGGCACCACACTGAAGCTTTAAATTCCATTTTGTGAAAAAGGATCATCGAAAAGAATGATAGGCACCAAGCCGTGTTTGTTGCCTGATTCTTCTAGGCTTGGTCGCGAGGAACAGGCATAGCTTCACCTAGTTTCTAAGACGTTTCAAAGTGATCCTAGTGATTTTATTGAAATAAATGCCTTTTGACTTTGACTTTGACTTTGACTTTGGAAAAAATAGGAGATTACAAGAAAAATACAACTTCATTAATTTGAAGACAAATGCGATGGTACAAGAATAGTTCTTCTGGTAAGTTTTTTACTATGTGAACACTATTTGAAGGCCGCCATGTTAGTTTATAATTGGCGTTTGACATGAAATTGACATATTTTTCATGTCATGTTGTTTAATTTGATGTTTTTGTTTTGTCAGATAAATGTAGGTTGTCAAAATGATGTCATTTTGTCATTTTTCACGCACGTCCATCCGCCATATTTTTGTAGCGCTGTGTGTTGCTCTCTTTGTCGATGAAAATGTTAATGTACCTTAAAACGAAGTCAATTTAAATAAAATAACCAATTAAATACGTTTACTTTATTGCTTAGCCATATTTAAGAGTAGTGTACACAGTGCAGGCCCAGGTTCCATATATTGATGAAACGTCTCTTTTTGGAATGTATACATCTTATTGCAGGCGACTGTACTAAGGCTAGGGAGCGGCAAACTTTATTAAACATGCTAACCCACTTTAGTTGGAGCGATTGTCGATCAAAACTTCGCGTTGATGGTTCCCATAGCGATATCCGGCTGCTGCCGACTATGTACCGCTATGAATCGTACAAAGTTCTGATGACTACTGCAGTCTCTGGAAACTGACATCCACAGTATCTCGACGATCACATGAAACTAATGAAATTATTATGACAATGGTGTTAACTTACTTATTAGCAAAGACTGTAATTAACTACACGGTCCTCCTTGCTTATTAGTAAAGCTCTTTTTAAATACAACACGCAGAAGTTAACTAGGCACCTCGCTGTAATGTTTTGTCTCATTCTCACTCGCGAGAGTGATAGGCGGTGGGGTGTGGTGAGAGCGGGAAGAACGTTCCACGCGCAGGTGCCATGTTGATTTCTGCGTGTAGTAAAGTTGTGTTAAGTTATAGGTCGCGTCATGTAAAAAGAACGCTGGCGGTCAAGTTGCGCAATGGCGATTTATCGGTCTATTTGGTGGTATGAGGTGCGGAAAGCAAAGGTCGACTGACGAACCAATGGCGCACCGGCAAGCATGCGGCGCGGTACCCGCCCTCCCCGCGCCGCACCTCATACCACCAGATAGACCGATAAATCGCCATTGCGCAGCTTGACCGCCAGCGTTCTTTTTACATGACGCGACCTATAGTATAATAATGTGCCTACTTCAGTATTTTTTATTGATACTAATGTAATGGACATCGAATATATCCAGCCGGTTATAAAAACATAACCCGGACTTACAGGTCAGCCGAGTAAAAATAAGAATCTACATTACACAATAATTCATCCCAGATAACCTTTTGAACTAGTAAAAAGGTATTAAGGATAACAACTAAGTTGCCGCCGAAATGCAGTGAGGGTGATAGCAGACGAGATCCACGTCACGATTTAGATCGTCACGATCGAACACGGATGTCTCACTCATGTTGAAGCTCTATATAATATTTATTAAGATCTTTTCCGTACAACATGAACACAATAAACGATTATATTCTATTCTAACGGTTAAATAACAAGATTGAATAGAGGTAGGTATAGGTATCATGCACAGTGCACGGATGCACTAATTTATGTGTTCGTGTAAACGCATTGATTAAGGCACTATCTAGAAATCTCAACGCTTTTTACTTGAATAAGCCTTGAATTTATTTTTCCTTTTTTTCGAACGCATGTCGATCGATATATAGAAAGTAGAAGTTTCAGGAGGAGGGTTAGCAACGCGTGCGTGATGCCTCTGGTATTTCAAGCGCTCTTAGGGTACGGTCACCACTTACCAACAGGTGAGCCGTAAGCTTGTTTGCCACCTGAGTTGTATTTAAAAATAAGACATTTTTTACTAAAACTAAAAGCCGACTTCAAATAGGTACCTGAATATTTACAAGATTAATATCAACCTCTTTTTTTTGTTATCAACCTCTTTGCGTTTTGTTTACCTACTGAGGATGACACTGGCCACCTACACTTTCGAATAAAAAACAAAAGTAACTATGACATCCATTCATCATCAATAATAACTCTTACGGTACTGACTGACTGACTGACAATCAAACGTAGTGGTTTTATTCTCTTTGAAAATCAACGCAGAGCCTACTAAGAGTATGAAATTTGCAGGG
Source organism: Anticlea derivata (assembly GCA_947579855.1). Lineage (NCBI taxonomy): Eukaryota > Metazoa > Arthropoda > Insecta > Lepidoptera > Geometridae > Anticlea > Anticlea derivata. Next base: position 13,245,455 of record OX388257.1, on the reverse strand, counting down.
TAGCTTTTTGTTGTAACGTATGGGTGCACAGAAAGAAATTCCCGACACACAACCCCTTAGTTTAAAGTTTATGTTAAAATAGCAGCAACCGCAAGAAGTCGACAAAAAAAAAATTCGACAAGTGGTGATTTCAAGAGAAGATGACGTTTTTTTAATTTTTACGAGTCAATGGATCATACTCTATACACCAGCGAAAGAATCATCAAAATCGGGTTACTATTGGCGGAGATATCGAGTAACATACACACAAAAAAATAAAATAATAATTCACAATTCACAATCATAATTCACAATTCGGAACTGAGAGCCAAGTCAAAGGCGAGTGTTCAAACGGCGCATCAGTCATCTAAAATTTATTTTAAAATGATCCTTACATACGTAAAGCTTGCGATATTGTTGAGCTATAGGTACCGTACCGCACACAAAGTTGTCAAACTCAAAATTGACTTTGTTCAGTAGAGATATGGATCATTTTGAAACGTAAATTCGTTTCAAAATGATACGACATATCGAGGACAAAACGAATGCCGTTTGAACACGGCGTCAATAGCGAACTAACGCACACTATTTTATTTTTTTTGAACTGGTTTTTATGCTATGTTTCTCTTACCACCACTGTCAGTGAAACCGGGCTTTGGCGAGTGCAAAAGGCGCTATGCACTTTTTATTTGGATAAGAGCGTGTGACGTTCTGATAATGTTAGTGATAAATTCAAATCGCGCCTTGCACTTTCAGTACTGACCGCTACTGTCCAGATCATTATGACAAAAACGTAAGGGGTATAAGTTCTTTTATCCTACTTATATTAAAGTTCTAAGTTTGCACTGGGAGTTACTAATACCACATAAATTTGATATAAAAGTTTATTCTATTTTTAGGATACGTACACACTTGTTCGAGGTCGCTTAGTAACTAAAGTTCATACTTCTCGCTTCCATCCAAAACTCATGGCTCAAGTATCATTCACACTTAAAGGGTCCCTACATAACACCCCCCAAATTTTACACAATAAATTTTCAAAAAATTAAAAATATCTTATCCTAGAAACACAAAAATATGGTCACAATAACATTCATAAACTTATTCAATAGAAATACAAAAGTCACAATACACTTAAGATACCATAAACAAATAAAATATATTTTCGTCACCTACTTCACTTGAGAACAAAGAGTCACACATTTCAATAAACACTTGGTTCAAGTTGCTCTTAGCTAGCTTAGATGAAGTGTGGATTGAAATACCGCCTCACTTTTCATTATTATCGGACTATTTGTAACATAAATATTTAGAGAGCTGATCCTATTACGGATACGATAACGATAATAACCAATCCTTAGAAATGTGATCGATACTGATTTCGCTCTTGAAATACAAAAATAGAATGGAATAAGTTAACAATTAACTAAACAAAAATATTTTTCTGAAATAATTCGTATTTAATGCATTGCTTACAGTTTGACGAACTTTAATTAATAATTTTAACAATTAAATCTTACTGGTAATCTTATTTTACGACCTTTTTTTGTTACTTTTTCAACATCATTTTTTGTATTTTCTTCACTAATACTAGTCTTAGATTCTACAATACACTTTTTACCTATATTACTACAATTATCCTCTGCTTGCTCACTACTCTGCTCATTTAAAATAAATGCAGGTTTAAGCCTATCTATGGATATATTCACTGTTCTATTGGGTAACTGGATTGTAAATACTTTATTTTTCCTTTTAATGACACGATAAGGACCATCATACGGTGATGTCAATGGTCTGCGTACTGCATCATTCCTGATAAAAACATTTTCACATTTATCTAACTCACTATGTACGAATAATGTGCGTGAATCCCGTAATTTTCGCGAAACTGGTTTCAAATTATTTATATGATTTCTTAACTGATCTAAAAATACATGTTCTCCAACGCTTCGATTATCTGAGATATCATAAAAATCACCAGGTAAACGAAGAGTTGTACCGTAAACATATTCTGAGGGACTTACGCCATTATCGCTTCTACCTACCGCACGTAAACCAAGTAGGACTGTAGGTAATTCGTCACTCCATGATGTATTGTTCATAAGTCGCGCTGTTAAAGCCTGTTTCATGCTCCTATGCCAACGTTCGACTATTCCGTTACTCTGTGGTCGATAAGGACTACTCCTACTCTTTTTTATACCTATTCTCTTTAAAAGTTCACAAAACAAATTGCTTTCAAATTGCCGACCTTGGTCACTAGTTAAACGTTCGGGAATGCCAAATCGTGTAACCCAATTTTCATAAAATACCTTTGCGACAATTTCCGCTGTTATTTCGCTAACAGGAATAGCTTCTGGCCATCGTGTAAATCTGTCTATCATTGTTATTAGATATCTATAATTTTCCTTCGTGGGTGGTAACGGTCCTACAATATCAATGTGAACATGTGACAATCGCTTAGCTTCAGGATACTGCTGTAATTCAGATACAGTGTGTCTTCCTACTTTCGATTTCTGGCATTGTATACATGTTTTTGCCCACTGATTAACATCGCGATTCATACCTGACCAAAAGAATCGTTGCGCTATCATTTTTCGCGTTGCTCTAATACCTGGATGACTAGATTCATGAACTGATTTGAATGCTAATTTTCTGTAACTTTCAGGTAAATACGGTCTACATACACTAGTTGAATTTTCGCAGTATATCATTCTATCGCTACCGGGAATGAAAATTTTCTTTAGAGAAATATTATCATTCTTTTCACTTAATAATTTTGACAATTCCAAATCGCATTCCTGAGCTGATGCTAATTCTGTGTAATCAATGGACGTAGGATAGCATATTGTTTCAACTCTCGATAACGCGTCAGCTACGTTGTTGCTTTCGGCCTTTATGTACCTTATATCCGTTGTAAATTCGCTTATGAATAATAGCTGTCTTGTACGTCTGGGTGTTTCGCTGTTACTTTCCACCTTTTTCATTGCATATGTCAATGGCTTATGGTCCGTGAAAATGATTAATTCACGACCTTCGAAAAGAAATCGAAAATGTTTAACTGCCATAAAAATTGCTGTTAATTCTCTATCATACGTAGAATACTTTTGTTGAGCGTTTGTAAACTTCTTTGAAAAATATCCTAATGGTAACCATGCATTTTCTACCCATTGTTGTAAAACTCCCCCTGCACATTTATCAGACGCGTCCGTCATCAGAGATAACGGCACATTGGGCACGGGATGAGATATAATTACTGCGTTTTTAAGGCTCACTTTACACTGTTCAAACGCTTCCATCGCTTTGTCCGTCCATACAATTTTAGTCTTATCATTTTTCTTCGAATTTTTTAAATATTCGTTCAAAATGATTTGATAATTAGTAGCTTTGGGTATGTTTGCTCTATAAAAATTGATCATTCCTAAAAATCGTCTTAATTGTTCAATAGTTTCCGGTCGAGGAAATTCTACTATGGCCTTGACCTTATGGTCCAGGGGTCGAATTCCGTCGATTGAAACTTCATAACCCAAAAATTCAATTTTGGACTTACCAAACTCACACTTTTCTTGATTTATAGTAATACCGAATTTCTGAAATCGTTCAAATACCTTTTCGTAAATGCATTTTATGTTGTTCAATGTCGTCACTAGCAATTATTACATCATCAATAAAATTGAATAAAAAATCTAATCCTTTTAGCACATCGTTATTCATAAATCTCTGGAATGTTTGACTAGCATTTTTGAGCCCAAAATTCATACGAATATACTCCATCAATCCGAATGGCGTGATTACGGCTGTTTTCGCAATATCCTCAGGTGCTACCTTCACGTAATGATAAGCTCTATTTATGTCAATTTTTGTAAAAATCTTTTTACCTGCCAGAATGTAAGTAAAATCATGAAGTCTCGGTACAGGGTATCGGTCCGGCTTGGTTATAGCGTTTAAACGTCTATAATCACCTACTGGTCGAATATTTCCATTTTTTTTAGTTACTATGTGCAGTGGACTGGCCCACTCACTCTTAGACGGTCTGCATATTCCCATTTCCTGCATTAACCTAAATTCCTCTTTTACCTTGTGGTATCTATCCGGCGGAAGAGGTCGCGCTCGTGCGTACACGGGTTTGCCTGTCGTTTCGATGTGATGATATACATCGTTGCTAGATATTCGGTCTAAATCATTAAATGACACGGGCTTAGTGATATCAGAAAATTCAGACAATAAATCTAGAAATGGATGATTAATGTCTACTGTGCTAACAGAGTAATCATTCGTTTCTACAATTTTTCCAAAAGTTTTCAAATTAGTCGTCTTATCAATTAGTTTACGCGCTCTTAAATCTACTAACAAATTATGATGTTCCAAAAAATCAGCACCTAGTATAGCTTGATTTACATCCGCAATAATAAATGTCCAACGGTAAGGACGACGCAATCTTAAATTTAAGTTAAAAGTCTTAGTACCGTAGGTTTTAATCTCACTACTGTTGGCTGCATATAGTTTATAGTTAGTGCACTCACCCGATAGTTTTTGCTTCACCGACACTGGAATGACAGATACGTTTGCACCCGTATCTACTAAAAATTTTATACCACTTTCCCTATCAAAAACACTTAGGCGATGGTTTTTTCCTGGTACAAAATCTCCCATCGCGACAGACTGTACCTCCATTAGTTTTCCGCTGGCGATATCCAAGCGCAAGGCTTTTCGCACTCCCTTGCCTTGTTTCTATATCTATAATGCCATTTGCATAACCAGTTCGGGTCATCCCTTGTCCTTGACTTGGATCTTGGTCTTGAATTGCTCCTAAAATCGCCACGACCACGATTATTTCCTCGTCGAAAAGAACTGCGACGATGTTGTTGTACTTCCTCACGAAGAGATGCCACTTCCATATTGAGTTTGTGCATCTGCGCTAGAACTTCCGCTATAGGAAACTGGCTGCTGCTGGTAGAGTTGGTACTAACTTCAGCTATCTCACTTCCACGAATATTTTCTATAATCTTGTCCGCTATTCTAGCTAAATTTTCTAAGTCCTGGTCTTGACTTACAGTAAGTACCGCTCGAACATTCGCTGGAAGTCGCGCAAGCCATAAACTATGCAGAGTTTGATCTGAAGCCTTTGCATTTCTGCCCAAATTTCGCATACGTCGTAGTAATTGGGATGGCTTTTGAGATCCCAATTCTATCTCACCTACTAATCTTTGGAATTGCCTTTCAGCGCTCTCTTCATAGACTTGTAGTAGCCGCTCTTTCAAAACTTGGTACTTGTGATTTTCGGGTGGAGATATGAGAATATCACTTACTTGTTGAAGCGCTTCGCGTCCCATTTTCGCAACGACCAGATTGTATTTGGTCTCATCACTTTGTTTTTGCGACGCTAGAATACTCTCAACCTGAGCGAACCACAATCTAGGCATTTCGCTCCAAAAGTCTGGTATGCGGGAAGAAACTGTGATTGCAGCTAATTGAGACATATTTTCAGTTGTCCCGTCACTTTGCAGTACCTTGTCACTGCTCTCAAAAAATATCGGTTGGTCATTCATTTTTCACTTTATTTACTTACACTTTTATAAAAACTGTCTATTAAACCAATGCAAACTTTATTTCACTTTATTGTTCACGGAGTCACCAATTATATCATTTTTGTAAAAATTATATCACGTCGGGGTCACCAATTATAAGTTCTTTTATCCTACTTATATTAAAGTTCTAAGTTTGCACTGGGAGTTACTAATACCACATAAATTTGATATAAAAGTTTATTCTATTTTTAGGATACGTACACACTTGTTCGAGGTCGCTTAGTAACTAAAGTTCATACTTCTCGCTTCCATCCAAAACTCATGGCTCAAGTATCATTCACACTTAAAGGGTCCCTACAGGGGCACTGTTCAATACACTTTTATTATTTATCTACAGGATACTAGCTGTTACCCGCGAAGCTAGTGCCTCATAATTTTAAACCCCTACTTTGCCCCGTATAAGGATGATTTTGCACATTAGGTATTTGTTGTGTATCCAAGCCTAATAAGCAGTGGCGGATTTGCCCTAAGGCACAGTAGGCCCGGGCCTAGGGCGGCCATATATTAGGAGCGGCAAATCGTGACCAAAAATCACTGATGATAGCAGGTTGCGGGAAGTCGGTGGATGGAAAAGGCTAAAGACCGTTCGTCGTAGAAAAAAAAAATATATATTTAGATAAATTTGGCAATAAAGTAAATTCATTATGTACCTAGTCTATATGATGGGTGCTGAGAAAGGGGCGGCACATGGCCTGGGGCCTAGAGCGGCCAAGACTGCAAATCCGCCACTGCTAATAAGTACTTACCTAAGTATGACTAATCTGTAGCTCAAGTGAGGTTAGGTTAGACACTTTCCAAGCACATTAATTTTAACGTGAAATACCTAGCATTCATAATTCCGCAATTATCTTCGCCTTTGGTTGCCGGTAATTTCATTATTGACTTGGATTGGAGTACCTAGAATGTAGGTAGGTAGTAATTACATATTCGAGGAGTTGCGTCTGACGGAGTGAATGTCACGCGCCCGGGGGAAACACTAATTTTCCTCGGAACAGACAGGCGAATTTTTGAAAAACAACCTTAATTATTAATTTTTCCTACCTATTGCAAGCCGTGTGGTCCAGTGGGAGGTAGCTCTTACTTTTTATCCGGTGGCTGTGCATCTGTGATTATTTCTCGTTGAAAAATGTAAGTGCGCAGTTAAGTTAGTAGATTTAGGTATACGTTTAGATAAGTTGTTGTTGAGTATTATTTTTTTTATGTTATACGGAGGCAAACAGGCTTACGGCCCTCCTGATGGTAAGTGGTTACCGTCGCCTATTGACATTAGCAACACCTGGAGCATTGCTAATGCGTTGCCTGCCGAACCCCTCCCCCCCTAAAGAGCTCTGGCAACCATACTCACCGCAGGAACACAACACTATTTGAAACAAATAATGTTATTTGGCTGCGATCTTCTGTAAGGCGGAGGTACCTTCCCAGGCGGGCTGCTCTAATTTAGAGCGAGAAAATCTCGCTGTGCCCTACCGTAGTCCGAGTATAATCCGACCGAAACACGATGTTTGCACTTCTTCGAAGCGCTTACCTACGTTTTTCTGGCGCATTGGCAAAATTGCGACCTACGACTCAGTGTAGAGCCCTCATATTGAGACGGGACCCATTTGCCCCACACAACGCATACCTACTCAACCTACCTACCGCCTCACCTACCTACATGTTTTTGTTTTTCTTATTGTGTTTTTTTTTGTATTACTAGGTTTTTCGTTGTATCTTCCTACCTACCTACCTACTTACTGCGTTGTGGGTCAAATAAATAAATTTTCTTTCTTTCTTTCTTTCATAACACGTGCTCTAAACAGTGAAGGAAAACATCGTGAGGAAACCAGTTAATTCTTATAAGCGGCGATGGGCTTGCTATCTCTCACGTATGGAATACTAGCTACTGCAAAATGTGGGCGTTTGCCTAAATGTTTGGACGTGCCTCTGACTACCCCACTTAGACATCTTCAAGGAGATCGCCTGGAGATCTGAGAGGTTGTCTACCATGCGTGGGGATAAAAGGCGTGAGGCCGTGAGCTTCTAAGCAAATTGTGAAAGCCTGTCTTCTTGACTCAGTGACGTTCTTCACAGTAAGTAGGTAGGCAGGTACCTACCTAATCCCTTGACGATTGGGATTGTAACAGCGGGTAACACTTTATATAATGATTCTTAAAATGTACTCGTATGCTATGCTTAAACGGGCTTATTCTACACCCAAATGGCAATAAAATTTTATAAATAAAATTATTCCGGACATGTCACACATGGCCAGCTGATCCCAAATTAGGCATAGCCTGTACTATTGGTACCAGAGGCTGATATCTATTTAACACCCAGACAAGTTTGTTCGTTCTGTACAAACAATGTTTGTCCAGTGCGGTAATCGAACCTGCGACCTCTAGCGCAGAAGGCAGAGGTACTACCAACTGAGCTATGAGGCCTGTCTTTGTTCTACGACTTCAGTACTAATACGCATTTTTTTATCGGAAAACACTATGCAAAAGCTGTTTTGTTGTCAAAACAGTTCAATCAACAATGAATCAGCTGTTTTAGGTAGCAATCATAATGCCAAACTTCTCGTTTAGTACATAGTTATAAGTAGAAATGCTTGCTTGCTTATCGTATCACTGTTTCTTTCTTGGTCAGTGACTAGGTTGAAGTATGTGGCCCTGAAAGGGGCCTTTTTTTGTGCACGAAAGGAGCCTTAAGAGGCGCACTTTAATCCTTTCACAACACAGATTCTTTCATCGACAGTCTTAGGCCACCATACCTCAACATGGTCACTAACATAATACAGGATGACCATGAAAGAATCAGTGACACGACAAGGAGCAGGGGCCTTTAACTGTAGGTGATAGAATCAGTGTAGTGAAAGGATTAAAGTGTACCTAGAGGCTTCCTTCGTGTAATTGTCACAGGAAAAAAAAAAGTTTGATTTTCCCCAAATTTTTCTTTCTGAGGCTAATATTTTTTCGTTATGTTAAAAGATGGTATACTTGTGTATAATGAGAGAAACCTCAGACCTGATTTAAATTGCTATATGTATATGTATAATATCCCAACTACCTAGTGTAGTGATACTTATATTAATAAAAAAAAACAATTTATAATTATGATTTTAACATAATTAACATAATTATAAATATGATTTTAACATAATTATAAATTGTTTTTTTTTATTAATATAAGTACCACCTACCTAGTTGAGATATTATACAGTGAGTTTTCTTTCAGGGTCACTTATGCGAAATCTGAAACCGTGAGAGTAATCGAAAAGTGATGTTAGGGGTCACGGGTTCGATTTTGAAAATAATAAGATCAGCGTTAAAAAAAGTTGAAATTTATTTACGGTTTTTTCAGAAAATGTAGGCTTTTGAAAAAAAAAATTGCATTTTTAGTTTCTTTGTTTGTTAATAAATAAATAAATATATGATAACTATGTGTCTAAAGTTGTGGGAACACCTTCAAAATTATAAGTTTATAAATTCAACAATATTTATTTACCATTAATTATTACCTACTTCTCCAGTCACATAGACGTCAGAATCACTTATAATGAATTTTGATGAAACTTGGTATTGACACTGCTATTCCTGCTGCTAACAAGCATTTTGTTATCTAGGTAGGTACCACGCGGGCAAAACCGCGGGCGCAAACTAGTATAAGTAGTATCACTACTGCATGCTTTGTTTTATTAATTATCTATTATGTGTCCACTTAGATGTTATTTTTCCAAAAATTTCTAAAATAAAATAAAATATGATAAATACTAGTCAAGGGTGAAACTATTCTCAGTTTGAGGGTTCCGTCCAGGCATGAAGGTAAGTAGGTAGTACGGTAGAACTAGGACTAAGTAATAAAACCAAGTGACGAGATATTTTGACGAGAGCAGATAGGTATTCAGAAAAAGCAAATGCGATTTTAACCTTTGAAGGTTTGTTTAAACGTTTTTTTTATGTTATACGGAGGCAGACAGGCTTACGGCCCTCCTGATGGTAAGTGGTTACCGTCGCCTATTGACATTAGCAACACCTGGAGCATTGCTAATGCGTTGCCTGCCGAACCTCTCCTGCCGAATTTCTGTTGCCGTAGGTAGGTACGTGCTTGTGCTCCATTGGTAAATGAGAGTTGAGTTGAGGATTACCTACTTTATTTACTGCGAACAGCCAAACTCAGCTCTCCCGCAGTTGGTGTGGCTTAGCGAAACGTTCACGGAATCACTAATTTTGTTTGTTATGTGTATTGAAAGCAAATAATAGGCATCATTCGGCACGGTTTTACATTTTTCCACTTGACCGCGTACGCCTGATTAACAATACGCCACGCCTAAGCTGAGGCAATGCAGTGCATCAGTAATGGACCAGTTGATCTTCTTATTTCAAGCGTATGTGACTACGAACGATTTCATAAAAAAAAATACTTAGTAACAGCATACCTAGAGAACAACCATTGATCCACGGTAAATTCAAGTTCGCGCGGCAAAGTTTGGATAACATAATGGATAACATCGGTTTTGTGGCCGACGAGAACCTGCCAGTAGTGGGAATAGTGCCAGTCCACGGGGGAAATACGATGAGGTACCAGTCTGGAAGCAAGTTCGCGCACTTCCAGAATCCCTGCCTGTGCCTGACTGATCGGACTGAGGACGTGATGGTTCCTGCCTATGGAGTGTAAGTAACTTTAGCGTACCTACCTATTTAATTCGTTTGCTCGTGCTACACATATTTTTTCTACTAAGTACAGAAAACAATAAAATTGTCTTTGGTGTTTTGAGTGCCTGCAGAGTACTTGCGCGCGACTGCGGGTCTTGAGTTGCTAGGTTAGTTATCTACTAGTAGAATTTTCCTACTTTAATAATAATGCCGCAATAGAATAGCGCACGCAACTTCACGCAAGCATTATTTGCCGTTATTTGTATAAGCACCATCTATTGAATTATATAAGTAACAGAAAAATTGCAAGCAAGGGCAGACGCATGCTATAACCAGTAAGCGTAACTGACTACAGATGGCGCTACTAGTTGGTTTTGCCAGAATAATGGCTCTCACAGTTCCGCGCAACGACTTGCCGGCGGCCTCGCCGCATCACCAATCTAGAGATTTTATAGCTAACTGAGCCTCGCAGAATCCTGGAAAGTTTTACGGCGAGGCGCGTCCGTCCGGCAAACCGTTGCAAAATTTTCAAGATCCTGCAAGATTTTATGTACGAAACGAATGGTAGGTAGGTAGCTCTGAGTGTAAAAATAGCCAGTGTAAAAAATACAGGTAACCAATATAAATTCTCAAGGGAAAAGAGGAAAGGTAAAGTGTACCTAGCGTGAATTACTCAAACTCAACAAAGATCAGATAAAAAAGAACATACAAAAATACATAGGTCACGGAAAGACAAAGTTTACGTAGTTTAAACCAGCACACAAAGGGGTCTTTAAATTCCATGATCGTACCATTATCATTCAGTTACGATTGTCACCGCCTTCGTTTCTTTGATTTCATTGGCCCTTTGGTTTTACAATGACTGCCATTTATAATTATACGACTGTGATAGCAGAATACCAAAAGTGTCAAAAGTGGCCATTTTGCCATTGAACCATTGTCATTTTGAAGCCATTGAATAAGTAGAGTTAGGCTGATTGTGAAAACTTAGGCTTTTTAGCTTACTTTATTTATGTCGTACATAAGGTAAGATAATAATTCTCAAGAGGGATACATAAAACAATTGAATTTTTATTGAACACTATCTGGGGAATTAATTCATGCTAGGAGAGCAGGACTTTAATTCGCTTGTTCCATAGATAAAGAAGCCGCTCGTTTGTTCGTTCGAATCGTAATGAATCGCTCTTTTTTCGGAGTTTTTGGTGAGAAAGAAACTTGTGAAGTGAAGTTGGGCTTCTATTGGATTTTTACAAAGTTAGGATTGTATGTATAGTGCATCTTTTCGGGTTGGTGCCAAATAGTCACTCGAAGTTTTAGTAAAATAACCGTCATGATTTATAATCAGATTACGGATATTTATTTACTAAAACTGAACCTGACTATGACTAGAAGAGAAAGAGAAAAATAAATGCTATGGGTATGACATGTAACCACTCCCCGCTAAAAAGAACTTTATAAAAAGGACATACACGAAGGAATTGGTTGTAAGGCCTAAGATGCCACAGTCAGCCCGAAAGGAGAAAACGAAAAAAAATCATCTACCGGCGCGGCGGCGGCGCGGCGTTGGCGCCGTCGCGTCGGTCGTCGCCGCTGCCGTTGCGCAATTTTTTCCGTTTTTATTTTCATTTCAACTAATATAATGTACATAGTATAATATAATCTAAATAGTATAATATAATACAATGTGATAATATAATGTACATAGTATGTACGAGGTGTATATTTATTACCTTCTTTTGGAAACATAAATAAACGTTTAGGAAAGTCGTAGTATCAGTAGTTGTGAGAAAGTGAACTGCGCGTTTATTTGTTATAACAAGTTAACTTCTTCTAGTTTATCTAACTAAACGTCCTAGAGGCAAAATAAATAGCCGGCCGGCCAAAATAGGTAACGTACCTTTGAATACCGTTCAACTCGAATAAAAATACGTGCAGTGAGTGTTCAGTCAGTTGGAACTTGGAAGTTTATCCAAGAATTACTTGGAAGCCTCGGGTTCTAAAAGGCCTTTTTCAAGCCGTTTCCATCTTCCCGGTTGTGGAAATTGAATATTTGACGTTTTCCTACGCATGCGCTCTTGAACAGAGCGAAGTGAGCCGCTCGTTCGGCGCGAGGATCTACCATCATCACGGTAATTCAGACGTCACTTCGCGAATACGTTACGTGCGAGGAGGCCGTTTGTATCGCGCGCTCGCCTACATCCTAACGTTCCCACAACTCCCAGGAGCCGTCAATCTCCGCCCAAGGTAAGCACTTACTAAAAACTTCCTTAGGTTTTATTTCTACTGTTTTAAGCACTTCTAAATCCATTTAAACCATCCACACTGAACTTTTAAAATAGTTGCAGAACTATTCCACTTATGAAACTAGCACTTATGGGCAGTGTCGATGGTTACCGAAATTATTTTTACTTTGCATTGTTTCGGCTTATTAACATAGATGTTATTTTTGGTTGGTTAAGTTAAGATGCAAGAAGGCATGTATGTCATCCTGGGTGAAGTGTGCCGGGTTTGGAGTGTGCCGTATAGAAAGAAACCCCTTAAATGGGTCTTTCGAGGGTGCACAGCAAGGAAGAACTTAGAACCGCTGCTTAGGCAATGATAATGCACCAAATATGAGTGGGATTTGCTCCGAGTCATTTATAAGTAATTTGAAGATTATATTAATTAGTACCTACTCACCCTTAGTTTTTTTATATATAAAATAATACCAGGCATTTATAATACCCGAGTCCAAAGATCAGACAATTTGTGCTGTTTCTCTGTTTTTTTATTTACCTTGTTTAAAATATAGAATTTAAGTATTTTTATAATTAATCCTCTTATTCATAGTCTTTAAAATAGGCTTATCAGTTAAGGAATTGCTAGGTGTTGCATATAGCAGTTAATGAATGAACATTCAATTATGAATGAACATTCATTCATAATATTACAAACTAGCTTCTTCGCTCGCGTTGTACCTAGATAAAAAGTAGCCTATATGCTATTCTAGGTAAAGAACACTATCTATCCCAAGTTTCATCGAAATTGGTTGAGCCATTATGCCGTTATTGAACTACAAACATCCAAATCCTATTTTATTTTAAGTATCTATTTATTAACTATTGTAAGTAGATTATACATAGATTCTAGTTATACATATAGATAAAACTTAGTATTTTCACATAAAATAGGTAGGTATTTTATGGTCCATGAAGCCGCTTAACCAACTAATCTAGTTCCATAGAAAGCAATGAAAGTAATATAGAGACAATTTACAGCTGATGTTTTAAATAAAAAGTACTGTTTATAAGATTTAACGCGATAAAAATTAAATATAGGTACATTCTTTAACAAAATAATTAACACATAACTATCTTCCCAAGAACAGCAAACAATAGATTGCTTAAATGATCCAGATCAACAGCGGTCGGGAGCGTCCGTTAGAAGCGTTCAATGTATAAAAATCCACGGAAATCATAGTAAAACAAAACTTAAAAAAGATAAAAATGATGGGTGTTTAAAAATAAAAACTTAGGAACAGAAATCTATTTCTACCGACTTAAGACGAGTTACCTAAGTCCATAACGACCATAATTCTACGTAACTTATGCTATGAGTTCACCAAAGAGAACAATTATTGACAGAACAATGTTTTGCCTTGTCCCAAATAAAGACGCCATAAGGACGGGCTAATCCAGGCCGGAAGTTTCTCGTTACGAAAGCAAATGTACCTACAAAGACCCGAAACATTAATCGGTGCGTAAGAAGACCATGGCATGTAAAACAATCGAAGTAACATGTGCACGAAAGGACCCTATAAGAGGTGCACTTTAATCCTTTCACACTAGTCCTTTCACCAACGGTCACTGACCTTCTTCAGGGCCACCATACCTTTTTTTTACGTGGGGAATTAGTAATTGATCCTTCCTTTTGCGGGGGCAAAATAAGTGTATACGTCGGACTTCTACCGAATAATACCGCCACGTTGGCCGGCCTCCATGCATGTCAAGGGGCCTTGCATGTCAAGGGGGTCCAGTATCTATAAAGGGGCACCGGTGCACCTCGAATTATAACTACCTCAACTTGGTCATTGATCTTATTCAGGTATTGCAAGATGTCAAAGAGGAAGACCAAGAATTAGTGACATGAGCCAGATAAAAGAGAATTGCCGTTATGTCGTTAAAGGAAGTAAAGGAGCTCGCATGGGAAAGATCAGAATGGAGGAAATTGCATCATTCATTACACCGACAAGAGCTAGGATCTTAAATATAATAATAATAGGATGTCAAAGAAAGAGCAAGTGACATGAAAAGCAAGCAATCTAGATTTTGTTAGAACTAAAATCGCCTCTGCGCAACCAATAGGGCCATCGTCACGGCTGCCTTGAACCGCGGACAGCAGTGTACGAGTAGGCCACGTGCTCCGCACCATTACATTACTGTTGATAATTAACTGCTTTGCATCTGACTGGTCACATGACAAGCCGCCTTCAAACGGTGAGAGAGACGCTCTGAGCCCAGTCTTCCGCTGTTCATCCAGTAATTGACATACATAGTTTCATCAGTCCGATCATCGGACTACTGATACTAGGCCGTCGGCCCACCTTACCCACACGTCAGCTCAACAAACCGCGCACCCCTACTCAAAACTGACTTTATTTCATACAAGTAAGGATCATTTTGTAAATACATTTTATGTGTAATATATATTGCACGCCGTTTGTACCTCTTCATATTGTTAATTTGTTGAGTTTACCGTACAATGATTACCGAATTGGGAAGAAAGTTTAAAAAACCACGCGCTGCGCTGCTTCAATGTCTCGTTGCCACTTTCTTATATAATTCGATTATATAATCGTTTTATGAATGAATAAAGTCGAAATGACATTCATTTCAGGCATGTTTTCTAAAGGTTGTAATTTTCTAAGCGAAATGCACGCTGAGATTCTAGCGCTTCGTACGGGTTAAATATAGCCGCAAGGTCGTCTTGAACCTCATCTCGGACCATCCGTCATTTTTAACAAGGGAATACAAATACGGACTGGAATTTACCGTCTTGGATATTTGTAGTGGCGGTAATTCGATATTCAAACGTTTCTTAATGAATAGGTAAAAAAACCGACTTCAATGAGGAGTCAATAGGTTAAAACTCCTTGGAGCCATCCCATAGCACCATAAAGGTAGTTGGCTTACCATGCGCGAACTCACGTCATTTTGCTTAGCATACTTTCGGTTAAAAAATGTTTCAGGAAGTCGTGATTTCAAGAGATGATAACGTTTTATAAAAAGGACCCAAGCGATGTGCTAAAGATGTCAATTAGCAAATTTACAAAGTTACACGAGAAAAAGTATGCTCCAACTCGATTAGAAAATAAAGTTGTAAAAGGATCGCTAAATAAAATTCGTGGTTTCTTCTCTGTATCTTCTAGGTTTGGTCGCAATGAACAGGCGTAAATTCAACTAGGTAAATTGAATGTGTTTCATAATGATCTGAAATCTGAATATTGAAGTTTGAAGAAGGCCGACTTGCAATAAACCACTCAAACTAGAGTAGTTAGATGTATCGCATATATTTCGTTCCAGGCATCCAATACCTTAGACTCAAGTAAATCAAGCCGTTTCGCTAGTTATTCAACTAATTCCTCAAAGGAATTCCCTAACCTTGTAGACCATAGCTCGTGTTGGAGTCAGCTGTTAGATCGATAATCGCACGATCCGATTTCAGCGCCGCTGATGGTCGAGCGAACTAATTTTTTTAGTCATGTCTCTAAGGCAATTTTTTGAATATTGGTTGGTCATACTTTACCAATATCAATATATTTGAGTAAAATCAGTGATCTAGTTACTAGAACCGAAGAATTCTCATCGGGTCTCACTTGTAAATGAACCAAGCTTTTGCCTAGTGGTATAGCTAGACTATTGTACTGTAGAACCAACCAATTTAATTCATAACTTTATGAAACTTTAATTTACCCTTCCAGCAACATGATTTACTTTACCAGTTAAAATTATTTGGAGAGTGCGTGACACACACACATTAATTATGAGTTCAACCGCAACATTTTATTTGAAATAATTTGATCAATACTCGGTATGTCTCTGAACTCATAATAAATTCTAGTTTCTACAGCAATGGCAAAAGTTTTAATGTCTATTTTCGGTATTCTGTAATGTATTGTGGTAACAGTGTAGGTACCGCGCCATCAACATGCTTCTATGTTATGCCTGCCGCATTTAAACTGGCCTACATCACCCTGAATAAAATAATAAGTAAACAATAGTACATTATTATTATGGTATAAGTGTGTAGCTTTGGTGATTACCTCCGAGGCGTCATTGAGTCTTAAGAGAGCCGAGTACGGTAATCATCAAAGCTACACACTTATACCATAATGTACTATTAGTTACTTATTATTTTATTTTTACACACGTGTATCATACGACGTTTTTCAACACATTTGTGAATAAAATAATACTAAAAATAACTATAATTTCAACTAAACTAAGAACCTTATAATATTAGTGTGCCTAAACCAAACTACGAACTTTTCGTGTAACTTTGTAAATTTGCTAATTGATATCTTTAGCACATCGCTTGGGACCTTTTTATAAAACGTTATCATCTCTTGAAATCACGACTTCCTGAAACATTTTTTAACCGAAAGTATGCTAAGCTATTTAGCTTACCGTCATTTGACGTGAGTTCGCGCATGGTAAGCCAACTACCTTTGTAGAAGTAGTAGAAGTAGTAGTAGAAATCATTTATTCACACAAACTGTACACAACAACAAGAACAAAAGTATGACACACGCATATACAAAAACCATAGAGGTGGACAGAAAGAGAGAAAACAAGTGTAGGTATGTGCGTGGAATGTGCTGCCAAGTACAGTAAGTATGAAAAGCCCTGAGCTCAGCATGTGCTGCTAACGAGTTAACAGCGCTGATTTTCAGCTCAGGGCTGCAGTGACGTACGATCTGGTAACTAAAATAAACATGCGACTATATAATAAGACAACAGAATATACAAAGAGGTCTACAAAAAAAAAAATCGGTTCGGTTTTTTACCTTGATATTTGTTTGATTTGTTTGCTTCCAACGTGGCATTTAACCAATATAATAAAAAAATACTCAAGGTATAACTCACTTTTGTGAATAATACCAATGAAAAAGTCACAGTTTGATAGCAGGTATCATTATGTGCCTAATTGCGGTGACATTAGAGCCACTTTAAGCAAGTGTGTTGAAAAAAAAGTAATACACGCCACATTAATGTACAATTTGTTCGTTAATATAAAGCCCTTTGATTTCTGTGAATAGAAACTGTGGATTAATACCAATGTTTACCAAAATTATACATATAAAGATCGATTGGTACAAAAATAGAAGAACCATAGCTGGTAAATTTTTGTCGTGGCAATATTCCCGGGTAGATAATGCGTTGGGCTTGCAGTTTAGAAACAAATGCTATTAAATACAAAGCAAACTCTCAACAAAAAAGCACTTCATTTCATCGCACTCAAAGTAAATTAAGTTTTCCAGGAGAGCGCGCGTGAGCCGGTCCAAAAACAAATAATATAGCATCTTCAAACATAAAAGACATCAGCTATAAGTTTTAATTGAGTTTTAATCTCTTTGAGCCAACCTTTCTTTGTTTTCTATGCACAAACTTCATTCTATTATCACCTTAAAACTTAGAAAGACGGTGTTCTCTTCGATTCAAAACACTGTACTACATTACAAGTCACCTCGAGTTTGCTACAATCACGGCACTATTTCAGACCCATCAAGAAGGAAGCTGCAAGCGTGATGCCGGCCCTAAGCATGGAAGAGACCGCCCTGCTCGGGTAAGTTAAATCACGCTGGATCGGTTTTGTTAGATGTTGTGCTAAAAACTCTACTGATTACTCGATCAATAATGGCGAGTTCATTTGTGTCTGTGGTTACAAACCATTCGGTACGGCAGAACCCAACCGTTTTCAATATGCCAATCAGCTTTACATTACGCCTGTCGGTAATGGGCTCTAGGGATCGATTATCATGTGAATCGAAACATTTTTATTACAGAGACAGAAAAAAAGATGTGCTTGCTATCGTTGGTGCAAAAGTAGCAATAATTTACATCCCTAATGAGCTCCTTCGCGACAGGCTGTTCACATAGTACTCGTATTTAGCGTTCGCTTCCTATATTGTCTACTAAGTTTCATTGTAACATTTAGGAGGAGGTAGGGCATAGTGACATTTTCTCGCTCTAAATTGGAGCAGCCCGCCTGGGAGGTACATCCGCCTTACAGAAGCTCGCAGCCAAATAACATTATTTGTTTCAAATAGTGTTGTGTTCCTGCGGTGAGTAAGATTGCCAGAGCTCTTTAGGGAGGAAGAAGTTCGGCAGGTAACGCATTAGCAATGCTCCAGGTGTTGCTGATGTCAATAGGCGACGGTAACCACTTACCATCAGGAGGGCCGTAAGCCTGTTTGCCTCCGTATAACAAAAAAAAACATACTTCCTTTAAAAAAATCATAGTACCTACCGTTATTGTTTTCTGATAGAGTATTCCCGGCAAATTTTTTTTACTTATTCCCGGAGCGGTCTAGGCCATCGGTTTTCCACTCATCTGTTACCTATTTTGTAACTCTGTTAACTGTTTTTGATTTTGAGGAAATTTTTTCTGAATTCCGTTATTGTTTTCTGATTAAAGTGGTTTTGACAGTTTTTTTTACGAATTGAGAAAGTATAAAATGTGTGAGAATCTATAAGATTATTATCAAAAGCCTTGTAGCCTTTTGTTGTTGGAGTCTCCACTGTAATGCCCGTCATGTCAGTTTTCGCTTTAAAATTACGGAAATCAAGAATTCGCAACTCGTGGGGAATCTCATTTCTATTCTCCTGACTAGGCAAGGCGGCGGCGCCTACCCGCATCCTAAACGGGCCGCGACAGCCGACACAAAGGCACAAACTGTCCTTAAACTCAGTTTTCTGTTTAGCGGTCATGGTCAACAGCCACAACTCGGAGACATGGCCATGGACCACCTGGAGTAGTCCATAATATCTTTGATCTAAGATTGAAACTGTGCCACTCCTTTGCTCATCGGAAGATAACGACCGTCATCAGGGCTGCCTCTTTTTAGAAAAACTTAGCTTAAGTCCTAACCGATTGGAAACAAAACTGAGCCTCCCTTGTTATAATGAAAGACAGTTTGGGAAATAACGTAAAGTGTATTTATTTATCACACTTGAGCAATAAATGTAAGGATTGTGGTGGTTTTTAATCCAAAGCCAATGGATTTCCCTATTTAAAAAATATCTACTATTTGTGCGTATTTACACGCGCCCAAAAGGGTAAAGGAAAACATGGCGAGGAATCCAGTTAGTTAATGTTCGTATAATCAAAGATGCGCTTGCAACCTGTCACGTATGCTAGCTACTGCAAAATGTGGACATAATCATCATCAGCCTGATGAAGTCCATTGCTGATCATATGCCTCCCCCAAAGAGTTCCACGACGAACGGTCTTGAGCCTTCTCCATCCACCGACTTCCCGCATCAACCTGCTGATTCTGAAAGCTATGTCTGTGACCTTAGTTCTTCTACGGATTTCCTCATTTCGGATTTTATCACGAAGCGAAACTCCGAGCATATCTCTCTCCATAGCCCGTTGGGCGACTTTGAGCTTGTGTATGAGGCCAATAGTTAGCGACCTAGTCTCAGTGCCATATGTCATCACAAATGTGGACATGTGCTAAATGAATTGTTATCTTGTGCTTCTGACTATTCCCTTGTTCGAATCATCTAGGATCGGGCGCTGTAGATTAGCAATCCTGACTTAGCGTAGGTACTCAAGCACTTTCCAATGTCTATGAAATAAGTATTTGTGGCTCGATCCCGAACCAACGTACCTCATGTGTCATTCATGTGACTGATGCAGTTTGCAATCTACAACACACCTAACGCCTGGTGTCACATTAATTTCGATCTAGATTCTTTCACTTTTACTGTAACTCTTGTGTGTATTGAACTAAGCTAGGTATATAGATATCGCAGCAACTAATTCATATAACTTTAAATGGAAACTTATTTGCCTTCGATGCCAAGTCTAGCTTTCAACTAGTAGCGGAACTTTAGCAACCCGTGGGATTGCTTCGGGAGCTTGGTTGACATGATAGACAATAGACTAACTGCAGACTGAGCAATAAATTTAGTAATACATGCCATGTAGAGAATTGCGATTGTTATAATGTAGGTTGAAGCCCTCAAAGAGACGCAAAGGGCGAGGATTCGATCCCCGAGTGGGACAAATGTTTGGTTTATCTGCAAATATTCGTCCCGGCCGGCGCTGGGTGTTGTCGTACCACTCGTAAAACCTGATACCACGACACAGGGAATCATATTGTGTAGTCATGACTAGTATGTGACTGTTGGGTTTAGACATAAGTACATGAATTTTAGTTCCAAAAGCGTGTTCAATCTTCGTGCAGTAGTAATACAAGACATATCGTATCGTAGAGCCTTTCATTAAAATAGGTATACCCATCTTTTATTAAAGTTATATTCTGTCTTCATTGTTCAGAAGAGCCATCGTTTTCGTGCCGCATTTTATTCGGGTATGATGACAATACATCGCTATTCATCATCGTAATAATAAAGTTCTCAACCTGTCGCCGAAGGCTTGGTACACAATGGGACTTCTTAATGATGAAGTGCTTTAACTGCACGCAATTATCTGGCATAGATTTGTTTGAAGATAGGCTTTGCATCAATAAATTGCAAAGAATTGTTGTTTGTGTTGAATCGTTATTACACGACCGTTAAGACGGCCACATACATCTGAATGAGACCTCCTCATGGTTAGCTTTGACTGTACATTCGTGAGACTAATCTGACTATCGTGGTATTCTAAATTAATGATAAGAGAAATATTTTGTGTAATTGAATACTTACTTGCAAAATATTTTTTCATGCGAAAACCATTATCATGTTTCAATAGTAAAGTGAACTCAGCTTTTCGTCAATACAATATTGATTGTGCGGATAGGTATACTATTATATCTGAAATTGTCCACACCACGATAGGTAGCAAAAACGGCAAAATCTACCCAGAGTACCAGTATCGCGTCAACGTCCCACCATCAGTGAGAGACATTGGCCGAACTTCCGAAAGCTTCAGGACTTCAACTATCTCCACAGCATTAGGTACGCCGCGATATATGAGCTCGCACACGTGTGACGGTCTGAAGGACGTCTCACAAAATAAATAACATTTTGCTCCTTTCATAACACGTTCTTTTATCCTGGAAATAATTTTACGTACCTGGAAAATTACCGTTATGAACTTCGATACTTGTCGTTTACGTTCTAGGTACTTACCTATTTGACGACATAGGCGCAGCGGGCAAGTGCCCTGAGACTAGGGCTTGCAAATATTCGAAACTGTAGTATTCGATCATTTTGGGTGGTATTCGAATTTATTCGAATATTATTCGAAACTTTGAAATGTTAGTTTTAACTAGTTTTTACTGCAGAAAATCATCATAAAACTGCGTAGGAATGCTCCAATAGTGTTTACGATGAACCCTAGTTATCAAAACTACCAAATATTTAAAAAAAAGTTTACTTCAAATGAAATCCGAAAATTTGGTTCATTAAGTCATTTACCGTTAAAAAATTATAAAAGTGCAGATTCACGAAAGTTTTTTAGGTAATATTGCTCAAATCAAATTACATAGTTTAGAGTAGTTTAAATAAGTCAGATTACGGCATTTTCTCATACTTAAAATTATTCGAATAATCGAATAACCCTATTACAAATATTCGAATAAAAAAATCTGACGAATATTCGAATATTCGATTGCAAGTCCTACCTGAGACGGAAAGGGTGAAAGAATATTGTGAGGGGTAGGAAATTGCGATGTTGCATTATGTTCCATTTCCGTGCCGTTGTGCAGCCAATATCCCATAGACCGCGTGTTTTCGCACAGCAACACGATGTGGTTACAGTATCACAGCTCTGTATTGACGGTAAAATTAAATAACTGTGATAATTGAGTCTTAAAAAAACTCCTTATCAGCCTGGATACATATACCCAATAGCTGGAAGTAGGATTTAACCTGTCGGAGTGGAGGAACCTGGGTTATCTGCTGCAATTTTTAAACACTCTAACATGATGTTGATGGCACGCCGTGGTGGCCCCAACTGAAGAATAGGCCCCTCCCTAACACCTACTAGTGAATGTCGTAAGAAGCGAAAAATCTAGGGGATGGACAGTAGCGTCCTCTGTTTTCATCAGTGGACTTCAACGGCTGGAATGATGATGATGATGTTGACGGCACACACGGGTTACGTGACAGATATAGCAGCTGGTCCTAGTCCAGCACAGTTAACAGTGGGCTAGTCTAGCGATTCCATATTAACGAATATATGAATTGTTCATTCTCTGATATGCATACGAGTAATATGTAAGACAGTATCTATTAATCCATTAATGATCTGTAAACATAATACTTAATTAATAATCTGCATGATAATTTACGAAAATAACTGTAATTAGACATACCTATGTTATGCAATGTAACGCTAAGGGTGAAATAAATTAATATGAATATTCCTATAGTGGGTTTCGCGGAATCTAGGGGTTCCGTAGAAATGTCACCAGGGTTCCGCGAGATTATTAATATTTTTAGCTGTTAAATAATACCACAGACCCACAGTTAATGTACTTTGAAGATCTATGAATGCTTTGTAATCCTTACACTTATACAAAAACAAATTCAGTTAGAGATTGGATACTACCTACCCCAGATATGCGCATACAACTGTCGGACACAAAACTATATAGCACATATTGATAAAACAGTGAAACAATTTCATTCTTTACGTTCAAAGATAAAGTATATTACTTTTAAAATATTTCTAATTAAAGTTCGATTTGTAATCATTTGATATGGGGTTCCATAAAATAAGGTATTACGTGGGTGTTCCGTGATATTAAAAGCTTAGGAACCCGTGGTCTAGTCCATAGACTTGATCATTGCCACGGCGAAAAACTAGAGCGATCGTTCGACCTTTACAGGAACCTTAATTTCCTTGGAAAAACAAATCAACCGCCTTGTCATTCAAAGGCGTTCGGAGTCCCGAATTAATAGTCAAGTAATTAGTATGAAGGTGGCACAAACCGTGCTTGGTACCGCTGGATTTGAAAGTGCCTCTGTCCCGGCCTCTCTGGTCCTGGCCACTTGCCAAGAAACTCGGTCGATTCCGTGCCCCACCCCCGGTTCAGGGTAAGGTACTAGTGACTAAAATCTCCAGCCCTATCACAACTCGACCTTATTCCCAGTGTTTTGCACTTCCGCTTGAAATTCAAGCCTAAAATACCCTTCCAGAAATAGCAGCCCAACCATTAATGGGACAACTTTCTAGCGCGAACCAAACTGGTGACACTTGTGATTTCATTTCAGCATTCTCGCGCCGCCGTGCCATTAAGGGTACAAATCGTATTTCTCTGTAAAACACGTAACCCTATTGCATAACACTGTTACGTAGACTGCGTCTTCTTGCCACGTACTACTCACGTCTACCTAAAAATTTGAATCAATACCGTGAGCTCTGGCTAAAATGACTTTACCGTAGTTACATTTTTTCTTGCTAATGCTCTTTTGACTTCCCGTTTTTCATACAACCTCTATAATTTAATGAAACCTTGAGACCTTTAGCAAAACCTCAAACCTAATGAACCTTGACTTAGCTCGACCGAACTTCATGAGCCAATGGTGCAGCGTTTGCCCCGTAGCCTGCGCCTCCAGCCTTGCGCAGTCATCGTGCTCAGAAATACCAACACTAGAATTGAAACTCCCACACTCAACATCATCATTATCATTTCAGCCGTAGGGTGTTCACTGCTGAATATGTTTTCCCCTTAGACATAGATGGGTAGAAAGAAATAGAGGTGCCTATTCTTCTGACTATGTAACGTCGAATAGCCACAGCCTGGACACTACAAAAAGCTGCAAAACTTTTTGTAGTGTCCAGGCAGTTTTACACTGTGCAGCCACGGAAGAGACCAGGCCCACATCGGGTCTGCGGGCCTTGCATGGTAGCTGCTCCCAGACACCGCCGCATACAGGGATGTTACCATTGACCCAAAGTCCTTTTTCGCTATTTTAAGGAGCTGGGCTGGCTGGGGTAGGTTTAGCATAGGGGGACAATGCACAAAATACCCCACAGCGGGAAGTCAGTGCAGGTCTAACCACCCTCGATTAG
Organism: Anticlea derivata; assembly: GCA_947579855.1. Classification (NCBI taxonomy): domain Eukaryota; kingdom Metazoa; phylum Arthropoda; class Insecta; order Lepidoptera; family Geometridae; genus Anticlea; species Anticlea derivata. The sequence continues at coordinate 13,221,028 of OX388257.1, read as the reverse complement.
AATTAGAAGCTGCAAAAGTCTACTGCTAGATATAAATCCCGTTAGAATTCCATGACGATCCGTAAACTACCACCATTCACTCTCATTCTGCAACAGTGTCATTTTCAGTACCTAGTAGGTTTTGCTATCTGTCCTGCCCGCCTATCACCATAGCTTTCTATGCTTTATCTTCGTGCAGGTTGAATGTTTAGAAGTTTCTTATCTATTCGCATATCGTCCTTTTTCTGTGGGCCTGGTTTACACCGCCGCCGCTAGCCGGTCGCCACACTTCTTGTTAATCGAATTAAAAGATACGGATAACGAGATTCACGCAGTTAGATCCAGGGCGAGGTTACAGATATAGACGTATTGACAGTCCCTGGCCTGACTGGGTAAGAGATTTCAATTTAATTAAGCAATGATATTGTTGACGCTGTCAATAGAACTTGATCTGCTTTATTTTCATCGCCCTATAAAAACATGAATTATATTGAATTCAACGCCCTGAACTATAAGCTTGTAGGCCTTGTCACACCCTGAAGCCGGGTTGGTCGCGCATTGTGTGGTTTCAGACCAACTTCCTCCCGCGAATCACTCAGGTTGCGGAATGATCTCCGTGCTGAGGTTTCCCTAGGGACTACAGTAAAGGGTTTTCAAAAAGGGCGTTTTGAATTTTAAGGGATCGACAACGCGTATTACAAGCCTCCGGTATTACAAGCTTTCATAGGCTACGGTAACCTCTTACCAACAGGTAAGCTGTATGCTTGTTTACTACCTTAGTTGTATAAAAACAAAGATACAATCAAAAGCACAAAACTCTTTCGTATTTATTATACAACACTCCCGAGGAGATAATTCATCATCATGTTCCGCAGCCTGACTTCCCTTGCTAGTGCCATCCATCACGATCCTGTGCTAGTCTTATATCCATCTACGGCCCACTATCTTGCTTGACTATGTCTTCTGCCTTTCTCGCTGCCGGACGCACCACGTTTCTTTACCCTTGTCTCGTCCATCATTCAGTTAACATCTTACTCCACCTGATAATACACTTCGTTATACCGTTTATTATAAGAATAATATACAGTTTCGGTATATTTTGGCTTGGCACTGGATAACGGACCATATTTTCTTCCTATGGGTATTTTTTCGACATCAAACTAGAGCGGTTGCTACGATAATTTAAAAATAACCTAGCCAAGCTAAAAAATCACATTTATGTTTCACATTGATGATAAATGAGGCTTTGACGATTATGCAAATCATCAAAGCCTCAAAAATCAAACCTACCCTTAAACGACACTGTTGAGGCAACCGCGTAGGATAGCAAACGGATTATTCCCTTTTTAAATTCCTAAAAAAGTACCGACGTAAAGTGGATTTTAAGTGAACCAAAGGGCGGATCACTTTGATACACGAAGCCCTTCGCTCAACTGCGATCAGGATGTTTATAGGCGGGCATCTTCGGGCAACCATTGCTTACTAAGCAATATGGTTGCCCGGAGATACAGTCGAGCTACGGTATAAAGCTGTGGAGCAGTTTTTTAGAGAATATAAAAATTACATCTAAACGGCAATTATTTTTCTTATGTTTTCCTAATCATTTTTTTATTTTAATATGCGGTACGTGTTCTCATACTTCTCATATCTCACATTGTTAGAAAACTTCATGTATATTTTTGCGGGTACTACGATAAAATGTCACCTGTATAGTCCGGCGTAGAACAGTTCAATTGCCCGTGTAGGAGCATCTTCAACGTGTTGATTTACCGTATTTATGAAGTTCTCATGGGAATTCGTTGCTTTATACCTCCATTTATACCGTTTCTTTTGAATAGTATTCAATAAACCCGGAATAGGTGAACCTTCTCGTGTGCTTAAATATTAAATTTGCTCCCTTCACTTGTGCCTGTTCTCATACTATTATCTCTAATTGTCTGTTACATGCGGGAATATTTAGACGATGCCTTAAATGTGCTTATTTTGTTCACTTCCAATATTATTTTCATATAATAAAAAATAAAGAATAGAAAATATTAGATTAAAATCATTACCTCGTATTATCAATACCAAGTATGAGCAAGCCGCTAATTCAGTGACGAAGTTTAGGCCGCCCGAATCCTTCTTCGAATGACTGTAATAACCGGCACCGAAATCATTACTACGAGGCACGGAAACGCTCTGCTGTTGTGATACCAGGACTTTGGTTTGTTGTTTGTTCGGCGACGAAATTACGAATCTCTCTAAAATCTCTAATAATATTATTAAATTAAGCTCTAGATTGGAGAGGGATTGGCAGTTTATTTATATTCTACTAAATAAAATACAATCAAGAGTTTTGGATTTTTTTTCCTAGATCAAAACAATGAAAAGTCATTGTTTTCTAGTTTTAGCAGCTACTCTATTTTACCATGCAGCTGCTGAAATTATAACTGCATCATTCAGGTTCCGCCGTCTTCGCAGGAGGCTGATACAAATGGGATACCCTAAAAGACAACACAGTTTGCCGGTTCATGGAGTGCTGTAACGATATGCACGTGCCTTACGATATCAATAAGTTGAAACTGTCTCTTTCACAAAAAGTGTTTGGGCAGCCCCTAGTCAATGAGTTAGTGAATATTCTAACTGCACACAAGGAAGCTATCAAGGATGAGAGCAAAAGCAATAAAAAAGCTTTAGTCATCAACCTCCATGGATGGTCAGGAGTTGGTAAGATGCAACTTCAATGATCGGTGAGGCCTTGTACTCTAAAGGCATGGACAGTAAATATGTGAAGATGTATATGGGGAAAAAGACTGCGCAGATTTGGAACGAAAAAAGCAAGAACTTGTCACCACTGTCAATCAGATTGTGAAAAACTGTCCAATATCATTGATAATATTTGATGAGATCCATGAAATGTGTCCATCTGTTTTGGATGCTATCAAACCTATGCTGGACCATTATCATTCAGTGGATGGAGTGGACTATAGGAACAGTGTCTTCATATTCATCTCAAATTTTGGTGGGCAAGAGATCTCGAGTACATTGTTAAACTTGTATGAGCAAGGTGTAAAAAGAAATGATGTAGAATTTCATGACTTTGAATCTATAATTAGAAGAATAGCATTTTTTCAAGGTGGTTTTGAAAAAGCAACTGTCATCGCTCACCATCTACACCGCTTTACATAAACTGTTACAAAGCATTTAAATAAAATTACGTTTGTATTTGGCAACACGGTGAAGTTACCAGTTCTCCTCCTACCGCAAAGCTATGTGGGAAAGTTCGCTGGAATTTAGCTCATAAACTTCAGTTTTCAGTATGAAACTAAATAGATTTTGTGTTACATCTAAATTAATTAAACTGAAATACTTTAAAATAAAAAAAAAAGAACCATCAACGTTCACATCTCATTGTTATATAGGTAAGTAAGTACACATCATGTCCTCTCATCTGATACCCCGCTTGGGTATATTTGAAAATTTTAGATATTTCATTACCACTTTCATATCCCATATCTTGTAAATGGCTGCACCGATTTTGATAAAACATGTCAAAGAATCGCCAAGAAACTAGCTTTCATATAAAAAAAACACATCCAAATCGGTGAGCCTACGGTGCAACAGACAGACACACATAGCGGTCAAACTTATAACAGCCCTTCTTTTTGCGTCGGGGGCTAGAAATATACAGGCAGACTACTGTAGTAAACTCGAATTGGGGTACTAAGCTTTCTTTTTCAGTGAGGGCTTAACTTTGTAGTGAAATAAAGCGAATTAAATCGCGAGCTTTCCTCGTTCAGAGTAATCGCCAATTTTATAAGAATTGTTTCGTCACTTGGAGAAACACAAAGCGAACAAAGCAAAGAAATATTTTTTACCATCATGCTTCATTAACTGAGTAGATTGGCTTGACATTATTTTTGTTTACGAGCTTCTATCGAACCGGACGAAAAAGTATGGGGAAGGCTCCCGATGGACTCCTATATTTTATTTAGAAATGATTCATTTGCGTCCTTTAAAATGGCCGTTCAAGACGTGTTAATGTCTGCTGAATATAGTCAATTTGAGTTTGACTTTTGAGACTTGTGTAATGAAACGAGGATAACACTTGACAACACCACTTTATTTATTCCGAACTTGTGGAATATTCTAGATTGGATTACAACTTTTAGTTCTATACTAGAACACTGGTTACACGACAATGCTCACTGCTCGGCTTCCAGAAAAAGAATGCCAGTCCATTCCAACTTTTGCTTAAGGGTTACCTCCGGTCGGTTATAAAAAACGAACCAAATGCCGTGGTTTGACCGTTCGTGATTGGCTACCCACAACTTCCCAATCAGAACAGAATTGCCAGAACTGTTTCCCAGAACAGAATTGCCAGCTAACAAATATTTTAAATTCCAAATGCTATGTTACCATTATAAGAAATAAATATTTTACTATTACTTTTTAATTATGAATATTAAATCACGACACTTGCGATATCTTTGAGCTATATCGCACGCCCTCAGGTGTCAATCTCAAAATGGACTTTAATGAGTGGACTTAGGATCGTTTTGAAACGAATTTCAGATGATATATCGCACGTGCTACAGACGATTCTCCTTCATTATCCAATCGCATTCAACGAATTCTGTTACCGTTAGCATTATGAAAATGGTCATTTTAACATGTAGATGCAAGTGCTACCACTGACGCCACTTTAACTTTTTACATATTGACGTCAACTACACCTGAAGGAACGGTTAATATTCTGTGTACACTGTACGCGCATAGCTCACGCCGAACACGTAACGTATATTAATTTCTGCGAAGCGAATTACATAGGTGTAAATATACATCATATTCGCGTTTTTTTTTCGTGTTTTCCACATGTAGCCAGCACCTACACACAGAACACATTCTACACGCTTTTATTTAACTTGTCTTGTACTATGTTCATTGTTTGTCTTGCAAGCTCATTTTGACACAGTCCGCGGTGTGTAATTGAGTTGAAACTTGCATTCGTTTCAAGTTCGTATCTCTTTGTATGATAATAAATTTCTAACCGTCAATCCAATCTGCATGGAATTTAGTAGGTCAACAGGTCTCACTGTTATTATTTTCTAGGAAGAATATTAATAAATCGGCCAATGGCCAATAGATAGATAAAACAGTAATTCAAATATATAAAATGGAGAGAAAAAGTTTTGTTCAGACATTCCAAAACGATTTTAGAACATGCTAAAGATGATATTTTCATATTGTGCCTCAAGAATCTGAGCACTTACTATTAGCAGACATCGCGACAGTGCGAGGGAACCACTGGTTTATATATTCGAAGAGGCTCACGGTAGGAATATTATTGAAGTAGGTACAGCTAGAAGGTACAGACAGCTTTTGTGAAATTCGTAATCTGAAGCGCGTGCTGATCGATAACATGTCAATGCGTGCCAATCAATGTCGCTCTACTATTATAGCTAGCTTACGCATGCAGCTTCGCTCGCGTGGTACCTTGATAATAAAGTAGTCTATATGTTATTCTAAGGCTCGTATTCAGAGACAAGACTCGAGCATTGATCTGTACTTAAATCTCGATTTGAGGCGAGATTCTAATTCTTGAACAGTATTTAAGTATAGATTCAATGATCACAGTTCACCTGAGTAAATGCTTATTCTGAAACGTCAATCAGACGAAATCGGTATTTGAGTTTAGATTTGATTTGACATTAATCAAATGACATTTTCGTTCCGTTACACGTACTTTGATGCATATTTATACTTCACTTTATTGTTTTATTCTATTTTCACCCTGGCTGTTTGTATTTCTGCGTAAAACGGGTCGAAAATTATAAATAAATCAAAATGTAAACGAGAACATTTGAGTACAGATTTGAGACTCGATTCAGCTGAGAATAGTTTAAGTACCGTTCTTGAATAAAAGCTATGTTTGAGAGGAGATTCAATACTTAAATAGAGTTCAGCTGATCTGTGATTAAATCTATGCTTGAGTCGTGTCTCTGAATACGAGCCTAAGTTTCATCGAAATCGAATGAGCCGTTACGGCGTGATTGAACAACAAATATCTGAACATCCTCACAAACTTTCGCATATATAATACTAGCTTCCGCCCGCGGCTTCGCTCGCGTGTTACCTATGAAGATAAAAGCCTATATGCTTTTCCACACATCATCTTCATCTACACATATCTCTCTTTCTCCTATCTCTCTTTCTCTGTGCCAATTTTCATTCAAATCTGTGGGCGTGATAGAGCCACAAACATCACATCCTCACAAACTTTCGCATTTATAATATTAGTAGGATTACATCGAGTATTCCGTTGCATAACGTCCCACTCCATCATTCACTCAGCTCACTCGCTGTCAGTTGACCAAACAACTGAACCGGACCACGGGCAATGAGTCGTCACGATACCGTAGGTATTTTCAATTGTCATTGGAAAACTTTCAACAGCAAACGTCTCTATGTAAAGATTCGTGTATCTAAGTTTTGAGGAAACTGCCAAACAAATACCGTCTGGGTTGCTAGATGAAATAAAGATTCCGGTTCAATTTCGACTTCAGTTCATTCGCATTTTCATGTCCTAGTAAGCTGTGGAATACAGTGAAGTGAATCACTCAGGGATCCGATCTGAATGTAAACTCTTTAAATTGTTTACGAAATGATGGCTCCGTAATACATAATTTCATCGCACATCAGTGTCTTCAACTAGTTACAATTAGTTTTTAAGCTCTTTTCAGGGTCTTCCTTAACCTGGTCACTGACTCTCGCATGGTGCTTATCTAAAAACCAAGCTTAAACTTAAACATACGTACTAACAAACGCTAACTTGCGACTAAGTCTAATACGAAAAAAATACGATGGCCCCTACTAGATCGTCAGGCCGGCAGAGTTATTGCTGCTATAAGCTAATAGGGAATAACTACGTATATCCCCTATATTCGTTAAAGATCTGAAAATAATTTCCAAATCTTTCCTTACAAGATTGTAGAGTTATTTAGCCGACCCATTAGCTTATAGCAGCAATAACTCTGCCGGCAGCTGTACCTACTTAATTGCGCAGTGACGTGCTTGCTTTGCTGCCATCTTTGCAAATGAATATTTCAGTTTAATTTCTGAGAAATGTGCGAAACGAACGTTCTTTCTGTAGACTACGGAGTGACAAGTATAACGAGAGAATAAAAATCTTCGCTGGCATGACTGACTGACACATGTTCAAGTATGATGGAATAAGAGTTTTTATTATACAAGATGATTCATAACCTAATGCTATCCCGAAAGGGGCTTATTCTACAACTGATTGGCAATAAAGTGTGTTCTACGTCTTCAGGAAATGCAAATTTTTTCATTGACATAACTCTATGAATAAAATCATCATCTGTTTTGTGGGTAGATATCGAACTTCTAGTATGTTTTATAATTACTCTTAGGACCCAAACAGGTAATTTTAAAAAGTTCGGATTAAAAAAGAATAGGTATTTTTTGTCCGCTAATATTTTTCTTTTTGTTGATAGAATAATAAGACCCTTCCGGGATGGTACATACGCTCCATCTGGTGTATGGGGCGTTTATTATTACCTAATAATAAAACAAGCCTCGGATATATACGCGGACGATTCGACGAATTCAATTATTATGGACTCAAAACAAAATAATCATTTAATCTTTAAAAGCGGACGGAACGGATACCCGGCTAAGCAAATTCTTTTATTTTTTAACTAGCTGTAACCCGCGTCCTCGTCTGCATTTATGTAAAAGCTAGTATCGCATAATTTTAACCCCCTACTATGCCCCTTTGTACTGGAGTTTTGATAAGAAGGTTTATATTCTTCTTGTTGAGTCACTGATTATATCTTGGTCACCTGTATTAGGTCAGTGATCAGGGTGAGGTATATAGGTAGTCCTGAAAAGGGCCTATGACCGTCGATAAAAGAATCTGTGTAGTGAAAGAATTAAAGTGCGCCTCTTAGAGGCTCCTTTCGTGCACAATTATGGTTTATATTAATACCATAGTATTATCTGTGTTATTAGGAAAGGGCATCTTTGGCCGTGGTGGCCCAGGCTGAAGAATAGGCCCCTCCATATCTACCTATCCGCGGATGTCGTAAGAGGCGACTTAGGGAAAAAAGCTAGGGGATGGGCAGCAGCGTCCCATTTTAACAACGATAGCTCTAACTGCGCTCGCCAACCCGCATGCCCAGCGTGGTGAGTATGGGCAAATCCCCCCACATGATAAGGAATTTGCTCTGTCTGTGGGGGAGGCCATGTTTAGCAGTGGACGTCCAACGGCTGAAATGATGATGATGATGATCTTTGGTATGCGTATATAGATTTAGATGGATGTCCGGTTTTGTTACTCTTGCCTTCTTTGTGATAGCACTGCTAGATATGTTTTTGTGTTCGTGTTTTATGTCTCGCTAGTGAAAGGTCGTGCCTGTCTTGATAGTTGTCTGAACAGCAGAGCCACATGAAAATCACAATAACCAAGCCAAGTGCTTGACCACTCTAAAACCTGATGACAAGTCATGTCCATATTACCGTTAAATGCAGTACCTAGTCAATATTTTCGTTGCTGCTATTCTAACAATTTTTTTTGTGAGAACAGACAATGCCAATTAGTTCTATAAGTTAATAAGTTATATCCACAATTCCAATGCTATAACATGAAAAAGGTACGCGATTAACACCCGTTTGATTTAAATAAGCTATGTACACTGATTGACTGGCCTCATAGCTCAGTTAGTAGTAACTCTGCCTTCTGCGCTAGAGGTCGCGGGTTCGATTCCCGCACTGGACAAACATTTCTGTGATAAACACAGATGTTTGTTCTGTGTCTGGGTGTAAAATATGTATCTATTATATATATCAGTCTCTGGTACCCATAGTACAGGCTATGCCTAGTTTGGAATCAGTTGACCGTGTAAATATGTCCGGAATATTTATTTTATTTATTTATTTTATTTATTTTATTGAACAATGCTATAACATGCCTTCCTTTCCCAGCATGGATGACGTAGAGCTGAAGAACATCCAGATCCAGTTCCCGACTTCGCTCCGTCTGAGCACCACGGTGGGCGCCATCGAGCAACGCGTGCGCACAGACCGCGGTGACTTGGTTGTGGCCGTGCAAGGCGATCGTGCTAAGCCGGCTATACTAACCTACCATGATCTGGGAGTTAACTGTGAGTAGTAGCTTTTTTCCTTCAGGTTTTCGAATTTTGATCAACAAAGTCATTTGGTATGGCTATCAAACCTTTTCCTCTGAACAACACGACTTAGTCTTAACTAAATTGTGTCGTATTTAGGGGTGGTAGGGATCACTTTAAAACTTCATAGAAACTATTTAATTTTAATTAAATTTACCCCGGTTCCTCGCAAACAGTCTGAGAAGACAACCATGGGTTTGTTAGTTTGTTGTAACTTCAAATTGTAGTGAATATTATAACAACAAAAAACGCGTCGTCATCGGTAGTGACTCGTCATCTATCTAATTAAAAAGACTATCGCCTTGTAATTTTGTATCATCAGTATAATTCAAGAAGTCTTGGGTAGTTCAGTAGCTTACTACTTATTTTCAGCTTACCTTGGCCTTGTATTCGAGTATCATCCTATACCTATCTACATAGGTATACTCGTATATATCTCTCAAACAACGTGGGTGAATCGGCATTGTATGTTTGATGTTCTTCTTCTTCTTGTCGTGTCACTGGTTTTTTCTTGGTCATCCTGTCTTTGATCAGTGACCAGGTTGAGGTATGGTGGCCCTGAAAAGGGCCTATGACCGTCGATGAAAGAATCAGTGTAGTGAAATGATTTAAGTGCGCCTCTTAAAGTGCGCCTCGCTCCTTTCGTGCACATGTCACATGTCTTCGAATTTTTAGGTTCTAGGACATGCCGGTTTCCTCACGATGTTTTCCTTCACCGTTTGAGAGCACTAGCATAGCACACATAAATTTTCCGAATGGAAAATCCATTGGTGCACGACAGGTTTCGAACTCACGACCTGTGGATCGGAAGGCGGGGCCACTACCACCCCTCCACCAGTGCTCTCAAAGTTTGTATGTTGATTTGTTGGAGCATATCTTTCGAACCGTCAGCGTCAATCCGATCTGTATAGAATTTAGTAGGTCAACAGGTTGTACTATCAAAATGTAAGAATATGAGTTAAATGGGTTGCTAAGACGCAGGAGCCCAAAAGGGGGTTTTAAAAAATTAAGTTATCCGAATACATGAATTCGGGTGTCATATGTAAGAGCTTTATTCGTCCATTCCAAGACGATTTTTATTGTTTTTCTAGGCCACATGGTTTTTTAGATACAACACAAATACTATCTTTAGAAAACCAATATAACCTGAGCTTCCATTTGGTAAAGTTTCAATGACTTCACATTAGAGCCCATGTAGACCGATATGATTATTTACTCATGTGCATTGGTCCGACCAAAAATATGAGGAAAATTACGAGTAGGGAACGCGAAACGCCTCGCAGCTTACAATTTGCTCCGCAAAATCAACTCCAAACCAGTGGAAAAGCTTAGGAGCTATACTGAGAATTGGAAAATATTGGACTAGAATGTGAAGGTCCTTTCTCGCTGCTATTTCGATCAGAAAATGAACAGCCCACTCGCGTGATATACATTTACCTATTTATTTTTCAACAGTCACATACATACCTAGTCCTGACCCTGCACTATGATTCCCTGCGTAGTGGGTATCAGAGTGCCATGGCACCAAACCACTCAGGCACCGAACAAATATTTACAAATCATTAAAACATTTGTCGTGCAGTCTTCTTCTTCTTGTCGTGTCACTGATTCTTTCTTGGCCGTCCTGCATTAGCTCTGTGACCAGGTTGAGATATGGTGGCCTTGAAAACGGCTTATTGTCATAGGCCGTTTTCCGAATTTTTCTGGAAAAGAATCCGTGTAGTGAAAGGAATAAAATGCGCCTCTAGATGCTCATTCCGTGGAGAGCAAATTGGTTATCTGTCGATTTGTCGACAATCATTTGCTCAATTGAGTGCGTTCCTCGTTCTAGTTTCGAGTTGCTGTTTTGAGTTAAGGCAGTTTATTTCGAGCTAACCTTTATGGATGGGCTCTATACATACCTACTTACTTCTTCCTTTGCTGATCATTAATGCTATTTATAATGCCTTGGTTGCCGTGGTGGCTCTCTATAGATTTCTATTATTATATTAATCTTGTGCTATTAATCTTGTGCGGCCTGCTACTAACGGTACACCTGGTGGCCATTCTACACTATGCCCTCCTGTGCGTTGTCTCAGAACATTCCTGCCCCAGTAGCCGCACCGTCGGTTCTCCGAGCTATTGCTCGCGTCGGCCACTTCTACTTGCTTATCCTATAAGCACTATGTGGATATTTGTTAGTCTATAGATATCATTTTTGATTCGATCTAGTAGATAAGCGCTTTTTTTTGTTCTTTCCTGTGCTAAGATCCTTTCTAACGCAACAGGTGTCAGCTCTCTGAACTGTGCCCCGTACCTTGCCACTTCTAATACATGCTTATCCTCTAGTAAGGCTATGAGAAGACTTGTCTGCTATGGCTCAAGATTCGATTTGATTCGATTTAGTAGGACAACGCTTTCGATCTTGGCTGAAGTCGGCGGTTGTCACGACCGTGTACAACCCGTTTTACATGCCTCTTAATATCTATCAGAATATCTTATTACTACAGGCTACCACTGCAAACAACAAAAAAAACCCTGAATCAACTTTTTAGCAATAAGATATTTTTTACAAAAACTAAAAACCGACTTGAAATTCCTGAATATTTACAAGATCAATACCAACCTCTTTTTTTTGTTATCAACCTCTTTGCGTTTTGCTTACCTACTGAGGATGACACTGGCCACCTAAAATATCGAATAAAAAACAAAAGTAAGTATGACATCCATTCATCATCAATAATAAGTAATAACTCTTACGGTACTGACTGACTGACTGTCAATCAAACGTAGTGGTTTTATTCTCTTTGAAAATCTACGCAGAGCCTAACCAAAATCCTAAGAGTATGAAATTTGCAGGGTAGCGTAACGTGTGGGTGCACAGAAAGGAATTCCCGACACACAACCCCTAAGTTTAAAGTTGATGTAAAAAATTCGGCAAGTCGTGATTTTAAGAGATGATGACGTTTTTTTAAGTTTTACGGGGCAAATTGTAATCCCTCAGGAATTAAATTAAAATGGGACCACCCCGGGATCATACTCTTTACACCAGCGAAATAATCATCAAAATCGGGTTACTATTGGCGGAGATATCGAGTAACAAACACACTAAAAAAATAAAAAAAATACAGCCGACTTGAGAACCTCCTCCATTTGGAAGTCGATTAAAAATCACAAGCCTTTTAAATTGCAATAGCTCTTAAATCAAGTGCACAATTTGCTCGGACAGTCGGACACTCGAAGCTTGCGATTTTGATTGCATTCGAGTTCCATCTTAACTGTGCTTAAGCTGCAATCTTCTGCAGCAAAATTTAAAAAGATGTTACTAAATAAAAATAGCAAGTAACTGCGCTAAGTAATTTCCTAATCTTAACCGTGTTGGCTTACCTTGTATTGACCAGTGATGATAAAGATATGGTTACCTTATACATACATACCTAAATCACGCCCATTTTCAGAGGTAGGCAGGGACCACGGCTTTCCACTTGCTAAGATCCTAACATACCTACCTTTTTACTATATTCACTGTCATCCCATTCTCTCTGTTTTGTGGTAGGATATCCACCGCCCTCACATATTACCAGAACAACTCCCTATCACGTGGTGGGAATTTGCCCATACACCACGCTGGGCTAGCGGGTTGGGAGGCGCAGTTAGAGCTATCGTTGTTAAATAACTGACTGACAATCAAACGTAGTGGTTTCATTCTCTTTGAAAATCAACGCAGAGCCTTACCAAAATCCTTAGAGTATGTAATTTGCAGGGTAGCTTCCTGTTGTAACGTATGATGGGTGCACAGAAAGGAATTCCCGACACACAACCCCTAAGGTTAAAGCTTGTGTTAAAAATAGCAGCAACCGAACGGTTAGTATTGGCGAAGATATCGAGTAACATACACACAAAAAAAAATACAGCCGACTTGAGAACTCCTTTTTGAAGTCGGTTAAAAAGGGAACTCTGCTGCTGCTTAGTCGCCTCTTACGACATCACATACACATCAGGTAGACATGGAGAGGCCTATTCATCAACTGATACCACTACGGCCTCTTGGCTCTCTCTTACTTGGTTACTTTATACTATGACTAGCTTCCGCCCGCAGCATCGCTCGCGTGGTAAATACCAAGATAAAAAGTTATGCCTATGTGCTATTCCAGACTTTATTATCTCTGTGCCAAATTTCATCCAGATCCGGTCAGCCGTTCTGGCGTGATTGAGTAACAAACATCTATCCATCCATCTATACAAACTTTCGCGTTCATAACATTAGTAGGATAGTAGGATGAAATACGACGGTAAAAAAAACGCAGTTTGAGAAATGGATAGCAGCGGTATGCAGCGGCGCAGATGTATTTGTTTTCGCTCGTTAGCGTCTCGCCTCGTTCGGAATCACACCTTTGTAGGTCAGCATACAACATGATACAGTATTGGTTACCTACGTTATCTGTCGATATAGGTTAGATCATGTTTCTTTATGAATTTGGGCAGCGCGTGCTAGATGAATGATTCAGCATGCCCTAAATAAAAAACATCTTAAGGTTAGTTAGCCTGGATTTTCAACGCGCCACATGTTTTTAGAAAAACAAACTCTTGCTATTCTGACCTCCTTGTCTAATGGTGTGTGACGTGATAAGTTTTTGGCTTGTATGTGCGAAATTAACATGTTTCTCTGCTAATACAATAGTATGGTGACAGCGGGCTAGAGAGAAGCCTCTTAGGCCCGATTTTGAGATGTCAGCGAGTTAAACTGATCCTTTCGAAGTACAAGCTCAAAATGATACTTGTGATTTCAATGAATAAAGATTGATGCTTGGAGATTGTATAAAAATCCCCAGACAATTTTGTTTGTTTTATTACGCACGCGTTTTTGATTAAATCATAAAAGTTCACAATAATATGTTTTCTCAACAAAAAACACATGTTAGATCCTCCCAAAAAGATAGTAATCTTAGTTGTCACGCGTCTTAACATGTCTCGCGTCATAATATTCGCTCGGCAAATAAATCTCGTGTATCGATTCAATAAGAAAGCGTGAAGTGGAACGTTTTATCGTGACGAGATGTCTCGTGTGTCCCGGGAGTACCGGGGTATGTGCCCGGAATCGAAGCTTAGGGCTGCCAATGCGAGCTACACTCATAGACTCAAAAAGCAAGGATCACGTTTGAATGCCGATTTTTATATTCCAATTAGAGTTGAGTAAATCAACTTACGATATTTTTTAGGCGGTGACATAAGATGAAACTTAAAGATTTATGGTTCAAATTCGTGTATTGTAACGCTGTCACGCTCTCATTTGACTGGCAATAAGACGTAATGGTAGGTCCCGTACTCTCTACTACGAAACCTTATAAAGTGTGATTATGATACTGTGTGATATGATACTGTAACTGCTTCCCATTTTTAGCCAACTCCTGACTACTGGCAACCCTAATGGGTGCGTTCGACTATGGCGTCTGTTACGTAATCTTTCATTCGATCTCCAGAAAGCATTGTGAATTGCTAAGGATGTTGTCTTTGCAACTCTACTGAAAAGACCTGGGTATCGCTTCATCGCTCTACATATCAATAGCACTGATCGTAAAAGATCAAGGTTCTACCATCGGACTTCGCGTCACCGGAATAAGGCTCATCCACATCTCATCGATACGTGGGTATCTCGAACCACTCGCTTTACGAGATCCTTTCTCCCCCATACGTGCAAATTGTGGAATGAGCTTCCTTCCGAGGTTTTCCCATTAACCTACAACATGAAGGGCTTCAAGAATAATACAAAAAGATTTCTCGAGGGCTGGCAACGCATTAGCAATGCTCCAGGTGTTGCAGATGTCAATAGGCGACGGTAACCTCTTACCATCAGGTGGGCCGTAAGCCTGTTTGCATCCGGATAACATAAAAAAAAAAACTTTTTTTGTTGTTTGAGTAGTATTGGATAAAATATTATTAAGATTGCTGAAAAAATTAGGTCCCTTCCTAGGACCCGTCTTATTGCCCTTCAAATGCGAGCGTCTCAGCAATATTTTACATGAATTTGAACCATCATTCATCTTAGGCCACATTTCACTTGCAAAAGTGAGAGCAAAAGTGAGATGGTGGTCAAACGTCTATCACATATAAAAACATTGACGTTATGACATAAAGCAACTGTATGAAATGACACGACACAAAACCAGGGTTTAGTTAGACCTCGTCTAAACCCAGTTTTGTAATGACAGGGAATTAGTTTAATTACTTAATATATATAAAAGAACAAGGCCTCAACGTGCTATCAACGCACAGCCCAAACCGCTAAAGCTATAAAGCTGAAATTTGGACAGTAGCTGCCTTATATGCCAAACACATCCACTAAGGAAGGATTTTAAAAATATCAACTCCTAAGAGGGTGAAAAGGGGTTAAAACGTTTCTATGAAAAATCGTATTCCTTGAACCTACAGATTTGAAACTAACTTTAAATAATGTATGATAATAATAAAGGAAACTGTATTTTTAGATTTACAAAACTACCCCTTGAAAGGCTGTAATGAGATGTAAAAGTTTGTATGGGAGAATCTTAACGCATGGAGAGATTTATCTGAAACTTGGTACAAATACTCATAAAGTCAAATAATGAAATACGTATTTAAGGGTTTTTCAAAACTGCCCCTATTAATCAAGATACCACGCGAGCAAAGCCGCGGGCGTACGCTAGTTACTTATATGGCCACCGTGTCGAGATGCATTTTGCTTAAAAATGGGACGTTCCCAGCTATGCGCGTACATTTCGGTACCGCCACTACATCCCCGTGTTAGTTTCCGCATGAAAACAGCAATATGCTGACCTCGACCCCATGTTCTCATATCAACATTACCCTGGAGCGTGAATTATTGAAAGCGCAATTACTCGAACTACACGAAAACATCTATTATTTGATCATGTTTTTTTTCCATCGCTCGTTTCGTACGTCATGCCGTTTTTAGTTTAGCAATCTTCAGCGCGGCACTAAATGGATTGGTGACCTAACGGTCACTAACGTAGTCCTAACAGCTGAGCGCTTCCCTGCTTCAGAGTGCGTCTTGTGGACGCTTCCGACAAGTAGTGTTCTGGATCTGGATAAATTGAGCTATCTGTAGATCGTTTGCAACGGTTTTTGGATAGCTCAACTGTTTTTGGTGTTAAATGGTTGTAAATACTTGCTCTCCAAATCATGAATAATAATTGTGAAATGTAAATCTAGATTTTGAATTAAAAAAAACTGATTTATTACCAACTTAAAATTGGGAACGTCACTGTTCGACCGCTCCCAGCAATAAAGTATGACATTGTCTCGCGTACATTTACGCGTCACAATATATGGAACTTGATAGACGTGATTTCGATTACAGCTGTGGCATGACTAACGCTATACTTTATGAACTATAGATTATAACAGCTGTGGAAAATTTCGCTATATGTTTCAGGTAGTCCATATAACTATAGCGTAACTCTTGCATAACATTGCTGGAAACTATACTGACCACGGGATCGAGTTCCATTTATTTGAACTAGTTGGGCGTGTGTATGCGTGTGACGCAATATAGATCTGATCGTAATTAAATGACCCGTTTCTCGCAGTATATGTGAACGATATGTGCTATATGTGCTTGCTTGCCATGTCACTGATTCTTTCTTGGTCATCCTGTATAAGGTCAGTGACCAGGATGAGGTGTGGCCCTGAAAAGGGCCTATGACCGACGTAAATCGCTAGTACCTGACTTCGGAAGACTTCAAATGTGCATGATCCAAAAATTGTTTCTTTATTGAAATTTCTCCTCACGACTAAGAATACGAGCATGAGTATCAACATTAACGTATGGAAATGCAAACTGCAACTTCATAAAACTTCGTCTTGACTTCCACACCTCACCCTAGAAGGAAACAGCTGGTTTATGAATACAGTTGCATAGGGGTTTCCAATTTATTCCGATTGGTATGCTAAATCCGTTATGCATAGAAAGGTTTTGTTTTTAAATCTAATGGATGAATGATACGATTTTGTTTAGTTAATAGTAAATACCTACCTATATAAGAATTAGAAGTAAATATAGATTTAGTAATTAGAATGTTATATGGGTTTAAAAAGATAGGAGTATTCGCAAACATTTTGCAATAAAATATAAATTGTTCAAGGGCGAGTCGGGCCACACATAGTGAAGAAGTCAATTATTATATAGAATTACAGCTTAGTACAGACTTCCGAAGTCGGTTACTACAGCTTTTTACCCGACTGCCGAGAAGGAAGAAGGGTAATGTAAATGTTTTTTTAGGTAGTTTTTTTTAAATATTGTAGAAAGAATAATTTTTATACATCAAAAAACCTTATTAGGTTTGTCTAAGATGCAATTTGAAGAGATCCTCAAGAATACAAATAAGATAAAAAGTACCATAAAATAAAGTAATAACAAGTGTAAATGTGTAACACAAAGGACCTACATACAGACACATCAAAGATGTATAGAGGGAGGGTATTGACGATAATGCGCTGGTATACAGCGCATTATCGTCAATACCCTCCCCTACGCATAGAAAACTAGCAATATAATAATAAAAACTCAGTCAAAGTTGTTCATTGTTGTTTTATATACACGAAATGACAAAAATGGCGGAACCACTAATTAATACAAGAATTGACTCTAACCAACTTATACTAAATCCACTGAGTAGCACAAAGTAATTGAAATAAGCCCTGATACACTATTCATATATTCTGTTTCTGAACGATCACTCTCAAAATGAGCACCTTGCTCTGATATATTCTGTTTCACTTAGAAAATTACCAATACCCTTTAATATTCTAAGCACCCATTTGAGTAATAAATCACCCTACTAGATGCTTACCTTCATAGGTAACAAAACTAATATGCATTCACAAACGCGTCATGAAAAAAGAATTCACTAGGAATTTGTTTCGCGAAAGGTAATAGCGTTATAATCGACGAACTGATTTAAAATTCACATCAGCTCTGTTTTTCTAAGAGCAAAATAAGATTCGTTGAGGTTGAGATAAGATATAGAGATATAAGATAAGAGATAGCTCAGGGTAAGATGAAATCCGTAGAAGAAACAAAATCATCGAAAAAGGTATGAGAATTTATTAAGACGAAATGGCAGCAAGCAGGCCCTATAGAACGTGGAACCAACAACCGTTATGTTTATGTGGTTCTCGAGTGGTCACTACAAACCGGAAGATAAATAGGAAGACTGTGACCGCCACCTTCAAAATTTCGAAGGCAAAATGAAAAGGAAAGGAAGGAAGAAGGTGCATGAATAAGGCTTAAGACCGTTCTTCATAGTAACTGTAGCCTAAGTATGAAGTTAATCGCACAGGGGAAGAGATGGCCCCCTCAATCTCTAAAATCGCCATACGTAATTTATGTACGTCTCTTTACGTGCGTGAGTAGAGTCAGGTGCGTTTTTATGAAGATAAATCACTGTACCTGCCTTTGCTACTATCAATTCTCGAAGGTAGCAGACACTGCGACTAAACAAGTTTGTCCTACCTACTCTTTATTGATTCTCTTATGTAAGTTGCGTGCGGGCCTAAAATAAAGGGACTTATTCGATCAGATATTTGAGTTATGAAGGATGTTTCATTGTACTTAACTATTGTTCGCCCTGTCATATTGCGGATAGGTTATTATAAAACAGGAAGTAGCTTGTCGGAACGCCTACGCCTCCGTCATAGTTTAGTTTCCGGTTCCGGTGAAAACAGCCGAGCTGAGCTGCTGTATCAGCAAGTTTTAAAGCAGTTAGAAAACTCGATTACGAACGCGCGCTGAATTCAGACGCAGCGCTACGTGCGATATGCCGACCGTCATGTCATAACGGTAGCCACTTGTTAGGTTTAAGATAATGGTAGATAAGCTTCATGCATTTTAACAGGCCCTTTAACGAGGCTCATTGTGTTTCTTAGACATGGTAACGTAGAATTAATATTGAATAATCATTGTTAAACGGGACTCATTATTTTGGTTTGAAATTGGCGTAACATTGTTTTTGATTTAACATATTCGTTTTATGAATAAGCTTCATGAGCTTGCTGATACATAAAAAGTAATCTCGTGAGTTAGTGACCAACTCTTGGGAGTTTTAAGGCCCCGGTGGGGTGGTGGTAGTAGCCCCCGCCTTCCGATCCACAGGTCGTGCATTTGCGCTAAACTTTGCTCTAAAACGGTAAAGGAAAACATAGTGATGAAACCGGCATATCCTAGAACCTAAAAATTCGAACACATGTGACATGTGCACGAAAGGAGCCTCTAAGAGGCGCGTTAGTGACCAACTCTTGGGAGTTTTAAGGCCCCGGTGGGGTGGTGGTAGTAGCCCCGCCTTCCGATCCACCGGTCGTGCATTTGCGCTATACTTTGCTCTAAAACGGTAAAGGAAAACATAGTGATGAAACCGGCATATCCTAGAACCTAAAAATTCGAACACATGTGACATGTGCACGAAAGGAGCCTCTAAGAGGCGCACTTCCTTTTACTTTACTGATTCTTTCACCGACGGTCGTAGGCCCTATTCAAGGCCACGTCAGGGTTGAGGTATGGTGATCAAGAAAGAATCAGTGACACGCCAAGCAAGCAAGGCCTTGGTCATGGTGATATTATCGTGCCCTTTAATGCTGGTAGTCAGCTGAGCGCTTGCGTGTTTCGAAGCGCGATGCCACAAGCGGTGACCCAATGCACCCAGAAAGTACTCAATTTCTTAAATTACTATTTTGTATCACCAAACCGGGTTATTTTCTAACAAGTGAACCGAAATTTAGCAGTTTTTACTAAAACAAATAATAAAACCTAAACTGTATGGTTGAGAAGACGCGGCCATTGCGATGTTTGTCTGAAATCTATTTGCGTGCACAGGTACTACAAATGTACATAGTACGCATATTTGCGAAATTTATAAATTATTAATTAGACTAAATATTTTAGGATTATTGTGGAACTTCCGCCCGCGGCTCCGCTCGCGTGGTACCTACATAAAAAGCCTAAATGCTATTCCACACTATAATCTAACTCTGTGCCAAATTTCATCCAAATCCGTTCGGCCGTTTGGGCGTGATCGAACCACAAACATCCAAACATCCTCACAAACTTTCACATTTATAATATTAGTAGGATGTTAGGCGAGTTAGGGCACTGCCAGATTTTCTCGCTCTAACTTGGAGCAGCCCCCTGGGGAGGTTTCTCCGCGGATAAGCTTGCTTGTCATATGAAAGAAGCAGTGACTAAAGCAAGCAGCGGATAAGCTGTTTGCAATCTACACAAAGCTAATCCCCCACAAAGCCGGTAACTGGCATCATTAAAATGGACTTAGCTTCTATAAAATCCGTAATAAATTTAAAATTACTAATAGAAGATGAAAATGAGAACATCATTTAGGTCCGGTGCCAACTCATAACTCAAAATTGAAATCTGTCAGGTACATAACTCCAGTTGGAGCACTATCGTTGAATAGATTTATTGAAAACCTTTGGCCTTCTACTTACTTTCCTTACTGGAAATCTATGGGGGAGAGCCCGATGTTCAGCAGTGGACTTCCAACGGCTGGAATGATGAGGTGGAAAGCTTCAACCAGTAGAAATACTAACAGTCTGACCGCTGTGTTTCTCCATCAAGGCGGAGATCGTATACTCTGTACTAATCCAAATATGCACATCACGACATCTATAAATCGAATTTAAATGAGTTTTCCAGTTAAAGAAAAAAACAATATATAAATAGGTACTTGTTCGAGATTGTCCCGAATCCCCTAAAAGAGACGTTTCATCAATATATGGAGCCTGGGCCTGCACTGTGTACACTACTCTAAAATATGGCTAAGCAATAAAGTAAACGTATTTAATTGGTTATTTTATCTAGATTGACTTCGTTCTAGGGTATATTAAGATTTTCTTCGACAAAGAGAGCAACACACAGCGCTATAAAAATATGGCGGATGGACGTGCGTGAAATGTCACTTTGACAACCTACATTTATCTGACAAAACAAAATTATCAAATCAAACAACATGACATGAAAAATATGTCAAAGTCATGTCAAACGCCAATTATAAACCAACATGGCGGCCTTCTAATAGTGTTCACATAGTAAAAAACTTACCAGAAGAACTATTCTTGTACCGTCGCATTTGTCTTCAAATTAATGAAATTGTATATTTCTTGTAATCTCCTATTTTTTCCTAATTTTTCTATGTAGTGTACATGGACCAGGCCCAGTATGAAATGGCTCCTTTACAAACGCCGCTAGAAAGTTTTGCGACATTAGCGTCACTAACGACTACATTTTCGGCCAAGTTTCCTCTTTCATTATTATTCTCATTAGCGCCGATTTAACTTTATAATATTTTTAATTAAGAACAATCGGCTTTATGGCTTTCCATTCCTTTATTACAAAATACGCGTTGACGTCGATAGTGATATTATGGAAAATACGAGCGTGTAAAGTATGAAAGTCATACAGAACAAAGTACCAACTATAATCCTTCAACACAATGGCGTTATCACCAATAACCACCATACACTGCCCATTTACGATGAACGACAGATATTTAGCGAGGAATGAAAAGAGGTATGAATGTATCTGTTTAAAGTTATTTTTGAGTTTAGGAGCTTGTGATATTGACTGGCCTCATAGCTCAGTTGGTAGTAACTCTGCCTTCTGCGCTAGAGGTCGCGGGTTCGATTCCCGCGCTGGACAACTATTTGTGTGATGAACACAGATAATTGCTCTGTGTCTGGGTGTTAAATATGTATCTATTATGTATATCAGTCTCTGGTAGCCATAGTACATAGTTGACCGTGTATGATATGTCCGGAATATTTATTTATTTATATCGTTAAGCTATATCGTACTCCCTCAAATGTCAAACTCAAAATTGACCTTATTCAGTAGAGGAATTTAATATGACATATCGCAATGCCGTTTGAACACGGCTTCAGGACTGTGCGTTTTCTTAGAAATAGCATACCGAAAAATGGTTTCCACGGCTATCAATCCCACATTATAGGCTATCCATTTATATGCGTTAGGTTAGTATGTAGTTAGTAGTTTCTGTATGCACTTGTCTGAAATAAATGAATTTATTATTATATTATTATTATGATTTATCATTGATACTACTGTTACATTGGTAACTGACGAAATTGCCGCTTCATTTGCCGTGATCCGCTGATCGATCAGTACCGAGGGTAGTGACGTACTAGCAATGCGCTAAGTTACGTAAACTAGCGCCAGCCCCGTCGAGTACCAGGTTGCTGATCAGGTGTATAGTTGCATCTTTAATTCTTTAATTCTTTATTATACACAGAAAACGTACAGAAATAAAACATAAAAATACAGGCATGTACAAAGGCGAGCTTAACCCTACAAAGAGTGCATCATCACTCTTAAGACTCTTAAGAGACTTTTTTTTATACAACTAAGGTAGCATTCAAGCATACGGCCCACATGTTGGTTAGTGGTTACCGTAGCCTATGTACGCTTGCAATACCAGAGGCATCACGCACGCGTTGCCGACCCCTTAAAAAGTTCAAAACGCCCTTTTTGAAGAATCCCTTCAAAATACTGGTCTGAAGAACCCCCTGAAACACATAAACACACCACACAAACGTACACACACACACAGACACGCACACAGACAAACACACACACACCCACACTTAATATGCCCATTAGTCTATTTACTTTTTTCTTTTATGTTTCTTATTAGGTACAACTTATAAATATTATGCAAAATGCTATTGAAGAGCGGAATTTCCTAACACAAGCAATTAATTGCTTAAAGGGAGACTCCAAAACCTTTACGTGTTATTTATAAGTTACTGAAATAAATATTTTGTATTTGTATCATGAAATGCGGTGCTTACAGTTTGTTGGACTTTCGTGACTGATTACAGTTCCAATGGGCTTACCAGTGGCGTTGATACGTACTTATGCTTACTATATACTTACTTATCTTCCACCATACCTCAACCTGGCCACTGACCAAATACAGGCTGACCAAGAAAGAATCAGTGATAAAGAAAGCAAGCACGAGTGGAATTAGTCCTAGCGTGCGTTCCGTTGAACCAAAATAATTCAAGCTTATTATTGTTGTCCTAACTTTTTTTTTTTTATTATTAGACCCTGTACTGACCAAATATGGCCGGATATAGTTCTCAGTATAAGCAAGTTGAATTGTCAATGGGTAGAGGCCATCCATATAGCTCGCAGAACCGACAACCGTTGGAAAATAAAGGTTCTCGAATAGCGACCACGAAACGGACGACGCATTAATGAAAGGTCCCTCACACGAATTTGTGAAAATTGCGTCGAGAGATAGAGAATAAAATAGAGTAGAAAATGTTTACTTGACATAAACACTGCAGAACGGACAGAGGAACATACAAAGACTAAGAATAAATGACACAGCAAAGAACAAACCTAGTCACCTATGCACTTATTGATAGGTAGGCAGGTATCTAAACCAGCAGGAGCCTGTCCAGTCTCGCTGTGTCGGATGCAACCAAACAGTACCTAACTGTCCTTATTTCTGTTTTTATTAAGAAGGCTCGAGACCGTTCATTGTGGCACCTTTTATTAGACCTGCCCTAAAAAAACTTACCCAAACCTTATGCTAAATTATTAAAAACTTATTTTCCTTGTGTGTTTTCCCGTGGTAGATATTATCAAAGGTAGATATATTTTTTAAAATAAGCGATTTAAGTTAGTTATCTCCAAAACTTAACAGACTTGGCTTGACAACGGCGTCAGACTTTGCCCAACTTAGTAATAATTTTGGACCAAAACGGAGTTTCAAAACCGAAGATATTCTAAAAATTTAAATAAGTTCTAGTAATAAAACAACTTTCTACAGGAACCATAGAAAGTTTGAAATTCGCCAAAAGTTCATTCGCTTGCTGAAATTCGACTGCTCTGCTCTTCCTGAACTTGTTGGAACTTGGAACGTGCTTTTCTAGCACACAAACTTTGCATTAAGATTTGAATGAATTATTATGAATAATAATCATTTTAAATTGTGAAATTTTACGTGGTCAGTTCGTGGAAATGCTGGGTCAGTGACAGGCTGACGCGACTTATCTTTAATTTTTTTATGATAAACGGTGGCCCACCATTTGGTAAGCGGTTACCGTCGCCTATTGACATCTGTATTTATAAATGTTCCAGATTTCTACATGCTTCATCAACATTTTCAAAATCATATATAAAGAAAAAAAAAAACTAGGGCATAGGCAGCAGCGTTCCGTATTTTAACAGCGATAGATCCGCGTGCAGCGTGGTGGTAAAATTCCCCCACATGATAGGAAGTCGCTCTGAAAATCGCGAGTGGGAGGCCTATGTTCAGCAGTGAACATTCTACAGCTGAAATGCTGTGTTCCATGTGTCGTGGGTATCAGAAACTACGATTCCAAGTAGGTCATTTAAGAGTAATTTTCTTTTTCAATTGAATTATGTAAATACCCATACCACTGATTTATTAACAGTTCGCTTTAGAAGCAAAGTAATTTGGAGTTTAAGAATAGACTGAAAGAAATCAATAGAAACGTCTGCGTTTCGTAGAATCACTACGTCCTACAAACAGTAAGTTTATATGGACAATGGAGTGGTGGCCAAATTTGTATACGCTGCTTGAAGGCTTTCGTCGGGGCCGACATTTTAACGTGCCTTTCGGGTGGGCCATCCAACACTGCTCCGTCCAGTTCGTGGTCGCCATTCGAGAATTATTTGTCGGTTCTCCGAGCTATATCGCCTAAGCGTTGCCACTTCAACTTGCAAACTCTTTAACTGTATAAGAAACTACTTTGTCGTCCTGCTAGCGTAGCGGGCGACTGCCTGTTTGAAACGCAAGAGGTGCTAGTTCGATCTCGTTTCGGCTTTATGAGTTGTTAAGCTAGGAAAGAGACTTGTTGCCACCAGCAGTAGCTCCACTATAATCCGCTGCACCAGCTGAGTGGAGGCAGTTTTTTTTAAAATCGTAGATCTAGTTTTAAAGCTTATGCTATATATATTATATTATGTTTAACTATTTGTTTTTTTTGTGACTCAAAATAAATATTTTGAGTCACAAACTGTTCTATTCTACCTTTCAGCCACCTACGTTATTTAGGTACTAAAGACAACAAGCCGGGGGCGTTTGAAGCTAAATCATTTGATTAATCTAAATCATGAGGTCATCCGATTCGCCTTTGACTACCGATGCATGTATTACCTGCACTGTGGTACGGCTTATCGCAGACATATACGCTCTCCTTAATTAAGCTTTGGACTACTGAGAGTAACTGCATGTAGACCCCAGAAGCGTTAATCTTAATTCCAGCTCTAACATTTCTTACCATATAACTGTATAATATAACATACATTCCTACTAAAGTCAACAAATAATTTGATTCCGGATTTGACAGTTCTCTATTATTAAAACGCTGAATAATATTGCCACATTCAGTCCGTCAGGACTGTAGATCAGATCAATAAATGAACTGCGAACTAATAAACTCATTCCACCTCAATATGTTAGTTATCATCCGAAATAGTAATTCAAAAATGATGTGTTTTATATGTATGTATTTATGTGTGTGTCACTATTTTTTCGTCAAAGAGTGGCAACACTCTAACTGCCTCAATAGCTCAAACGTGTGATGACAGCCGCAAAGTGGGAATGTCATAAGATGCAGATGGTGTTTAGTGGCCTGGTCTTTAGACAATTTTTCTGGGGCACTCGCGGAACTGGCTATGAAACATATGAATGACATCATTTTAGTCATTCATGACTGCATCACATTCAGCGTATAAAACGCTGTGGGGAATACTTGAAAAGGACTACTCTCGACAGGTTTAGATGAGTTGTGAAACGCTGCGAGAATATCACATTTGTTGAGTGCGCTTTTGGTGACTGCTCTCGCACTTTATTACCTCTTTCGCTATTTGGAGAGCTGTGTTTTTTAGTTTCACTAGGTGATAACGCTACGTTTCGATTGGAAACCTTCATTGAGGTCGGACTAATGGTTTGCAAAAAGCTTTATCCAAATCGGTTCAGCACTTTTGGAGATAAACAATAAACACAAAGCTAAAGAGCCTTTTCTGTTTAAGTTGCCCTGCAAATAAATTACTTAATAGATTGAGCGAGCGATACGAGAAAATGGCTTAAAGAAAAGGCATTCTATAACGTCGAGGATTTAAGCCGTACAAATCAAATAAGCACTGGTGCAGTGTGCATTGTTGACTTAACAATGTAATATTTAATAATTATTATTATGAATTTATTGACTTTTTTCTTCAAAATCTAAATCTCTATTTGGGACAAAAACAAAATAAAACACGCAGAAGTAAAATACTGTGAATTGCGACCTGATTGAAAATGTATTTTTATCAATTACCTAGAATAAGTAGGTAGGTACTTACTTATTTAAAACTGACTTGTTAAAATCAGAAAAATCCAGTGTTGGACCGGGGTTGGAACCCTGAGATCAAAAGTCGCTATTATATGCCTCCCGCTTGGCCAACATGCCTGACACCTTAGGCTTAATTTTAAAGAATTCGCCATTCTCTATTATTTTGACGATATTTTGTAGGCTTTCCAATAAAATTTACTTAATTACTTATTACACAAACAAATTTATTCTGGTATAAGGTAGCCAGAAACTGAAATTGGTTTGGTAATTGATAAGAAACCTACAATATTTAATTTTGATTAAACATTGGCGTCGCAAAAGCAAAGTTCAGAACCAGTGCCTCAATCAATTAGGATGAAAAATTAAATTATAAAAGGGGCTTCTTCAATGATCTCTGAATAACGTTAATTGACATAAAAAATCATGATTTCGCTGTTTACAGTAAATAAATAGATTTGCTTACCGCTTTTCAAAATACCAGTACTGAAAATACTTGTTAACCAAGTTTTATTCAATTCAAATATGAATCCTTTGGACACAGTTACATGTGCAAAATTTAATTGTGTACTTTTTGACTTATCTAAGTCAAAAAGTACACATTTCAATTTTGGTTAGGGCTATTATAGGCTATCATAGAATAAGCGTTCATATTATTAAAAATAATGCTTAAGTCAACGGAATAAAGTCAATTTTGTGTTTGACTTTTAGGGGCTTGCAATATCGTTCAGCTATATTGTACATAGCTTTCATAATTAGCAAGTTGAATTGGCAGTGGGCAGGCCACATATAGCTCGCAGAAACGACAACCATTGGGGAGTAAAGGTTCTCAAATGGCGACCACTAACGGGGTGACGCAGTGTTGGAAGGCCCCCCACCCGATGGACCGACGACATTGTGAAGGTTGTGGGAAGTAGGTGGATGGAAAAGTTCAAGACCATTCGTCGTGGGACTCTTTGGGAGAGGCCTATGTCCAGCAGTTGACTTCTACAGGCTGATGATTATGACTCTACTACCCAAACAAGCACACTACAATAATCTAGGCTACACACAATACTTTTAATTATTAATTTTATATCACATGCCGTTTGAACACCTGTTAACAGTGCTTTGAATATCGAAACGAGAATTATTTTGTTTAAATTTAGCCCTTACGTATAGTGTCATAATTTAATCACCATAGAGACATTACGAGTTCTGGCAATGGCATGCCAATCGGTCTGACCGATCTATTATTAACTCTCTATTCCTATTATAGAGCATGTTCCGCATTGAACCAGCTTATTAATTAAGCTCTATGAATTATTTATTTGTAACAGATACAGGCTCTGCCCATGACAAATGTGGAAGAAATAAGAGGAGAGGTAGACCAAAGAAAAGATGGATAGATTGTGTGAAAGACGACATGAGTAAGAAAGGAGTGAATACTGATTTGACGGCTGATAGAGGGGAGTGGAAGAGAAAAACATGTTGTGCCGACCCCACATGAAGTGGGATAAGGGCAGGGAGATGATGACAGGCTCTGCCCATGCTCTACTTATTAAAACCATTGTTGGAAACCGCGTTTGATTCCGTTTAGTTCGATAACAGCCAAAGCTTCCGATTTGGGTTTGCTAAGAAGCGACTGTCGTCGTATCTATCTTTTATTCTATTATTATATGGATCAAAGTCCTGTATGACTCACTGATTGATATAAATACAAAACAAATCCTAAACCTCTGGTTATAATGACTTGAAGGGAGGGTAAATTGTCTTGGTGTGTTGAGTACTATAAGTACAAAACATACACAATACGAAGAACTCGTAATGTGATGATTAAATTATGAAAAAACGTAAGAGGCTAAATTCAAACAAAATAATACTCGTTCCGATATTCAAAGCATGATATCGGAACGAGTTGCCTCTGTAAAGAGGTGTTCAAACGGCATGTGACATAAAATTGAATATTATTAATAATAAAGTTTTATTTGGTAGGTACATCAAAGTTTACACTGTTAAAATAGTACTTACCTGTACGAGTACCATAGATCATGCAAACATATGTCCCGCAGCGGGAAGCGAACACGCACCCTACTCCCCCGCTACACCACTCGAATTATATTGACGTTACAGACGTTATCGTAGGTCTTATCCCACAAAACATGGGGTCGGCGCAACAAGTATTCTTTTATTTCCCTACATCAGCTGTCACCCTCGTCCTTCCATCCATCAGTTATTTCTTTGACCTACCTCTACTCCTATATCTATCGACATTTATAATGTTACACTCGTAAGCCGTGTTGGCCTAGAGGTACATCGAATTTCGATCCGAAGGTAATGGGTTCGAAAATGTCGTGCCCAATGAATTTTTCTGTTAGAAACAAATCATATTAAACACACGCTTAAAACTGTGAAGGAATAACATCGCGAGGAAGACTGTGGCTTAGTCAGCACCGCACGTATTGACCATAGCTTTGCTGTGTATAAGACAGACAAGTTTGAGAGGATAGTATAGGTGCTGGGTAAGCCTACTCCATCTAAACATGTCCCGTGCCATCTAAACGAGTCAAAGTGTCACCCGACGCTGTAAAATGCCGAATTCAGGCAAGGCATACGATATGTCTTAGAGCGTACTGTCAATCTTTTTATACGTGCAGTCTGTGGGTTAACTAGACGCAGAAATGCTGGATGCGCGTAGTTAACCCATGCCCTGCGCGTCCAGTATAATAACGGATTCAGAGTGCTACTGGGACTGCCCCGCTTCTGTAGCGCGTCCGGGATGTTTGCAGAGTCCCGCGTTGATGACTTTTACGCAATCATCCGCAACAGAACAGCATCCCTGATGCGGCGGGGTAGGGGCGGTACCAGTAGCTATCAGAAACTTATAGCTGGAAGCCTGGACTGCGCTTTCATGAAGCACTGGACGCGCACACATAATACCATGCGTTTGTGTGTGTCCCACCACTAAGTTAAAAAGTTTTTAATTCACTTATTATCTACCTACCAATTATTATAATTATTATTTGTACTATGGCTGAAATATTTAATTATAAAGCTGAAATAAACGCATTGAATTTAATTATAAATAATATATATGTTTCAAAATTATCCTAACATGTACAGAATAAAGTCAGTTTTGAGTTTGACAGTAAAGCACGCCCTTATCTGTCTGTGTCGGTATAGCTGAACGACATCGCAAGGTCCTATACGTCAAACTCAAAACTAACTTAATTCAGAAAAGGATAATTTATTTATTTATTTTTCATCTAAAATAAATTTTAGATGACTATCGCTCGCCGTTTAAACACGTCTTAAATCACCTAGAATAGATGTAATAAAGCCTTCCTTAACTTTGTTTCTAATTTAGATCGTTTGCTTAAGTATGTTCTTAGATGCATTAAATATTGTAATCTAACGCTGAAACTTTGTTTCGTACTATGCAATTTGCGATTCTAAACTTCTAAATAACGTACCGATACCCCAAGTTTTCAGACTAGATACACGTTCCCACTCACGTTCTATTTGTTGCCAAACTAAATATTAGCAGATTGGATTGCAGCCACAAACCCGGGATCTACAAACATTTTAAAATTATTTGAACCGACCAGAAATGCAATTCCTACTTCAAACTTCGATATTTATTTATTCATAGGTATAAAGAACTTTATTCTCATACAAACACAATATATCTAAGTTTTACAATATTAACTAGCCTCTGGTACCTAACATAAATTACAACAAAATAATAATGTATTATTATTATTTAATCCATAAAAACGAAACAGTATATCAGGCAGTTGGTAGGTACTTAGGTAATTATGAAATAGGTATGTTTTTATTTCGGTGATACTAAATATTGGATAGGTAAGTATCGAAAACATAATAAGAATTGTAACAGAGTATGTACTTGTAATTTAAGTTTATTTTTAAAGGCATTCAAATTAACACATACCTTTATGTTGTTTGGTAAATTAGCTCCCTCTGATAGTATTTTTTTTAATATATTCATTGAAATCACAAGGATCATTTTGAAACATCTTATTGATCGAACGAGAGAAGCAAAGGATTCTCAAGTAAAAAAAGTTAAAAATTATTATAAATGATTCAAGACGATTAGATATTCTTGGTTCTTTGAGAATTGGTACTACATGATATCTCAGAACTTGTTTGTGTTGTAAGCAAAGGAGTAGGTAGTCACCTAACTTGCGAGACTTAGCAGCATTTTTAGTATTGAATATGTTTTTGTTGGGATAAAGTATTTGCCTTATTACTAAACGTACGAGAAGTCGTGCTCCTAAAACAGCTGATTCATTGTGTTTAAACTAATTTGACTCCAAAAGAGTTGATTTTTGCATAGAGAATTTGTAATGAAAAATGACGAATTTAACAAAGTTTAATGCCAATTGGGTGTAGAATGTTGGGTGGCGACCACGAACCAGGCGACGCAGTGTTGAAGGCCCCATCCGATGGACCGACGACATTGTGAAGGTTGCAGGAAATCGGCGGATGGAGAAGGCTCAAGACCGTTCGTCATGGAACTCTTTGTCTAGCAGTGGACTTCTGCAGGCTAATGATGATGGGTGTAGAATAAGCCCGTTTCAGGATAGCGTGCATATTATGATTCTCCTTGTATATGGTATTTTTATATGTACACCGCGAGATCGCAGTTCGGGATTTGTTTTACAAAAAACGAGCCATTTATAATATACGTGCCATTTATAAAATGAAATCAAGGGACTCCTTGAGGAAACTTTTTAAAGAAATTAACATTTTAACTGTAACTTCACAATATATTTACGAAAACTTATTGTACACACATAAGCACATGGCTAGCTTTAAGAAAAAAAGTAATGAGCATAGTATTAACACAAGAAACAAAAATAAATTGTGCATTCCAAAATTTAGATTACAAAAAGTAAATGGGTCTTTTATTATTTAGGGAATATGGTAAGATTTTATAATAAACTTCCGGTAAACGCGACGCAACTTCCTATTAGAAGATTTAAAGTGTACATAAAGAATAATCTTATTAAGAAAGCGTACTATAAACTGAATGATTATATAAATGATAAAACCGCATGGCCTGAAGTCACTCTGCCCCTCGACAGCTAAAATGCCATTTTGCAGTGTCTTTACAGTTTTTGCTTGCATCATATTTTAAGTATTATTTAATTTTATATAAGCATTAGGTACATATTTCATCAAGTGTAGCGTGTTCTGCCCTTATATATTATAAGCTCTTATTTATTAGGGATTATAATTAGATTACTTTTCTTTTGAGCCTCACCTAGTTCGATCGGCACCACAATGAAGCTTTAAATTCCATTTGGTGAAAAAGGATCATCGAAAAAAATGATAGGCCCCAAGCCGTGTTTGTTGCCTGATTCTTCTAGGCTTGGTCGTGAGGAACAGGCATAGCTTCACCTAGATTCTAAGACGTTTCAAAGTGATCCTAGTGATTTTATTGAAATAAACGCCTTTTGACTTTGACTTTGGATGATTCACTAGTAAATAGGAACTAATGTAAAAGTTTGTGGATTTCGATCGTCTAGGTTGAGTAACGTAAAATTAAAGCGAAACTGTAGACCGTAGTTCTGAACTCTGCATTTCTTATCTTGTGATACTAGATCCTTGCTTATTCGGATTCTCAAAATAGCTTATCGCCCTGAATTCCATTATGTAGCATGTTCAAAGCAATCTGTATATTATCTTAAGAGGCGGTCCGAGGAGATTGAAACTCAAACCATGCCGGAGCTCGGAGGCGGCACGGTATATCGGCGTGTATTCACAGTAGCGGCACTAAAGCACACATCAGAAGAGTGGCCGTTGAGCCTTACCCTCTTATTCATTATCAATCATTAACTTTATCACCTCGATAACTATTACCCTGTCGTTTTAACCACCGATGCAAAAAGAGGAGGTGTTATAAGCTTGACCGCTATGTGTGTCTGTGTGTGTGTCTGTCTGTGGCACCGTAGCTCTTGAACGAGGGAACTAGGGGGTGCATTCCGAAATTTCGAAGTTTCATAGTTTCGAAATTTTGGACCATTTTGCCATGTTCTGCAATTTCGAAATTGACGTTTCCAGTTTCAAAATTTCGAAACTGCTAGGTAAGAGTGAAAATGAAGTGAAATCTATTAAATAGTACATTTAAAACAACATTTTACCTTTGTGCGTTTTCCGGCGGGTACTAAGAATTTATTTGGAAATATGTACCTTTTTTTACTTAAATACACTTCCTCATCGAATAAAAAGTCTTATTTTTCTTAAAATTTCGATCCTACATCGAGTTTCGAAATTCCGAAACTTCGAAACTCATGAGACCAATTTCATACGTCAGTTTCTAAATTGAGAATCTATGAAACTGCAACCTCTAGAGGGAACCGATTTGATTCATCAAAATCGGTGCAGTTATTTACTAGATATGGGAGATGAAAGTGGGTATGAACAATCAAGAATTTCGATGCCGATTGTGTCCCCCTGGCGATAAGTGTGCCCTAACCTTATTTCTTCCTCAACTTTGGTCTTGAAACGTGCCGAGAAATTTTTAAACTCGTGATTGTAATTTTATTGATATTACCTATTTCTATTTTGAAGAGGATAGCCAACCTAGACTAGGTTTGCTCTATTGCGTGTGAAAGCTAAGCTTCTGTGCCAGTGTTCTGACGCCGGGTGCGAGGAAATCCCAGACACCTAACCTGATAATCAGCTTAGGGCCGTGTCAGCGCTCTACATTGGAGGCGTGAAGACAGGGTTGGTTTTGAGAAGGTTGGTTGGTAAGGCGTATTATCGAATAGTTTCCCTATGAGTGGCGATGAATTCGTACGATAGTTTGCACAAAGCGGAATATGTTTTGGGAGATCTAAGGATGTCATAAAGATAATTGTTTTTAAATAGGGCTCTAGCACGTCAGTATATAATTATGCTTAGTAGAATTAAAGCAGTACCGCCATCCGGCGAAACCCCAAGACCCAGGGGTTTTTACCCCTGGAGTTAAGTCAGGGAAAAGTTGTTAAACGAGGCCCTTTCCTATCTTCTCTGTAAGGGGAAATAAGAAGACCCGTCCTCGTCAGCTAAAATGGCATGAGTAAAAACCATGCACTACATGAACTTTCCTGTTCCCCTTTGATATACTCTGCGATACAGATACCCTCCATGATGATTGAAATCATGAGATGATAATGCGTGTGCTTCGAAGGACTTGCTACTTGTGCCTTAACAAAAAACGTCATATTTTCTTGAAATCACGGCTTGCTGAAACATTTTGCTGTGCTTGATTCTGTTTCTTAATCGAAAGTTTGGGTGGCCAGTGTCCCTAGTGATCATAATGACGCAAGTAGGTACGATAATTACGGTAATGGCTCGGTTGCACACACTACTGCATTGAGTTTGTTCAGATTACAGCCAATTATATACAGAGAAGAATAACAATTACTTATATAGGATGACGTATGCAATCGACCAACGCTACCAAGGTCAAGTTGCTTCCGAAGACATCTAGCAGGGGCCATTTAAGGGGCTAGTCCGTCAAAAAGTACAAAAAAAACATTGTCATTTTGAATTCTTACAAATTGTATATCGGCCGCGCTGTGGTCCATATCGACCTACGTACCTGTGGATGTGGTAAGAGGCGACTAAAGGATAAAGCTAAGGGATGAGCAGAAGCGTCCTCTATTTTCACAAAGATAACTCTAACTGTGCTCGCCAACCCACACGTGCCCAGGCTGGTGTGTGTGGGCAAATTCCCCCCACATGATAGAAATTCGGTCTTGAAATCTGTGGGGGAGGCAATGTTAAGCAGTGGACATCCTACGACTGAAATTATGTATATCGCCCGTCCACATGCAATTTCTACCAGAAAATGCAGGAATCTTCTACAAAAACTCCAAACATGCTAATTTTCACCACAGCAATCTGATAGAAACAGCCCTATTGTAGTCAACAAAAAGTTCAAATTTGCATGACAAACTAAACTTTAATAAAATTATAGCGAAGCATTTTCTCGCTATGCGCCAGTTGCATTCCATAAAGTGTCACCCTACTCGACAATGCCTGCGGCTAGCTGAATATGCAAACATGAAATAACACGCTATCACAATAAGGCGGTTGCACACTGGACGCAGCAGAACAACTACCATTACTACCGGTAGGTATAGGATTGTTTAACTTGGCACTGCATGCCACCTCATCAGCCTGTAGCCTCCCACAAAGAGTTCCATGACGGTTTTGAGCCTTTTCCATCCAGGGAATTCCCGCTTCTATAACAGTATCGTCGATTCACCGGGTTAGAGGCTTTATAACACTGCGTTGCCCGGTTCGTGGTCGCTATTCAAGAACATTCCCTAACGGTTGTTGGGTCTGCGAGCTATAGGTATAGGTGACCGCACGTAGTTAAACTCCTAGCATAGCTCTCTACTTAGCCCGTTGCGCGACCTTGTTTACGAGGCCAATAGTTAGCAACCAAGTCTCAGTGCTATATATATGTCGCCATGTCCAGAGATTGTTGAAGCTGGCGCCAAGAGCTAGCTCGCAACATAAGTTCTAAAAAAATTGTTGGTTTGGTCTTGCTTTTCACGTCACTGATTCTTCCTGAGTCATCCTGTGATAGGTCAGTGACCAGGTATGGTGGCCCTGAAGAGAGCCTATGATCGGCGGTGATAGAATCAGTGTAGTGAAGGGATTAAAGTGCGCCTTTTAAGAGGCTCCTTTCGTTCAAAGTACTGAGTCTATTTTTTTGTTTCAGCTGCGTGCTTCCAACCGTTCTTCAACTACGTGGATATGCGCGCGCTGGCGGAGAACTTCTGTGTGTTCCACGTGAACGCGCCCGGTCAGGAGGATGGAGCACCGACCCTGCCCGAGGAGTGAGTACCAAGCTTTATGTCACGTATGAAAACTATGCAAAAGTACCGTTTTATATTCAAGAATGCGAATGTATTTGGGGGACACTAATCAGCATCGTAATGGTATCGCCATGGACATAGGACATGTTAGTAGCCGGCATTTGTTTAAGGGGCGAGGCGATGCCGATATGCCGGGGCGTTAAGTGTGCTTTAACCATAAACCACCCGAAGGCCTATTGAGATGAGACCATGACCATACGGGTCTTACAGCCTTACCAGTATGAATGCAAGATTTCATAACGAGCCTATAGGGATGACTGTATGGGGTAACAGACTTTGGATAACCAATCAGAATTGGGGGTCGTTGCTTAACAGTGTGATAATCGAAATTAGGGTGATATGGGAGCTGCCATCGTCTCCTAGCTCCAGCTAAAGATACCGAGATGCCGTCTGCTCGAACTTGTCAAACGTAGTGCTGAATTTTAAGTCTGGTATAATAAATAAATATTCCGGACATATCACACACGGTCAACTGATCCCAAACTAGACATAGTCTGTACTATGGGTACCAGAGACTGATATATACATAATAGATACATATTTAACACCCAGACACGGAACAAAAATCTGTGTTAGTCACAAATTTTTGATAATTATTTAGTTAATTACCGACAAACAACGAAATTGCACCATAAGGGTTCGGTTTTTTTATAACTTTTGGTAACAAAACTTTAAAAAAAGGGTAGGCCAAAGCAAATCGTCGTGGTAAAACTATTAGCACTGTTCATATTGATAATGGCAACAAGTAATGCCAGAAGTCTACGCCGTAGCACGAAGTTCGTAGCACGAAGTTCGTAGCAACCGGAGATCGCCGTAGCGCTTCTAATTTCACTTTTAAAGTCGAGTTAAAACTGACGCTTTAGGTTGTGTTCCCACAAGGCTCACTATTTGCTTCCAGCGAGCCCTAGATAATATATTCTATGGATTAGGAGACTTTATTTATTTTCTGTGAGCCTTGACTAATTCGTTTTTTTTTTATATCTAATGGTAATGAAAATTAAATAAATGAAATCAACAAGCCTACGGTCCACCTGTTGATAAGCAGTTGATGTAGCCTATGGATGCTTGCAATACCAGAGGCATCACGCACACTTTGCCCATTCCTGAGACATGAGTTTGACTCTTGTGCCCCGATGTTTTTAAATTGAATAAAGCATTTTGCTCACTCTATCTCTATCTTTGCGGTACTCTATTTTTGTGACTTCATCAAGGTGCTTAGGTAACATAAACGTGCGTTGTCACTGCAATAATGAGCTACCACGCGCCAAAAATAAGGCTAAGGTAGTTTGCGGAATCTCGGCTGCTCACTGCGCTTATTATCTGCTGGATCGGGACTCAGAGTTGGCCCGCAGACCATGAGCCACAAACTGTGAGCCTATTGGGAACATAGCTTTATCAGCTCGCTGCGGAAACTTTGTTTATTACTACTTTGTTTATTATCTCTGTAGTGCCTCGGAAAGTATCTTTTTGCAGTTAATTGAATGGTTCAGCCAATAAAGGTTATTAAAATGTGGTTTCATAAACTTCATTTGATGAAAACGAAGTTGAGTTTTGATTAAGGTTCCGCTGCGACGGCCGTCTTACTGTGAAACTCAACTGGTAATCAACACAGATTTTGTCAGATTCCCTTTGTATTATTGTCATACATATCATAATGCTGATTCGTTGGATTATTTCGATTAGGTATTTTTTCTAAGTGTATTTCATACGTGGGCAATAATAATTGGTCCCGTACACTACTTTCACCTGTAAGAAAAATTACATGATAAAAACGTAGCTCGTAGTGGTGATGATTGAGAAAGGTATGCTTTTATGGTTTGGTCATGTAGAGAGGATGAACGAAAGAAGATTGAAGGAACAGTTGTATAAGGCGAGTGTGAATGGGACCATTGGAAGGGGAAGACCTCGGCGTACGTTTATTGCACAAGTTATGTATATATAGTTAGCTATCTTTGTGAAAAGGGGACGCTGCTGCCCATCCCCTAGCATTTTTCCCTTAGTCGCCTCTTTCGACATCCACAGGTAGGTAGATATGGAAGAGTCTGTTCGTCAGCCGGGGCCACCACGGCCTTGGCAACTTCTTGGTATGGAATAGCCAAAAATATTGGATATTAAAATACAAAATTATATTCAAAAGGAAACGGCAAAAGCAATCCATTAAAAATCCATTTGAATGCTCCACAATTGAAGCTAACTGAAAATTACAACAATACCCTCGACTTTGCAAAGGGAACAAAGGAATGTTGAAAAAACGTTAACTCAGCGTCCAATTACGTGAGAAATGTTCGTGTTCAGTAATAACAGGGGGTATACCTATAGTATCTGTGCTTCTTGACTACCCTTTAGACGCCTTCAAGGATCTGATCGCCTGGTGATCCAAGCGGTTGCCTACCATGCTTGGTTATAAAAGTCGTGAATATATATGGGGACCTAGCGTGGTCACCAAATAGATTGGGGGCTTTTTTGTAGGTCACGTTAAGATGTTGGTCTCGGCTATAAAAGTCGCTGGCCACGATGGAGGCCTGCTGGCGGCCTTGAGACTCCGTCATTAGAGCTGTCTACTAAACTCATACAACCTTAATTACTTTTTCAATCAATGGTCCAAGCACGATTAATTCACGATACCGTTACGTTTACCATACTATAGCAAATAACAAATTAAGCCAATCATAGTAAAAAGATTTCAGACAATAGCGTATAACGTGCGAGAATTTCGGGATGGATTCAGTCACTCAGTAACAATTCCGGATCAAAATTATGCCGCTCCATTTCTCTTGATACCTGCACACGCTGGCGTTCGCGCGTTAATTGGACGCAACGAGATACTAGTGTCTAGACTCGCGCGCAAAACGCGTTCATGACGCACGAGCCCAGTGTCTGGCGAAGTGCACGCGATGTACGTGCGAACTGCACGCGATTTACGCGTGAATTTCAACTCGCGCGTTGTTTGTGGATGCGATGTATTGGCGCTCAGTACCTCGCCAACGTGCGAAACGATTCGCGCCGCATTGGTCGAAGTTTGAAGGTTTTCCTCGGAATGTCACATCGGCAATGCAAAGCATTTGTGTAACCTAAGCCTTACCTAAAATGAAAAGCTCACTGCATCGGAAAAAATACAAACATTTCAGAGCCGTCCAATAAGGCAACTGGTTAGACACTAGACACATATCGTAGCAGCGAAGTGAGAAGTGACGGGTACAGTTGGCAACTGTTGTTATGGCACATCGCAGACCAAACATCATTAACATCATTTCAGCTGTAGGACGTCCACTGCTGAACATGGCCTTCTCCACAGATTTCGCAGGTGAAAATAGGAACGCTGCTGCCCTTCTCTAGCTTTTTTCTGTAAGTAGCTTCTAACGATATCCACGGGTAGGTAGGGGCGTATATACATATGGAGGGGCCTATTCTTCAGCCAGGGCCACCACGGCGAAACATCAATGATACTGAAAAGCAAATGAATCCAATTTGTTCAGCCCCTGATAAGTCAAATGGAATGATACAACGAAGAAACGAAATATATATTACACTCATTAAAAGTTAGTTATATTGTTTTGTGCTTTAAATAGTATCCGCTAGGAACGCAGTTCGCGGATTGGTAGAGCACATCGTAGAGGCATTTTTACTAACTCTAAAACATAAAACACTTTCGACCCGTTCATTCAAATCACCGGTAGACAGTTATGTGTGAAGTGACGGTGCGGGTAGCGTTTGTTGATAGCATATTGAAAGATGTGTTTATTTGCTTAGTTTTGTGTATAGCCTAGACTTTTATCGACTCCTAGTGGTAAAATAAAATTAAGCGCGCGGGATTCCGTGATAAGTTTAAAAATGCCGCTGTATTTTCTAGGTCGTGGTCTGATTAGTTTTATTGAGTGATGTTTGAAGGGGAAATTGCGCGCAGAACATTCCGCTGCGATTTATTAGATTTGTCCTTATCCTTAACTGTTGCGTCATTTGTTGATGACGGCTGACAAAGGTGACTGTAAGACAAAAAACACTTACGGAAACGAAATTGTGTGCACAAAAGGAGCCTCTAGAGGCGCACTTTAATCCTTTCAATACATTGATTCTTTCAGCCGCGGTCATAGATCCTTTCCAGGGCCACCATACTTCAACCTGGTCACTGACTTAATATATGATGAAGCAATCCAAGAAAGCATCAGTGACAACATAAGGACAGAAATGAACCATGTATTTTAGAACATGTATTTTTGTACTTTTTGCGAGTTTAGACGGGAACGACGTCCTCTGCTGAACATGGCCTCCCCCACAGACAGAGCAAATTCCTTATCATGTGGGGGGATTTGCCCATACTCACCACGCTGGGCATGCGGGTTGGCGAGCGCAGTAAGAGCTATGGTCGTTAAAATGAGGGACGCTGCTGCCCATTCCCTAGCTTTTTTCCCTTAGTCGCCTCTTACGACATCCGCGGATAGATAGATAGATATGGAGGGGCCTATTCTTTAGCCGGGGCCACCACGGCCTAGCAAGCAAGCATAGTCTTGTGTAAATTGGCTCGTGCAGTTGTTTGTCAACCATTTCTGAGAATTTAGCCCAGAGTGACTTCCAGATTTATTTTATTATGATGTGCTCTTTGTATAAGCAAAGTGCGTTCAATTAAGTAGGTAATCTGTATTCTCAGCAACTGGGCGAACATTTCAATAAGCTAATTTAAAAAAAATAGATTTTCTTAATTCCCTTTAATCCCCTAAGGGGGTGCGGCGGGTGATTGAATTTTTTAAGGAAAACCAAAACGGTAAAATCACTGGCTTTTTTTTGAGGCATAAATGCAGCTCGTCTCTGCCTACCCCTGGCGAAACAGGCGTGATTTTATGTATGTATACAAAAAACTAAAAAGTCTTTTTGAGTGTGGTCGTCAAACGAGTTAACTAAGGCATTGGACAAGCTGCAGTTTCACAATGAAAAAAAATAATGCTATGTTTCGTTAAAAAAATTGTATGAAACAAACCGCCATTTGGTTCCATAACCCTAGTTAATTTATGTATTAAGAAATAAAATAATAAATAAATATTCCGGACATATCACACACGGTCAACTGATCCCAAACTAGGCATAGCCTCTATGGGTATCAGAGACTGATATACATAATAGATTAATATTTAACACCCAGACACAGAACAAACATATGTGATAATCACGCAAATGTTTGTCCAGTGCGGGGATCAAACCCGCAACCTATAGCGCAGAAGGCAGAGTTACTATAACAGGAGGTGCATTCTGTAGTCTATGGTAGGATAAAGCACGGTCCGACAAATAATTTTCTTTACGCCAATTTTGGTAACGCCTAGAATCTTTATGTTCCACGCAATAATCTATAGGTATATTTTTAAAATACCTCGTTCATTATTATTTCTACCTGATAATGCTATATTTACATATGTATGTACGTTTATTGGTGTTCGTCTCGTCATGTCACAAGGTCTAGTCTGAAAACCAGCGCTGCACCGTACTTCCTACATGTTAGGTGTAGCATTATGCTGAGACTAGAACCTATTTGTACCCACCTACTATAATTTACATTCCTACCTACCTACCTAATTTGGTACTATAAAATATCAACCTATCCCTGCCAACTACTTATCTCTTTGTCTGATTGCTGTCTATTATTATATAAATGCTAATATCTTAATTTATTTATTTATATTCTCAATAAATTTTGTCTGTATGTTGCCTGGGTAGGTGCGTATTAAAATATTATATTCTTTTCTGCATATTTTCTATGCCTGTAAAGTGAACTTGTGCTTATGGGACGAATAAATAGTTTTTCTTTCTTTCTTTCTTAACCACTGATCTATGAGGCCAGACAAATTATTGCCGGGTTTAATTAAACGGCGGGTGGCAGTCACATGCCTCTAAGTCATTGCGAGTGGATTACTGTAGACGCGCACTGATTCCCGCCTTGCAGTCTCGCCTTAGCCGAGATTAAATTATCTCTTGACCGTGAGCAGGATTTAGGAGCCTTTACTTGTAGAATGCCTGTTATTTTGGCGTCGAGTTATTTCCTCACAAACTAAAATTACCCGCTGTAACCTATTGTTGTACAAGGTCCCGTTTGACTACAAAATTACTACCAGAATTCTTTATAATCTTCATTCACCCGCCGGTGACGCACCCCTTTCGGGGGTTTTCGGGAATTTGATTATTTTATACACTCCTAGACTGTACTACAACAATAGAATAGGGCTTACAGTTGAATGCCAGTAAGCTAGTAAGGCATTTTAGAGAAGCTCAAAATTAGTTCAGCTTATTAAAATGAATGTACTCAAGGTTGTCGAGAAAGCAAACAACTTGAATTTAATACGCACATCGAGGTTTTCTCACTTTAAATTGGAGCAGCCCGCCTGCGGAGGTACCTCCGCCTTACAGAAGATCGCAGCCAAAAAACATTATTA
Organism: Anticlea derivata; assembly: GCA_947579855.1. Taxonomy (NCBI): domain Eukaryota; kingdom Metazoa; phylum Arthropoda; class Insecta; order Lepidoptera; family Geometridae; genus Anticlea; species Anticlea derivata. The sequence goes on along the minus strand of OX388257.1, from coordinate 13,179,193 downwards.
ATTCCAAATAGTGTTGTAATCCTGCGGTGAATAAGGTTGCCAGAGCTCTTTAAGGAGAGGGGTACGGGGTCGGCAACACGTACGTGATGCTTCTGGTATTACAAGCGTTCATAGGCTTCGGTAACTTACCAACAGGTAGGTATGCTACAGCTACCTATGAACTACTACACTGTAAACAGTCGCTTCAGATTGCAAAATCAAGAGGATAATCAAAGGGGAGAAATCGACTCGATCAGCGTCTTGCGCACCTTGTTCAAACCTTTTAATATTCATAAGGCAAAATACTAACGGAGACCACTTATAGCTTCTTGCTGGCTTTTCGTGTCACTGGTTCTTCAGCCTGTTTTACATTGAGTGTCAGTTTCCTTTGAAATTCTGGAAAAGCCCACACGCCCACGCAATGAACAACAAACAAGGCCGCATTCGCAATTGAATCAAAGTCTTGACTTGTGGCGAGGTGCGATACAAATGATTGAATGTGAATTATTGCCGCAGTGGTGGACGGTGACTATTGCTAACGTGGCCATGCCGTGCACGTTACTGGCACTAGTCTAGACAAGATCTTCTGTAATATCGGATTGTATGCAAATGGCATTAACTTGTTGTCACGTGACTGCTGCAATGTAAGACTAAATTCAGTTGTCCGTATGAGGTTAGCGTGAAAGGAAAACGAATCGTGAGGATTTTGTCTAGAACCCCTGGATTCTTAGTCGTTTCATAATGTTTTCACTCCACTCACTGACAACAGCCTGGCATTCATTTTATAGACAGAGCGAGTCAAAGGCGAAAGGGTAACCCCCTTTCGCCCCTTTTCCTAGAAAAAGAAAGAATATTACCGTAAAAAAAATATTAGCAGTTATTTTTTTCATTTTTTCTCCCAATCTTTCCAAATTATTTTTATCATCTTTATAACCAATTAAGTAACATACGAGAAGTGCGGCATGAAGATTGCTACCTTAAACAGCTGATTCTTTGAGTTCCAACTGATTTGACCCTACAACATCTGTTTTTGCATAGAATTATTTCAGTGAAAAATTGCAAATGTTTATTGCCAATTGAGTGTAGAATAAGTCCCTCTCATAATAGCATACATAATTATTATGAAATGCATTAGGCTTGTGTAAGTCATTCTAGGGTGACACGCCTTGATTTCTTAGTGTCCTCTTTTGCTTAAGAGTGATTTAGCAGCATCGGATCGCTAGTTCAAATTCCTGTGCGGACTTCCGAGAATATCCAAGTGTCATCAATCGTGTTCGGGCCACACGTATGGCAGGCGGACGTGCTTCTCGAAGCTTTAGGCACTCGAACTTCGGCCTGAAACGCCTCACTTGATAGGTACATGCCAAGTATTGGTTATGCCGGCTGAAGAATAGGCCCCTCCATTACTATCCCTGGATGTTGTAAGAGACGACAAAGGAAAAAAAAATAGGGATTGGGCAGTATCTGCGCTTGCTTACGCATGGTGTGGCGAGTATGGGCATATCCCCCAATGTTTTTTTCTGGAAATCTTTGGGGACGGCCTCTATGTTCAGCAGTGGACGTCCTGAAATAATGATTTTTGGTTTGAAAAACACGTTCGGGCCTAACGTCATTTCAGCCATAGGAGATGTCCACTGCTGAACGCTGAACTAAATTTAGGGTAAAATACCCTAAGTTTTGACGCAGCGTTGGAAGGCCCCCCACCCGATGGACCGACGACATTGTGAAGGTTGCGGGAAGTCGGTGGATGGAGAAGGCTCAAGACCGTTCGTCATGGAACTCTTTGGGGGAGGCCTATGTCCAGCAGTGGACTTCTACAGGCTGATGATGATGATGATGATGACCCTAAGTTTTGGACACTGGATACAAGTGAAGTGACAGTGACGCACCATCCGTCGTCAGAGGGGTGTGGGCGCGGTGCGGCGGGTAGGCACCTTATCAATGGTGCAAACAAAACGAATTGGTTGCATCTGCACCATTAATGGTGCAAATAAAACTAATCGGTACCATTGATGTGCAATTCAATGGTGCATACGGTACAACGGGGCACCGACTCGCGCGCCGAGTCGATCCGTGACCAGTGCTGTGAACTGCTGTGTCACAAAATAATTGCAGCGTGTGTGTCACGCGTGGCAAAGACGAAAGTGTGGACGTATGCATTTACCCGGAGCAGGACAGAAAATTCTTTGATAAAAACCGCCTTCCGATGGATCGGCTCGTGGCATGTACATCGGAGCGTGACAGTACAAAAACACCGTCCACACTCGCTACAAATGTTACGCGCAAATTTTATGTCACGGCGGAATGTTCTTGCTTTCGTTGGTGGGCCACTGAGTGGATCGCTGCGTGGCAATAGATCGTGTGACATGTCCGCGTGTCAAAATCCGTCCACAAATATGTTTTTGTTACGCCTAACTGTTACCTTTCTTTCTTTCTTTATTTATTTCACTTTTAGCGTTACATTCCATAACATAGGTATGTCCAATGACAGTTATTTTCATAAATTATCATGCAGATTATTATTGGATTAATAGATACTGTCCTACATATAACTGGTATGCATATCAGAGAATGAACAATTCATATATTCGGTAATATGGTAAAATGGATGACTCAAGAAATCTCCTGACCTGATATTTACATTTTTTGATGGGTAACTGTGTAACTTTTTTTTTTTTTCATCTTAGTTTACAAAATATTGTACCCTAAGTAGTATTGCAATCTAGCCAAGTAGGCCAATGAGCAATTTTACTTTAACATAGTTTTATAAGGTAAATTATATATAAGAATGTGTCCAATAGCACTTTTCTTGCAGTTTCCAGTTAAGGGGAAGACACTTTGTTCTTGTGTTCTTTATAGGTAGTAACTTCTAATGGCAATTTATTGTACATAGCGAGCTTAAGGCAAATACCGTTAAATATAAATAAAATAGCTTAAGCCCCTTCGTCCATGACGCTACGCTAAAGTAACGGAACTCATTAGAAACTAGAGTTGCGGACTGATTGGAAACTCTCACCCGTCCACGACGCTACTGGAATTTCCTGAAACTCAGTCACTCAGTACACGATTTTATGTAAACAAAGTTTTGAAAACGAAAATGATTAACATGACTAGTGATAATTCGAGCGATGACATGGAATTATTACTTCTCCAGTCAGAATCACATATAATTACTTTTTATTCGTTAATTTTTTAACAATTTCTCGAAACCAGTCGCCTGGCCTGACCAGCATGTCGAGTCGCCAGGAGACTAGTTACAAACGCGTTCCTTTTGAGTAGCGTCGTGGACGGACGCCCATTGAAATACTAGTGCTATCGCATTCAGGCTACTCATAAGTGACTACAGTTTCAGTCGCGTTCCTTTTGAGTCGCGCCGTGGACGAAGGGGCTAAGGCAAATAATAAGTTTGTAAGTCTTTACAAGCCTTGTTACGGTCACGGAACCACAGCGCGTTGAAATGACACAAATGTGGACCCACCTTAACGCTTTGGAATTATTCGAGCTTGGGGCACGGGCATTATATCTCTTGAGAAACGGATCACACGTAGACCATGACATTACGCTTCCCGCCTGACTGTTCACGTTACGTAACTAACCGAAACTTGCGAAACTACGTACATAGTTTCCAAGTTTAGGGACATTAATCATTGGGAGGGATGCCTTAGAAAACTATTAAAACATAACACGCTGCGGGCTGATTCTGTATGCGTTCTGTTTATCTAGGTACTAGCTCGCGCCCGCGGTTTCGCTCGCATGGTACCTACATAAAAAGTAGCCTATATGCTATTTTAGGTAAAGAATCTATTCCGAATTTCAATCAAGTCGGTTGAGCCCGTTACGGCGTGATTAAACCACATACATCCTCACGAACTGTCGCATTTATAATATTATCTAGTTATTACTTGTGACAATAAAATTACGACACCGTTTGTAATACGTGTAATTTTTATACACTAAGGTAGCAAACAAGCATACGGCCCACCTGTTGGTAAGTGGTTACCGTAGCCTATGTACGCTTGCAATACCAGAGGCATCACGCACGCGTTGCCGACCCCTTAAAAAGTTCAAAACGCCCTTTTTGAAGAACCCCATAAATATAATAAATAAATAATAAATATTCCGGACATATTCACACGGTCAACTGATCCCAAACTAGGCATAGCCTGTACTATGGGTACCAGAGACTGATATACATAATAGATAGATATTTAACACCCAGACACAGAACAAACATCTGTGTTAGTCACAAATGTTTGTCCAGTGCGGGAATCGAACCCGCGACCTCTAGCGCAGAAGGCAGAGTTACTACCAACTGAGCTATGAGGCCTGTCTGTATATTATGTATATGATATTTAGAATCCTTTGCCACCAACTTTTATTGATAGTCACATGCAATAACTCAACCCAGCTAGCACTAAAGCCATTAAATAATTGCTTCCACGCTTGGAAATCCATATCCTGCCACAACTCATTACTATTAAAAGTTTATACAATACTAGCTGGTGTCCGCGACTTCGTTTGCGCAGGATTAGTATTTCTAGCTTATATTAGCGTGGCGTAGATTTTTTCCTACTTACTTGACACTAATCGTCATATTTTGGACAATTAATACAATATCTTTATAAATTGTAGCCTATGTGTTATTCTGATGTATAAGCTATATTATTGTGAAGTTTCATTAAAATCCATTCAGTAGTTTTTACGTGACATCCATCCACCCATACTTACAAACTTTCACGTTTATAATATTAGTAGGATTTAGTAGCTGTTCGTTACGAGCAGTGGCCACTATTGTCTGCTATGTCTATTGAAGGGGTTTCATTGACTAACATTACAGTTAACGTGCATCTCAGGCAATGGTCGACATCGACTTGTCGACTGAAAATAGATCGCCTGCGTTTTCGTCTCTAAAAAACCTAATGACAGAGACAAATTACATTTTTGTATATTGTGTCTGAAGAATAAAAATAAATATACAAGGTGATTCATAATATTATCCTTTATTCAAGCAATAAAAAGAAAATAAACCGATCATACTAAAGACTGCTGGTAAACTGTTAGTCAGTTAGTAAACTGTGTGTCCCTTAGTGAGCGGTGCGGCCGGCACGCCAGCCACGCCCACGTGATAATGAACGCCGAGGAACGCAATAAATTTAAACAGGTCGCGAATACTGGAATCCAGGGCATTTCCTCACTTAATCACGTGCTGCTCATCCAGCTGGTTATACCCTGGCTACAACCAAGAGTTTTTGCCGAGACGTTCTACAATCCCGTCGATATGAACTCAACCCACGCAGAAATCTACGTCACAAGATATCAAGATGTATTAATCTCAGACTATCGAACACAAACTGGCACCTTTGCCTTGCTTGCTTGTCGTGTCAATGATTCTTTCTTGGCCATCCTGTATTAGTTCAGTGATGAAGTTGAGGTATGGTGGCCCTGAGAAGGGCCTGTGACCGTCGGTGAAAGAACCAGTGTAGTGAAAGGATTAAAGTGCGCCTCTTAGAGGCTCCTTTGCCTTGAATCGGCGGGAATGTGTTTGCCAGTTTTGCTAATCGACACCGCGCTGTTTCTGTAAAATTGTATGGACTTATAAGCCCTGTTGGCCTAGTGGGAGGTACCCCGACTTTAGATCTGATGTTCGTGTGTTCGAACCCGGTCGTGTGCTTTTAAAACGGTGAAGAAAAACATTGTACCAAATTTTGGGCATGTAAAAATGTTTGGACGTGCCTTTGACCGTCCCTTAGAGATTTTTAAGAAGCCTGGAGATCTAAGAGGTTTTTCAAAGGTCGTGAGCCTTTTTTTGTATGGCTGGGTACCAGTGGCGCTGGCTGGCATAGGCACTATGATATCAAACTAGAGGATCAGCGTTGACAGAGACTGATTTCTCCCCGAGTGTATGCGTCTTATCGAACTGAATATCAGCAGAACAAGTGGATTTGAAGAGGCATAAGCCATGCTGATGGACGGCAAGCCACGCAATAATGGAAGGCAGATTATAGAAGAGCGAAATGCCATAAACCCAGCAGCTGAGTAATTCTCTTTTTATTCCCGCTCACAAAAGGTATTGCGTCGCCCGCCGAGGTATGCCGTGCTATTCCACGACTCTCATGAAATAGCTCTTCGTACGGCGCCGGCTCTTTTTGCTCAAAATTTAATAAGCGACGGTATCTTTTGGCCAAGCGTTAGCTCAGTGGCCAGGGTTAATCTAGCAGTAAGTAAAATGGGGATGACTTTCGAAACTTATATTAAAAACGTTTGTATAAATGCTCACTTAATGCTACCTCTTTGTACCCTATAGTGTCTGTTTTTTTCTTTTTAGTTTGTGCTGTTCTTGTGTGACCAAAATAAATGTATTTTCTTTCTTTCTTTCTTCTTTCACTTAAAGACAATTTAATATTGTAATAGAAGCCACCTACTAGTTGGGCAGCTTATGGATTCATTTACTTGTCCAATATTTTATGTCAATGAATTTCTTTTTGTTTTTTGTAACGTGCGCGTAGAAAATATAGAATACATTTTTCATCTATAGATTATAAGATATAATTATTTTTGATGAAGATGAGTAGAGCGGTGGGTGGAGGAAGGAATTAAAACGACTGGCCAAGTTTTAGACTAAATGCAAAATTATTTATTTGAATAATCCTACTATAATATTATAAATGCGAAAGCTTGTGAGGATGTTTGTTGTTAAATCATGCCGTTAAGGCTCAGCAAAGGAATAGATAGAGTTCTTTACCTGGGATAGCATATAGGCTACTTTTTATCTAGGTACCACGCTAGTGAAGCCGTGGGTGAAAGCTAGTTGAAAATATATCTGTGATGGAAATGCAGAGTCTGCTAATCGCACACAAACATGATTGTAGGTTGACTCGTATACTAAGTCTGAAATGAGCAATCTGTTGTACAAATCGTCCCGAAACCCCTAAAGGAGGGCGCCAAGAGACTTGCGGATGAAGTCGCCGGTTGCAGCTAGATAGTCTACAACTAGCCAGCTGTTTTGAAGTTTGGATAAATGTTACACGCCCCTCTGCGGGGTGTTTCTATATCTGGAACAGTGTTGTACGAGAAGATTGACGTGCACGGATTGTTTGGCAGAGAATAAATACTATACAAGATGATTCATAATACCTATGCAGGCTATCCCGAAAGGGGCTTATTCTACACCGAATTGGCAATGAAGTTTGTTCTACGCCTTTTGGAAACTCAACTTTTTTTATTGATAAAACTCTATGCAAGAATCAGCTGTTTTGGGGTAAAAAGTTCTTGCATAAATATTTTAATAATATATGTTTTTGCTACTATACTTTTTTGAGAAATGTGTTGGTGCGAATCCGAAAGACGCTAGGCCAACACAACCAATTTAGAGCGAGAAAATCTCGCTGTGCCCTACCTCCTCTTAAATCTATGTGCGTACTCCCTGCGTGGATTATCTATGTGCGTACTCCCCGCGTGGATTATCTATGTGCGTACTCCCTGCGTGGATTATCTATGTGCGTACTCCCTGCGTGGATTATCTATGTGCGTACTCCCTGCGTGGATTATCTATGTGCGTACTCCCTGCGTGGATTATCTATGTGCGTACTCCCTGCGTGGATTATCTATGTGCGTACTCCCTGCGTGGATTATCTATGTGCGTACTCCCTGCGTGGATTATCTATGTGCGTACTCCCTGCGTGGATTATCTATGTGCGTACTCCCTGCGTGGATTATCTATGTGCGTACTCCCTGCGTGGATTATCTATGTGCGTACTCCCTGCGTGGATTATCTATGTGCGTACTCCCCGCGTGGATTATCTATGTGCGTTCTCCCCGCGTGGATTATCTATGTGCGTACTCCCCGCGTGGATTATCTATGTGCGTACTCCCTGCGTGGATTATCTATGTGCGTACTCCCCGCGTGGATTATCTATGTGCGTACTCCCCGCGTGGATTATCTATGTGCGTTCTCCCCGCGTGGATTATCTATGTGCGTTCTCCCCGCGTGGATTATCTATGTGCGTTCTCCCCGCGTGGATTATCTATGTGCGTTCTCCCCGCGTGGATTATCTATGTGCGTTCTCCCCGCGTGGATTATCTATGTGCGTTCTCCCCGCGTGGATTATCTATGTGCGTTCTCCCCGCGTGGAATATCTATTTGCGTTCTCCCCGCGTGGATTATCTATGTGCGTACTCCCCGCGTGGATTATCTATGTGCGTTCTCCCCGCGTGGAATATCTATTTGCGTTCTCCCCGCGTGGATTATCTATGTGCGTTCTCCCCGCGTGGATTATCCAAACGTATCCCGCATCCGAAGCAGCCGCTCCTGGGTAATTAACGCACTTGCTTTCATGATAATAATATTTAATTAAAATAATTAAGATGAACGACACCTTTTCAATTGTTGGTATACTAGCTGTTACCCGCAACTTCGTCCGCATTTATATGAAAGCTGTACCTCATTATTATGAACCCCCTACTTTGCCCACTTTAGGGATGATTTGCTAAATAGTTAAATGAAACACGTATTTCTTATCTTATCACAGGGCTAATATTTTCAGATCCCTAACTTGAGGAATTATGGATTGCCCATACAAACTTTCATAGGGGTTATTTCACCCCTTCAAGATTATTTTTTAAAACAAAAGATCAATAAGCATTATGTCCTTTCCCAGGATATAATGTATCTCATCGCCAAATTTCATTACGATCTGTTGCAGCCGTTTAGTCGTGAAAAGGTAACAAACATAGTTACTTTCGCATTTATAATAGTATGAGTTTTATGAAAAAACATTGCGGGGGTTCTTATTTTCCGAGTACCCGATCTACCTACCGGACTAATTCAATAATACGGTTACAAACGCAGTTAAATGGATTTTAGTAATTGCTTTGTTCATTCGCATCTTCTACAAACTCCAGTATTTTGTCTCTTCCAACGTAATCCAGTTACAAGATTTTGGAATCAGCTGTTTCTGTTATTTTTGCCATCTTTAACTAATTATTGAAAATACGGAAGTTTGGAATCAAGATTGCTATCTAAAACAAACAATAAATGAACAGATTTGACCAAAAAAAACGTCATCTGCCGTATCAAATCTGCTCTCTTTTATTGTACTGTTATTTACCATCGGAACTTAACAAATTGCATGCTTGCTAGTCGTGTCACTGATTCTTTCTTGGTCATCCTGTATTAGGTCAGTGAGCTAGTTGAGGTATAGCTCTGAATAGAGCCTATGACCGTCGCGACGGTGAAGGAATCAGTGTAGTGAAAGGACGCCCCACTTAGGCTCCTTTCCGTGCACATGTCACATGTCTTCGAATTTTTAGGTTCTAGGAGATGACGGTTTCCTCACGATGTTTTCCCTCACCGTTTAAGAGTACTATTATAGCGCACATACATTTTTCAAATGGAAATTCCATTGGTCGACCGGGATTTGACTGGCCTCATAGCTCAGTTGGTAGTAACTCTGCCCTCTGCGCACTTCACATTTGTGTGTTGAACACAGATGTTTGTTCTGTGTCTGGGTGTTAAATATTAATCTATTATGTATATCAGTCTCTGGTACCCATAGTACAGGCTATGCCTAGTTTGGGATCAGTTGACCGTGTGTGATATGTCCGGAATATTTATTTATTTTTATTTATTTCAACCCACGATCTGTAAATCGGAAGGCGGGACCACTACCACCATCCAGTGCTCTATGTTGCACTTCACAGGTGTACAAACATTAAATCGAATATCTGTAACTGCAAGCTAAACAAGAACTTTAAAAAAAATATAATCAGATTGGTGGTCGTCTTACAGACGACATTATTCAAATGTCATTACTTGGACGAAGAAGGAGCGCGTGTCTAAAAAAAAATCAATACAACCCGCAAGCCCCGACTCGCTCGCGAGCAAGGACACCGAATGAACTGTTAACTAGCCAAATACTCTGAAAACCTACGTCACCAATGTTAGGCCTATGACCGTCGGTGAAAGAATCTGTGTAGTGAAAGGATTAAAGTGCGCCTCTAAGATGTTTCTTTCGTGCACAAGAGGCTTCTTAGCTTGGAGGATCTTATTTCTTTTTAATTGGAAACAAATTTCAAGCAGTTAGCCCCAAAATTTTAAACATACATTAATCCTGCCAACTTACCTCGAAGAACAGATTATAGCGCCGTTGGAAGGCAAAGCAAAGTTCGACCTCAAAGGTAAACCAAGTATGTTTTTGGAACTGATCGAGCGAGCGAAGCGACAGAAAATCTCGCATACAACTTGGACGAATCGGCGTTGTATTTATGATTGTTAGAGCATAACTTTCGAACCGACAATCTGATCTGCATAGAATTAAGTAGGTCAACAGGTTGTACTTTCAAGATTTGCTGGTAAGAATATTAGTTAAATCAGCCAACGGGATTCTAAGATATAAGAGTACAAAAACGGGCTTTAAAAAATTATACAAATACTAATAAATAAGGGGTATGATTTGAAAGAACTTTGTTTATACATTTCGAAACGATTATTGTTTTTATTCTATGTTTTTGTGATACAAGAAAAATAGAAACATTTATAAACCAATTGTACGTGAGCTCCCATTTGGTAAAGTGTAAAATGAAATCTAGACCAGAAATCAAATCGAACATTCCGGAGTTACTCTTGTCTTCTCTGATTTAAGAGCTTAGCTCTTGTCGGTGTAATGATACTCTTAATGCTCTAAGAGTTACTCTTCTAAGCCTCTTAAATAAAAAAAACGCTCTATTTTTAACGCTTTAATTCTATTTCGTTTATGTGCTCTACTTATTTGAAATGTGCTCCATTTAAAAGTGCCTTGAATAAACAAGCAACCGGCAAATATTTTGGCTGGCGGTCTCGAAGCGGGCCGGCCCACTTTTCTACTTTATTCCAATTCTGTCATCGTGTCACTGGTTATTTCTTAACCATGTTTAAGGTGAATGACCATTTGTGCCATGAAAGATGCTGTCGATTTTATTTATACAAAGATTCATAATATGTATACCTGATTAATAATATGTACCATCCCGAAAGAGACTTATCCAATCAACAAAAAGAAAGAAAAAACAAGATATCCAATTATAAGTAACTAGCTTCCGCTCACGGTTTTGCTCGTGTGATACCTACAAAGATAAAAAGTAGCCAATGTGCTATTTCAGATTATGAGAGATATGTACCAAATGTTGTCCAGATCCCTTCAGCTGTTCTGGCGTAGGTAATTGAGTAACAAACATCCATCCATCCATCCAAAGGAGCCATTTCATTCTGGGCCTGGTCCATGTACACTACATAGAAAAATTAGGAAAAAATTGGAGATTACAAGAAAAATACAATTTCATTAATTTGAAGACAAATGCGATGGTACAAGAATAGTTCTTCTGGTAAGTTTTTTACTATGTGAACACTATTTGAAGGCCGCCATGTTGGTTTTTAATTTGGCTTTTGACATGACATTGACATATGTTTCATGTCATGTTATTTGATTTGATGGTTTTGTTTTGTCAGATAAATGTAGGTTGTCAAAATGTCATTTCACGCACGTTCACCCACCATATTTTTGTAGCGCTGTGTGTTGCTCTCTTTGTCGAAGAAAATCTTAATGTACCTTAGAACGAAGTAAATTTAAATAAAATAACCAATTAAATACGTTTACTTTATTGCTTAGCCATATTTTAGAGTAGTGTACACAGTGCAAGCCCAGGCTCCATATATTGATGAAACGCCTCTTTTTCGCATTTATAATATTAGTAGGATAGGATTATAATAATGAGTCACGAGGATGTTACGATTTCTTCAAATTTACTACTAAATATTTCGGTAAAGTTTACAAGATCACCTTACCTACGACATTGGCCTTGAATAAGTCACTGATACTGCTGATGGAAACGCGAAGCTAGGCACGCCGAAAATCGATAGATACGCTCTTGTTCACGAGTTAAGAATAAATGGTGCTAAACACAAACAGTTCAAAGCTTTTATTCCTGCATAGTTAATGCATTTCCTTTGGAAAATGCATGCTGTCAAGTATGTACATGGCTGTACTCTGTAACTCTTGACATCTTTTATATCATAATTCATTTATTTGTGTTTTTTTTTTGTTGTGTTGTTTCGCAAATAAATGAATTATGAAAACTAAATGAGTTTCTTCGAATTTTACCTTAATAGTGACTATCTACCTATCCGTGGATCTCGTAAGAGGCGACTACGTAAAATAAGCTAGGGCAGCCTCCCCCCTATGTTCACAAAGATAGCTCTAACTGCGCTCGCCAACCCTTGTGCCCAGCGTTGTCAGTATGGGCCATTTCCTCCCACGTGATAGAAAGTCGTTCTGGAAATCTGTGGAGGAGGCAATATTAAGCAGTGAAGCGGCTGATTACAACTACAATGTATCAAAATGATTCCCGATTTTAAATGTAACTTAGAATAAGTTGTTAAACCAAGTTAATGGTATCGCTATGAAGATTTAGCTTTCAGCGACAAGGACGCACATTGTATTAATCCAATGAATGTTATGTTATCTGTGTATTGTTTTTGTGGGGTGATCAATAAAGAGTAAGAGCCTTATTCTTAATAAATGTTTTTATATCGAGGTTTTATAAAGTATTATAGTCACTTTCACTTTCGATAGATTTATCGGCCATTTTAGCGCAGGTATATCATGAATAAGGCGGTAACCGTATTATATAGCTAAATAAAAATAAAAAATACTCACACCAGCTTTAATTTCCAAGAGTGCTAGACATTCTAGCAAAATAAACTCTATACTCTTTGCTTGAAGATCTACCATCACGTTCTGTTTACGTTTAGAGGCAATTTGAAACATTCCAAACGGCTCAGTCAGCGGCTCATCGCCGTTTATGTAGGTTAATTTTAAACACTCGAGCAAAGAGCTACAGCAATGGCATTCTTTCTTGCTAGAAAAAACTTACACAGCACCGAAAGGACTCTCCTTAAATGTTTATTTATTTAAGTATTTTTTTATTTTGGATGATAAACAGCCATACATTATAGTATAGGTAAACAGTAAGAGACCTATGCTTGCTTGTCGTGTCACTGATTCGTTGTCATTCCGTACAAGGTCAGTGACCAGGTTGAGGTACTGAAAAGGGCCTTTGACCGTCGCGTCGGTGAAAGAATTAAAGTGCGCCTCTTTCGAGATACATACAATAATAAAGTGCTGAAATTGTATTTTTGTCAAAATAATATAAAGCCTATATTAGACCGGGATGTAGTACATAAAAATAAAAAAATATGTTTTTCAAGTCACTTTTCTCATAAAGTCGCTCTTATTTCACCGCAATTAGGCACATAATACCTGTAATCACACTGTGACTTTTTCATTGCTATTATTCAAAAACGTGAGTTATTTTATTTTATTGGTTGAGCTGCTTTCATAAAAAATTTTGGATAAGAAAAAGATAGTGCGCAAAAGTAAAAAAAAAACCATTGTTTTAGTCTATGGCCGATCGCCATTGTAAGATGCGCGCGCAAAGGAAAACTAACAAATTTTTCCCGTCATTGCGAAAAAAAAATCACAACTCGTTTTTACAGTTATTTTTGAATTATTTTATTCTCAAGTGTATGATACACGTGTGTATTGATGATTACCGTCCTCGGCTCTCTTAAGACCCTCGCCTTACGGCTCGGGTCTCAATGACGCCTCCGCGGTAATCACCAACGTTACACACGTATACCATAATGTACTATTAAAAGCCACCATACCTCAACCTGGTCACTGAACTTATACAGGATGGCCAATAAAGAATCAGTGACGCGACAAGCAAGCAAGCACTAAATATCAATATTTGTATTTGCAAACTCATTGGCATAGTATATTTGGTTACTCGTACTAGTATACCTGAGAGTTGCAAATAGCTCCTAATCACCGCCATTTATTAAAGCGAACCATGCGAATAAGACACAAGACACGCACAGATAATGCGTGTCTGATGGTGCCTAATCGCATCCGCGGCTAAGCAATTTGTAACGCCGCGCCGCCGGATCGAAGGGAGATGAACCAAGTGTTGCTCTATTGCAGCCACAGATAGGTAAAAGACCGTTTATTATTTTATTATTATTTCAATGTAGTAACTAACGTAGGAGTCTTTGGAGGAGGCCTATTTCGTAAGGCAAGCTGATGAATAGGAATATATCATTAACAATGGAAGAAATAATTGCATTGTGGAATATTTAATTAAAAGTATAAAAAACATGTAAACAGTTATCAGCAAAGAGGCTATTATTATTATTATTATTTTAACTAACGTAGGGTAAGAAGAGGAGTAGGTATTAACACATATGATCCAATTTGTTGATTGAAATAAATGAATATAATAATTGTTACTATGGGTTAAGATGTGAGCCAGATAATGTGTGAAAACATCAGTCTAAAGGGCCTTGGTGGAATAGCCCATGAAATAAATTGTTGGTCACATTTACAAAGTGATCCATAGTATGTATTACTATCCCGTAATCTATCAAAATAAGAAAGAAATGCGAAAAAATAGTTTTTTTTCCGTACTTTTTCATATTATCTGTTTTTGGTATTTTAATCATCTAAGTACTAATTATTTAAAATACGCAAATCATATAAAATCAACCTAAAACAGTTGAGTTTGAATTGATTTGACCTCAAAACAGCCTAAAACAACTGAAAAATTGATTTATAACTGATTTGACCCCAAATCAGCTGATTTGTGCATAATGTTTATTCAATGTGATCCTAGTGATTTTATTTAAATAAATGCCTTTTGACTTTGACGTGGAAATGAAAAATGAAAAATTTTTTAAATCTGTAGAACAAAATTTATTTCATATTGGTTTAGAATATGCTGCTTTCGGCATAACAAACATTATTATGAACCTCCCTATATGTAGGGATAACAATGATAACAATCATGCATTTTCATTAGGGATAACATATACATTTTCTTTCACATGTACTATAATTTCATATTTACTTCGCGTGCAAGTCACGTACACTGATTAAGCCTGCAATTGAACAATCGCATGACGCCTTGCATTGCGACCAGGTCAATTTAATTGACCGCAAATAAATACAGTTCAGTGATGACCAGTAACACAAACAAAGACATCCTTCACAAGTCTCATTCAGCCAATTCATAGAATCAACTTGTTTACAGCTATGTGTAACGCTGATTAATTGATGTGCTGTCGAAGAATCTACTTCCAAGTAACAGGTTAGAGCATTATGTATACTAAGTGGCATATCTAAAGTACGGGCCATTTAATAAAGTACAACAATCATCGCGCATTCAGTTGAATTTGCGAGAATGCCGCCGTAAGCGAGTTATTATCTCGCGCGAGTGACGGAGTGTTCATTAGGCGACGCCGACGGGACGTCTACTCGCTGTGAGATCCCGCCGTCGACTGCGCTTCATTCACATAATCACATTTATTTGCCGACGAGTAAATCACCCGAGCTAAATTCTACCCACACATTACACATTTGTTTAATGTAAAACGGTACTACGAGTACCCTCGTTTTAATACCCATCAACTGATAAATAAGTGGCCTCTGGGGATATTCATTCAGCTTATTTTTTTTTTTATGCAGTTGTCTTAGGATTATCAGATTACCCTTGTTTACTAGTGATAATCGTGATTTATTATTGCACTAGGCGCAAGCTACGCCCGTAGGTTCGTTCGCGTGGTACCGAGATAAAAAGTATTCTTTATACTGTTCTAGGCAAAGAACTCTATCTATTCTAAGTTTCATGGATATCAGTTGAGCTGTTACGGCGTGATTGAACCACAAACATCCAAACAGCCAAAAACCCTCACAAACTTTCGCATCTTTAATATTAGGATTGTCAATTGAAAATTTAGTCTTGGACAACACTGTAAAGGAAATGTTTGAAAGTTCGGCAAAATTCTAGGTAGATTGAGATACCGTTGAAATTAATTTTCATGCAGTCTATCCGAAAAGATTCGTGATCTAAAAATTTTCTTAGAAGAGATGAATTTTGCGTACTTGACCTTTTTAAACAAATTTGGTGGCCCCGAGACCACCCCGGCTGCTGTCGTAAAACATGCAGGCATGTACTCCTGTAGTATTCATAATTTTTTGTCCTTTTCCTCGTGCTCCTTTAGAAATTGTACTTAGGTAATTTTATTACTTTTCACGTGCCGTAAAAAGGAGAACAGAAGAGAGTGGAAGAAGAAAACCAATCAACTCATTGCTCAAACCCTTTCTATACTCTAGGGCCAGCGCGGCGGCCCGCTGCGATAAGATATGCAACTCAATCTCCATTTACGACTGTGCTCAGTTATTCAGTTATGAGGGGGTGTTCATATCTATGTACAGATGCACGCACGAGAACTGGTGGAGTGGTGGTAGTGAGCCCGCCTTCCGATCCACAGGTTGTGGGTCGGTCGTGCTCCAATGAATTTTCCATTCGGAAAATTTACGTGCAATATACTTTTGCTCTCAATCGTTGAAAGAAAAACGGCATGTTCTGAAACCTAAAAATGCTAATGTGACATGTGCAAGAAAGGAGTCTCATAGAGCGCTCCCGACCCGTGGTCTGTAATGCTCTCACTACACGCATTCTTTCATCGACGGTATTACCGCAATTATGCATGCATCGAAGCCAGGTACGAGTATATTTGTTTGCACTCGGTATCTTAGCAACGAAACTAGCACACTCCTCACGGAGTGGCCGCATCGGTTCGATATAGCTTTCGTACTGCAGAATGCTATATTAGCAGAATATATATAGCTTATGCAGAAAACTGAGTGACTTTCTATAAAGTCACAGTTTTCTAGTAGCGATTTCCTATGCGAGGTTCTTTTGTAGGATCAAAATCGCTTTTTAGAACTAACTGCGTTTCTACTCTCATTTACGCCTTCTTGGTATTGTGCATGAGCCGAAAGCCTATTTTTATAAAAAGTTAATGAAGGTTATAAAGATGATAAAAAGACACAGGAACTAGATCTGGGAAAAATAAATACGGAAAATGTTGTTTTCTTATCTACTGATTTTTATTTTTGTTAGTAGAATATGCCACTTTTGGGATTGTACGCATAGTATGAATCACCTTGTATAAGCCCGGTATATGGACTGCCTACAAGGCACCTTAGCAACGACGAACCGAACGACGGTGACGTAGTGTTGAAAAGGCCCGATGGGCTGACGACATTGTCAAGGTTGCGGAAAGTCGATGGACGGTAAAGGCTCAAAACACTTCGGCGAGGCGCTATTTGGGGGAGGCCTATGTTCAGCAGTTGAACTCATCAGGCTGATGATGTCCTCTATACAACTCTTAGATGACAAAAACAATCGCTTCTAGTGTAATTACTCTAATCCCCAAGGAAATCACGCAACAGTCTATCACAAAATTAACTGCTATAGTCCCCGATAACTCGAATAACCGGTGACTGACCCGCGCCGTTGTTTCAAGATACACGCGGTAATAACAAATAAAATCAGCCGTTTCCCGAAGGTGTAGGCAGGGACCACAGCTTTACACTTGCTAATACGATCCCGATTGATATAATGACCTTGTTTTTATTCATTCACTCTGATCAGATTCTTGCATGCATGCTCTTCGGTTTAAGGTACTTAATTATCATAATCATCATCATTTCTGCTGTAGGACGTCCACTGCTGAACTTGGATTTGCAGAGCGAATTCCTATTGGGGGGATTTGCCCATACTCACCACGCTGGCCACGCGGGTTGAGAGTAGTTAGCTTTTTGGAATCTTTGTGAAAATAGGGGACGCTAGCTTTTTTACCTTAGTCGGTTCTTACTATATCCACGTTTCGGTATATGGAGGGGCCTATTCTTCAGCCGGGGCCACCATGGCCTACGTACAGCAAGGAACTTAATACTTGGCCTATTTTTCTTAATTTCATCTATTTGGTCTAAGAATGTTCGTATTCCAATAACCATTTGCCCATGAACCCGCTACACCATTGTCGGCTGTAAGACATCCGCCGGCGCCGGTGGGCATACGCTCCTCCCATAAAAGCCAAACGTAGGTAACTCCACGAAGAGGCTACTTAATAGAATTACCGGTCTTCAATCTAGATTACTTCAGTTATACGCACACTAACTTGCGCAGACTCAATTAATTGGCTACAATAGAGGTGAATAAAAACTAAGAAACTACTAAAAGAAACAGCGGGCCCGTAATTGAGCGGAAACGAGCGGCCGGACAGGTACGGTAGGCCCAATAAAAACGGTCATGTCCGAGTACTCGCACCCTGAGAGTTCCGTGAGAGAAAATCAAAATTCCAAGCGAAGGAATATGTTTATATAACTGTTTCTCATAATAATCCAATTTTAGGGGTGAAAACATCAAAATTCCTCAATTTTAGACTTTTTCCTATATTTATGTCATAAAAGCTCTTAGCATTCCTAATTTCAGAATTGTGAGGTAACTGGAAGTAGCCCTAGATGCTTTTAATTTTAGCCGATGCAATAAAAAAATAAGACATTCATTGCCATATATTTTTAATGCATTGAGCTACAATTGATTTTTATACGGCACAATACGCTCACGGAACCTAATAGTTGGTATAAATTTCAAGTTGATACCATTAGCCGATTCTGAGAAAAAGGGTCTTGACAGACAGACAGACGGACAACAAAGTGATCCTATAAGGTTTTTTTTTTCCAAATGAGGTACGGAACCTTAAAAAGTAGTGTATACGTTTTGATTTAGACTCCTAGTTGTTGATAATATATGATGAGCACACCAAATTCATATCCAGAGGCGCAAGATTTACCAAGATGTACCAAAGATTTACTTATACTGTAAACAATTATTTTTGCCGACCCTACACAGTCAGGATTAGAACTTCAAATGAGGTGTTCAAAAGTAAACATTATTTGAAGTTAGAAATGAGGTTTTGAGTTTTACCTGTATGTAAAATTCATTCATTAATATTCTTTATGGTTTCATGTTGTTAATATAATATGGTCTTTAGAATACATTTTACTCAACACGAATCCCGCTGGGGCACTAGAATATTTGCGAGCCTTACTATTAATTTGTAGGTACCTACATACTTAAATTAGAGTGAGTTCTGTCACTTGAGTGAATTCGAGTCCGAGTTCTAATTTATACAGAATGTGCCTGCTGTTTCTAAATTAATCGCTCCGCAACAGGCTCTCACGACGATTCCTCGAGGCTAACAGCTAATGCATTCAATTTTATCCGTGAAATTGCCTTCTCTTCTCAACAATAGAAAGTGTTGTCACAGACCTCTCTACACGTATTGTGATCCCGCGACGAACGAACTTTATTTCAAAGGATTTAAGTAAATAACGTTTAGATTTTTCTCTTGTTGCTTTCGATTGCAGACACTCATTCTTGTCATTATTATTTACAGTAAGCGCCTGCCAAAAGATCATAACACATAAACATAGGGGGCAGTTTTCTTTTGCTTTATTATTATTATTATTAAGCATTTTATTCTCCTTTCTCATTCTCCTTTTTATTATTATATATGAATTCATTTTTCTTGGAGTACCCATTTTTGGGTGTAGGCCTCCTCCAACCTCTGCCAATTTCCTCTTTCTTGAGCGAGTCTAGTCCACGTAGCGCCTGCTATCCCCATGACATCATCGCTCCATCTTCGTCTTGGTCTTCCTCGGGGGCGGATAGCATTTCGAGGCCACCAGTGTAAGACTCTTTCAGTCCATCTTCCGTCTGTTGCTCGTGCCACATGTCCGGCCCATCTCCATTTCAGTCTGCATGCCAGTTCTGCAGCATCAACTAGCTTTGTTTTTTCTCTGATATCGGAGTTTCTATGTTTATCAGACAGTTTCAGTCCCAGCATGCTTCGTTCAGTTGATCTTTAGAAGACTTGTATTTTGTGTATAGCCTTCTTAGTTAGTGCCCAGCTTTGGCATTCGTAGAGAAGTGTAAGTAGCATATGGTTGGTAATCCAAACACGTTGTGCGATAGAGGATTTCGGAAAACTGTCATAACGGAATTTCTTTGTCTACAACAATACATCGACATCCAGTTTTAGATACTTTACAGGTGAATAGGAAGGGACGCCTCCTGCTTGCTTTCTTGGTCATCCGGTAATAGGGCATTGGCCAGGTTGAGATATGGTGGCCCTAAAAAGGGCATATAACCGTCGGTGAGAATTAGCAGTGTTGGAAGGCCCCCCACCCGATGGACCGACGACATTGTGAAGGTTGCGGGATGTCGGTGGATGGTGAAGGCTCAAGACCGTTCGTCATGGAACTCTTTGGGGGAGGCCTATGTCCAGCAGTGGACTTCTACAGGCTGATGATGATGATGATGATGTACCGTCGGTGAAATAATCAGTGTAGTGAAAGGATTACAGTCGCGTTTCTTTGAACTTTTAGATTTTAAGGCATACCGGTTTCCTCACGATGTTTTCACCTTCACCGTTTAAGAGCACTAGTATAGCGCACATAAATTTTCCGAATTGAAAGTTCATTGGTGCACGACCGAGATTCGAATCCACGACCTGAGGATCGGAAGACGGGGCACTACTATCACTACAACAGTGCTCAATTGCTCATACGCCTCTTAAATCCAATCATAAATATTATGTGATTATAGCTGAAATGGGACGTCCCAAAACTTATTCCCTGTTATTATGAAACTGGGCTAACTAAAACCTGGTTTTGTGACGTGTCATTTCATAGAAAGAAAGAAAGAAAGAAAGAAAATATATTTATTTTGGACACACAAGCACATCACAAACTAATTAGAAAAGACACTACAGGTTATAGAGAGGTGGGTAACAAACAAAAGTAGGTAGGAAGAAACAGAAACTAGGGTGTCCGTGCCGAGGTGCATGCGTGAGCCAAAAAAGGTTCCATCTCAGCTTTAATGCCGCACACGAAGTGTAGCCGCGCTGGTTTTCAGATGGAACCCTTAACGGCGACCTCACGATCGCAGTGTGCTTGCTCTAGTTCGTCGAAATCGGTAGGTAGGTAGGAGTGGTGATGCTTAGAAGTATAAGAACATAGGTAAGTAGGTATACAAATAAAAGTATTAAGTACCTAGTGTTTAAGTTAGTTTAGTTTCCAAGAAACAGGTAAGAGGAAGTAGGTAGGTAAGTAAGTACTAAGTAGGTTCAGCCCAAGCGAGAGCAACAAAGCAGGTGGCTACGAAGGAATGTTTTTCTTCTTTTTTCAGAACAAACTTGGCATTCATATTTACTTGACACTGGCAACATTGACTGTAAAAAACAGCAGACAAGAAAAATAGGCGAGTTAAGAAGTATGCAAAGTTACGGGAGCCGCTATGAAGTTCGATTTCTAGCCGTAGAATAGTTTAAGACCAGTGTGGATGAACATAGATTTTACATTATGACATAAAGCAACTGTATGAAATGACACGTCACAAAACCAGGGTTTAGTTAGTCCTCGTCTAAACTCAGTTTCATAATAACAGGGTTTAAGTTCATGTCTCGCGAGAAATTTTTATCATGGAATTTTGCCCGCAAAGGATCCCACACATCATCTGCTCCAATGCTACATCTATCAGCCCATTACATTTAGGACCGAATTTTTTGTTGATGGGGTTGATGCGATTGCATAACATATATTTCCATTATAAATCTACAAAATATACCTCCTGTACCTATTTTTGTATTGTAAGTTTAGATAGAAGAAAGAAAGAAAGAAGTTTATAGTCCGGCAGTAATCATTAATGTTTGCGTAAGAAAAAAATAATGTATCGGTCACGTTAAACCTTCGCATGGATTGTGTCTGTATGGATTTCAAGAACAAGATACAAAGAAATATATTTTTGTTTGCAAGGCGGAACAGACCGTCTCCGGGTCTGGTACCGCAGTGTTATGTAACCGGTGCCGCTCGATATACACCGTACCTACTGCCGGCGGGGTGGCTACCGAGGTCTGGTCACACGCCTTTATGTCCGGGACTCAGGGAATCAGTGACCGGAAAATTTGTGCCGCTAAGATGTTGCCGGCCGTTTTTTATCGGACTAAGCGCTTTGATTACTTCTTTGTAATGGCGATGGTCGATCGTGATGGAAGGACATGCCATCTTTGAATTGAAAGAGCATATTACATGGTTTAGATCATTCTTTATATAAACTTATCCAAAAAATACATATATCTTGATCAATCAAGACCCGAGTAGTAGTAGTAGTAGTTTTATTTGAGGTAAGGCACAGCGAGATATTCTCGCTCTAAATTAGAGCCGCCCGCCTTGGAGGTACCTCCGTCATACAGAAGATTGCAGCCAAATAACACTATTTGTTGCAAATAGTGTTGTGTTCCTGCGGTGAGTACGAATGGCATGATGCCTCTGGTATTGCAATCGCTCATAGGCTATGGTAACCACTTACCAAAGGTGGGCCGTAAGCTTGTTGCCAACAAAGTAGTCTCAAAAAATAGCTTCACGGGGATGTTTTAAATGAACGATGGAAAACACATGGTAGTCAATCGGCTCATAAGGCGATTAGCTGTCGCATTCAAGGACTGAGGCCCGAGCATGAAAAGTTCGCGATAGTGTTACGCTTACGATACGATATTTAAAGTCAAATATTATCCAATGACATCTTCGATGCTTTTATTGTTTTATTGTGATTGGTTAATATTTGAAATTTACTATCATAACGTATCTTTTTCGTCCTGGTCTTGTCCCTCATTATGTGGGGTCGGCACAACATGTTTTCTTCTTCCACTCTCTTCTTTTACCCGTCATCCTCTGCACTCACTTCTTGCCTACTCTTGTCATCTTTAATACAGCATGATTTATCGTAACGTATCAGAATTTCATTTTACGGATTTGTATTTTCATGGAACTAACTAAACTATGCACTCTCCCAAAAATGCTTGTCTCCATGGCCTTTTAATTCGAAGATTGCATGTTTGTTCGTCACAATCGACCATCGACATTTCAATAAACGTTGCTTCAGACGGTAATTTGTTCAGTTCAAGGTTATTTTAGTTCAGGTTTAACATTGATTACGATTGATTCGACTTTGAAATTTATAAACAGAATCGTATCGGATATCAATAGGTATTTTCTGTACATAGATACATAAGATCCAGAGGGGTAGGCAGAGACCACGGCTTTCCACTTGCTACGATCTTGGCATACCTCTTTTGCTTCATTCACTCTCATCACATTCCTCATACATGCTCGTCGGTTTAGGGTACTCTTGACCTATATATTCTGTAAGATATATGTATGTGTACTTTTTGTAAGATCTTTATGTATTTTAAGATCTATAGGTATGTATTTTCTGTAAGACATTTTTTTAATAAACCAATAATTTTCCTGATCTTCAGCCTGAAGAAGTCCACTGCTGGACATAGGCCTCCCCCAAAGAGTTCCATGACAAACGGTTGAGTCTTTTCTATCCACCGACACCGAGGGTGAAAACCAATTGTTTCTTCTGTAGGCGTTTACGGCGCATTAAGCCGTTTAGAAGTCACATAGATTTTCACACACATGGGAAGTGGCTCAGTAGCTTAGCTGGTTAGAGTATATTATTGCGGGTTCAAATCACGTTTGAATCGATCATATTTGGGATATTATATAAAGTCAAACATTACTGTTCCAAACACGAGTAGGGTTATAAATAATCCTGAAAACGTTTAGGATATAGCGTCTATTTACGAGTATATTTCCATCCAGCATTCATGTTTGACTTGGACAGGTAAATATTTAAGTTCATATCACAGCGGGCGATACAAAGACAAACGGTATGTTTTATGTGAACACTAGTGGCTGCCCGTGGCTTTTTTCGCGCGGTACCCGGATAAAGAGTAGCCTGTGTGTCTTGTGTCGCCTCAGGGCTTAAGCTATCTCCATTCTTAAGCCCTGAGGTTTAAGTACTTATCTTCCTGTTAATTCTTATAACTGGTCTCCACGACACAGGCTATGCCTAGTGTGAAGACCGCTGGTAGATTGTGCCTGGATTGTTTTTTACAAATAATTTTTTTTTTCATTTTTCATACAACATTTCATCTAGATTGGTTCAACAGTTCAGTCGTGAAAACGTAACAAACAGACTGAGTTATTTCCGCAACTTACTAATATTATAAATGCGAAAGCTTGTGCGGATTTTAGAATTTTATGTATGGATGTTTGTGGTTCAATCACAGTGTAATGGCTCAATCGATGATACTTGGAATAGATAGGTTTTTATTTTTTTATTTACCTAGTATTTCAGCTACTTTTCATCAAGGTACTACGCGAGCGAAGCTGCGTGCGAAAGTTTGTTTATAATGTGAGTGTAATACCTACGCATGGGTGAGCGGAAAGGTCGACGACAAACAGTGAGCAATGAATTCTCAATTCACACACCCTCTAGTTCTAAAGCCCAGTCTAAAGCAAAATAATGTTATGAAATCTTTTGCTGATTTTACATTGCCATATACTCGTACATTCATATAAAATGATAGCTTTGAATGTTTTCATTAAACTGAGAATAAGGCAATGTCGTTACTGTACGGATCTGAGGGGAAACAAAATAGACGGATGAAAGAATAGTGTAGGCTGCGGTAATGAGAATGTTGAGATGGATGTGTGGAGTGACTAGAATGGACAAGATACGGAATGAGTACATCAGAGGAAGTTTGTTGAAAGTAGAGCCAGTGACTTAGAAGTTGGAGAGCAATAGGTAAGCGTGTGGGCGGTCATTTGGAGGGAAGAATGTCATATTGTGACTAGAAGAGTGGTAAATATGAATTTGTAAGGATATAAGGGAATAGGTAGATCATAGTCATTCATTTATTCGCCTTTGGAACACTGGGAATACTTGGTTTTGTTATTTACGTAAACTTTAGCGGCTGTACATAGGCCTTGTCGTAGTATTAGAGTAATAATAATATTTGCCATAAAATGCTGTCAATGATCAATGAAAAGATGGATGGATTATGTGAAAAATTACATGATTATTTCTCATGTCGTTTTTCACATAATCGGTGTGAATGCTGACATGACGGCTTATAGAGGTAAGTGGAAGGTAAAAACATTAAACCGACTCCACATGAAGTGTGATATGAGCAAGGAGATGATGAAGCAGGCAATATGGTAAATATGTTAAAGTTACGTGGCGACGACGCGACGTGGCGGAAAATTATTTTACAGAGTTACGTAAAATCGATAATCCTATTATACGGGATCGAAATACCGGCAAACAAAATCACAAACGTTGGCATCATTTGCATTATTCATTGGAGCCTGGTGTCGATGTCTGTTGGTATTTCATGAAGTTGCAAAAGCAGCAACCTAGGAAAAGGAAATCGAAAAAAAACAAGCCTTAAAAAACCTGCTGCCAGGCAGCTATGCATGCAGGCTGTGTTTTCGTTCTCAATAAGATTAATTTAATCACAAATTCTGTTAATTTAATTCATAATTATTATTATTAGCTAAGAAGCAAGCTTCAGCGCGGCCACCAAATAGGGGCCAATCACCAAAAAGGCTAGAGCTGCGTCAGAGGACTTTGGTTGTAGATCCGGGCTATAAAAATCTGACAAGATCATACAAACTATTTAAGCTTTGAAATAACTTTTTTTATAACAAACAATCAAGTGGCAAACAATCTCACTGCCCACCTGTTGATAAATGGTCACCGTAGCCTATCATCATTTCAGCCGTACGACGTCCACTGCTGAACATGGCTTCCCCTACAGACAGAGCAAATTCCTATCATATGGGGGGATTTGCCCATACTCAACACGCTGGGCATGCGGGTTGGCGAGCGCAGTTAGAGCTATAGTTGTTAAAATGAGGGACGCTGCTGCCCATCCCCTAGCTTTTTTCCCTTAGTCGCCTCTTACGACATCCGCGGATAGGTAGATATAGAGGGGCCTATTCTTTAGCCGGGGCCAACACGGCCGTAGCCTATGAACGCTTGCAATACCAGATGCGTCACGGACGCGTTGCCGACCCCCTCTCCCCCCTAAAGACTTCCTTGTAGGTATAATTATAGAAAAATTATGTTAAAGAAAAATTATGTTAATTACGTTTAAAACGAAACGTTTGGAGGAGGTATAGTACAGCGAGGTTTTCTCGTTATTGGAGCAGCCCGTCTGGGGAGGTACCTCCGCCTTACAGAAGATCGCAGCCAAATAACATTATTTGTTTCAAATTTTATTTTATTTTATTTTATTTTCAAAATTTTAGGAAAACTTACAGCTAGGTCTTAGAATAGTTACTTAAATAAAACATGCCGGTACAGACCAGCGCATGAGTGCTGAGGGCCAATTAAAAGTTTCCGCAGATAATTACTTAAATAGAAACAAATGAACAGTAAGAGTAGACGACTTGAAAGGGGGAAAAAAAAAAGGGAAGTACGCAACACAAAGTTAAATTAAGTTAAGTTAATTAAAAAAGGAGGTTACTTGGGTTACTTATAGGTAGGTAAATTATTATGAAAAGAATTGATCATTAAGCAAGCGTTTGAGCTTACTTGCAGATGTGTTGAATAAATCAACATCAATGTTTTTGTTGACCAATGAGTTGAACGATTTGCTAGCTCGTATTAAGAATGCGTTTTACCTATAATTAGTTTTTACCATAGGAACGTAAAGAGTACTCGGTTTTCTCAATGCAGCAGTATTTGTACGCAACCCTAACTGCTCAAGCAGCTCAGGACAGTCTACGTTGCCATTGCAGATGTTTATGAGGTATACTAGGTCAGCAGCTTGCCTGCGATTAGAGAGTGGGAGGAAATGAAACTTGCGGCACCTTGTAAGATAATCAGGTAGGTACATTTTAGTACGGTATTGTAAATATCGTAAGAATCGTTTTTGTATCGATTCTAGACGGGATGTATAAATCGCATAGTTAGGGTTCCACACCTGCGACGCGTACTCGAGATGGCTACGTACGAAGGCGCAGTATAAAATCTTAAAAGTTTTAATACTTGTGAATTCCGATGACATTCTCAGGACAAAAAAATAGTGTTGTGTTCCTTGCGGTGACTAAGGTTTCCAGAGCTGTTTAGGGGGGAGGGGGTTCGGGGTCGGCAACGCGTGCGTGATGCGTCTGGTATTGCAAGCGCTCATAGGCTACGGTTATCGCTTACATACAGGTGGGCCGTATACATGTATGCCACTTCAGTTGTATAAAAAAAATGACTGACTAACTTGACGCGTTGTTTCAGCTACACCTACCCGACCATGGAGGAGATGGCAAACCAGATCAACTACGTGATGGCGCACTTCGGCCTCAAGACTTTCATTGGATTCGGCGTCGGCGCCGGCGCTCACGTGCTCGCCAAATTCGCCATCTCTAATCCGGATAAGGTACTTTGATCCTTTCAAATTCGCCACCTCTAATCCAGATAAGCTACTTTGATTCTTTCAAATTCGCCATCTCTAATCCGGATAAGGTACTGTGATCCTTTCAAATTTGCCATCTCTAATCCGGATAAGGTACTTTGATCCTTTCAAATTCGCCATCTCTAATCCGGATAAGGTACTTTGATCCTTTCAAATTTGCCGTCTCTAATCCGGATGGTACTTGATTCTTGATAATGCAAGGTGATTCATAAAATGCACACTATCTCGAAAGGAGCTTATTCTACACCATCATCATCTTCCTGCCCTTATCCCACATCATGTGGGGTCGGCACAACATGATGTGGGATAAGAATGTTTTTCGTTTATTAAACCTGCCTACCTAAGTACTACTTAGTAATTCTATTTTTATACCTACTTACCTACCTTTATACTTTTACTTCTACTTCTAGTTCTACTTACTCTTATTTTATTTTATTTATTTTTACTCCTACCTACCTACCGAAATCGACTGAAGAACGCGAGCAATAAAGCACACTGCGATCGTGAGGTCGCCGTAAAGGGTTCCATCTGAAAACCAGCGCCGCTACACTTCGTGTGCGGCATCAATGCTGAGATGGAATCTTTTTTGGCTCACGCATGCACCTCGGCACGGACTAATGAATACCCTAGTTTTGTAACTTCCTACCTACTTTTGTTTTGTTTCCTCCCTACCTTTTGTATTGTAACCTGTACCTTGTGTCTTTTTTTATTAGTTTTTGCTGTGCTTGTGTGTCCAAAATAAATGTATATTCTTACTTTCTTTCTTCTTTCTTTCAAGAATAAATAATAATCAGCTTATTCTACACCCAATTAGCTATAAAGTTTGTACTACGAGCAAAATTCAAATTTCTTGTTGCAAACATCAGCTCTCAACTCAATTATTCACCTGTAGAAGGTCATCTTGGAGTCAAACTTGTCGTATGTTTAATTATCCTACTAATCCTACTCATTATAAATGCGAAAAGAGACGTTTCATCAATATATGGAGCCTGGGCCTGCACTGTGTACACTACTCTAAAATGTGGCTAAGCAATACAGTAAACGGATTTAATTGGTTATTTTATATAAATTGACTTCGTTCTAAGGTACATTAAGATTTTCTTCGACAAAGAGAGGAACACACAGCGCTACAAAAATATGGCGGATGGACGTGCGTGAAATGTCATTTTGACAACCTACATTTATCTGACAAAACAAAAACATCAAATCAAACAACATGACATGAAAAATATGTCAATGTCAAACGCCAATGTTAAACCAACATGGCGGCCTTCAAATAGTGTTCACAAAGTAAAAAACTTACCAGAAGAACTATTCTTGTACCATCGCATTTGTCTTCAAATTAATGAAATTGTATTTTTCTTGTAATCTCCTATTTTTTCCTAATTTTTCTATGTAGCGTACATGGACCAGGCCCAGAATGAAATGGCTTTTGGATGTTTCTTTGTTAGGATTTTTGGATGTTTCTGGTTCAATCACGCCGTAACTGCTCAGCCGATTTCAATGAAACTTGGAATAGATAGAGTTATGTACCTAGAAAAATAATACAGTTTTATTTTAGTCCAAAATCAGTTAGTATTTTTCCTAAGACACTCTTAGCTGGAATAAGCACGATACAAAATTTATAATGTGTTCGTTCCTCGTGCTTATTGAACTTCATCTTGCAACCAAAAGTATTACGACCGTCTCCTCTGTATAAATAAATTCTAAAGTTGTTTTCTTCGTCAATGCAGCACAAAACTTCGGAACTCGTATAGCTGGGCTTGGCGTATTTCGTGTAGTTTATTGGTGGTCGAAATTCTTCCAACTGCGCGTAGTTGGCTAACGTCAACTTTAATAACCTTTGTCGAACTGCATCAAGCAGTTGAACTTGAACAGTGTGCTTTAATCGAAGTCCCAACTATTTCACTTTTTTATAAAGACGCTGCTCGAAAATTTTACCCTGTTGAACCTTTTACGTCGATCTTCCCTGTTATTATGAAACTGGGTTTAGGCGAGGACTAATTAAACCCTGGTTTTGTGACGTGTCATTTCATACATACTAATACCTAAACGTACAAGAAGTTCGGAATCAAGATTGCTAACAGCTGATTTATTGAGTTTGACCCGATTTGACCCCAAAACAGCTGATTATCGCATAGAGTTTTTTTCAGTGAAAAATTTAAATTTTTAAAAGTCGTTGAACAAACTTTCTTGCAAATTGCTTGTAGAATAAGCCCCTTTCGGGATGGAATACATATTATGAATCACCTTGTATACTAGCTCAAATGGGCAATCTATCAACAAACAAGCAATCTACCAAGAATTTACCTCTATGGCGTGGCGTGCGAGTGCCCGTCTGAGACGCAAGGGGTGCGAGTTCGATTCCCGCCGTGGGACAAATCTGCATGATCTGCCAATACTTGTTCCGGGTCGGGGTGTTGCGGTACCATGGTACTCGTAGTTTCGGATACCCACGGACACAGGGACACAGGGAATCCTAGTGTGGGGTCAGGACTATGTATGTAGCTGTTGGGTGTTATTTATTTATTTATATACTTTTATAACTTACAAACTTAACTTAACTTGCCGTGGTGGCCCCGGCTAAAGAATAGGCCCCTCCATATCTACCTATCCGCGGATGTCGTAAGAGGCGACTAAGGGAAAAAAGCTAGGGGATGGGCAGCAGCGTCCCTCATTTTAACAACGATAGCTCTTACTGCGCTCGCCAACCCGCATGCCCTGCGTGGTGAGTATGGGCAAATCCCCCCACATGATAGGAATTCGCTCTGTCTGTGGGGGAGGCCATGTTCAGCAGTGGACGTCGTACGGCTGAAACGATGATGATGATGATAACTTACAAAGAACGAAATTCAGACAAAGAAACTGTTGACTTTTGACTAAAAACCCTAGACGACCCAAGACTTCAAGCTAATTACGTTACTGATATAATTTTATATATCAAAGTACCTCGGCAACTATTATGACTGTAAAGTTTAATGTCCAAGGAATGCGCTTCTCACGTTCCGTTTCAGAAAGTTGCAAACTTGCGAGTTGCTGACCTTTTCAAAGATTTAAACCAAAACTCGTAATATTCATTTCCCCAACTTGATGCAGAGTTAGTCTTTTCAGAGATGTTCGCAATCTTAACTTATTATGTTCTCCTTGGAAATAGAAATATCTTAATTAGTAGCGGACTCCTACTACCATGTCTATATATTTTTTAAGGGATACGTACCTCATTTGGATACAACGGACAACATAGTGATCTTATAAGGATCACTTTGTTGTCCGTCTGTCTGTCAAGACCCTTGTTCTAGAAACGGCGAAAGATATCAACTGGAAATTGATACTCTCTCTCTATTAAGAGGAAAATTAAGTTTTCAGCTCAATGGATTAAAAAGAGATAGCAATTAATTTCAAATTTTTGTATGGAAAAGGGGAGGCCCTCTTGCCATCAATGAGTGGTGAAAATTGAATAGCTTGCCGGTTTTTGTGCCGGGCGCTTTGTGCGACACCATACAAAAACGGTAAGCGAAAAATTTTACCTCTTATTGTTTGTGAAAATTAAAATTTCTCCTCGAGTTTTAAAGCTCGGTTTAATCCAAGCACCCGCCCCGAGACCCCCAGGGAAAAGGTTAATCAGACTCCCTCTCGCTACTATTACTTCCTCCCCGGTTAACAAAAACTGTATCCCCAAGAACTTTACTAATGATTGTGACTGTGTGTATGGCTGCCTGTTTTTGGATGGCGTGAATGTTGATGTTTCAATCTAACTTATTCTGTGTAAGCTTTTAGCGATTATACCCGTGGCGCCGACTACAATAGGTATGACTTCAGTAGGTATTTTCCAAAGTCTGGTGATCTCTGTTTTAACGTTTAATAATATTAGTCTAGGTATACAAGGTGATTCATTATATTTATGCCATCCCGAAAGAGGCTTATTTATTTATTTATTTGTATAAATCACTCAGAAACTAACAGCCGAGGCCAAAACGTTTAAGAGCTAGTAGACATAAATTAATTACATAACATATCACATCACATACATACATATTTTAACATTTTACGAATTTTTATAATTATTCTACAACCAATTGGAAATTCGACATTGTTCATTGATAAAGCTCTATGCGAAAATCAGCTGCTTTTGAGTCAAATCAGATTAAATTCAATGAATCAGCTGTTTTAGGTAGCAATCTTGATTCCGAACTTCTTACGTTTAGTTATGAGTTCTAAAAAAAGATGATAAAAATACCAAAAAAAGATAAATTGTGAAATTTTAGGAATTTAAAAAACAATATTTTTTATTTCGCTAAAGCTCTTTCTTTATGTCGATAGAATAACCCCCTTTCGGGATGGTATACATATTATGAATCACCTTGTATAATACTAGTGTATATTGGCAGGTTGACGCGCTTGCCCTGATCAACTGCAGCTCCAACCAGGCCGGCTGGATCGAGTGGGCGTACCAGAAGATGAACACGCGCGCGCTCCGCACCCGCGGCATGACCCAGGCCGTGCTGGACTACCTGATGTGGCATCACTTCGGACGGGTGAGTCTAATAACTGCTATCGCATCCAATTTTCACTAAAAGCAGGATATTTACCAAGATTTGTGAGTTTATTTGTTCCCCGATATTTCGGTACAGTTTCGTGCGCCATGTTATCGTAACAACAAAAATAGAAGGTTTTCTGCTATCATACCTTCTATTTGTTGTTTATTTATGTGCGAATATTTTTGCCATGTATACCAAAATACTCTTATTTTACAATTTGATTCATAACATGTATACCATCCCGAAAAGGAGTTATTCTATCAACAAAAAGAAAGACTATTAGCGAAAATCATTATGTATTTTTCTTTTGTGCCCAAAATCTTTCTCAAATTACCAATTTTATCATCATCATCATAATCATCAGCCTGTAGAAGTCCACTGTTGGACATTGGCCTCCCCCAAAGAGTTCCATGACGAACGGTCTTGAGCCTTCTCCATCTGCCGCAACCTTCACAATGTCGTCGGTCCATCGGTCATTTTATCATCTTAATAACGAATTACTAAACGTATGAGGAGTTGAGAAACAAGATTTCTACCTCAATCAGCTGATTAATTGAGATTGAACTGATTTGATCCCAAAACAGCTAAAATTTGCTTAGAGTTTTTCAATGCTGCATACTATAGTATACATAGTAGGTAGTACATACTATACATTGTATCAGCTCGTTTCAAAATTTCGTTCTAATCCTACATATGCATTTTGCGATTGTATTTCAGCTTTTGTAAGCCTACAGCGAATTATTTCTCTATCTACTAATCTGTAATTAATATGAAAAAAAAAAATTGGTATTTCGAGAGTATATAATGTGATTCATGATTATGTACCTATGCTATCCCGAAAGAGGCTTATTCGATACCCAATTGGCAATAAATTTTGTTTTCCGATTTTAGATTTTTTTTTGTAATTTTTCATTGAATAAACTTTGTAAAAATCTGCTGTTTTGGGGTCCAATCAGTGCAAACTCGGTTCTTCAGCGGTTTTAGGTAGCAATCTTGATGTTGAAGACTTGTGCATTTTAATAAATAGAAAATGTTGATGTTTTCTTTCGCTAATGTTCTTTCTTTTTGTTAATAAACTAAACCTCTTTCGGGATGGTATACATGTTATGGAACACCTTATATTATTATGATAATATAAGGTATGCTTTTAGAAAAGAATATTCAAAATTCAACTAAAGATATTGCGCGCAATTCCTGCTCAAAAAGTATTAGGTACATTTAATCTGTTTATTTAATGTACATTTATGAATCCATATCGCGAAATCATTGAAACTGTTCCCGTTACCTACTAATAATCATATCTGGGGCTCAGAGATTACTTTATGCGTCTGCGAATGACCGAGCAACTTTACGACCTCATATAATACTAGTGGTTACCCGCGACTTCGTCCGCATTCATAATAATTTTCAGTATTATCCTTTCATAACACTGATTCTTTCATCGACGGTCATAAGCCCTTTTCAGACCAAGAAAGAATCAGTGACACGACAAGAAGAAGAAGTACTTTAACCCCTTTAAGGATGATTTTTCAAAAATGCTGAAACACGTATTTCTTTACTTTTTTTACGAATAGCCTAAATATAAATTTTAGATCCCTAACTTGAGGAATTATGGATTGCCCATACAAACTATCGACTCTTATTTCACACCCTTCAAGATTATTTATTGAGACAATGATAAGCTATTACAATCCGCTCAGCCGTTAAGCCGATAAGATAACAAACAAACTTACAAAAAAACACCAACAGTTACTTTCGCATATATAATATTAGTATGGAAGTATGGATTACAAAACGCACGAGAAGTTCGGCATCAAGATTGCCACCTAAAATAGCTGATTTTCAATGAAAAAAGTCGAAAATAATTGACTTTAGTATAAGTCCCTTTCGGGATAGCATACATGTTATGAATCACCTTGTATATAGATTCCTAAAGTTGCGCTAACGTTACTCAGAACGGATATTTTTACGACGTATTTCTGTTCCGAATATCTGAGTTATATGCACGCAGTAAAATATAAGCACACCCCGAGATGCCAAGCTACTATGCTCCTTAACAGATTACAATAAATGTCATTTTCTACAATACTTTACTATAAACATAAACTCTATTCTCTATACGATTTCATCTATACATAACTTGGCAACATCTTGAAATGAATTTGCCGGCTGTACGCAATGGTGATGTACAGGCTCCTCCGTGTCTACCTAACCGTGGATTTCTTAAGAGGCGACTAAGGGGAAAAAAGCTAGGGGATGGGCAGCAGCGTCCTCTATTTTAACAACGATAGCTCTAACTGCGCTCGCCAACCAGCATGCCCAGCCGTGTGTATGGGCAAGTTCCCCCCACATCGTAGGAAGTCGCTCTGGAAATCTGTGGGTAGGCCGTTGTTCAGCAGTGGACTATATAAACGATAAAACCGCATGGCCTGAAGTCGCTCTGCCCCTCGACAGCTAAAATGCCATTTTGCAGTGTCTTTACAGTTTTTGATTGCATCATATTTTAAGTATTATTTAATTTTATATAAGCCGTAGGTACATATTTCATCAAGTGTAGCGTGTGCTGCCCTTAGATCATTTGTTGAAGCTCACATTTGTCTTTTTTTCACATCTTTATAAGCTCTTATTTATTAGAGATTATAATTAGATTCTTTTTCTTTTGAGCCTCACCTAGTTCGATCGGCACCACACTGAAGCTGATATTCCATTTTTGAAAAAGGATCATCGAAAAAAATGTTAGCGCCAAGCCGTGTTTGTTGCCTGATTCTTCTAGGCTTGGTGGCGAGAAACAGGCATAGCTTCACCTAGTTTCTAAGACGTTTCAAAGTGATCCTAGTGATTTTATTGAAATAAACGCTTTTTGACTTTTACTTTGGACGTTGAATGGCTGAAATGATGGTGATTGTGAGACATTATTCACTGCAGTTCACTGAACGGCAAATTAATAAGCGCTTGTTGCGCTCTCGCGGACACCTCTGGCCCCATAGCTTGCCTGCGCGTCCTAAGCGCTCTTATTTAAAATTAGCTACCAACCGCGGTTTCGCTCGCGTAAAACCTACATAAAAAGTAGCCTATATAATAGGTAGAACTCTGTATATTCCAAATTTCTATGATTTCGTTTGAGCCGTTACGGCGATATTGTACAACAAACATCCAAATATTTAACATCCAAACATCCCCACAAACTTTCGCATTTATAATATTAGTAGGATAGGATAGTATGATTTATACATACATACATAAAATCACGCCTATTTTCCAGAGGGGTAGGCAGAGACCACGGCCTTCCACTTGCTACGATCCTGACATACCTCTTTCGCTTCATTCACTCTCATCACATTCGTCGGTTAAGGGTACTCTTGACCTGGCCTTTGTCCAAAACGTCACCGATTTGGTCGCTAAACGTACGCCTAGGTCTTCCTCTTCCAACGGTTTCATTCACACTCGCCTTATACACTTGTTTCGTCAATCTTCTTTCGTTCATCCTCTCTACATGACCAAACCATCTCAGCATACCTTTCTCAATCCTCATCACTACATCTTCTTTCACTCCACAACGTTCTCTTATCACACTGTTCCTCACTCTATCTTTCAAAGTTACTCCACACATACTTCGCAAAGCTCTCATTTCCACTGCATTTATCCTACTTTCATTCTTTTTCTGCCATACCCAACTTTCACTGCCAAACATTAGTGTCGGCACTAACACTCCTCCATGCACAGCCAGTCGTGCCTTTTTGGACACTACCTATTACCTACTACTATTATGATTTATATATACCTACATAAACAATTTTTAATGTACCTAATAGTAATATGAAGTATGGCTTTGATTAAAAGAGAGCGGTATGGGTTTTTCCATTGTACCGCTTAGGGTTGGTCTGTTCCACCCTAATTCACTGAACACAACCTTTGTATCGTGTAGGGGCTGGGGGTCGTTCGATGAAATTCGCTAAATGGATACTATTTTACGCCGCGACTCTTCTTTATTGTCTTACAAACTTGAACAACGGCTACCACCCCTTTGGGGGTTCGGGAGGTTCGGGAATTCATACTCGTCAAGTCGTGCTCAAACGGCATGCGATACGTCCTTGATATTTGATATAAAATGCGTTTCAAAAATATCCTTACCTGTACTGAACATTTGAGGGTGTGCGATATAGCTGAATGATATCGCAAGCTCCGTAAAAAAAAGGCAAAGTCATAATTAACTTTATTCTAAACTATCTTACGACCGCGGCGGTGGTACCTGGATAAAAAGTAGGCTATGCTATTCTAGGCAAATAAATAACTCTATCTATTCCAAGTTTTATAGAAAAGGGTGGAGCTGTTACGGCGTGATTGAACAACAAACATCCAAACATCCTCACTAACTTTCGCATTTACAATATTAGTAGTATGATTTATACACTGTCAGATGGAACTTTTTCTACTCAAATGACGCTGTATACAGGGACTGAAAGCGGTAGAGGTTATAGGTACTGGTACCGTTAAAACGTTTCGGTACCATTATGCTATACCGGTAGGGCATTACGGTACCGTTATTTCATACCGGTAGATTTCGGTACCGAAATTTTGAGCCGCGGCTAGTTCACTAGGACAGTCGCGCCGCGGTGGCGGCGTTTCATCAAAGAAAACCTTTAAAACCTTTATTTATTTCGGTTATAGGTACCGGTAGCGAAATAAACCGAAATGAACTGCGATGCCAGATTTTTCGGTACCGTTATATTTATCGGTAGAGAAATATTCGGGTAACCGGAATTTATCGGTATGGCGTCATATCGTTATTTAAAGGTACCTTTATATTCCGGTTATTCAGTCACTGGCTGTAAAGTGTCTTCCAAATTATTAAAATGGAGTGGGCTTGCCCAGCTCCTATACTATCCTCACATCCTAGTCAACCTTTTCCACAGGAAAGACATGGTCAATACGTGAATAGTTGACTAAACCGCGGGTTTCCACACGATGTTAATTATGCCTACTAGCTCTTAAACGTTATGGTCTCCGCTGTTAGTTTTTGAAGTGATTTATACAAATAAACAAATGTTATCCTTCACCGTTCTAAGCACGTGTGCGCACATAAATTTATCGATTACAAAAATCCATTGGTACACGACCGTGATTTGAACCTGCGACCTGTGGATTCAAAATCGAGGTACCTCTCTCTAGGCAAACAGTGTTACCGTAGGACCTGTTGGAATGGTCCAGTCTAGATCCATCAATAATGTATTGGGATACGTTGGGTTATGCATGGGGTCGTTTACAGGGTGGCACAGACAGACAGATAAATAGCAATTTGGTTTAGTACTTGCGCCACAGAATACTAGGTAGATAGGTACTTCTACTTCAGGGTTAGTGAGCAGAACACGAATGATTCACGATAGCATTACGCGTACGATACGTCCCGTGACTATAGGATAAAACTTAGCAAGTTCATCAATGTCATCATCATCATCAGCCTGATGAAGTCCACTGCTGAACATAGGCCTCCCCCAAAGAGTGCCATGACGAACGGTCTTGAGCCTTCTCCATCCACCGACTTCCCGGAACCTTCACAATGTCGTCCATCGGGTGGGGGCTCTTCCAACTGCGTAGTCCTGTTCGTGGTCGCCAATGTAAATTTAATTTAATCCTTTCACTACACTGATTCACCGAAAGTCGTAAGCCATTTTCAGGAGGTATGGTACCTCCACCTGGTTTCTGACCTAATAAAAAATGAAACAGTGACTCGACAAATAAGCAATGGAAAATTACCTACATAACAATTCAATTAGGGCCTTTGTTTGGCTCATTTGTGGTTGAAGTATAGATGTAATCTATTTTCAACGACAAAACTATAAACCTAGGTATGCTTGAATAACGATTCAGTTAGTATAGTTCCGGAGTAGAGGCCTTAGACGGTTTCTCAAGCTACCTGCCAATAGTCCTTTAGACACTTGGAATTGTAATGCCACCTATTAGGCCAGGTGCTGATTTGATTATCCTGACAAAGACTTTCCCAAGCAGCGGATCGTATAATTTTCTCCTCAGTGGCACTTGAATTATATTTGAAGTTTGAGTATTGGTTAAATGGAAACACTTGTAGGACTTGTTTGACGGGGACGCATCCCAATGGAATTATCTGCTCAATCCCTAAGTTCACTGTGCTGTCCATATATAAATTCAAAATGTTAGAATCTCATTTAAGTGTCATACTAATAATATCTCTGAGTGAATTGGCATGTTTTGAAACTCAAAATCTCACTTGCGCGAAAAGAAAAAACGCAATAAAAAATAATTCCCGTTTTACCATCGGCAAGTTGTTTTTAAAACTTTATTTACAAAAAGAAACTTAAAACTAATACAAGTTAATATTTACAAAATACACAAGAAACAGTTGAGCCATCTAAAGACCGTTACAAACGATCTATAGATCAGACCGAGATTCAGGCCTACTATCAGTCAGGAAACTCTACATCCTAAACGCCGTTTTGAAGTTACATAGATCTCTTGAGTATAACCCCAAAATATTAAAGAAGCGAAGATGGGATAGAGTAGCTATTAAAATTACTGCTCGGTCTCAGTTTGCATCCCGACAGTATGCCACGCAATCTACCTATCTCTACAACTCTATAAATAAAACATTGAATATATATCCTATGAATAATTATAAATGCAAAAAATCCCTTAATGAATGGCTATTGACACTAAGCTACGATGAAACTGAAAAACTCCTAGAAATTGTTTCATAACATACTGATACATCCACTCACAATTCATACACTCATCTACTCACACCTTGGGTGCTGCTGAAATACCCATGCTCTTAAGAGATCTGGTGATCAGAAGCACTCACACACATACATGAACACACACTTTGCACCTATGTACTCCCCAAATACCCATTCTCTTAGTAGACTAGTGATCAGGCGTGCTCACACACACAAACACACACACACACACACTACACACACACACTACACATACAAACTATGTAAACGTATTCCTAAATCCTAACTTTAACTTAACTTACTATAGACATAAATATCCCTTTTAATTTCTTTACTTACTTAATTCTAACAATTATGTACTACGGAAGAGCGAGACCCTCTAACACAGGTATATCTATACTTAAAAGAGGGTCCCAAACCCATGAAATGTAACCTAGATTAAGTTTACTGAAATAAAAATATTTGTATTGTATTGTATTGTATAGATAGCTCAACTGATCCAGATCACTACCAGTCGGAAGCGTCCCCATGACGCTAGCGGAATTGCCACGCTGGATGGCAATGCTAATTCGCTGGGCTAAATAAGAGCCAGCTCTCGGGTCACGCGTCGCTTCGATCAGACGTCCTGATATCTTTTTGAAAAATACATTCGGTCCTCAAAGTAGAAAAAAAGTAAGAAAAAACCTAAAATCGTGGATAAACTTTTGCCGGCGGTAAACCGAGCTTTTGACAGGGCTGAAGCCAGATGC
Organism: Anticlea derivata; assembly: GCA_947579855.1. Classification (NCBI taxonomy): domain Eukaryota; kingdom Metazoa; phylum Arthropoda; class Insecta; order Lepidoptera; family Geometridae; genus Anticlea; species Anticlea derivata. The sequence continues at coordinate 13,139,952 of OX388257.1, read as the reverse complement.
GAACAGAATCTAATCAGCCTTTGCATTAATCATTGCGTATACACGTTAGCGAGGTCATTATAGGAGCCTGAATATCCGAAACTGCCAATAAATCAGTGACATGTTTCATGTGCCCACTAAAGCGCACAGGCGTACGCGCTTCACTATCGCACAGTGCCCGGCCGCTGCACAGGACAAAAGGACCCTTTTGTGGGCCCCATGCCTCTCAGTTGTGTAAACGTTATGCTAGCTATTGAGATGAAAATTAAATTCCTTTGCCCACTACAACATATCATACCATACCGTCGGTGATATGAACGTATCAGGCACGTAACGGACACGGCCAGTCACTATTGTGCCCTGTAGAACGTATCATTATTGTTTTACTGTTCCAAAAAATACTTTTATAAAATTATATTCTCGTCGTGAATTCGCTGTCGGTCCGCTCATGGCACGCTACGGTGTTTGTCGGTGACGGAACGTTCTATTGGGCATTGTTTCATATTAATTTATACAAATAATATAGTTTTCCTTTAAATATCTAAAAATGTTACAAAACCGTTACAAACGATCTATAGATAGCACAATTGATCCAGAACACTACCAGTCGGAAGCGTCCCCAAGACGCTGGTGGAATTACCACGCTGGATGGCAACGCTAATTCGTTGGGCCAAATAGGAGCCAGCTCTCGGGTCACGCGTCGCTTCGATCAGATCGCCCTTTTTGAAAACCCGGAGCGCCCCGTTTCCCCACGGACCCAGGGTCTCACCCCGAAAGGCTCAAACATGTAATCCCTATCGAGACTAACATATTTGCGCCTTTCGAGATCCTCGGCTGAATCTGCCGCCGCACCCGCCCTAACTGATGTTCCGGGAAGATGTGAGCGCGCTAGTGTGTCAACACAAGTAGCGTCCCACACCATAGGCCTACCCTTCTCCCAAGGGTCCAAAGTCATAACGTCAGGCCGCTTACCATCATCACGTAGCAGACCATTCGGTTCGAGAATGGCTGGGACGTTGATGCTGGTAAGAGCCCGTCATTGTTTTGCATGTGCCGTATATGATCTACTGTAGTGGGATAAATCAGCCTGACGTCAGAATCAGACGACTGGTGGTTTTTAAAAAAGCATAATCTTTTCTCATCTAATAAAGATTAGTGTTACGGAATACATCACTAGGAAAGATTGGGCAATAAGCACAGAATACTCCGAATTTCTCCGATTTTTTTCCTTCAGTCGTTTCATAAATTATTATTTCCCACAGTTGTGTCACTCCAAATATCTGTCTGTCTGCATGCTCGCGTCAATATAGCAAACGGTGAACTTTGTACAAAAAGTGCATTCAAAATCGTGCCTTTCCGAATATCTGTCTGTCTGCATACTCGCGTATATAGCAAAAAGTGCATTCATCGACTGAATCCCCAGTGCCGCACCCCCGCGGGCTTACTGGCTTAACCGCTGACCAGTCAAATAGAAATTCATTTCGGATTAATGCATTCTAAAAGCGACCCATTCGCTATTCGGCGTTATTAAAAGGAAAAGTATTTTTATCTGTATGGTAAATTTTTTTTATCAATTACCGAATAAGATATTTTTTACAAAAACTAAAAACCGACTTCATATTCCTGAATATTTACAAGATTAATATCACCTCTTTTTTTTTGTTATCAACCTCTTTGCGTTTTGTTTACCTATTGAGGATGACACTGGCCACCTACACTTTCGAATCAAAAACAAAAGTAACTATGACATCCATTCATCATCAATTATAACTCTTACGGTACTGACTGACTGACTGACAATCAAACGTAGTGGTTTTATTCTATTTGAAAATCAACGCAGAGCCTACTAAGAGTATGAAATTTGCAGGGTAGCTTCCTGTTGTAAAGTATGGGTGCACAGAAAAAAATTTACGACACACAACCCCTTAGTTTAAAGTTTATGTAAAAATAGCAGTAACCGAACGAAGTCGCGGGTATAACCACACTATAACAAAGTCGACAAAAAAAAATTCGGCATGTGGTTATTTCAAGAGAAGATGACGTTTTTTTAAGTTTTACGGGACAAATTACAATCCCTCAGGAATTAAATTAAAATGTGACCACCCCAGGATCATACTCTATACACCAGCAAAAGAATCATCAAAATCGGGTTATTATTGGCGGAGATATCGAGTAACATACACACAAAAAAAATAAAAAAATAAAAAATACAGCCGACTTGAAAACCTCCTCCTTTTGGAAGTCGGTTAAAAAAGCGAAACAGAGCGACATAGTAAGTTGCATGAAAGATCCTGTCTGATTGACGAGTAATTTTAAATATTAAATAATCGATTTAAATATAGTTATTCAATAAAATAATAGGAATACCTATACAAATAGTTCCTAATAGTGTGAAGTGCCACGAATCTCGGATTATCGCTGTACAGACAAATTATTCGATTTAACCATCATCATCATCATCATCTCCCTGCCCTTATCCCACTTCATGTGGGGTCGGCACAACATGTTTTCCTCTTCCACTCCCCTCTATCAGCCGTCATATCAGTATTCACTCCTTTCTTACTCATGTCATCTTTCACACAGTCTATCCATCTTTTCTTTGGTCTACCTCTTCCCTTATATCCTTCCACATTCATATTTAACGCTCTTCTAGTCACATGACATTCTTCCCTCCGCATGACATGCCCATACCACGCTAACCTTTTGCTCTTCAACTTCTCAGTCACTGGCGCTACTTTCAAACTTCCTCTGATGTACTCATTCCGTATCTTGTCCATTCTAGTCACTCCACACATCCATCTCAACATTCTAATTTCCGCAGCATGCACTCTTCTTTCATCCGTCCCTTTGGTTGCCCAACACTCAGATCCATACAGTACGACAGGTCTTATGATAGTTTTGTAAATTTTCCCCTTAAGTTTAAGGGTTTATTCGATTTAACCATAATAATATATTCACATGACAATGTTGTATTTGCTTTACTCATAAGCGAAATTTATCAAACTGGTGACTTTTGCATGCTTTGCGACTATGCGTTCTGCGCTAACTTACCGAACTAACAGAAATTAACGCGACAGTTTTTTTTTTATACAAAATGGTCTGACGTTTGACCACTATCTCACCTGATGATAATTGGCGAGGGTAGAACCATACTGATCCAAGTGTCATTTTTTCAATAATGGAGATTTTTGCAGTATGGGCACGGATTTTTTAATTTTTTTCATGCCACACTGATCCAAGTTCAGAAAACATCATATTCTGTTAGGGAGCCTTAATTTCCCACTTTAGCATTAGTCTTACTTTAAAATATTTAACATGCCATACTAATCCAAGTGACAATCCGTACTTGGTACGGTTTTGTACGTACGCCTCAGGCATGGATGGATCTCGTGCGTTGTTGTCGAAAGCATAAGCCATTCATAGTTCGAGACATGGCTGACAAGTTTCTCGACTTTGAAACGCTAACAACTCAATATAAAGACTACCATACTGTTTTTGGAGAAGGTGCGAAGATATCACAAGTTTGTACCGCCGAATCATCATCCGTTCTACCTATCAATTCCGCATATACCTAGAAGAGGGAGGGGCGAGGAGTCTCAGGACGATGAAAACACACTACCTTCCATGTTTGGGGATGATTAAGCTTCATTTACTTCTTTAAGTTCTATTTCTCATAAGGTTTTCTATGTTAGTCAACTTGAATTTGATTAAATATTTTGTGCCAAAGTGATCCAAGTGTTTTTTTTTTGCATAAACTACTATTTTGCTTCTCAAAATGAAAAATATTGTCATGAACATTTTTTTTTATCATCTTGAACATTTTAGCCATCATTTTATTGAAGAATAAACCAAAACAGATCACCTGTATTTTTAAAATAAGATCAGACGCGTTTCTTTCATTTTCTCAAAAGGATGAAAACGATACATGGATCAGTATGGTTCTACCCTCGCCAATTAATGATGTGGTCTACGGTGTAGCATGTTTGCCTAGAAGAAACCTATTCACTCTTAAATTATTCTATTATTATTATATTCTATTTCCTATTCATTTTTAAATTGTTATTCGTCACCCTGGCTCTCGAATATCTTATGAAGACATATAACTAAAGCGAATTTGTTTGGGGTACGACCTATCTGATTATACTTATAACGACACCCTTATCAAGAAATCTTAGTGAACTTAGATTTCTGATACTAGGACTCTGAATAGTCCGCCTGGGAAGTTGCAACATTGCCTATACATTCTGCCGCCAAGCCAAGCGAAATAACAGGCACATGAGACTTACCAACGCTACGCCTCAGGAGTCGGTAACGCTTTGTATCTTCAGCGTACTACGGTAACCACTTATCAACAGGTTGGCCGTTGTAAACCATCTGAGTTTTTAAGGTGGCAAAAAGCTTACGGCCCACCAGTTGGTAAGTAGTTACCTTAGCCTATGACTGCTTACAATACCAGAGGCATCACGCACGCGTTTCCGACCTCGAACCCCCCGCGACTTAAAGAGCTCTGGCAACCTCACTCACCGCAGGAACACAACACTATTTGAAACAAATAATGTTAACTGGCTGCTTATAATGACTTTACCTTGCCAGTATGAGAAAATTTGATGTATGTTCGAAAAAATATTATTTTTTTCAAAAAAATATAGTGATAATCATGGTGTAAATACTAGAAACAAAGATAAACTCGCTGTTGCCACAATTAGGCTCGCTAGGGTTAGTAAATCCTTTAAAGGGCAATGAGTACGCTTCTATATCAAGGTCCCAAGCGAATTGCTAAAGCTATCAATAAGCAAATTTAAAAACTTAATTAAACGAAAACTTTGTAATAAATCTTATTACAAAATATCCGACTATTTAGATGACAAAAAAGCTTGGGATTGAAAAAAAAAAGATGTAAAGTTTAATTAAAATAAACTAACGTGAATTCAAAATAATTCGTGAGATTTCAATGATTAAATGAAATGAATACTGAATCTTCTGCTCGAATTTAGCTCCAATTTAGAGCGCGCGTGTGTGTGTGTAAAAAAAACCAGAAGAGTGATAATACGTATCTCCCATAGGCGGCAGAAGAGCGCAACCACGATCTAGCGGCGCTGTACCGGGCTCACTTCGCGCGCAACGTGAATCCGTCCAACCTCGCGCACTTCATGGAGGCGTACGTGCGCCGCGCCGACCTCGGCATCTGCCGCGACGCCGCCACTCTGCGAGTCCCGGTGCTGAACGTGACCGGCGCCATGTCTCCGCACGTGGAGGACACTGTCAGATTCAACGGGCGCCTCAACCCCAACAACTCTACTTGGATGAAGGTAATTCTCTCGAACAGGACTGCGGAAGCACTCTCTTCAAGAAGATCTCTCCTCTGGCCTGTCTCAGTTCATTCATTCATTCATTTTCATTTTCAATTATTTCAGACCATGTCCATATTAAAGTTACAAATAATAATTACTTAATTAATTACATAAAATCACACATTACACAAAATTAAAATAAAATCAAATAAAAACACATCAAATAAAAATAACACAATAAAATAAAAATAAAATAAATGCTTAAAACCTACTTGACGAAGATATTGCGATACTGCTCCGACCCCAGCATTACCTGCATCCACTTCGCCTGGATCGGACAGTCCGGTCGCAAAACAATAATCTGCAGGATGCCGTTGCTGCTGACTCGCGTACGCTGGAAAAGGGAAGCGACTTTCTTGCGCATAACCGCATGAAAGCCGTCCGTGCGCGCCTCCGCAAACATCCCAGATGCGCTGCAAAAGCGAGGCAGCCGCATCAGCATCCTGAAGATATTGTTGTACTGGACACGCAAAGAATCGGCAGCACGGCGAGTGTGGTTAAGCCAAAGGCTGCTCGAGTAAAATGACTGGCAGAAAGCCTTAAAAAGAGTCACTGAGCAGCTTATTGAATTAATGTAAGGTTCCTATCTGATACAGGGAACGCCTTCCGATCCACAGGTCGTCGTTTCGAACCCCAGTCGTGCACCAATAGATTTTCCGTTCTTAAAATGTATAAGAACTATACTAGTGGTCTAGTCGAAGGAAAAAATTTTGAAGAAACCGTCGTGTCCTAGAACCTAAAAATTGGAAGACATGTGACATGCACGGGAGGAGCCTCTAAGAGGCGCACTTTAATCCTTTCACTACATCGATTCTTTCACGGACGGACGGTCATAGAATCTTTTCAGGGCTATTTCAAGGTTCTAAGGTTACTGTTCTTTGAATTTTTTGATGATATCCTTCAGAGTTCAATCATATCCACACTAAACCTGCCTAACTTCGCAGGCCTCATAGCTCAGTTGATAGTAACTCTGCCTTCTACGCTAGAGGTCGCGGGTTCGATTCCCGCACTGGACAAACATTTGTGTGATGAACACAGATGTTTGTTCTGTGTCTGGGTGTTAATCTATTATGTTTATCAGTCTCTGGTTCCCATAGTACAGGCTATGCCTAGTTTGGGATCAGCTGAGCGTGTGTGATATGTCCGGAATATTTATTTTATTTAGTTAACTTCTATTGAGTTGGTAATTTAATATTATACATGGAGACACCGCCGCGGTGGCCCCGGCTGAAGAATAGGCCCCTCCATTTCTACCCGTGGATGTCGTAAGAGGAAACAAAGCTAGGGAATGGGAAGCAGCGCAAGAGCTATATCTGCGCTCGTCAACCCCCATGCCCAGCGTGGTGCGTATGGGCAAATCCCCCCAAATGATTGTTTCTGGTAATCAATCAGGGAGGCTTGTGTTCTGCAGTGGACGTCCTACAGCTGAAATGATGATGACATGGAGACAATAAGAACTTTTTTATAATGGAAAAGAAGCAAGCATTTCCCAAAAGATTTTAGTTCTAGGCTCGCTTCAATAAAAAATAAATTCAAAAAATTGTTTATTTCATGTTTTAAAAACACATAGGTACTAAATTTAAGTGGGACAAAAATATTCACAATATAAAATATATATATCAGTCATTGATCTCATCGACACCCGCAGCGCGAGTTTTCATGTAGTGCCGTGGTAACGAACTCTTGGGAAGGTTCCTTATATCCCCAAAACGTTCGATAATATGGCATACTGCCAGAATAAAAACAAGGACGTTGAACCCTGGCCTAGTTACACACTAAATGATACAGGCTAAATGAGTCATGGAAAATGATCTTTTCGATATGCTTGTAAATTGAAGTGGCAGTGGGCATGCCATATAGCTCGCAGAATCGACAAACTTTGGGAGAAAGGGTTCATGATACAGGCGACGCAGCGTTGGAAGGCCCCGCTCCCGATGGACCGACTACATTGTGAAGGTTGCGGGAAGTCGGTGGATGGAAAAGGCTCAAGACTGGCACTGATTGGGTGAGGCCTATGTCCAGCGGTGGACTTCATCAGGCTGATGATGATGATGAAAAGTATGTCCGCCTCTTTCTTGTGTTTACTGTTAGAAAAGGACAAGGCGATAGGGGGCTATCTGACAGCACCAACGTAGTAAAATAATTGCTGCACGACCGGGTTCGAACCTACGACCGTCGGGGTACCTCTGTCTGTACCTCTGTCTGCTTCGATAACATGTACGCTTGTCCAGATCCAAGACTGCGGATTGGTGCTGGACGAACAGCCGAGCAAGATCTCTGAGGCATTCCGCCTCTTCCTGCAGGGTGAAGGCTACGGTAAGTAACCCCACCCCTTACATCCCTAACTACCTACCTAACTACCCCCATTGATACTACAATGTTGCAAGTTTGCATACCAAAACGCCGGCCCCTACTCCCGACTGAGATTTTTTACAGATGTTTAACCAATAATTTAATCAATATATTTCATCTGCCCAAGATTTTCAGCGCCAGCGTCATTCTTTCCGTGGCGTAGTTGGTATTACCGATTCTAGGCGAAGATGCTGGTTCGAAAATTTTGGGTATATACATGTTCACAACTTTTGTTGTCATCCCATATAGAACTTTTATTTAGAGAGCACAGTCGCCTGACACATGAGTGTAATCTCAAAATAAAATACAGACGATGTTTAGGGGCCGTGGTACAAATCTGCAATCTATCTACAAGTTACCTAACAATTACTAAATTCAACTGCCATCAATGTGTTGTCTACCCAACGTAATTATCTGTGCATGTGTCAGTACAAGGTGATTCATAATATGTTTACTTTCCCAAAAGAGCTTAGGCTTCTAGATCCAATTGGCAATAACTTTAGTTCTACTGGAAATTCGTTAGGGTACCTACTTTAATCAGTGGTTTTGGGTTCGAACTCAGTTATTCAGATGTTTTACGTAGAAATATTTATGTCGAACTTCTCGGACGTTTATTTTCAATTAAATAGATTTGAAAAATACCTAAAACAGCAGATTTGAAAAAGTACATTTGAAAATCAGAAAATAAATGGACTGTTTTCGTTTGTTTTTGCTCATTTTTTCTGATATAATAAGCCCCTTTCGGGACAATATACTTGTTACGAAATAGGTTGTGTATCAATTATTGAAATAATCAACGATTTTATTGCCCTTGCTGATTAAAGTGGTAACCCGAGCAAAATTTGGCACTTCAACGCCCACTAGGCCAACATGGCCAACATTACTACGGAATAAAACCATTCGGATATGCTATTGCGTAAACGTAATGAGAATGAAGTTCGCAACTTTGAGAAGTCATGAACACGGAAAAGTTAAGTTAGTCAAGTTGACCCTTGTCAAGTTTGAAACGTTTTGGACATCGCATACATTGTTAAAATAATCCACAAAGCTACGAACCTCATTGCCATTTTTCTTATACAATAGCACCCCGGGTACGCGAAAGCTAACGTCATTCACGATGACCTTGAAAAATTTACAAACTTCTGCAAACTTTATTCGGATGCACCACTAGTACTATCTCGCGCGGGGCGACAGAACTAATGATTTATTCAAAACTGCATCCAGATGGCGCTGTTGCATATTTGCAGTAATCCGAACTTCGTGCGGTTTTCATGAACAAAATTTATTGAAGTCAAAGTACAATTTATTGCTAGAAATACAAGTCATAAAGATATTAATTTCTATACTATTGAAACAATGTATTCTACCTATATCTAGGCATGCAATAATATTTTATTACTTTATGCATTGCCCATTATAATTACCAATACAAATATGTACAAATCAATGCAAATTCTCAGTTTCTGATCTACTTTCAAGGAATTATTAACTTGGCAACCCTAGCCAGAATCTACAATCGTTAGAAATTTTCGTGTTTTACTACTAAACGATAACGCGCTGTAAAAAAAGGTAAAAAATGGTGGACAAAGTGATGTGCCTTACCATATTCAGCATCGCAGTCATGATGCTGTTCATCTTTTACTGCTGGATGGTGAGCCGGCACCGCGCCATGGCGCTGAACGGTCCGAAGTATCATCACCGTCATTAGAACAATAGTAAGATTTAGCCCTTCCACATACACAGATAGTTTCGTCCCAACTATGACTAACTGTATACTCATTTAGATATACAATATTTTTTCGTAAATGTATGTTATCCCGCAAGCCGCTTGTACAACATCCAATTAGCAATGTAGTTTGTTTTACGACTTTTGGAAAATTCGTCATTTTTCATTGAAAAATCTCAATGAGAAAATCCGCTGTTTTGGCGTCAAATTAGTTCAAACTCAATGAATCAGCTGCTTAAGATAGCAGTCTTATGCCGATTAGTTATAAAGTTGATCAAAATAGCTAATTTGAGAAAGTATGGGAAAAAAATGAAAACAGAAATGTTTTTTTTTCCGTTAATGTTTTTTTTTTCTTTTTGTAGATAGAATAACCCCCTTTCGGGATGGTAAATATGTTATGAATCACTGTTAAAAATTTACCGTAAATTCTGCGCAACAGTTTTTATTTTAGGCATATTTTATTTTATTGATTCAGGCGTGACTTTGCGGATGTAAATTCTAAGATATTACCTAAATAGACAAACAAATATTTACTACTATTCCGCTAATCTATTCCACATAAGCTCAACAAATAAAGAATTTGACAAGTGTTTCGACTATCTACGAGGCATCATCAGGAAGAATTGACTTGCTACAGTCTTTCTGTTCAGTGCTCGGCGAGGCAACACGTCTCGGAGTTTCCAGTGCACAACGAGCTTATGAGGAATAAATTAGCGGAACAGTAGATACTATATATAAATATTATATTTTTTAATATGAAAATAACATTGATTTAATCAGAAACAGAGAACGAAAAATGTAGGGAAACGATAACAACCGCAAAGGTTATAAAACTGTGTCGCTGTGTAATTATTTGTTTGTCTATTTAATATCTCAGGCATATTTTACTCAATCATTTAGGTAATGTTCTCCAATGTTGGCGATGCTTGCAATGCTTACGGACCTTACGGTCCTTGATTCAAATAAGACGCATTGTAACAAGAACTTTGTACAACGTTTGCCCCGAGGACGAATAATGCACGATAGCGTTACGCTTACGATACCATAGCAAATGTCAAATTAAACGAAACGTTGAAATTTCATCGCTGAGCTTATGATATTGGCTAAGTTAAATGGCTTTTATTATCGTATCGTAACGCTGTAGTCAATTCATGCTTGGAGCATAATATTTTATCAAAATTGCAAATTACGTTTACGCTTTGCATAAGCACTGATTTCTTCCTTGACCTGTAAATATTATGATTTTGCATTTGCAACAGTTAAAGCTCTGAGTAATGTAATGCAAGCTATTAGAGCACCATTCCTGGTGACTGACCTGACAGGCTGACCAAGAAATAATAAGTGACACGGCAAGTAAGCAATTCAAAGGATCATCTTTTGTTCGCTGAAACGGTTTTACATAGTGGCAGATTTTTAGCTCACACGGACTTTCATGCATCTAAGAGCGTTCAGCGGTCATATACGTGTTCTACAGCTTGCTCGCCATTACCTCAGTTAAATTCTTTTATAAACAGTGTTCAGTATATACCCCTATTATTTTTCCTGATTATGTTTGAGCCTGGAATGAATTTTGCTGCCACATAATATGGTATGTATTGGCCGTTCGCTTTACGTGTGCGTGTCCAGTCTTGTGAAGTGTTGTGGCTAATGGTAATATTTTTTGTATGTTGTGATGTGTCGAGGCTCGAATATTTTAATTAGCTTGTGTTCGCCATGTATTTTTGCGTTTGTGGAACATTGTAAGCTCATAGATTCGTATCCGTAAAGATATTTGGCTTGTACAGTAAATGCATCTTAAACGGTTACTAAAAGTCTGGAACTCGTGTCGCCGATGATATGAGAAAATAGATTTAATGGATGGATTTTAGAGTGGTGTTGTATTTTGCATAGTGCAGTCTTCTAGTAATCGTGTTATATAACATTGTGACTTGATTTTATGTTATAAATTTTGGCTCGAACTAACTTATAACCGGATAAATGTTTACAGTCAGATTAAATTATTCGTGTGCTGGTGCCGGTTCTATATTTATGATACATCTAAATAAAACAAGTCACGATGTTGCTTTATCAAATCACAAACATGCTGTAGTTTATTTTGGTTTTTAATTTTTATTTTATGTTTTTTTTTTCACTGTAGCCGTGTTAAAACTGCAAAAGATTAGCAACAGTACACGTGGTTCCAGCGATGTGTCTCGTAGTAGCTCGCTGACCTCCACCCCCACCATTTAGACGCAGCTTGCTTGTAAGTAGAGTTTGACCCGATGATTTTTGCACCACCCCTAACCGCGTCAACCCTTTGGGCTTCTTTAAATATTTTATTCTTCCGATTTGAAGACGCCTTTACTCCTTTCTTCCCCATAGATCTCCCGGTATAAGTACAAGAAATCAAAACATCGCTGATGTTTATTCCGAAAAGTTGTTGATGTTTTTAGAGCTGGATTGAGAAAAGCTGACGCTTCTGATGGGAAATCTTTGCGATGTTTAAAAATAGCCCTGCAGGTACCGGCTTTCTACGCGAATACTTAATAATATTTACTCTTTTAATATTTTTGGCGGAGGTAGGGCACAGCGAGACTTTCTCGCTCTAAATTGGAGCAGCCCGCTTGGGCAGGAGGTACCTCCGCCTTACAGAAGATCGCAGGCAAATAACGTTATTTGTTTCAAATAGTGTGGTGCTCCTGCGGTGCGTAAGGTTGCCAGAGCTCTTTAACCCGGGGAGGGGTTCGGCAGGCAGCGCATTAGCAATGCTCCAGGTGTTGCTGATGACAATAGGCGACGGTAACCACTTACCATCAGGAGGGCCGTAGCCTGTTTGCCTCGGTATAACATAAAAATACAGTCCTTGGCATAATCCAGGTGAGCGAGCTATCAAGCGAGACAAAAGATCAAAACTAGGGATCTGAAGTGAACTAAAACTTAATAGTTCTTAAATTTATGTCTTTTGTGTAACAGTATTTTTATAAACTGACGTAGTATTTAATTGCTATGTTCATGAAAGCCTTTGTGAGGCGCATTGAATCATTTCTCCACCACCAAACAGCATGCGATATGTCCTAGATATGTTATATAAAATTCGTATCAAAATGATCCTTACCTTTTTTTTTAATGTTATACGGAGGCAAACAGTCTTACGACTCTCATAAGTGGTTACCGTCGCCTCACCAACCAACACCTGGAGCATTGCTAATGCGTTGCCTGCCGAACCCCTCCCCCCCTAAAGAGCTCTGGCAACCTTACTCACCGCAGGAACAATTAACAAAGTCTATTTTGAGTTTGACTTGAGTTAGACATTTGGGAGTGTGCTATAAAGATCAAGGATATCGCAAGCTTTTAAAAGTCACCAGGAATATGGTGATATCGCAAGCCTTTTGAACACGGCTTAGCTGTTGGAAATAATGGTGACCATAATTTGTGAGTTTTCCAATATTTCGGCACAGTTGCATGCGCCATTTTTGTATCAGTTATAATTGCAAAACGAAATCCTTGTTTGAAACTTAGTAATAAAAGTATTTTTATTATCCATTGCTGCAACTTTTGGTCTGAATATAAGCTTGGCCAAGCATCCTACAATCTTAGGATTTATTAAGACAGACAGGAAAATCAACAAAACATAGCTAGAATCATAAAATCCCTTGATAGAGTTCTGACTCGCACCACTAGACGTTTAACAAATTGGATCACCCCTTTTCACGTTTTTCATATGCTTTTTGCTGTAGTTAGGGCCTTTTAAGTAAGCGCTCTTAGCTTTATATGTTTTAATATACTTACTTATAGAACCATTGAAGGCTATAAGAGGAATGAGTTAACCATGTTCGATTCATGGGCTGTTCTAAAAATGTCTGTATGAATCTAATGTATTTTAGTGGTTTTTGTAACGGGATGATGTATGTAGTTCGTCGGTGTATGGTCTTTTTATAGAACTTATAATCATAATCATAATGGAATTGCCAGTCAGTGAGCTAGTAACGTAAGAGTTATATATAGGTATATACCTACTAACCCCAGCTTTGCTACTTTTGTTTCGCGTAAAGTTTTTCTCACAAAATTCAAACCCGCTGCACCCGCTTAGGGCTTGAATTTGAGAATTATTTTTTTCTTACCCCCCTACACACTAAAAGGGACTCTAAATTTCAACAGTTACAGTTCAGTTCAGTTTTCAGGCTCTGTGTTGACTGTCAGTCAGTTACTGTTTTATATCCTAAAGATTGATGAATGTTGTCTAATATGAGTATTGTTGTGTTCCAGTGGCTCCGCTCTCCCCTACTAAGATCACGGAGTACCGCCGACTGTCCGACGCAGGGGAGCGGCGCCGCGCCTGCCGCCTCTCCCCCGTCATCCACATCACCGAAAACCCCATCTCCGAAGCCGTGGCCTGCTAAACACCCCCGCACCCCACGTAGTCACCCCGCGATTCCGACCACTTTTAACCCCCTTACTTTTTTACGTTCATTTGAATGGCGTGATCCGTATTCGGAGGGAATGCTTGGAGCTTGACGTAGGTGTACATATCGTAGGGCCGGCGAATCTAAGCGGGCAGTGTGAGCATGGATTGTGTATATGTGACCGCGGCGAGGCGCGGCTGCGGCGTCGTAAGTGGCCACTTCCTATCATCGATAAGTTTTAAGAATTGAATTAAAACCACTGAAATTATACATCAATGACACAATCGTGCGTTTAATATCATTGAGGCTAACGTTACACTTTATATGTATTTTATGCGACTGTGGAATGGAGTTAGCCTGATGTAATTTAGTATAGAATGTAAATTGAGGGGCAGGCGCGCGCCCGACCGCTGCCTGGTCCGGTTGAACTAAGATCCGTTGGCAACGTGATCTAGTGGAGATGAGATCCTTGGCACCGTGAGCTGGTGAAACTGAGATGCTTGGCACCGTGATGTGGTGAAGCTGAGATCCGTTGGCACCGTGATCTGGTGAAGCTGAGATGCGTCAGCACCGTGATCTGGTGTATCCATTACTAGTCACCAGCGGACGGCCGCGCGTTTAGAATACGCTGGGTGCTATGCAAAGACCAACATAGATTTTGAAAATGAGTTAAAAATATTGCTTAGTTTTAAATATCCTACTATTAATCTTTAATTTTTGAGCAAAATTATTAATAATTTTAAAATCATGGCCTATTATTTAATAAGCGTTGTGATCTATTTTGTTAAGTTTAAGTATTTTAGTTGTTATCTTTGGTTAGAATTATGTTGATTGTCAGTATTATACTTTATTGTGTATGTTTAGTATAAGTTTGTTAATTATCTATTATCTGTCACTGCTTACAGTAGTTACCTTAAATCAAGTTAATAAGTGTATTCGTGCAATCGACGTATATCATTGTAGTTAAATCGTGCTTTCATGTAAAAGGTACGTTCCGTTATAAAATTAGTGTTTGATCCGTAGCGGCCCGCAATAGGTTGTATTCATCAGATACATCTCTCACTTTTATCTAGGTAACTACAACATTGATAATATCCCAAAAAAAACTACTCGAACCTGCGACCTTTTAGATAGCTGTCTGCGCTCCGAGCCGCGAAACACGCCGTAGAATTTCGGCCAGATGCAGCTCGGTACTGCAGCGGTCAGTGCATCCGGTATCTAGGAGGTCGTAGGCTCGATTCCTGCCTGAGTTGAAAAATATCTGTATTTATGGTTTTATTTTTTATGACGTTTGGGTAAACGCTTTAAAGACAATTATCTTATATTCAACAAGTTATCCGCAGTAGTATGATCATTGCGGGCCCGCAATTAACTTTTTTTACAAATATATAACCAAGTTGATGGAAATTTATGTCATAGATGATATAGTGTTGAACCGTAGGCATCGGTCTGATATAGTGAATCTCTGCATTAAACTGCTTTGTAGAAATAAATGTTCAGTGAAATGATTGGTATTATGTTTGTATGAAAATATGTTTGAGATTGTAGCAGTTTCAATTTTAGAGGGTTATGTTTGGTTCTAAACATTTGTGTGAATTATTTACGAAAATAAAAAGTGAATTTATAATAGATTGGTGTTTTATTTCTAGTTTATAGATCATCTAACCAGCATTTTAGATTAGAGTCAGGATCCTTGGAAAATAGACAAAATCTGAACATAAGACATTACATCCTCGGAATATGCTCGTATTGAACCACAAAATTAGTGGCGAATTTGTGCTTGTTGGAAATGCTATTCTTTCAATTTGTACTTTCATAGTTTCAGAGTTATAGGCATTTTTAGGCAAGTGGATGACAAGGGCCGAACACCGGGCTCAGTGGCGTGTATTGGGAGAGGCCTATGTCCAGCAGTGGACTATTGTGGGCTGATGATGATGATGATGAGGCTTTTTTATAAGACATCACAACCAGCCAGGCTATTGTGTAAATAAAATGGTAATGAAGATCGCAATTTTAAGGATGATTTTATCAATTTTAGCGACATCTGAAGTTTGTCAAACATGAAAAGGAAGAAGCTAAGGTCTTGAAGTTTTCCCATGTCAAGTTTGGAACGTTTTGAATATTGCTAAGATTGTTAAAATTACCCTCATAGTTACGATCTTCATTGCCATTAAGCTTAGGCAATTGCACCACAGAATCCATATCGCCATAACTAAGGACTCTAGAGAATCCGCAAAAGGCTAATGATTTTGTACTAGTTTTGATATGAATTTGTACAGCTTTGCTTTTTTTTGTAACTACACTAATTAGGAGAAAATTAAATTTTAAAAAAAGAAGTGAGGTTATGTGATGATTTTAAGGTTAGATTACGTCTATTGCCTTGAATTGAGATAGGCACGTTATATAGTCTATGACAATATAAATTCTACTTTAATATCTTTGCTATGACGAATTAGAAGAGATTTTCACAGCGGCTGGTTAATCTATGAATTTTCAACATAAATCTTGGTGAGAGATGTGACAGACAAAAGCTGCACGCCTACAGCGAATTGACACGCATTAAGTAATTTTGTATACCTATACGAGAGAGTATATGAGATAATATAATGTTGTACGCACAAGCAACGACTAACGAATTTATCTAAATTCAGCCGCTACGGTGTGATTGAACCACAAAAATCAACACCAATTTTCATCGAATTCGGTTAAGCCGTTCCGGCGTGATTGAATAACAAACATCCTCACAAACTTTCGCATTTATTATATTACCTAGTAGGATAGGTGTAGATGGGTTACGTCGGGTTTGAACAACAAACATCCTAACATCCTCACAAACTTTCGCATTTACTATAATAATATATTATATTGTAGGATATCTTCGGGATCTTTCCCTACAAAATAAAGAAAAATAACATTGAAATTATAGATATATACGAAAGTATCTACATGGGTAGATTCGGATGATGAGAAATCGGATAGGTGTTAATAATAAAAATGATATTTTTTATTAATTATTTATTCAAAAAACATGTGATATCAACATCTAGAAATTGTAGTTGCAAATATAAAGTTCTTAAATTATTATGATTTCAATACGTCTACATAACAATCAGTAATAAGACAAGTAGTTTAAGTAGGTAGGTACCTATATCTAAACCAAAAGCCAGTCTATATAAATTACAATTATCGAAAAAAAAAACATTTTTAAATACAGGTTGAAAATTGCACTTTTCGTCTCAGCACCCAAGCAATGCAGATTTATATAATACATAAAATATATTTTTCTTATAATATTATAAAAAAATTACCTACAATGTGTTCCGTAAACAATAGTGATTAAAAAATATGCTGTTTGGATCTTTCTATCATTTTTATGGCATATTTATTTGTCATACAATGTGTGCTAAATAATAAGCTGTTTGGATCTTTCTATCATTTTTATGGCATATTTATTTGTCATACAATGTGTGCTAAATAATAAGCCAATGTCATTGTGATGCCCACTCGCCGCAGATTGCGCGATGAACGTAGCGCGATTGCGTATACCGTAGACAGACTACACTCGTGACTCGCCACGATTAGTGAACCAATGATCTGGCTCAATGATTTGATTCATCATTCAGTTGTTTTTAATACCTACTTCTACTAAATTTTCGTCAAAAAGTAGCACGTTTTGACAGTTAGTGTAGGCAGCACACTAACTGTCAAAACTTGAATATGATTGTTTGTTAGACTATTAGGTATAAAGTCAGTACTGTACCCAGTCTTATTTTTCATAAACCAAATCATGGCGGAAGTATTTCTATAACATTATATCTTTCATCACACTTGCTCATAAAGTGGCTCTAATTTCACCGCAATTAGGCACTTATTGATACCTGTAATCAAACTGTGACTTTTTCATTGCTATTATTCACTAGTGAGTTATAGAGTTGAGTTGCTTTGTTCTTAAAAAAGTTACGATACAAAAAGATCGTACAAAAAAAGAAACCTCATTTTTTTAAGCCGATCGCCATTGTTAGCATTATTTAGCTGATACATTCTCACCGCCGGCGCCGCCGTTGCGAAAAAAAATTATCAACTCGTTTTCACTGTTGAAATTACAGTTATTTTTATTATTATTTCTTTTAGAGCCCTATTCATAATAACTGTATGTTTGTCTTCTGTCTCTGTCACTTTCATATCAATGAAAAGAGATAGCAATCGATTTTGCGGTCATTTTAGCTAGGTATCGATTTAGAAGACTTATGAATAAGGCGGTTAATCTTTAGAAAATTGTAAAGATGATTTAACCATTATATCAATGAATAGGCACTTCATTCATAAATTGTAAGCTCTTCCAAAAAATGCTACCAAAGGGCACCCATAAGTTTAAAAAAATTATCAGTTAGACACACAATCCCATAGAATGGCAAATGTTTTGAACTAATTTATGGGATAGTTCATATAATGTACCTTTTATGCTAAAAATTACGACTATGTAATCGGCTAATACAGTCCAAAATACTACGAAATAATTAATCTAGTCTGAAAAATTGTTAATACATAATATAGTAGGTACCTATATCAAAAGGATAAAATACAAGGCGTAGAGATAAGTTTGAAGGCATGTTCAAACGATGTGCGGTGTGTCATTTGAAAATGATACTTACGTTTGCATAAGTCAATTTTGAGTTTGACATTTGAAGACGTGCGATAGATATCGCAAGCCCCTAAAAGTCAAACTCAAATTGACTTTATCCAGTGGTAAACATTTATTCACCTATCGCACGCCACCGATTGATCGCAGCTTTACACACTAATTGCGAAATGACAAATACTAAAACAGTGTTTTGCAATATAAATATAATATAGTTCAACTTGAGTTTATGTACCTACATGTTACTTATGAGTGGTTATATTACTTATTATAATAATATAATTATTCCATTGGTACAATAACTCTATTGTTTATTTTGTAAATATTATCATAATAATACAAGGTGATTCATAACATGTATTTCATACCGAAAGGGGGTTATTCTATCAACAAAAGGAATAATATTAGCGAAAAATAAGATTTTAATTTTTTTCATCTTATTTTCACAATCTTTCTCAAATTAGTGGTTTTTAGTAATTTAATAAATTTTATAACTAATTACTAACGAGAAGTGAAGTACGAGAAGTTCGGAATTAAGTTTGCTACCTAAAACAGCTGAATCATTGAGTTTGACCTGATTTGACTACAAAACAGCAAACAAAAAATAAAAAATTCCGAATATTTAAAAGTCCTAGAATTAACTTTATTACCAATTGGGTGTAGAATAAGCCCCTTTCGGGATAGCATACGTATAATGAATCACCTTGTATAAGATTATAAAGTATAGTAAAGTTTAATATGAATTTTTGAATAATTATAAAATATTGAGTTCTTATCCTACTAATATTATGAAAGAAAGTGTTTCCTCGATACAAACAATGATTCATATAAAGATCTTTAAGAGATTGAATCGTTCATTAGTTTGTTTTAACTAGATACATTTAGGTTTTTTAAACTCTAGCACAGTCAATTTTGTCAATCTTCAATGAAAAACTTAAATTTCATTTTGGAATGCGGTAAACTAAAACTAAACAAAAAAAATTTTAATTGATACTACCGCAAACAATAAGTTTTATTGAAAAATGCAATATATATTTTAGTATCACATTTTTAACTTAACCAATTTGTAGAAGTTAATAACTATAAAACTTAATTTAATTATTATGTCAGCTGCAAAATAAACTTAAAATTGAATACATAAATTTATTATTATAATGTTAGACAGCCCTTTAGACTACCAAATAAGCTTGAAAACTTAATATACGATGTAAACATGTTATCTTTATGTAAATTTAAAATAAAACTTTAATATGTTACACTCTATGCACGAAATACAAGACATAATTAAAATTTCATAATATTAATACAGGGTGAGTATTTTTTCAGGGCCACATAGATGAAATCGGCAGCCGTGAGAGTAATCGAAAAGTGATGTTAGGAGATACGGGCTCGATTTTGAAAATAATAAGATCAGCATTAAAAAAAGTTGATTTTTTTTTAGTTTTTCAGAAAAAGTAGGTTTTTTGTTTTTTTTTTTGCTTTTTTTTGTTCTTTGTTTGATAATAAATAAATAAATGTATCATAACTATGTGTCTTATGTTGTTGGAACACCTTCAAAATTATATTTTTTTTAATTCAACAATATTTATTTACCTAAGGTTACTTTTTTAATAATTAATTGCTTTGCTTGCACATAGTCCGACCGAAATAATAAACCTTCGATAAATAAATATTGTTTAATTTATAAATTTGCTGTTTTGAAGGTGTTCCAACCACTTTATACACATTGTTATCATACATTTATTGATTTATTATCAAACATAGAACGCAGAAATGCAAAAAAAAAACAGCAAAAAATTTTTTTTTTGTGAAATACTAAAAATAACTTTTTTTCAAAATCGAGCCCGTAACTCCTAACATCACTTTTCGATTACTCTCACGGATGCCGATTTTGCCTAAGTGACCCTGAAAAAAAAACTCACCCTGTATATTTTAGACTATACTTAAGTTTAGTCGGGAGATGGATCTTGGGAAACGTGAAGTTGGCCGTACAGACACAGAGGCGATTTTAGTCTCTAAAATCTATACCATAGCTAATGTGGTGTTTGCCTCTAGGTCCGTCGGCCAAACTATAGATAATGAAAACTGAATTCCCAAATTCCGAATATTGTAGTACAATATTTATAATTTCCTCTTATAAATATTGTAGCAAAATATTTATAATTTCCTCTTATATTATACATCATGATATAATGTAGTTGAATGAATTAACGAGCTGGTGGTATCCCCACAGTCGGAACCAAACCACGATTTATTTATGACTATGTCTATCTTAAAACAAAAGCTAATTGACAATGAGACTGACCATTACAAATAAAATTACAACAACAATCAACACGTCGCCGTGGTGGCTGAAGGCCCATATCTGCCCAACCGTCGATTCCGAGGGGAAAAAGCTAGGGGGCGGGCAGCAGCGTCCCCTATTTTAACAACGATAACTCTTACTGCGCTCGCCAACCCACGTGGTGGGTGAGTATGGGCAAGTTTCAAGGCAAGGAAGTCTGTGAAGGCGTAGTTTGTAAGACGTTTCAAAGTGATCCTACTTATTTTATTGAAATAAACACCGTTTGAATTAGAATTGAAAAAAATAGGTGGTTTTTTGATGTTTTGATTCATCGTCATCAGCCTGTAGAAGTCCACTGCTGGACATAGGCCTCCCCCAAAGAGTTCCACGACGAACGGTCGTAAGCCTTTTCCATCCACCGACTTCCCGCAACCTTCACAATGTCATCGGTCCATCGGCCTTCAAACTCTTCGATGTTTTGATTGTAGTAATTATATTTATAATCCCGTCAAAGAGGGTTATTTTACAAAAGTATGATTTATAAAAAGGGAAAAGTATCGCAATTAAATTCCGACTGTGGATTATCCCTTTCTACACGAATGTCAGAAAGAGATTATAAAACTAAGCGTATGGTAATGCTTATTATATAGTAGTGCGATATGTCAACTAAAAGATATTACAAAATGATCTTTACGTCCACTAAATAAAGTCAATTTGAGTTTGACTTTTAGGGGCATGCGATATCTTTTATATCTTGCTTTGAGCTATATCCCACGCCCTTTGGACCAACAAGTAGATGTAAGGATCATTTAAAACTAATTTCAGTTGGCATATCGCCCGCCGATTGAACACGGCTTTACGATCTATAGCTTCCGCCCGAGGCTTCGCTCGCGTGGTACCTAAATAAAAAGTAGCCTATTTGCTAATTTGGAATATAAAGAACTCTTTATATTCCATATTTGCTAGTCTAGGTAAAGAACTCTTTATATTCTAAGTTTCATCGAAATCGGTTGAGACGTTACGGCGTGATTGAATAACAAACATCCTAACAAACTTTCACATTTATAATATTATAGTAAGATCTCTAACAAAATTTTCATAGAATCAAAATGCTTGTCAAAAGAACATTACTTACCTACTACGATTAGTCATCTCGCTCTGGCATCTTCATAAAGACGAAGATAAAGGATAACGCCGCGTTCAAACGACATGCGATTTATGTCCTTGACATGACATACATTTTTTTTTAATAATCCATACCTAACAATCAAAGTTAATTTTGAGTTTGACATTTGAGGGTAAGCGATATATCTCAACGATATCGCAAGCTCCTACAAGTCAAACTGAAAATCAACTTTATTCAAAAGAGGTAAGGATTATTTAAAAATAAATTTTAGTTCCTATCGCAGTCTTTTGAACATGGCTTAAAACGAAGACTGCCGCTCATAACTTAAATCGTAGTAGTGTGCAGGGATGACCATCTTGAACATGACAGATACAACACGCCAGGAACAGACGAAATTGATTCTTAACATGAAAAAATAAAGTCGAAGTCAGTTCAAACAAAGCACAGAGGCCATGCAGACTTGTGCAGGACCTTGCAAGGAAATATAGGGCCAGCGCTGACGGGTGGTATGGCGGCAATGCGACTGTTTTGATAAACAATTGAAACTCAACCTTATTTACTTGTTTATACGGCTGATATCATGCGTTTAGTCGTCGCTTGTGCAATGCACAGAGCGATTTTGTGATTTCGGCCGTATCCAAAAGTTAATAAGCCTGATTTTAAATTGTTTCGCGGATCGGTCGCTTCGGTATTTTCTTCCAAGCTTGGCACAAGTCTGCGTGGTATGCATGCTTCGTTCTGGACATAACTAACGCAATTTCCAGGCACATTTATTCATTTGCACAAGTCTAGAGAGGTTAATATTAGGTCCGATATCGACCTAAGCTTAGCGGAGTGGAGATGTATAAAATTAACCAACAGAAATGTGTCATAATGACATCACGTCATCTACGCGCGGTTCTATTGGTTGATTTTAGACATCTCTCCGCTCAGCTTTGGTAGATACTGGGCCTTATAGTCAGAGACCACATTATGTCTTATCCTGGCGTGTGTGATATGAATTGACAATAAGATTATGAATGTTGAATAGTGCATGATTAACGTCCAAATACTGAAACGTTAAGTGTTAAATGGCGTTTCAGTATTCGGGCGACTCAAATAATTGAGACCATCTTAAATAGTTATTTATGATGGTCTCAATTATTTGAGTCGCCGTTATCGTTCAGAATCGTATACTGAAATATCAATTAGATCTCTGTTACATCTTATAAGAAACTTTATTACTAGTGGGTCGCCTCGAACTGAGATCTCGCGATGTCTGCTAAAAGTTGGTGCATCAACAAACCTATCTACCTCCCTCGCTACCTAGCTATTGAACTACGTACTCATTGAAACTGTACCAAATAGGAGCTCAGGCTTGATTGGTTTTCATAAGTTAGTATTTTAGTAAAACCATGTGGCCTAGAACAAAAATAAAAATTGTTTTGGAATGTATGAACAAGCCCTTTCATATGATACCCCACTTCATGTATTTGTATGTTTTTTTTTTTACATTTTGACCCCTATATCTTAGCTACCCCTTGGCCATCATCATCTTGTTAGCCGTAAATTTAGATAGTACTATCTGTTGACCTATAAATTTCAATCAGATCGGATTAACGGTTCGACAGTTATGCTCGAACGAATAAACCTACGAACATACAACGCCAAATCGCCGAGTTGTTTGAGAGATCTTCGCTAGCTTCGCTCGCTCGATCAATTACTTATGTATACTGTGAAATGGTTAAATAGTTACCATTTAATTGTAAATAATGTAAAGTATAATAATAAATTAAAACTACTTTTTAAACACCCCTGTTATTTCGAAACTGGGTTTCATAATAGGGGTTAAAATACTCCTCGTTTGAACCCAGTTTCATAATAAACCTACAATAATCATAATTTTTTTTTTTTGGATTTAGCTTCACTCAGCTGATATTGACTACGTGGTTCATAAAGCTAGGCGTCCATTAGACTGGAACGCAACTCCTATGTAGTTTTACATGTCCCGCATGTATACACTCCATATTACAATCGCAGTTGAGATGACTTAGCGAGTAGCTTTTCGATGATTATCGTCATAAACTGTTTGAGATGCATCGGCATCTTAAACAGGACGTTAAAAAGTGGACGATTACCTAAGCACAGTAATTACATCCCTAAGTCCAGTTCCTATATTCAAAATACGACATGTACTTGCTACGAACGGTTACAAAAACGGGGCGATTTGGGATGGCTCGGTATTTAATCAACATCTTTACGGATGCCCGTAGATTAGATACCAAAATGAGCTTGAGTAACGCAAAATGATATTATACAAGGTGTTTCATAACATGTATACCATCCCGAAAGGGGGTTATTCTATCAACGAAAAGAAATACTATTAGCGAAAAAAAACAAATAATTTAATTTTTTTTTTAATTTTTTCTCAAACTTTCTCTAATTAGCTGTTTTTGGTATTTTTATCATCTTTCGAACTAATAACTAAACGTACAAGAAGTTCGGAATCATGATTGCTACCTAAAACAGATGATTCATTGAGTTTGACCTGTTTTGACCCCAAAGCAGCTGATTTTCGCATAGAAATTTTTAAATGAAAAATTTCAAATTTCCAAAAAGTCGTAGAACAAATTTTATTGCCAATTGGGTGTAAAATAAGCCCCTTTCGGGATGGAATACATATTATGAGTCACCTTGTATATAGGTACCGATATTATACCGATCGGTATAATATAGAAACCAGGCATTAGCACAGAATACAGTACAAGTACAGAACAATAACGCCGCGATGACAAATAAATAGCGACTCTCGCTACGACGCAATAGTGTACAATTTCGCTCGCACAGCGCTTAAAATTTACATTTACCTCGAAACGTGCTTGCTGATATGTATCGTATCACAAAGCGCGAGGGTTTCTTTTACTCTGATTATCAGTACCGCTCCGTCACTGGCATTAGTGTTGTACCAGAGATATGTGGACGAGTAGGGACGACAGTTCCAGCTCCTCGGAGTACCCGTTAGAGAGTGTGACGCTGCGGTACCCGGTACGTAGGCATTTGAACGGGTACGTCGCTTGGCCTATAAAGTTGGGGTCACCAAACATGTCCTCGTCTTGGACCAGGAAGCGGATGAGGGCTAGGTCGGGATTGTAGACTTCGAACTCGCAGATGTCATTCCATATTGGATTGATGCCGTTGTCAGCTGTAATCGGAGAAAAGAGAAGTCTTATATTACTTGTAATCCTACTAATATTATTCGCTCGCGTGGTACCTACATTAAAAGTAGCCTATATGCTATTCCAGACTATAATCTATCTCTGTACCAAATTTCATCCAAATCCGTTCGGCCGTTTGGGCGTGATTGAACTACAAACATCTAAACATCCTCACAAACTTTCGCATTTATAATATTAGTAGGACAGTTGACTCCAAAGATTCATTTAAACGATTAACTCGTGAACATTTTCTTAAGAACATCTAGCATCTACACTACATGTTAATAAAACACTGTTTTGTACTATCTGTTAATCTATTGCAGTGTATTATATATATATATACATATATAAATATAGTGTATGGTTATTTAAAGTATAGTTTTTAGTTAAGTTAAACAATCTGTCGCACGCCAACCTCCTGTTTCTACCCAATCAGGCTGGCTGGTAGATAATGCCTTGGCATTAAGCCCACCTTTTGTACATTGTTTTTGTGTGCAATAAAGATTAAATAAATAAATAAATAATTAGTAGGATAAGTATGATGTGAAAGTTGTGAGGATGTTTGTTGTTCAATCACGCCGTAACGGCTGAACCGATTTCGTTGAAACTTGGAATATAAATAGTTCTTTACCTAGAATAGCATATAGGCTACTATATGCTGTTATTTTTATGTAGGTAGGTACCACGCGAGCACAGTCGCTAAAGCTAGTAGTTTATAAATATATGTGTAAAATAATAATAGCCAATAGTTAAAAAAAATACGATCTCGGCGGCGTATCGGGCGTGTACCTGTCTCAGACGGAAGGGGTGCGGGTTCGAATCCCGGAACAAATGTTAGCATGATCTGCAAACATTTGTTCCGGGTCTGGGTGTTGTAACTTGGTACGTTGTTACCCACAACAAGGAATCCTAGTGTGCACTCAGGTGGCATGTGACTATTGGGTCTATTATTTTGACTGGCTTCATAGCTCAGTTGGTAGTAACTCTGCCTTCTGCGCTAGAGGTCGCGGGTTCGATTCCCGCACTGGACAAACATTTGTGACTAACACAGATGTTTGTTCTGTGTCTGGGTGTTAAATATATATCTATTATGTATATCAGTCTCTGGTACCCATAGTACAGGCTATGCCTAGTTTGGGATCAGCTGACAATGTGTGATATGTCCGGAATATTTATTACCGTTGTCTAAGAAAGGAGCGTCTAAGAGGCGCACTTTAATCCTTTGTCTACACTGATTCTTTCACCGAGGGTTATAGGCCCTTTTCAGGGCTGAGGTATGGTGGCCCTGAAGAACGTGGTGAAAAAAGGTGAACCTGCTCACAGGATGACCAAGAGAGAATGAGTGACACGACATGCAAGCATTACTTACCAACAGTTTTGGTGACAAGTTTAATGCCGCTGTCGTACTCGGCGCCAATAATCTCCACTTCAACGAACGGACTAGCAGTGCCTCTCCCAGACTTGCAGAGATGCCTCGCTCCGATAACCCTCATCATAACAGACACAGATTTAGTCTTCTTCTCGACGCTCCGCCGCTCATACGGGTTATAAGCTTCATCGAACATAAACTCCGGCTTCAGAATAAATCCGCAACCACCATTCTCTTTGAATTTCCCCATGTTCAGCTGCATCGGCTTGTCCGGCGTCTGGTAGTTCAATGCGACCATCTGCGACCCCGAATTCCAGAACGAGATAGGCTGGTAGTTGGACGAGTCTATCCGTTGCCCCTTAGGGTAGATCCGGCTGAGTTGTATCGTGTGGTATTTGAGGAAGAACGCGCTTTCCTGCTGGCACATCAGCCGTTCGGCCTTCGTCTCGGGGAACGATGACATTTCGTGGTGATTGAAGCCTCTGGTGCGTATTCTGTCTTGGCTGAAGGTGACGGAGCGGCAGTAGACGATTAGATCGGACATTTCTTTTGCGATTCTCCAAGTGCGTTCCATTTTTCGGTTCTGCAGTGAGCGTGCGGTGGCACTTTGCGCCGCTTCCTTGATGGCTGACAGCCATTCCAGTGCGATTTCTCTGGTGGGTGCGGCCATGTCGAACGTGGAGAGGACAGTGGGGGATTGGATGCGGACCAGCCATCGGGCGGAACCGCTTTCCTCCCCGACTACGAGCTCGACTACGGCGCCGTGGACGTCAATGACGCCTTTCTGCAACGACCCCAATGCTGCAGTTTCGTTCTCGACTCCCTAGAAACAAACAGGTGTTTAGAAACAGGCACATCGTTCTCGACTCCTTAGAAATATGCAGGAGTTTAGAAAAGTGCAGTTCGTTCTCGACTCCTTAGAAATTTGCTGGTAATTAGATTAGTGCAGTTCGTTCTCGACTCCTTAGAAATATGCAGGAGTTTAGAAAAGTGCAGTTCGTTCTCGACTCCTTAGAAATTTGCTGGTAATTAGATTAGTGCAGTTCGTTCTCGACTCCTTAGAAATATGCAGAAGTTTAGAATAGTGCAGTTCGTTCTTGACTCCTTAGAAATTTGCTGGTAATTAGATTAGTGCAGTTCGTTCTCGACTCCTTAGAAATATGCAGAAGTTTAGAATAGTGCAGTTCGTTCTCGACTCTCTGGCTAGACACAGGCAGGTAACTCGAAAAATGTGTTCGTTCTCGACTCCCTGGGCATAGTAAACTACGAAATTTTGATTAAAAATTGTGGGTCCAATCTCAAAGTACAACCTTAAAAAAATAAAAAAATATTCTCCAAAAAGGTTTAAAAATTAATGAGGTAACAAACATAAAAAAACATATAACCTAATCTAGAACCTCCTCCTATTTTGATATCGTTTTAGAAATATATGCTCACCGTGATATCCGGTATATGCGGCACTTCGATCTCTTGCACATAGTTCGCTGGGAACCAATGGTGTTTTTTCCCACCGTAATCTCCCCTCCACCAGCCGTTGTCCGGCTTATCCACATTAGTGATGATGGCGTGCTTGCAGAATGACAGTTCGTCGTCTTGCCTGGCTCTATAGTCGTACAACGCCTTGACGGTAACCTGCAATTCAAGGTACGTCTATATGACCATTTTAAAATAGTACACTCGCGCTAAAAGCTGTCGTACGCGTTATCATCATCATTTTATGCGAGATAGAGCACGCACAGCGAGATGTTCTCGCTCTAACAATAATAATAAATTCATTTATTTCAGACTATAGTAAAGTTACAGATCTTATTTAACTTATTCTACGGTCCATATCAATATATTTAATTTGCTTCTAAAATTGGAACTCTATATTCTATGTATTCGGAGGAGGGCGTTAATATTCGCAGTTTCCCAAAACTTCTGCGGGTATTATCGTTTCTTCAATTAATGTACTACCATGTTTTTGTTCCACAATAAACTATTTTGATTTAGATTTTTTGATATACCTTAAAACTAACATAGGTACATAATATACATTATATAAAAACTTAATTAATAACACATTGTAAATACGAAAATTGGAGCAGCCCGCCTGGAGAGGTACCTACGCCTTACAGAAGATCGAGGCCAAATAACATTATTTGTCTCAAATAGTGTTCTTTATTCCTTATTGTACACAAGAACAAACAGATAACAGCAATTAGTAATGTACAAAGGCGATCTAACCCTAAAAATAGTGTTGTGTTCCTGCGGTGAGTAAGGTTACCATAGCTTTTTAAGGGGAGGGGGGTTCGGTTCAGCAACGCGGGCGTGATGCCTCTGGTATTGCAAGCGCTCACAGGCTACGGCAACCACTTACCAACAGGTGGGACGTAGGTTGATTGCCACCTAAGTTGTATGTTTGTTGTCATCATCATCATCATTTCAGCCGTGCGACGTCCACTGCTGAACATGGCCTCCCCCACAGACAGAGTAAATTCCTCATCATTTGGGGGGATTTGCCCATACTCACCACGCTGGGCATGCGGGTTGGCGAGCGCAGTTAGAGCTATCCTTGTTAAAAAATGAGGGGGCTGCTGCCCATCCCTCCGCTTTTTTCCCTTAGTCGCCTCTTACGACATCCGCGGATAGGTAGATATGGAGGGGCCTATTCTTCAGCCGGGGACACCACGGCCAATGATTGTTGTATTATGGAAAGATAGCATTTATTAAATCTTACCTTGGAGGTGAAGGAAGTCGGATCCATGTACCCAGGCGTGCCGTACACCGAACTGTCATCAGGTTCCTGTAAGCAACATATCTAGTAGACCGTTCACACAAAGGCAAATATTACGTAATCAAAATTAAATGTTATCGAGCATCGCCGATGTCACTAACAAATAATTAGATCCACGATTTTACAGTTTTCTAATGTCAACACGCGCAATAGTGTTGCCACATTCAGACCCTTCGTGAATGCTGTAACTGATACGATCAATAAATGATCGGAACTAATCATCTCCTTATAACTTCATTATAAATTAAGTGGATTAACACAAATTGTGATGCTCCCCGTATTGCGTATACCATAGACAGACTCCACACTCGGTACCCGTCACGATTAGTGAATGAACTGACTCAATGATTTTGATTCATCAGATCAGTTGATCTTTTTATTACTTCGCTATTAAATTTCCGTATTGCGTATACCGGAGACAGACTCCACACTCGGTACCCGGCACGATTAGTGAATGAACTGACTCAATGATTTTGATTCATCAGATCAGTTGTTCTTTTTATTACTTCACTATTAAATTTTCTTATTGCGTATACCATAGACAGATTCCATACTCGGTACCCGCCACGATTAATGAATGAACTGACTCAATGATTTTGATTCATCAGATCAGTTGATCTTTTTATTACTTCACTATCAAATTTCCGTATTGTGTATACCATAGACAGACTCCACACTCGGTACCCGCCACGATTAGTGAATGAACTGACTCAATGATTTTGATTCATCAGATCAGTTGTTCTTTATATTACTACACTATTAAATTTTCATAAAGCGTGAAAATGATTATTTTAAATAAATCTAGTTAGAATTTTCAATATTAAGTGAATTTAATTTTGCAATAATAGTTTGTTTTAATGTATTCTGATATTAATGTATGTAACATAAATAATTGCAATCTGTTTTTATGGTTACTAACATAGTTTATAGGTAAATGTACTAACAATTATGGTGAACAACCGAAAGACTAAAGGTAATATTTATATGTATTAGTTTTATGGAGTTATTTTTATTCATTGTCAGCTCTCCAACTTGTTATCTCTACTTTCAGCTAGCACGCTGACCTTTTTCTCTTGTTACCTTTGAGGTTGGCTGTTAGAAAATGCTTGTAGCATTAAGCCCTCCTTTTGTGCAACTGTACTATGTGTGTGCAATAAAGTATTAAATAAATAAATAAATATTTGACTTTTACTACAGTACCGTAAGTGTTACGCACCGTAAACGATTCGTGCTTAGGGCACAGATTCTCCATTTTCAAAGCGAATAGTACTCACGGCTATGATCCTCCTCACAATGTCCTCGCTGATGGGGAACCACAGCTTGACTTTCTTGTAGAGGGGGTGTTTCTCGTAGTAGGAGACCAGCTCGAGTAGGCTCTCGAATTTGACAGTGCCGATTGTGTAGAGACGCCCTTCTTGCTTGATCCTACAGTGCTTGATCTCCCTTTCGGTCCTGGACGCAGGTAATACAAAGTCAAGTCAAAGTCAAAAGGCGTTTATTTCAATAAAATCATTGGATCACTTTGAAACGTCTTAGAAACTAGGTGAAGCTATGCCTGTTCCTCGCGACCAAGCCTAGAAGAATAAGGCAACAAACACGGCGCGCGTGCCTATTATTTTTTTCGATGATCCTTTTTCACAAAATGGAAAGACACAAAGTTATGAAAGTCTAGAGAATGCCCGCGGCTTCACAAAAATAACTATGTTATTCATCAAGGTTTTTACATAGGTACATAAAGCCACACCTGTTTCCAAGAGAGGTAGACAGAGACCACGGCTTTCCACCCGCTACGATCCTGATATAACTCTTTTGCTTTATTCACTCTTATCACATTTCGCTGTCTTCCCCTTCCAACTGTATCACTCACACTCACCTATAGTAGTCTGTAGCCTGTTTCGTCAATATTCTTTCGTTCATCCTCTCTACAAGGTGATTCATAACATGTATACCATCCCGAAAGGTAGTTATAATATCAACAAAAAGAAATAATATCAGCGAAAATATCATCATCATTTTTTTTTCACAAACTTTCTCAAATTATTAGATTTCGGTATTTTTATCATCTTTAGAACCAATAACTTAACGTACAAGAAGTTCGGAATTAGCTATTTTGATCAACTTTATAACTAATCGTCATAAGATCTAAAGCAGCTGATTCATTGAGTTTGACCTGATTTGACCCCAAAACAGCTGATTTTTGCATAGAGTTTTTTCAATGAAAAATGTGGCATTGCCAAAAGTCGTAGAACAAACTTTATTGCCAATTGTTTGTAGAATAAGCCCCTTTCGGGATGGAATACATATTATGAATCATCTTGTAAATAAATGACCATAAGCATAAGCATACCTTTCTCAATTCTCATCACTACGCCACGCTCCACAACGCTTTCTTATCGCACTGTTCCTCAAAGATTTTACTACGTATTATACAGGTGAGTTTATTTTCTGGGCCACTTAGAGGAAATCGGGAACCGTGAGAGTAATCTTAAAGTGACGATAGGAGTTATGGGCTCAATTTAAAAAAAAATAAGATCAACATTAAAAAAAGTTGAAATTTATTTAGTTTGTCAGAAAATGTGGGTTTTTAGAAAAAAATTGTATTTGCATTTTTGGATTATTTGTTTGTTAAAAAATAAATAAATGTATGATAACTATGTGTCTAAAGTTGTTGGAACAAGTTTTTAAATTCAACAATATTTATTTTTTTACTAATTAATTGCATCGCTTGCACATAGTCCGACCGAAATAATAAACCTTCGATAAATAAATATTGTTTAATTTATAAATTTGCAGTTTTGAAGGTGTTCCAACAACTTTATACACATTGTTATCATACATTTATTAATTAATTATCAGAACACAGAAATGCAAAAAAAAATCATCAAAAATTTTTTTTTTGTGAAAAACTAAAAAAAAACTTTTTTTGATGCAGATCTTATTTTTTCAAACTCAAGCCACTAACTCCTAACATCACTTTTTGATTACTCTTACGGTTTCCGATTCCGCCTCAGTGGCCCTGTATGTTGACTGGCCTCATAGCTCAGTTGGTAGTAACTCTGCCTTCTGCACTAGAGGTCGCGGGTTCGATTCCCGCACTGGACAAACATTTGTGACAAACACAGATGTTTGTTCTGTGTCTGGGTGTTAAATATTTATATATTACGTATATTAGTCTGTCAAAGGCCAAAGGTTGTCTGGAAGAGATCGCTTTCTTAGCGATAAGACCGCCCATTGTACATATAAATCTATTTAGTATTTAATCAACTGTAATTAGTTTTTAAGGTGTGTGACAATAAAGAATTCTCATTCATTCATTCATTCATTCATTAGCCTCTGGTACCCATAGTACAGGCTATGCCTAGTTTGGTTATCAGTTGACCGTGTGTGATATGTTCACCTAGTTTCTAAGACGTTTCAAAGTGATCCTAGTGATTTTATTGAAATAAATGCCTTTTGACTTTGACTTTGCCTTTGTCCGGAACATTTATTTATTTATTATTTATACTAGCTGTAGAATTATACCTGAAGCTGATGGCGTAGGAGCCGGCCTCCTTCTCACTGGGCCGCAGGAGGAAGGCGCCGTCCGTGTTGGCCTTCCGCAGCAGCTCCTCGGCCTGCGCGCGCGAGCACTGCGCGTGGAACCACTCCGCGCCCTCGTGCCTGTTCGGCTGCGGGACGGGCTCCTTCAGGGTTATCAGGAACTCCTGCAAATTGCCATTTGCCATGGAGGAGGTAGGGCACAGCGAGTTTATCTCGCTCTAAATTGGAGCAGCCCGCCTTACAGAAGATCGCAGCCAAATAACATTATTTGTTTCAAATAGTGTTGTGTTCTGCGGTGAGTATGGTTGCCAGAGTTCTTTAGGAGGGGTTCGGCAGGCAACGCATTAGCAATGCTCGAGGTGTTGCTGATGTCAATAGGCGACGGTAACCACTTACCATCAGGAGGGCCGTAAGCCTGTATGCCTCCGTATAACATAAAAAAAAACTAAATAAACATGGTCAAGAGCGAGAACGCGTGTCGAGGCTTCCGTACAATACACATACATAAATAATAATAGTAGTAGTAAAGTTTTACAAACGTCATAGCTCAGTTCATAAATGTATGCCTCCGTATAACATAAAAAAAACTAAATAAACATGGTCAAGAGCGAGAACGCGTGTCGATGCTTCCGTACAATACACATACATAAATAATAATAGTAGTAGTAAAGTTTTACAGACGTCATAGCTCAGTTGGTAGTAACTCTGCCCTCTGCGCTAGAGGTCGCGGTTTCGATTCCCGCACTGGACAAACATTTGTGACTAACACAGATGTTTGTTCTGTGTTTGGGTGTTTAATATTTATATAATATGTATATTAGTCTCTGATACCCATAGTACAGGCTATGCCTAGTTTGGGATCAGTTGCCCGTTTGTGATATGACCGGAATATTTTTTTTTATTTATTATTTATTTATTTGGTACATCAAAGTTTACAATAAAATTATACTAAGAGTAGGTATGTCTGGTAGGTGGTGGCCTTTTTATGTAGATACCACGCAAGCGAAGCGACGTGCGGAACCCAGTAATTAATAAATGTAACTAACCTGACTTCTCAGCGAATGCTGTCTGTAATGCGTAATCAGGGTGTACAGACTATCGAAGCACACAGAATCGATCAGATAATACTTGGTCACCCCTCGGTCTTGCTTGAGCTTGATCCTGCAATGGTTGACCTTGCCCTGCCTCCAGAACGAGAGGCAGTAGTCCCCCACAAAGGTCACACTTTCGCGGACCAAGAAGGTCCCATCCCCGAGGTATGAGTGAGCTCTGAGCAGTTCTTCAGCTTCTTGGCGATTGCCAGCGAGCTTCCCGTGGAACCAACACTCGCCGAAGTGTAACTCGTCCTGTGGTACGATGCTATCCGATTCTGCCTCTCCGTCGCTATCCGCGTCAGTTTCCCCCTGAGTACTGTAGTTCTCTGTGTAATAGAGTTTATTTTCGGTGAGCACGAACGCGTGCGGGTTCCATTCCTTATCGACCGGATCTTCCAAGAGCAGGATACCGTTCTTTATGGAATTACGCAGGTCCAAGTCCCTGCCTTCTTCTTGGCGGACGGCGAAGGAGTTCTCCTCAGCGCCTTCGGGTAGTTTTTTGTGTTTTAGGATTATTTTTCGCCGCAACTCGTGCGGGGACGGCAGACTAGTCTCGTTCTTCTCGAACGGTTGCACTAGGAGCATGTCAGCGAAGACGTCTTGAAACGCGGTCGCCATGCGCCTCTGTTGCGGCAGGGAGCAGTTATCCTCAATGGAGAGGATAAGGGGGTAGTCTGAGGTGACGAACGCGTGTTCCTTGATGGTGCGCAGTACGTCCATGAAGCGGATTTTGGTGGTGAGTGTGTGTCCGTGGTAGATGAAGGGGGTGCCGTCTGGTCCGTCCCAGCAGTCAAGCTCGATGCAGCGGCAGCCGGAGCGGAGGCAACGCACGTACGCTTCGAGAGACGACTCGCTTGAGAACTGATCGCCTGTCAGGTACCTACAAACAGAATACACCGCGTTACATTATGTTCTAGTTTGTACAATGTGTTCCATAACTATAATAAAAAATAAAGGTAAAGATAAATTTAACTGCTTGAACATAATGTAGGTTAATAATGGTCATAAAATAAATAGGTTTCAATTATGTTCTACCATAGTAGGCACGCAAAATTACAAATAAGAGAATGTCAAAAATAGTATAACTAAAATTAAAAATTAAACAATGATTACAATGTGTCTTCTAAAAGATTCATTAATATCATAATAGCACTTACTCACTAATATTTTTTTAAATTTAAATCTAAATAAATTGTCACTCAGAACTTTATATGTTGAGGGTATTGTATTATAAATTTTGGATGCCATACAGACTACGCTTTTTCGTAGCAAGGCTGTTTTGTAGTTGTGCATGCGAAGTCTGTTGTCATCTCGTCTGTTACTGATGACGTCACCCATACGTGGAAACAGATGAGTGTTCTGTCTTAATAATTTGTTAATAATTTAATAAATAATAATTTGTTTATTTCACCAAAGAATGTACAGAAAAAAGTTGTGAAGCCCTTGACCTCTGAGCTAGGTTATAAAAACCTGTGTTTCAAAAGTCAATGTCCTCTTCCATTCATATTTTGACAATTTAAGACTTCCATGTGAAATAAGAACTAAAAAATAAGTTAAAAAGGTAACAAGTATACATAGGTAAGTTAGAGTTAACTATAGTAATAGGTACTGTTAATAAAATAAAAAGAGTAAACATCCATTACAGTGAGTGCGTGTGCGGTGAGTGTGTGTGTATAAGTGTATGTGTGTGTGTGTATAACTTGTATGCATCTTACGCCCGAATACTGAAACGTCACTTAAATATAAATGGTGATCTAATTGATGTTTGAGTATAAAATTCTGAACGATAGTGGCGTCTCAAATAATTGAGACCATCTCAAATAGTTAAGAGACGTTTCAGAATTCGGGAGAAATTTTATCAAAAAAAAAAAAATAGCGAAAGTAGTATAGGAATTTTCAGACTATCCCTATCTTTTTCAAATCAGCTTTTTTTGTTTTTTTATCATCTTTATAACGATTTATTAAACGTACGAGAAATTTGGCATTAAGGTTTTTTCCTAAAACAGCTGAATAATTGAATTTGAACTTCAAATCAGCTGATTTTCGTAGGATTTTTTCAATTAAGTTTTGAATTTCCAATAATTGACAATTGGGTGTAGAATAAGCCGCTTTCGGGATGGTACACATATTATGAAACACCTTGTAGTTCTATTTAGTACGTAGTGTGTGTCTCTGTCTGTTTTTCACCTTATCACGACTAAGCGGCTGAACCGATTTTTTGAACCGATTTGATTTTCTGAACCGATTTTGATGTGTGTTGTGGTACGGCGCGAGCGAAGCCACCGGGAGCTACTAGTCATTTCTAAATGCCTTGTTTAATGAACTTACGTGTTGTGTGAAGACGAGATCCAATAGTGAGACAATGGACGCTTCATGTCTTGAGTAACCAAGTCGTGCTTGCTATCCCAAATGGTGTTCTGCTTCGAGAAGAGCATTTCTATGAACTGAAAATAAAATGATGCATTCATCTTCAAGTCACTGGTGACTTGTAATACAGGTTTCTAACCTATCATATATTCTAACCTTTTTTCTTACTGTATTTTTAGTAGCATACTCGCACAATGTTACTTTTAAGCGAGTGGAATACAAAATGTGGATTCAAATTGGTTCAAGAACGACATATATACTATATCTAGCTACTATATCTATATCTAGCCTATAATAAACGATAAGAAAACTGTGAATCCTAGATTACTAATCCTTGGCCGTGGTGGTCCCGGCTAAAGAATAGGCCCCTTCATATCTACCTATCCGCGGATGTCGTAAGAGGCGACTAAGGGAAAAAAGCTAGGGGATGGGCAGCAGCGTCCCTCATTTTTTTTAACAACGATAGCTCTAACTGCGCTCGCCAACCCGCATGCCCAGCGTGGTGAGTATGGGCAAATCCCCCCACATGATAGGAATTCGCTCTGTCTGTGGGGGAGGCCATGTTCAGCAGTGGACGTCGTACCGCTGAAATGATGAATGATGAACCTTCGGTAAATAAATATTGTTGAATGTAAAAAAATATAATTTTGAAGGTTTTCCAACAACATTAGACACATAGTTATCATACATTTATTTATTTCTTATCAAAC
Source organism: Anticlea derivata (assembly GCA_947579855.1). Lineage (NCBI taxonomy): Eukaryota > Metazoa > Arthropoda > Insecta > Lepidoptera > Geometridae > Anticlea > Anticlea derivata. The sequence goes on along the minus strand of OX388257.1, from coordinate 13,103,063 downwards.
AAAGAACCCAAAAAAGCAAAAAAAAAATCCAAAAACCTACATTTTCTGAAAAACTGTATATAAATTTCAACTTTTTTAATGCTGTTCTTATTTTTTTCAAAATCTAGCCCGTAACTCCTAACATCACTTTTCGATTACTCTCACGGTTTCCGATTTCGCATAAGTGGCCCAGAATGAAAACTAGGGTGAGTTTTTTTTAAATTCAGTTATATAAAAATGGAGAACCACCGACCGCGAAGCTCGGCTCAAGCGGTCGGTGGCTAGGGCTGCAGAGAGAGGAACCTCCTGACTATGCGTGCCGAGTCCAGGAGTACCGCCCTCTGTATCTGGCCCTTCACCCAGCTCTTAAGGTTTATTATTATTATTTTCTAGTAACAGAATTCACGTTACGCTCGTCTAGTATTACATATATATTTGAGTAAAGAAGAGCTATTGGTATTATATATTTCTATAGTGTTATATTTTAATTTAATTGTTTGAATTTAAAATGTTGTGCAAATATGTGTGTTTAAACAAATAAATGAATGTCTGTCTAATATTACCTCGTTTTGCATAGAGCTAATGTTACGAGTTTAGCTAATGTTACTTCGTTATGAGTAAAGTAGAGATAATTTTACTACATTCTGAGAAAAGCAGCGGTTATGTTACCTTATACTGAAATACATTTACTGAATATATTTTAATTTAATTGTTTTAATTTAAAATGTTGTGCAAATGTGTGTGTTTTAACAAATAAATGAATGTCTGTCTCAGTAAAGTAGAGCTAATGTTACCTCATTATGAATCAAGTAGTGCTATTGTTACCTCATTTTGAATCAAATAGAGCTAATGTTACCTCATTTTGAATCAAATAGAGCTAATGTTACCTCATTTTGTGTTGTTTGTGTTTATATAATTATTTCATAATTTTGATCTAGCTGTAAGTTTTCCCAAAATTCGGAAATAAATAAAAATAAAAATAAATGTTGAATCAAATAGAGCTAATTTTAGCTCATTTTGAATCAAGTAAAGCTAATTTTACCCTGTTCTCAGTAAAGTGGAGCTAATGTTACCTCCTGCAGAGTAAAGTAAGGCTCGTATATGTCCCGCTGGGGGTCCCGAAGGTAGTCACGGATGAACTGGGAGGCGCGAACTTCGTCATCGCCCAGACGGTCGTGTTGCTCGATCCGGAGGAAGTTTTGGAACCCGCGTAAAGTGATAGTTGAGCCGTTCGCACAGTAGAGGGCGTACTTGTCGAATATCTCTTGAACACTCTACAAGGACAAAAAATATAAATATATATTATCGAACAGCATTCATCCCAAAAATGCGACTCTGACGGGATTTGAACCAGCAACCTTCTCCTAGATACGGAGATGCTCTTACCAACTAAAATATTCGCTCCGTCTCCATAGCTTAGTTGGTTAGAGCATCTCCGTATCTAGGAGAAGGTTGCAGGTTCAAATCCCATCGGAGTCGAATTTTTGGGATATTATACAAAATCATTGTATTCCTTTAGTGTGGGTTATCTATCACTTTAAAATAAAAATAGCATTTATAGTCCCGACCCATAATAGGGTTCCGTGACGAGGGTTTTTTTTCTTTTTATTCCTTTATATGGCTATGGTGTCACTACTGCCGCCATAGCTGACTTATTTGTCCCGCAGCGGGAATCAATCCCGCACCCCTTGCATCATAGTTGGCACCCGCCCGGTGCGCCACCGAGGTCAGCTGAGGAAATAGTGAGTGATTATGAGTGTTTATAGGTAGAGTATACCAGTGATGCAAACACTGAAATTTGATTCTCCCCCAGACTCAGTGGAAAATACCCTAAATTCAACAATATTTGCACAATTTTCCCCTAAAAAGTGTAAATAATTTTCAAAAAATATTACTCATACTTTTTACTGTAAGTAGAGTGTAGACTTAAATTGCTAAATAATAGTGGAAGTTTTTCCTCCAAAAAAAAATCCCCCAACAATACACTAAAAAATACCCTAAATTTGGGTGAAAATGCCTTAATTTGTGGATATTATACAAACATTTTCGTCAAAGATGAGCTTCTGATACAAAATGGCGAAGTCATCGAAGCTGATCTCGCCTCGCTTCTCGGAGTCCACCTCCTGGAAGATGTCTCGCAGCTTGCTGGTCGATATCTTGCAGTTGATCTTTGGCAGAAACGCCTTAACCTCCTTCAGTGTTATTCTGCAAAAGAACGTTCGGATAACAGTGTACTATATTATTAGTACATTATGGTATAAGTGTGTAACGTTGGTGATTACCGCCGAGGCGTCATTGAGACCCGAGCCGTTAGGCAAAGGTTTTAAGAGAGCCGAGGACGGTAATCATCAATACACACGTGTATCATACGACGTTTTTCAACACACTTGAGAATAAAATAATACTAAAAATAACTGTAAAAACGAGTTGTGATTTTTTTTTCGCAATGGCGGGAAAAAATTGTCAGTTTTCCTTTGCGCGCGCATACAATGGCGATCGGTTATAGACTAAAATAATGGGTTTTTTTTTAATTTTGCGCACCATCTTAGGTTCTATATATCTTCTATATATCTTCTATATATCTTCTATATATCTTCTATATATCTCAGGTTAGTGAATAATAGCAATAAAAAAGTCACAGCTTGATTACAGGTATCATGGGTAATCATAGGTTGACATGTCTCGCGTACAGCGAAAATGAATTTGTAAATTAGTAATGTGTTATTCTGTTTTTTATTATCCTATTGTATTTTTTTTTTATTTTTTTGCTTTTATTTTGACTGTGTATTTTTGAAATTTTATTAATTTTAATGTGACTGTAATTTTAATTTGAATTAGTGTAATTGGTTTTGCCGTACTAGTTAAATAAATAAATCATTATGTGCCTAATTGTGGTGAAATTAGAGCCACATTATGAGCAAGTGTGTTGAAAAATATATTACTAATACTATATTATATACATAAAATATTATGAACTAGCTTTCGGTACCTATGAATATAAAAAGCCTATATGCTATTCCAGACTATAATCTATCTCTGTACCAAAGTTCATCAAAATCTGTTCAGCCGTTTGGCAATTGGGAATCACAAACATCCAAATCATCTCAACATCCAAACATCCTGGTCAGTGTTAACGGGCGGAGTGGCGGCGAAGCAACTAATTCGATAACACTGTCTTATTAACATAAAGATAGGGTTAGCATAGCTCGCTTACTTCGTTACAACAATGAATGTACAAGTAACAAGGCTACTGTGATTTCCCACTTGTTCTTGTTACGAGTGGCAATTACGTGTGATTGTGCAAATCCTTTGAGGTAAGTGTTAATGCAAATACGGGTTCGCCATGCTTGTTGAAATATGTGCGATTTGAGCATGAGTCATCGGCCGGGCTGTATACATACATTCATGTATACATACATACATGTTCTAAGTTGTTATTGTTTCTACTATGTTTTTAAACGTGAAAACCAGTTATTGGCTTTCTTTTATGTACTGGCACTTCATCACGCCTGTTTCCCAGCTAGTGTAGCGGGGTAGGCAGAGACCACGGCTTTCCACTTGCTACGATCCTGACATACCTCTTTAGCTTCATTCACTCTTTATCACGTTCTAAAGATCCGGGACACTGGGGTGGCGCAGTTTAGTGTTAATCATACTTCCTACTATCCTACTAATATTATAAATGCGGAAGTTTGTGAGGATGTTCGGATGTTTGTTGTTCAATCACGTCGTACCGGCTCAATTGATTTCGATGAAGTTGAGATAGTTGGAGTTCTTAACTAGATTAGCATATAGGCTACGTTTTATGGTTATATCAAGGTACCACGCGGTCGAAGCCGCAGTCGCAAGCTAGTTACATCATATAAAACCTTTTTTTTAAATCTTATTAATTAATTATATATTTTGTATCTGATGTTTTTGTACCTACATAAGATTGTAAATCAATAATTTATCATGTTTGTCTGAAGAATCTAAGTGCATGTTATAATTATGTATAAAGAGAAATAAAGATTATCATTATCATATTAAACAAGGTAATTCTTGATACGCTATCCCGAAAGGGGCGTATTAAACACCCAATCGGCAATAAAGTTTACTCTACGACTTTTGCAAACCAGTTCAAACTCAATGATGAGCTGTTTTAGGTCCCTTTCAGCATAGTAAGGTGTCAAGTGTGAATAAAGGAAACAAAAACCAACCTTTCGTTAACATTCTCGATAGAGTAAAACTCTTTTCTGAGCCACCGCTCGATCTGCAGCGGGTAGGACGCGTTGATCGCCTCATCGATAAGGAACCGAAGACCCTTCACCCATGCTTCGCACTCCTTGTCTGTTTGAGCTGAAATATTATTTTTTATTATTAATCGAAAAGTGGCAAAGGATATCCCGACAGGGGTACGTTCATTCATCATCAGCCTGTAGAATTCCACTGTTGGACTTTGCCCTCGCCAAGGGTGGCCACGTCGAACGGTCTCGAGCCTTCTAATACGACTTCCCGCAATCTTTAGTGTCGTCGGTCCATCGGATGGCGGGCCTCCCAACACTGCGTCTTTCGTGGTCGCCATTCAGGAATTTTTATTCCCCAACGTTTGTTGGTTCTGGGAACTATATTGCCTGTCCATTGCCACTTCAACTTGCCAATTCTGCCAATAGCCACTACTACTAGATCAAGCACTAATCTACATCTACACTATAATAATAATTGTAAAAATTTGTGTGTAAGCAATCTAGATCTTTCACGAACAGAACGCTTCAATAAAATTAAAAAGTGTAAAAAAAATGTATTACGATGAGTTTGGTTTCTACATACATATATAATGAATATCAATAGAGTACAAAAGTGTGCTATAATTATAGAAAGAACAAATCTGAGCCAATAATAACCCAAAATATTTGTTAAAAATACAACTGAATGCTGGTCTAAAGTTCCTGGAGGTTTGTGTTTAACCAAGGTTTAGTGCTTGGCAAACATCCAACTGTGTGTTTTCAGATTTGTTAAATCTGGTTAAAATTCAGTGTTTTCATACTCAACACTCTAGCTGGCATGGCTCGGCTCTGAATGGGTTAAACTATCACAGAAATACACTTATAACAACAGTTTCAAAGTAGTGAGACCTAATGCTGAATTAAGTGCCTGTGCAAAACATATCTAAATCCAAGTTATTTCATGGAATAAATAATAGTACAAGATCCAAAAAGTACATGCATTATTACTGGTCTGGCCTACTATTGACTGGCCTCATAACTCAGTTGGTAGTAACTCTGCCTTCTGCGCTAGAGGTCGCGGGTTCAATTCCCGCACTGGACAAACATTTGTGTGATTAACACATGTGTTTGTTCTGTGTCTGGGTGTTAAATAGTTATCTATTATGTATATCAGTCTTTGGTACCCATATTACAGGCTATGCCTAGTTAGGGATCAGCTGACCGTGTGTGATATGTCCGGAATATTTATTTATTTATATCTAACAAGGTGGCACCCTTGGCTTTGTACTTTTATATTATGCTATTCTAGATACAGAAGTCTATCTATTTCAATTCTCATTGAAATCCGTTGAGCTGCTAAGTTAATTGAACCACAAACATCCTCACAAACTTTTGCATTTATCAATAAGTAGGAAACGAGAATAAAAAGCCCTTTGGGATATAGAATTTTGGTTTATCATATTTCAAATTGATACATAGGATAGGGCTCCATTTGATACGAAATAACACAATATTTACAATATTATAATCGATTTCTAAAATATCAGCAATAGGCCCTTATAGAATAGAGAAAACGTTTATTCTGTTACCAACACTATCAGCCTTAACATACCTAACACAATATAAAAAAGAAATTCAATTTCATGGTAACAAAAATGGCCACCACTCAGCCAGCATGTGTAAGGGCAATCAAATGTACACATAGATAAAATAAGACCAGCATATATTTCAATCCATTCTCATTGTGCTTACACAATAGCAACGCTTGCTATGATTCATAATACACCGAACCGAACATAATACACCGGTGAACAACCGAAATAAATGAATTAATAATAATAATCATCATCAGCCTGATGAAGTCCACTGCTGAACATAGGCCTCCCCCAAAGAGTGCCATGATGAACGGTCTTGAGCCTTCTCCATCTACTGACTTCCCGCAACCTTTACAATGTAGTCGGTCCATCATGTGGGGGGCCTTCCAACAATGCGTCGTCCGGTTCGAGGTCGCCATTCGAGAACCTTTATTCCCCAACGGTTGTCGGTTGCTATGCTTATTGAGAGTTAACTGTTCACTAACAAGTCTATAATTATAGTGTTTTTGGGGATTGGCCTGACTATACATAGAAATCTAAATGTTTTTAACGGACTTCCAAAAGGAGGAGGTTCTCAAGTCGGCTGTATATATATATATTTTTTTGTGTGTATGTTACTCGATATCTCCGCCAATAGTAACCCGATTTTGATGATTCTTTCGCTGGTGTATAGAGCATGATCCCGGGGTGGTCCCATTTTAATTTATTATTCCTGAGGGATTGCAACTTGTCCCGTAAAACTTAAAAAAACGTCATCATCTCTTGAAATCACGACTTGCCGATTTTTTTTTTGTCGACTGTGGTATGGTATGGTAATTCCCGCCACTTCGTTCGGTTCCTGCTATTTATTCCTTTCTGTGCATCCATACCAGATCCAGATAAAACATAATATCCAGATTTTGGTTAGGCTCTGCGTTGATTTTCAAAGAGAATAAAATCACTAAGTTTGATTTACAGTCAGTCAGTCAGTACAGTAAGAGTTATTACCTATTGATGATGAATTACTTACTTTTGTTTTTTATTCAAAAATTTAGGTGGGCAGTGTCATCCTCAGTAGGTAAGCAAAACGCAAAGAGGTTGATAACAAAAAAAGAGGTTGATATTGATCTTGTAAATATTCAGGAATTTGAAGTCGGTTTTTAGTTTTTATAAAAAATATTTTATGTTTATTTGGCAGGACTTTTTTATAGAGCAGACATTCAAGTATGTTTTTTTATAATATTATAAACATGCATGAGGAATAAGGGGAAAATCTGGCATCCTGAATGTCAAATGCTACAACTTATATAAAACATCAATATATTCCAGTACAATTTCAATAACATTACAGAGATCTGTCTATGTACACCTACAATCAAATTCACCCATAAATTGCCCAGAATGTAAACATATTCCATAATAATGAGTCAAGCTTCCACGGAATTCTCAAAGCGGACAAATATAACAACGCTTGCGTCAATAAGTGGCACCGTTAAATTTAGAAGTGTACCATTGAAAGCTTGTGATGAAAATAGTAAATGACCTGATCTGTGAATCATGTGGTGTTGGAGAGAATGTTTACCTACTGCTGATGGAGTGTGCCCGGAGAACATTGTTTCGGGAATGCTTGAGATAGATTTCTGAGGCTAATTGGCTTGATGTGGATTTGTTTCATGCTGGTCGCACCAAATGTTACAGCAGCTAACATGCTCTACTGGGCCACATTGGGCTGGTTACCAAGCTGAACAGAGTAGAGAAGGAGCTGCTGTGAAGTGCTGACTTTGTCAGACACCAACAAATCTTACTATTATTATAAATGCGAAAGTTTGAGAGGATGTTTAGATGTTTGTGGTTCAATCACGTCCAAACGGGTGAACGGATTCGGATGAAATTTGGCACAGAGATAGATTTAAGTCTGAAATAGCATATTTTATCTTCATAGGTACCACGCGAGCGAAGCCGCGGGCGGAAGCTAGTCAAACATAAAAAGGACATTTAGGTATGTAACAGTGGTAAAGAGATTTACCTGCAAACGATGCCGATCGCAGCTTGAACTCGTTACCATAGTATATTGTGAAGCATTTCGAGTTTTCTAATCTCTTGGTTTCTTCTGGCCATCGCTCAAAGTCCTTGGATGATTTTCCGACTCTCACTTCTTTTATATCTCGGATGTCAAGGGCACCCTCGTAGGCCTGCCGTTGCGGGGCACTGGTCCTCGACCAGATCACCTGGTGTGTCTCGCGACGCACGGAAACTGAGCGTCTCTCGGGCCGCTTCCTCGGGTAAAACTTGAGGACCGAAGAGCCTCGCTCTATGTAGGATATTAGCTGATCAGCCTCGTGTATGAGCCTGTCGTTACCCCCGTTGAAGCAGACGGTACTCATTGCACTTCCGTTGTCGCCGCCGGATGTGGAGAAACTGCGGCCAAGCCTCGCACCGCATGGATTGTCTCCGATGCACTTTGCATCTATTCAAATTTACTTTGAGCGAATAAACTGTGCCTGTACTCGTATCAGTGTGCTACGTTCGCATAATGTGCCACATATCTTGTTTGTTTGGAATTTTCATTTTAGCGCAAATTAAACATTGGATGGAAATTATTCGCAAACGCACGAAAAGCGTACTTGTTGGTGACAGGACAGACGGACAGACGGACGGACGGGACGACAGACGCAGGTGGGTGGTGTGACAGAGACAGACACTGACACAAAAAGTTACTATATGGACACTGACAGCAGGAAGGAACCATGACACTCGGGACAGTTAATTTCTTTTAAAATGTATTTCCCTTTCGTGCTGGCTATGGCATCTTATGCCTCACCACCAATTCTTACGTGTATTTTTCTAGTTTAAGTCACCAACCTTTTTATCTACCTACAAACAACGGTTCGAAGTTCGCGCCAAAAGTTCGCGCGCTTTGAAATCGTCAAAAAAATTAGATACATGAGCCGATGCCAATCCAATCGACATAATAGTACGTAGCCTACGTAGGTACAAGGACCGTAGGACGTAGACTAGATACCTACCTTTTATTGTGTCACTGTTTGTATACCCAAAAAAAATAAAAAAATACCTAGTCAAAGCCTTGCCTTTCCCAATATCGTAAAATTCCGATCGTCACTCACTGCTTCTTGTTGTGTCTCTGATTCTTTCTTAGTCATCCTGCATTAGGTCAGTGATGATCAGGTTGAGTTCATTGGCCCTGAAAAGGTCCATGACCGTCGATGAAAGAATCAGTGTAGTAAAAGGATTAAAGTGCGCCTCTTAGAGGTTCCTTTCGTGCACACGAAAGTATTATATGTTCGGCGTTTATTGCTGGCAGTCAATTACGTTAATAAAGTTTTTATTATTTATTTTTTCTCTTGTGCGAAGTTTCAGCCAAAAGCTATTTCATATACCTAGCTATGTCTTAGGTAGCTTTAGATGTACCTTCAGTTTTCGGGAGTTGTCTTATTACACCCTGTATTCAATTCACACAACTGTGGCTTCGCATATTCGTGCGAATTTGGAGGACCGGCAGACAGAGACAGACAGACAGAAAAGCATCAGCGCGTGCAGAAAGAATGCTGGTGTCGACCCATCGTGCTGGACGCCGACGCTCGACGGCGCAGGCAGCGGAGGTCATACGCATACCTCCATCTTCCGTCTCTGGACCACCACCCTGTTCCGTCTGTCGTCACTGCGCCTGACTAGTTTTTATCTTGCCTATAACTTTATGATATCTGTGTTAAATGAAACAACCAGTACATAGTTAAGTCATATTTATTTCAAAAAAGAGACTTAAAACATGCTTACAACAACTATCTAAAAATGATTCAATAGATCTCTCGTCCACTACATAGATCGGAATTTGTTAAGAAACAGAGAAAATGAGCCTATTGGTTAAGTACAGTCTAAACTAAACTTTATACAGGCTCAAAGATATTTATTTAGAGTCAATCTTAAAGATCTAACGAAAGGATTCCCACTTGTGGTTGTTTGTGCCAAAAAGTAAACAACTCATCAGTCAACAGTTCAGCCTTCATTTAACTGATGTTAATAATAAATAGGTAGGTAGGTTCCTAACTAATAATGTCGAAGCAATCTTATAATATACTTAGTTGTTTATTAAAACAACTATTTAAATAATTCGTTTTAAATTAAAAACAATAGATAACATGCACTTAAACACAAGTCTAAATACTGGCATTACATAATTATACAATACGTGTTTCATAAAAATTGAAAAGTATTTCCTGTTTCAGAATATTCAATTAAATTTGAATTATGCTTTATGTGGTGGAATTTATCAATAAAAACAAGCATAAGACAAATATCACGTTAATAGAGAAGATAAGAACAAACGAACAAAGCTTGCGCATCATAAATGGATGTGGATAAGCAATAATGTGTCAAAATTCAAAAAGTCAAAAACAGAACGCTCTTTTAACTGCCAAAGAAGCGTTCTGCATAACATGTCGCTCAGCGACAAAGTCTTTTTGTAAATAATCAATAAATAAAAATAAATAAAAAAACTGATTTTTGTAATTTTTTGGGTTGACACATTATTGTAATCAGCATCCAATTATCAGTGCAACCAAATACATACCAGAGGTGATTAAGACAATTCCACATCGATGACCCAGGTGAACTTAGTGGAAAAAACCTTCTTAAACGGCTTGGCCGAGTGTGACTTATTAAAAACATGAATTCTAAATCAAGATAGGTACTGTGCCTATACTATACATGGAACGAATCGACTACTTAAACGATAACTTCCATGCAATATAGATAATAATTCGATAGCATAGGTCAATTTAAGTATTGACCGTGATCAAGCCTACCCTCGTCTGGTTCAAGCCCCCCCAAACCAAAATCCTGGATCCACCACTGACCAGAGGGGTGAGTGGGAGTTGGCACCATGGTTTTTACACTCTCTGGGAGCTTGATCCACGTGTTTATGTATGGAATCCGTAACAGTGCTTCTAGCGGACCATGACACTCACTCATTTTGTCCATACAAAAACATCATCCACGCACGAGTGAGAGTGAAAACCATTGTGCCAACTCCCACTCACCCCCCAGCTGTCATTGCTCAAGGCTTACTAATAACACAGTTGATCAATCAATTGGTTAGGCTAAACTGAATAAACGTGTTGGTACCAAAGTTTTAATTAAACAAGTAGGTCCTACCTTCATAAGAACTCATCCATAGTGGACGAAAATGCAATATGAACGAGTTAAACGTACGAGTTGCGAAAGAGAGCTGCTCAGCGAGTAGTTTGCACAAATAATATTACCCACAGATACAAAACTACTTTTATCACGTTCGATCGGAATTCACGCATTCGTCCTTTCGCATTCGCAAGGCCCATGGCCCATGTTAACTCGTACACATTGCACTAATTACAAAATACAATCAGTCTCAGCAACGACTTCAGAGGCCCGAATGCCAGTTCTTACTTTTCACTTTTCGACCGTGAAAAGTGTATTGATTACCGTTTTTGTATGAAGTCACGAAACGGGACGCCTATGAATACCAGTAATCTATACACTGTTGTGTATTGATTACTGGTTTTCGTGTATTTCACGAAAAGTTAAAAGTGAGAACTCACACTCGCCTCGCCACACGTCTTCCTAACAGTAGTGTTACGATTTAAGTTATGCGCTACGGAGATCTCGTGTTTCATATCGGCATCTCATTCTCGCAAGTGAATAATGATGAGGAAGATCACTATTTTGAATGTATTGAATAAATGAATTGAATTGATGAATTGAAGATAGTAGAGGCGCATAACTTTAATCGTAGTACTGTACAATAAATCAGCTCTTCCCTATATAAATATTCTGTTGAACATATAGCATCACTTTATTTAGTAAGTTTGTTCGCTTTCGTTTGGAATGTTTTCAGAATTTGTTCGGTTTAACAATGTTCAATTAGCTAATGAATATTATAAAGTTAAAATACAGGTATGACTACGAAGACCGCATGTATCAACATAATCAACCGCATTGGCGCCGCGTAATAAACCGGTTACTTCATTGCAGCGGTTGCGGTAGGCAACCAGTATGCGGTATGCGACAACCGGTATGCAGTTAGCAGTATGCGGTACCTGATAAGAATGGGTAGCCGGTATGCGGTATGCGACAACCGGTATGCAATTAGCAGTATGAGTTTCCAGGTATGAATGCGGTAGCCGATATGCGTTTGCAATCTACGGAATCATACCTAATCTAAAATTGAACGAGATACATTTAATATATGTGATGATTTTGATGCCTATTGCTGAATAATATAAATATTGAAACGGTTTGTGAAGCAGCAAATAAATAGAACTATTCGTCGGTTATCCGAGTAATGATGAGATCGACAAACAATTGTAATATATAAATTATAGTGAGTACAGAGAGTATTACACTTAATTCTATAACTACATTTTACATCTATACCTGACAAGAATTGGTATCTAATCGCTATTTACACCAACTTTTTGTATCGAGAGCCAGTCATTATTGCGGTCGTAGTCATACGCAATAGTGAAATAATCGATGCGCTGCGGCGCTAGTGAGAGCTTACCTTTATTCTAAAACTTACACCAAAATCTAAACAATTTTAAAAGAAATATGCTCATATTTCATTTAAAACTGCGATTAAAAGTTGCGCAATGGATGCGTAAGATATTATAAGTTGGTGCAAATAGGAATACCGTGCGATATATCATCATTCGTTTCAAAATGATCCTTACGTGTACTTAATACAGTCAATTTCAAGTTTGACATTTGACGGCGATAAAATATATCGCAAGCCCAAAAAATCAATCTCAAATTGACTCTGATTGATTGTAAGGATAATGTTGATACGAATTTTAATTAACGTATCGCACGCAGTTCGAACACGGCTTAAAGGCGTACCAATCGGCAAGCCGCCAGGGCTTGAACATTTAAAGCTAGAAGTCCAGTAGAGTCTAGGGTCAGTTTCTAACAAAGTCGAGATCAATAAGATGACATCACGAAAAAATATTTTAAAATAATTATTCTCTTATTCATAATCAGTCAATAACTTCATCGGATCGATAACTCTCGCTCTGTCCTTTTTTATGGTAAAGAACAGAAGGAGACAGACATACTTTAAGTCCACCTCAGCCGATTGATGCCGAGTTAAGTTAGAGAGTGCTTATAAATAAGGAGTATGTCTACAAAACCAATGGTCAATTCTGTCAATGATTTTACCCACTTAAACGGAATATACTATGAACGTAACCGCGCACGTTACAGGCGCATTTAAAAACTATTGCTTATATAAATTAACATGAAACAATGTCCACTAGAACGTTCCGCCACTACCAATTCATATTCATATTCATTTCACCCTTAGCTTTACATTGCATAACATAGGTATGTCCAATTACAGTTATTTTCATAAATTATCATGCAGATTATTAATTAAGTATTATTATTATTACAGATTATTAATGGATTAATAGATATTGTCCTACATATAACTCGTACGACGACAACGCGATAGCGACAGCGAATTCAACGAAAATATAATGGTACGTTCAAGTGGCCACAGTTGAGTCGGTTACGTCTGATACGTTCATATCACGGTCATTGTATGATACGCTGTAGTGGGCAAATGCCTTTATTCCGATAGCGATACCGTTAACGATTTTTTCGATCGAAAGTCTTTGAAGATCAATTTGGCTGCAATATTGTCAATAGAAAATGTACCTTTGGTTGAATTTCCTCTGGTTTATAGCGCATTAAAGGTCACATATCTTGGAACTAATCAAAACAGAACTAACATATATAAAAAAAAGTATTGATTTGTATGAAAATTGTGGTAATATCACTTGTTCCTCTTCCCCCCCAAACAATGGTTTAGTGCAGATGGATTTATTAGAAACTGTTGTTTATTGTAACTAGTTTAGATAGACCCCGGTTTTGCTTAGCCGTACATACGGTAGGCTAGGCCTCTTAGTTACAGGCTAGGGCCCCGCGGAGGCCTGCATGACTTCGTCAAACGAGGCCTCGAGGCAATGTTTCAGCTCGGCGTACGATACTACAAGTATACTCTCCTCGTCTCTTGTCATCAGCGGGACCTGTTAACAAATGCCAGGGTTTCTGTAATGGTCACTTTTGAAGGTTAATTCTAGTAAGCTGTGTTCAAACGGAGTGCGATATGTCACCAATACGTTTAAAATTTATTTAAAAATGATCATTAGATCTGCTGAATAAAGTAAATTTGAGTTCGACTTTTAGGGGCTTGCGATATCTTTGAGCTATATTGCACGCTCTCATATGTCAAAATGGACTTTCACAAGTGGATATAAGGAATTTCAGGTATCGCACGACGTTTAAACACGGCTTAATCCTGGTGAACCCTCTTGGTCACGTTTGAGGATTCATAAATAAAAATAACACCAAATAAACAATAAACAATAACAGTCACACACAGTCCTGACCCCACACTAGGATTTCCTGTGTCAAGGTACAAAATCCACACAGCTCTTAGGTTTAAGGTACAATTTAACTAATTCACCTTTTCTTAAAGCCAATAATAGATTAATTTTTTTTAGATTACACTTTTACTAATTACGACCGTCACTGATTTGACACAAAACTAATATTATTTATTATGTATGTGTTATGTCATTTATAATATTATGAATGAATGAAAGATTTATATTTCTTAAGACTACTACACATAAAAAAAATTACGTACTAAATGATAAAGATACTGTGCGCAGCAGAGCTCGTGGAAAATATGGTCTTCGCTCAGCATTGTGATGGATACACACTGATGTGGTGCACCCAGCGCTGGGTTTTCAGCGGATTATTAGTAGGAAGTAGGGTAGGATAGGAGATATAAATTCTGAGTAGTAAAAAGTGGGTATATTACTCGGTCTGGGGCGCCTCCGTCCAAGAGGTTGAGGCAGTTGACGACATGCGCCTGGTCGATCCACGGCCGGCCCTCCGCGGTCACCGCGTGGAAGATGTAGTCTCGGAACAACTTCAGCAGGTAGCGGTGTCCCGTCTCCGACCATGCGGGGTCACAGTTCAATCTGAAATGCGGAACAGTTTTTAACTTACTTCAAAAAATATGTACCTTATTTATGTCCAAATTGTGTACCACGCTTCACGCAATTAAATTATTTCATTTCATTTCAAAAGAGGTTCTCAAGTTTGCTGTATTTTATTTTTCATTTATTTATTCATTCATAGTTTATTTGTGATACACAGGTAAATTAAGATGTCAATATAGAGTAATATGCACTGTGATCTGATAAGGCGTACAAGTTTTGTTGGGTTGAACAAGCCAACAAATTTAATCATAACATAACTATAATAAAAACATTCAATTAATTGTTAATAATAATCTGTATCTATTTAAATAATCATTAGTCATTATAGTAAAAAAAATCTTCAATTGAGTAAAATGTGTTTTGTGTGTATGTTACTCAATGCATCCGTCAATAGAAAACCGAGCATGATGTTCTTTCACTGGTTTATAGAGAATGGTCCCGGGGTGCTCTTATATTAATTTTATTCCTGAGGGATTGCTACTTGCATCGACTCCAAAAATATACCTTTATAATTATTGTCATTTATTTTAGATTATTTATTTTATAAGGACGTTAAATTTTTCAGCTGACAGTTCAGTTTAGGTCTACATTTGAATGGCAATAGGAGACGTCATAGTTTTCCCCAAGGTGGTAACTACTTCCACGAACGGAGTCTGCAGAATGAGCCTACAGATTTTATGACTCTTAAATTGGAGCATCCCGCCTGGGAGGTACCTCCGCCTTACTTAGAAGATCGCAGCCAAATAACATTATTAGTTTGAAATCTGTGGTGAGTAAGGTTGCCAGAGCTCTTTAAGGGGAGGGGGTTCGGGGTCGGCAACGCGTGCGTGATGCCTCTGGTATTGCAAGCGCTCATAGGCTACGGCATCCGCTTACCAACAGGTGGGCCGTAAGCTTGGTTACCAACTTAAAAAAACTTACTCAGGTCTGTCGTTACAGGTGGAAAGTTTCACCAGAAGCCTAAAGAGGCGTCCGTTGTCGATTTCGTGAGCGAGCAGATCTTCGAAGGCGTCTGATCGACGCTGTAGCGCCTCCACCTAGATAAGTAAAGTGTATGAGATAGTAACCTGCCCTGGTTTGTTCGCACAGAACAGCCGAACCTAGTGGTAAGGATATTCAGGGCAGAATTAGATAGGTACTTTATACAATTACAAAATACTAGCTAGACACTAGCTACACTGATAGGTAGGTACCGATGTCCCAAGTACCTAGTCCGCTATGCGTGGTTGTGCGCCAAATAGGTTCCATCTCAGCATAAGACCGCGGCATAATTATGTCGGTAATCTATTTAATAAAAAATCGATTGCCATATGTATGACGGAGCATCACTTCAGAACGGCTCGACCAATTTGGCTAATTAATTTTTCGTTGTGCTTGTAATTTTCAGGACAAGATAATGTAAAAAATATTTTATTTTGGAAAATTCACAGGAATAACATTTGGTATGGTATTTTGATATGAAAAATCTTTATATTACATTTTGTCGTCACAGCCGACGATGAAATAAACTCTAGAGGAATGGCATAGGCTACTTTTTGATCAGAGAATCCGGGCAGCCGCTAGTTTAATTTAAACTAGCTTCCGCCCGCGGCTTCGCTCGCTCGTGGTACCTACATGAAAAGTAGCCAATATGCTATTCTAGGTAAAGAACTTTATCTATTCCAACCCGCGCGCCTTGTTTCTCTCGTTACTCGTCGCTAGTCGAGGTAGTTGCTTATTACCTACTAGCTTCCGCCCGCGGCTTCGATCGCGTGTTAGGTCTACATAAACAGGGCTACTGTTGGTAGGTAAAGATCTCTATATATTCCAAGTTTCAACGAAATCGGTTGAGTCGCTACTGCGTGATTGAATAACAAACATCCAAACATCCTCACAAACTTTCGCATTTATAATATCAGTAGGATTGGAATGGACATAATGAAGTGTAACTGATCTGAAAAGCTCTTGTTAGATTTACAACAAACCTCAAAGTCAGTGTTTTTTTTTATCTTTTGGTGCGAAGTTCAAAAATCAAAGAGGTAGGTACATTCATAGGCTACTTACAATGATGTCACCTGACAGCTATACCACGACATGGTAGAATCCGTACCTGCGTGTAGAAGCGTGCGCCAATCATCGGCATGAGGTCAGTGACCGACCGCCGCGATGGTGACCCCGACAACAGGTATCTGAAAAGATTATTCATGGATTTTAAAATAAAAATTCAACTTTTTTCTTTTCTATAAGTTTATACAACGTGTTCCGTAATATACTATCCCGAAGCTTATACTAACAACGAAAATCCTACTTTATACTAATATTGTATATGCGAAAACTTGTGAGGGTGTTTAGATGTTTGTTAACCGTAACGGCTCAACCGATTTCGTTGAAACTTGGAATAGATAGTGAGAATCGTTTCTTTAGTTCTGGAGATTAACCTCTCCGTACAACCAAACGATCAAATTTTACCTCTTTGATGTATACATTATTATTATGCTATCAGTGGAAACTTGTAAATAGCCCTCACAGCTGCATGTAATTTTTCATGTGTTTATATTATTATTTCATAATTTTGTTCTAACTAAGTTTTCACAAAATACGATAATAAAATAAATACAATATTTAAACTCAAACTCACCCAAAATCTGTTAAAAATAATAAAAATCAATAAGTAGAAAGTCATTTTGAGCTTTTGGTAACCCCTCTTAGACACACTTATAGAGCAGACAATACATGATGTCAAGAGAGGTGGAAGTTTTTACTCACTAACAGGTCGCTGTAGGGCCTGGGGCATGTTGAAATGGAGTAGGCTTGCCAGCGCCTATACCAACCTCTGTCTAGTCGTTCTTATGCACAGGAAATACGTGGGCAATGCTGAATACATTGAACATGTCTTTCCTGTGAAAAAACGTCTTATAGGAATGTCAGTCTCGTATTATACTGATCGGTATCGGTAAGAAGATACCAGACGCTTCATCATTATAATTTCAGCTGTATAGCCGTCAATGCTGTGCAAGAAGGCTTCATAGCTCAGTTGGTAGTAACTCTGCCTTCTGCGCTAGAGGTCGCGGGAACATTTATGTGACTAACACAGATGTTTGTTCTGTGTCTGGGTGTTAAATATATATCTATTATGTATATCAGTCTCTGGTACCCATAGTACAGGCTATGCCTAGTTTGGGATCAGTCGACCGTGTGTGATATGTTCGGAAAAAAAAGGTGCCTCTAAAGGCGCACTTTAATCCTTTCACCACATTGATTCTTTCACCAATGGTCATTGGCCCATTTCAGGGCCACCATACCCCAGGTCCAACCTGGTCACTGACCTTAATGCAGGATGACCAAGAAAGCATCAGTTACAAAAAATGAAAACAATGCGTTGATAACTCCCAAGTCACTACTCAAGACGCCAAAGTCGAGAGTTTTTTAACCGTCCGTTGCGAATACGGGCCGTATTTTGAGTAAAGATACCGGTGCTGGACATAGGTCTCTAGGAGTGCCACGACGAACGGTCTTGAGCCTTCTCTATCACTCAAGTACTCACATGATCAGGTTCTTGAGGTCCGAGGAGTAGGAGCGGGTCACGAGGTCGAGGGAGGCGGATATGTTGTCGCAGTGCAGCGTGCGGCACGCCAGAGACAACGCCAATCGGCCCAGGGCAGTCAGGTCCTCTTGTTGAGCCTACAACAAATAGAAGAAAGAAAGAAAAACTATTAACTAAAAATAATTCTAAAAATACTATGTTCCCTAACTAAAATATCGTATCCCAAAGAGTGCTTATTCTATACACAAAAAGAAACAATATTAGATACAGAAAAAATAATATTTATAAAAAAATCACTTAATCTTCCTAAGCGCTAAACTCTAGAAGGGACCAATTAGGCAATTTTTTTTAAAATATTCCTTCATGTTCCGGTAGTGTTTTCATGAAGAGGAAAATTAAAATTAAAACGTAAAAACACCACTTTTCTTTTTCCCCCCTGAGGATACAGGCGACTGGGCCCACTACAAAACTCAATTTATACATTTCTGTCAAAATAATATTGACGTCAAATTCTTTATGCGAGCTAGATAACATTAAGTTTTGGATTGCTTCGTGGATTCTTGAAATAACATACTGAGAATTTAATATAGAAATAAAGACCGTCAAGTGCGCGTAGTGCTCGCGCCCTGTGGCACACGTAACACACACGGGATCGTAAAATCAAGTTAGGTACATAATTGAACACGCGGACAAAGTTGCAGAAGGCCAGCTTGAGTATCTTAACAAAAAACTTTGACTGGCCTCATAGCTCAGTTAGTAGTAACTCTGCCTTCTGCGCTAGAGGTCGCGGGTTCGATCCCCGCACTGGACAAACATTTGTGTGATAAACACAGATGTTTGTTCTGTGTCTGGGTGTTAAATATTTATCTATTATGTATATCAGTCTCTGGTACCCATAGTACAGGCTATGCCTAGTTTGGGATCAGTTGACCGTGTAAATATGTCCGTAATTTATTTAAAAGAAAAACCTTTTTTAATATCTTTTTTTGGACCAGCTTTATGTTCAATGTTTCTTAAACTTTCATAACGACAATGTTGATTGATCTTTTGATGGTATAACTGAACTCATCGCTTCAGGCGACCAATTCTAGACCACCTTATCCGAGGCTTAGTAGAACATGCATCTGATAGACAATTATGGAAAAATGAGGTAAAAAGTATTAAAAAAATACAAAAAGTTGCGCCCCCGGGTGGACTCGAACCACCCACCTTTCGGTTAACAGCCGAACGCGCTAACCAATTGCGCCACGAAGGCTATGACGACTTAAGAAAATTTACGAATCACCATCTTTATCGTGAATACATTACAATGATAAGGTAATAATACAGTCATGAATTATCGATTTATGTAGGTATTCCAAGTGCCTATAGCACACGTTTCTGACTTTTACTGAACTACTATACTATAAAGTAATACTACTATTAACTACTATAAAGTAATATTTAAATCGAAAGACGTATATTTATACGCTAGAGAAATATTTGTTTAAATAGCATTCCGCCAGCGTCTTTGTGACGCTTCCGACTGCTAGTGATTTGGATCAATTGAGCTATCTGTAGAGCGTTTATATCGGTTATTAGATCTTGTGTATTTTGTAAATATTAACTAGTATTCGTTTTAATTTTCTTTCTGTAAATAAAGTTTGTTTAAATTACCTTGTTATTAAGTTTCAGGGTTTCACGAAGAACTATTTCTTTTTATGGCTTTACTTATAAAAATCTGTCAAACAATAAACAATGCTTTTACGTCTAGGACAGCACTAGCACGCGCTACGCACAGCACTAACCCAAAATGTTAGTTTGGGTGAAAGTGCGCTGCAATTGCATAGCGCTGCAAAAATGCAGAGTAGAGAAAAACATAGAGATTTTATAAAAAAAGACGGTCAAGTGCGAGAGCTCGCGCCCTGAGGCTTCCGTACCATTGGTCGTGGGTTTGAATCCCGGTCGTGCACCAGTGGTCATGGTCATAAAATAAAAATTCTAAGTGTAGGAATTGACAAACTTATATTTTCGGTCGCTCACGTAGTCATTGTATTACATTGACCGCAAATATATCTTTTTTCCTAAAAAACTTCGAAATTCCTCAATTTCTTTAATTGTGTTATAAAAGCTCCTAGCATTCCAAATTTCAGAATTGTGAGGCAACTGGAAGTACCCTAGAGGTTTTTCATTTTAGTAATTTCTATACAAAAAATTATACATTCATTGCCATATCTTTTTAATGCATTCCATTTTTAATTTAATAATAAAAGGGTCTTGACAGACGGACAGACAGACAGACAGACAGACGGACAGACAGACGGACCACAAAGTGATCCTATAAGCCGTTTTTTCAAATGAGGTACGGAACCCTAAAAACACCTTTTGACTTTGATTGAGTACCTACTGGTTTCACAATCCAGCACCATTTATGGGACTGGCATGAGGAGTCAAGGGTGGTTCTTACCTGTGCGACGTCGCCTGTGTTGGGGTGCAAAGCGTCCGCAGCGCCACACCAGGCAATCCGGGCGCGGCATCCGGTCATTATCACCTTCGATGGATCCAGTGTCCTACAACAAACAAAGTCAAAAAAGGTGTTTATTACAATAAATCACTAGCATAACTTTGAAACGTCTTAGAAACTAGGTGAAGCTATGCCTGTTCCTCGCGACCAAGCCTAGAAGAAACAGGCAACAAACAAACACGGTTTGATTCCTGTAATTTGTTCGATGATTTCACAAAATGAAATTCACATTTCCAAATCGATCCAAAGGTTCTAATTTCGATCCGTGCACCAAAAGGATTTTAAATTCAGAAATTCTTGTGCTATACCATATACAAGGTGATCCGTAATAATGTATAACGCCAGCGCGTTGACGAGCTGGCGTTTACACTTTGGAAGCCATAGACTCTATGTCATGGCATAGAGAATACAGAACTTGTTAAAAGATATGTTTCATAAATGTATGGAGCTTGGTACTGCTCTAAAATTGACTTCTTTTTAAGATCCTTCAAGATTTTCTTCGACAAAAAGACCAACACAGCGCTACAAATATATGGCGGATCGACGTGTGTGTAATGTCATTTATTATAATTAGCGCGACATAACAAATACATCAAATCAACCAATCAAACAGCATGAAAGATATGTGACGTCAAACGTCAATCACAAACTAACATGGCGGTCCTCAAAAGTGTTTACATAGAAAAACTAATAATAGAATGTTTTTTTTTAATACAACTGAGGTGGCAAACTACCCTACCTGTTGGTAAGCGGTTACCGTAGCCTATGTGCGCTTGCAATACCGGAGGCATCACGCACGCGTTGCCGACCCCGAACCCCCTCACCCTAAAGAGCTCTGGCAACCTTACTCACCGCAGGAACACAACACTATTTGAAACAAATAATGTTATGTGGCTGCGATCTTCTGTAAGGCGGAGGTACCTCACCAAACGGGCTGCTCCAATTTAGAACGAGAAAATCTCGCTGTGCCCTACCTCCTCCTGTTTTTTTCTAGAACCATTGTTTTTGCCTATAAATTAGTGAAATTGTTCTTATTCTAATTTTTCTATGTGTACATAGACCTGACCCAGGATGAAACATCTCCTTTGGTCCAGCTGTTACCTGCAAGCCAGTCCAGCTGTGTGTATGGCACGCAAGGCAGCAGTCAGTTGCACAATCAGACTCCAAAGCACCGATTCAGGCAGAAGTGCTCCGGACGCCGCGGCGCGGAGCATCGCGTTTTTCTGAAAACAAAAATAATTACATTTGACGACCTCGGTGGCGCAGCGGCAGAGTGCCCGTCTGAGACGCAAGCGGCTCGGGTTCTATTCCCGCTGCGGGACAAATGTTTGCATGATTTGTTCCGGGGCTGGGTGTTTTGGTACCATGGTACTCTTAGTTTCTACTTCCACAGGCCTCTGAGTCTGTAATGCACTTACCACCGGTGAGTGATGAAAAGTTTGGAGGAGGTAGGGTACAGCGAGATTTTCTCGCTCTAAATTGGAGCAGCCCCCATGTCAAAGTTAAAGTCAAAAGACGTTTATTTCAATAAAATCACTAGGATCACTTTGAAACGTCTTACAAACTAGGTGAAGCTACGCCTGTTCCTCGCGACCAAGCCTAGAAGAATCAGGCAACAAACGCGCGCGACTATAATTTTTTTCGATGATCTTGTTTCACAAAATGGAATGTATTTATTCAGTGTGGTGCATGGGAAGGTACCTGCGCCTTACAGGTTTCATCAGGCCTCACCTGGTGCGTGTACGGGCGGGGGGCGTCAGGGTCTGACGAGAATGGGTCGTGGAAGGGCGCGGTGCCGTCGCTCACGGGGTTACCGCAGCCCACCAGGAACTTGTTCATCAGGGTCACGCACGACGGATGGAATGAATAAACAAGAAGCATTGCTGGGAACAGAACAAGTATCAAAATTAAACTTATTTATAACTGTGTACAGTATAACTTAAATAACAAAACGTTTATATACAAGGTTGCTTGGTTGTCGTGATACTGATTCTTACTTGGTCATTAGGTCAGTGACCAGTTTGAGGTTTGATGGCCCTGAATATACAAGGTGATTCATAATATTTATACCATTCTGAAAGGGACGTATTCTATCAACAAAAACAAAATAAAATAGAGAATAAAACATTTACTTTAGTTGTTATTTGCCGTACTTTTAAAAATGAGCGATTTCTAGTCATTTATCATCTTTATAACTAATTATTAAACGTAAGAGAAGTTCAACATCAAGATTTCTATCTAAAACAGATGATTTTAGAACTGATTTGACTCCAAAATAGCAAATATTTGCAGTGTTTTTACGATGGAAAATGTTGTATTCCAAAAAGTCGTAGAACAAACTTTATTGCCAATTGGATGTAGAATGAGCCTTTCGGGATGGCATACATATTATGAATCACATTGTACAAAATTTTTAGGACTTATTATCGATAGTAAACTGGACTGGAAACTACATACTGACAATATATGTCATCAATTGAAACAATTTTCATATGCTCTATTTATGTTAAGTAAAGTAACAAATATGCCTGCCCCACTAACTGCCTATCACGGTCGTGTATCATCGGTTTTGCGATATGGCACGATATTTTGGGGGAACTCAACAGGGAAACTAAAAGTATTTAAGGCACGCTGTATTCGAGCAATTTCCGGACTGCATAGGCTGGACTCCTGCAAGGATCTTTTTATTAAACTAAAACTACTTACAGTACCAGCAATTTACATCTATGAGGTAGCTGTCTTTGTTAAATGCAACCCCAAACTATTTGAAATGTTTGCAGTTGGAAGCCGCTTGGAGGGTAATCTTCGTTGTTTACCATGCAGAACACAATTATTACGCATGAGTGTATTTTATATGGCACCCACAATATTTAATAAAATCCCAAAATCTGTTCGACTGTTGTCTATTAGTGAATTTAAGCTCAAATTAAATGACATTTTAGTTAAAAAAGCATATTATAGTATAAACGAATTTTTGTATGACAAACTTAATATAATTTAATATTATATAAGATTGACATTAATGATAAATTTATATTTTTTTGAATTTGTAACTTATTAGTTATTATATAATTTGTAATCTAATTAATATTGGTTTAAGTCTTTGTATTTATAATGTTTGTATGACCGATGTCGGAATCTAGTGATCTGTACTCTAAACCTCACCATCTATCAATGTACCTCGGTTCACGAACAATAAATGAATTATGAATTATGGTAGGTACAAATGTTCCCTAGAAACATTTTAGGCTCAGGGTCGGCAACGCGTGCGTGATGCCTTGCCTCTGCTATTGCTAGCGTTCATAGGCCCACCAATAAATTTTTTATACATAATAGTATAAAAAATAAATTGTGTACTCACAGTGATCGCCGAACGCGTTAGACGTCAAATGGTCATGCAGCGTGACCACATTCGGATGGTCGATTTGCTTCCATATCTCGAGCCGCTTGGACGGGCAGGTGCCGTACGAGTGCAGCCGACGCATCGCATAGTGCTCGCCCGTCTGCCGGTGCGTGACGCGGTACGAGGAAGACATGGAGTGTGGCGCAACCCCTTCGAGGGGAATCGGTTCGGTGTAAATGTCGAGGTTTTCGGGCAGTTCTGAAAGAAACATAATTTAAGGATTTTTTGAATGGCTGCACTTGCTGTTTGGTATTTTATTTTATTTATTTATTTATTATTTATTTACAACCAAAAGTAAAAATAATAATTATAAAACACAGATTAGAGCTAGGTAGTAACATAAATAATTATGTGCGTACAACAAAAGTATTAACAGTAAACAAAAGTGAGTGATATGTTTCCTAACGAACATCTAGTGTTTTAGGATACAAGATATCCTTAACATTTTTGATGAAATTGCACAATTTAGAACTAAATATATCTAATTGTAAATTATTTTTAGCCATTTCATTATATTGACGAGCCATCCTGGTCAAAGGATTGTAAAAGGAAATATTATTTTTATAAATTTGTAAGGCAAACAGATTTCTTTCATTCGAGTTACGTGCCCTAAACTTAATATTGAATGATACCAAGGACAACAGCTCTGGATAATCTATTAGAGAATGTACTATTTTATAAAGATAAACTAGGTCAAAATATAAACGTCGAGTCTCAAGCGATTGAACATTATATTTAGAGAGCCTCTCTTCGTAATTCAGATCTGAGCGACCTGGTATGAAGATAGTGTGCACCATGAAAAAGTAAATAGGTTATTTTGGTTATGTTATGTTGATTTTATGATGGAGTCAGGAGCTGTTCCACGAAACTCCTCAGCAAATTGTCTGATTGAGCTGAAAGTTTGCATACCTGTCAAAGTCCGATGGCAATACAATATTGTGATGACAATGACCTGATCTGATGATGAAGTCAGGAGCTGTTCCACGAAACTCCTCAGCAAATTGTCTGATTAAGCTGAAACTTTGCATACCTGTCTGTGTCCGATGACAGTACAATATTATGGTGACAACGAGTTGATCTGATGATGGATTTAGGAGATATTCCAGGGAACTTATCAGCAAATTGGCTGATTGAGCTGAAACTTTAAAAGGTGCGATTATCAAAGCTTATCTTGTTTGTGTCATAAAGATCCTTTAAATACCGACACGAAACAAAAACGCTATTAACCGCAGTGTCACAGGGGTAGTCAGAAGATCTACGGGTACCTTTGTAGTGACATACCCGGAAACTGGCGCATATCCTGCTGCGATAGGAACACCGCCTCGTTCCTCTGGTACACCTCAGCTCGGATCGTGTCGGGTTGGTAGAACGTCGCCGCGAGACCTTTGAAACAAAACGTGTTTTTTTTTTATCTGGCAGTGGTTTTCTTAGGAAAACATCGTTAGGGAACCTGCGGTCTGGGCAGTTCCGCTCGTACTGACCATGTGTTTCATGTGTATAAGGTCAACTAGGGAGGATCGCAAGCAGCGAGCAAGTTTGACGTCAAGATATTAAGCTATACTGGTCTATTCACCATCATTCAAGAATCTTTTTGGGCACTCAATACTTCAACCTTACAGGATAACCATAAATAAACGACAAATAAATAACTTTGCCATGCGGGAGTTGACTCATAGCCGATGAGTTACGTAATTCGATGTGAATTGGAACAAAATCACAGGCAGGCAAATAAAAAACGAAATTTATTGTTTGGCTCGATAACTTTTTACTTAAACCCTTATTCACAATAAGTCACTAACATTAACGGCTCGATAAAACTATGTTTGCATTTTTGTTTTGTTTACTGTTAGAAAAGGATAGGCTACAGTTATCGAGCCCATAAAGTTAGTGATTATGAATAAGGGATTTAAATTTTATAATGGTTGTAATATCGCAAGCGCATTATAATGCAATTTTATACAAAAAAACACGACTTAAATA
Organism: Anticlea derivata; assembly: GCA_947579855.1. Lineage (NCBI taxonomy): Eukaryota > Metazoa > Arthropoda > Insecta > Lepidoptera > Geometridae > Anticlea > Anticlea derivata. The sequence continues at coordinate 13,076,831 of OX388257.1, read as the reverse complement.
CGAGCGCAGCGCAGTGCTGGTGCATTAAAAAAAAACACCTACACAGTCCTGACCCCATATTAGGCTCCCCTTTGTCGTGGGTATCAGAAACTACGAGTACCATGGTACCACAACACCCAGACCCGGAACAAATATTTGCAGATCATGCAAGCATTTGGCCCGAGCGGGAATCGAACCCGCACCCCGGCACTAGACCGCTGCGCCACAGAGGTCGCATTCTTAAATAATAGCGTTTAATGAAGTCGCAGCTACCGCCAAAACTACATTATACAAGAAAACCAACCAGAAACCGCAAAGATAATATAGTCGACTTTTTTCTACTCTATATTGTCTTTGCCTCTAGTTCATTAGCTCTGACAGAGAAACTTTTTTATAAAATCTCAAAAAAGTTCATTTTAGGGAGGTTTCAAACCCACAATCGTCTACATACGGGGAATAGTTAACCAACTACGCAACCGAGTCGACTTCTTGTCATGTCGAAAATCTTCAGGATGCTCCTCGGGTCGAAGCGCCGATAGCCGATAGCTTTGATAGGAGGCGGTTCTTTGAGCCAACCATTCGCAGATAGAGTCTTAACTGGTAAAACAAATCATCATCATCATCGCATAGGTCTCATATAAGAGAGTGATGGGCCTAGAACTCATAGGTCCTAGGGCAGCCTTCATAGAAGACGAAGGAAACCTGAGTAACTTTCGCTGGGATAATCAGTCGCTGTGCTGTTTTAATCTAAAATATCAAATAGATGCAACACACTGTGATAAATAGGCGTATTTTTACTTCGGTAAACCATTTTATTCTGCGCAATACATTTGAAATGAGATACAGTTGAGAGGGCGATACAAAAAGGGCGTTGCGGCATACAATTGATCTAGTCAATAAAAACGATCAAAATGATACTTGAGATTTAAATAAATTACTTTCTCTTGAAGATTAAGATTAGGATTGGGGTTTACGAAATGTTTTTTGTTATTTTTTATGTTCCATTTGTTAGTGACCTGTTCAATTTGTAGTAGCTATAATGTAGTTTTCTAGCAAAATAGAATAGAATAGAATGATTATTTATTTGACACATAAAAACACAGAAAAGAACAGTTTTCTAACATACCTGGCTTAGACGGCATCAGATGCATGTGCGTAGGCATCGGGATGTACATTTGTGTCGCGTAGGGAGATGGGACGATCATGGGAGGTCCGACGCCCAGGCATGCAGCCTCCGCTGACGCATCTGTGGATAAATGCTCTTGAGTCACATGAACCCGTGCTTCATAATCATTATTTATTTGTCAGGCAAAGGCACATCCTTGCTTTGGAGTGTATATCTTATATTTATCAAAATTCAAAGATTTCAACTGTTCTCTTCTAAGTTGTCGAACGACACAAATGGACTGCTCACAGCTCTCTCATCAGGCTATTTAAAAAATGTACAGTGTGGTAACAAAAAAGATCAGGTACCATACTGGTAGAGGTACCATACTGGTAGAGGTACTTACTGAGTACAGCCGATGAATTGAGGGCTGATGCATTGATGCTGTCTGATGGAAAGAAGTATGTGGTACCACCAACATTCTCCTACAAAACATAGGGTTGTAGTTAGCAAGTTTACATACAAAAAAAGCCTATTCCAAAATGCATTCAACTTTTATAATGCACTTACATGGAGCATTTGTGTGGCTTGAGCGGGCATGTGTGAGGCTTGCTGTACATTGCCGCCCATGTGAGAAGACTGTGGGACCCCACCACCCAAGTGAGAACTTTGCGGGACACCACCTCCCATATGAGAAATGGGTGGAATGCCCCCCATGTGGGATCCTGGTGGTATACCACCTCCCATGTGGGACCCTGATGGTATGCCACCTCCCATGTGTGAATTTTGTGGGACACCACCTCCCATGTGAGTAGCTAATACTGACGGTGGGGACCCTCCGGGTGATTCGGGCATCATCGGTGGTTGGGAATAGTAGTTCATGGGAATAAATTCTCGGATCTACAACAAAAGCATAATATTTAGATGTTTCTAAAACAATGAGTCAAAGGAGTGTAAAAGACCAGCCTTCGTACCATAAACTATGTGATGTTTTGTAAGCGGTAACATTATTTGACTATATGTATAATATTTATGGTTCAAATTCATGTAAAATCACAAGAAAAGATGATCAAAGACCTTCTCATGTCTATCAAATTAAGTTAGCTCGTGCTCCTGCTAACTTGTTGCTTTCAATTTTTTTAGCAACGGAGTAGTCCATAACTGGAATATATCACCAGAAGATGGTGTTTCTGCTACTGCCAATGCATTTATTAAAAACAAGCTCCACAACTCCTTAAGTGACATAAAGACACATCAGCGGAAGCTGCTCGTCTATAATCAAATAAATAAATAGTAAAGGGCTGACATGCTCACATCTGACTGAATCGCAGTGAGATGTCATGGTAGGTCTCTTCTACTAAAGACTGCACTAAATGAAAAGAAAGAGAAATAGGCTGCTCACTGTAATAGTAACATTATAGTTATTGCACTTCTTATCAAGGAATGTTACGGGACACTGATGTCAGGGAATTGATTAACTTTGTGTGACATACCTGCTTGTTTGCAGACGAAGGAGTATCATCCAAGGAGAGGCCTCCCACAGCCTGACTTAGAGGCCGTGTCGGGGTCGAAGCTGACCGGTTCTGAAAGAATCGTCATGTCACTCACTACACCAAGAGTAAACAGCAAAAAACATTTGATTTTTAAAATAAACTCACCATGTAGGTGACCAGCTTTGACTCCTGGGGGAGACCAGCCGGCGGCGCATAGGGCAGATTAGGCAGGTACAACGATGGATCCATTGTGCCTCTGTTATCGATCCACCTTACGAGAAAACAAGTTAGGGTCGGACAAACCTCGCCTCTTCGGAGTAAACACACAAAACTCAACTTACGAGCTAATCTAGCATCCCATCTTCACTCCGCAATCACGAAAACCACAAAGATAACGAGCGCCCGATCACCCGGACATTTTTTATTTTTTACTTCATTTACAGTTTTGCATTTGGCTTTAGATCGATGGGGAACCTAAATTGTCTCTACTGAATGTAACAAGCTTAGAATCACCATGCCCAGAAAGGGTGGATAGAGCTAGAGCTACATTAGCGTAGTCTTTATGGGAAACAGACGGCCAGCAAGCTAATTCAAATTTTTCTTTCATCCAGAAAACAGAATAGGGGAAAGACACGAATACAAAAATCTAAAACCACCATCTATGTATCTAGCTAGACCACAGCTTATAATAACCTGATTGCATTGTGATTGCACAGACAGAGCTAGACATAAAATATAATATTATCTGTAAGCACTGGACGGCGCACAGATAATGCTGTTGATAACTCAATAAATAAAGGGCGTGCAGTGCAATTTACACTCCTATAATATATTGAATTGATTGTGACATAAAAAGGTACTTTAGACAATACAACAATAAAGTACCTACAATAAAATATTTCTGAACTTTATTTATGTTCGAACGAATATTTAATGATTTAAAATCTTCTAGTGCTAAGGAGCCATTTCATTCTGGGCCTGGTCCATGTACACTACATAGAAAAATTAGGAAAAAATAAAAGATTACAAGAAAAATACAATTTCATTAATTTGAAGACAAATGCGATGGTACAAGAATAGTTCTTCTGGTAAGTTTTTGACTATGTGAACACTATTTGAAGGCCGCCATGTTGGTTTATAATTGGCGTTTGACATGACATTGACATCTTTTTTATGTCATATTGTTTGATTTGATGTTTTTGTTTTGGCAGATAAATGTAGGTTGTCAAAATGACATTTCACGCACGTCCATCCGCCATATTTTTGTAGCGCTGTGTGTTGCTCTCTTTGTCGAAGAAAATCTTAATGTACCTTAGAACGGAGTCAATTTAAATAAAATAACCAATTAAATACGTTTACTTTATTGCTTAGCCATATTTTAGAGTAGTGTACACAGTGCAGGCCCAGGCTCCATATATTGATGAAACGTCTCTTTTGGCAACTTCATGATTAGCTGTGTACTGTTGAAATTATACAACCTCAATGTTTTGAAAGATAAGAACCTGCATGTTTCTCATAAAAAGTAAAAGCAATAGATGTCATGGATTTGTATTGACTGATATTAGAAAGACTTCAGAAAAACAGAAAAATTTGAATCTTGTAGTTTAAAGTTAATTTACGATACCTATCTCAATAAATATTATGAAAGCCTAACAAGAATGTGCTTTTATTTCATAATATTATCATGTACCACCCATAATTGGATATTACATTGTGCACCTCTGTTTACGTTGTGCACATATCTAACGACTCTATAATCTGTGTACGTCAGGGCAGCAGGAACACCGACATTAGACGGGAGCTTCTGGACTTCTGACCATGCACTTCATTTAGTGAAGATATCGCGATAATTCGTTTTGGCATTGCGGACCGGAAGTAAGTGATCTCTTCCGGTACAAGTATTTTCACTTGAATCATCGTTAGCCGTAGCTTATTTCCCTCTGTGACAGATCAACTGATTGTGCATAAACTATTCTTTCGGGTAGTAATCAAGTCTTATTGATTTCAACTTTATTTCTCCCAATATACAGTTTGTTAGCAAAATGGACGCCATTTTGTAGTTCGTATTCAAGAAAACTTCATTTACCTTGACGCTTAACATGGAAGGTTTTCAATCAAATAGCTGGCCAATAAGCATAAGGGTAATAATTTTTTATATTAGCTTTTAACCAAAACGATGAAGAAACAGTTAAAATATTAACTATTTCTTCCTCTTACTTCCTTTCCAAGAAATAATGACATTCTGTTAGATTACTTAGCTACTGCTTTAAACTTCACCTGTCGCACTCAAGATAAAAGGTATGTATGTAGTGTAGGTAAAATTTTCGCATTTAAACTTGCAACATAATATTTGCTCTTTTTTTTATTCTTTATGCGCCGTAAATTAGGGAATTTCAAAAAATAAATAGGGATTTTTAGGGCTATTTTCCAAAGAATTTAGGGAAAACCTAAAATCTTAAGTGGAAACACTGCATCATCACAACACAATACCATCAACATCATCGTCTGATACAAAATTACTCTATGATCATCGTCAATCAGTCAATGTTCCGATTTCTGTTCGAATAAATTCATCTTACATTTCTATAATTGTTTTCTTTATGATCGGTTGATCTTTAGAAGTGAAAAAAAATCGGTGTAGTGTATTCTTGTAGTGCTAATTTATTTAGTAAAACTACGACTTCAGCCAGCAATAATTTCATATCGGGTGCTTGGTGCATCGCAAAAGAGGGCACGTCACGATTATTTACTTCGCATTACTATAACTAGATTTAAAAAGGTTCGTGTAAGTGGTTAATAAAGTATTACCGAAGTGTCTATTGGAACACTTCAGAAAGACCAGTCATATTGTCTTGCTAAAGTTTCGGTAATATTGTGACAAATTTTCTCAGGCTCAGGATGCAGTCTTACCAAGGGGGTGTTGGCTACGAAGAGCGCGGTGATTTCCAAACGCAGACCGGCAACATAGCCAGCAATATCAAGAAAATATCCCAAAATGGTAAGCAATTGTGTCCAATTAAAATTTTCTTATCATAACAGGTGCATTTTATCAGTACACTTCTACCTATCATTTGTTTATTTCGCGTCATCAGCATGCAGGTAATTATGTATACTAGGAATTCTTCTTTGTTGCTCTCGGACAAAGAGAGCAGACAAGACAAAGAACCAGTAATAAAGTAAAACTAAATAAAGAAACATAGTACCTCATAGGTTGGCTGGTAGAAAATGCCCTGGCCCTTCTGTATAAATGTAATATTTTGAGCTTTAAGCTTCCACAGTCACAGAATATATAGGTATTTTTGACACTACTGATGGTCAGCAGGCTTTGTTTCATGTATCTTTGTATCTATCTATGTAATGTCTAGAAGTGGCAAAGAACTTTTAATTATTGTGTTACTGTTAAACTGTAAATTTACTGTAAATTTTGCTGTTCAATATACCTATCATTAGAATTGTCTAGACATGTATAGATATTGTGTACGAAAAAAAGGAATGACATTCGTAAATTTGATTTTAAAGATCTTAGCATCATCTTATTTAAAAGGTTTCAAACATTACGGATTCAGATACCTCAAAGCAAAGATGTGCGATATCTGGGAATATATCTTGACAGACGCCTCACATGGAAGAAGCACATATTCACCAAAAGAAAGGGTCTCAGCCTGCAATTATTTATTTTATTTATTCAATTATAGACAAGCAGCTTCCGCTGATGTGTCTACATCTCACAGTGTCGAAATTGAAAGTCTATTGTCATGTCTGGTTCACTTTTTTGAGTACTGATTTATTGATTCATAGCCAGTTGTTGACCTTGTTTTTGAATGCATTGACAGATGTAGCTTATTATAGCATCTCTTTTGGCTAATAGACCGAAAATCAACCTTATCTCTGTACTTCTCCTTTACAAGTGCATTCTCAAACCCGTATGGTCATAAGGATCCGAACTGTGGGGTACAGCGGCAAATTCAAACTTGGACATTATCCAACGCTTCCTATCCAAAATGCTACACATGATAACAAATGCCCCGTGGTACATAACGAACTGTCAGCTGCATAACGACTTGGAAGTTCCAACAGTTAGAGAGGATATAACCGACATAATAAAATCCTACGCCAAACGAATAGCACTTCACCTGAATGAACTCGCCAAAGATCTAATGAATCCAACCACATCCTTCAAAAGAATAAAGAGGAGAGCTCCTCAAGCCCTAATACAGCTCTTATGAGTTAAGAGAAAAGTGAAAATATGGAAGCGCCACCGGGCTCCTTTCCATCCATATCAATTATACTCCGAAGCAAACACCAAACTCTAGCTCAATGCCCATCCGGGCAGATGGCAAGAAACAAAATAGATATAAAAGAAACAAAAAAATTAAAACAATTAGAAAATAATAAGCCTATAGTCCAGGGGTGCTATTGTGTAAGTAGAATAGGAATGAACTTTGCAAATTTAAGGATGATTTTAACAATCTAAATCATATCCAAAACGCTTAAAAATTTACAAAAGAAAACTTCTTAAAACTGAACTCCAAGAAGGAACATCAGAAGGAATCGTTTTAATAAACGTAGGCTCATAGGCTTATTATGTGTATTGAGCTACGTAGCAAAAATAACACGTAAATCGTAACTGTCAAATATATCTAAGAAAGCTCTGTGGGGCACAGAGCCAACCATTAAAAGAAGATAATAAAGTACCCACATTAGATCTACAACAAGGCTATAATAGCTAGAGGCTATAAATCATATCTAGAAATTAATAGAGCAGCATCCGGCTCCAAAAACAAAAGATAACTCTCTTGGGTTTTTGAATTTTTTAATTATTACTTTTATGATTCAGCTGACCTTGAAAATTGCTAAATTTAATATTCAAAATTTTTTTATCGATTGTGAACAGTATTTAATTAATCCTTTTGCATGCGTAATACCTATTACTACCTACTTTTATTAAATATACAAGATGAGTCATAATAATACATTGTATACCATCCCGAAAGAGACTATGGGAAATGGGGGGAATATTTGGTTCATCATAACAGGCTTCACCTAGTTTCTAAGACATTTTAAAGCGATCCTAGTTATTTTGTTGAAATATCTTTTGACTTTGACTTTGTTCAGTAACATCGAGCCTTAGAATTGCCATAGTTTTGACAACCCTCATAGCTCAGTTGGTAGTAACTCTGCCTTCTGCGCTAGAGGTCGTGGGTTCGATTCCCGCCCTGGACAAACATTTGTGTGATGAATACAGATGTTTGTTCTGTGTCTGGGTGTTAAATATATATCTATTATGTATATCCGTCTCTGGTACCCATAGCACAGGCTATGCCTAGTTTGGGATCAGTTGACCGGTGATAGGTCCGGAATATTTATTTATAGTTTGTAATCTAGGATGGCATATTGTTATTAATATCAGGTATCACTTAGTAGAGGCATAGATTTTTTATAAAATCTCCTGCAATGCAATACTAGGGTTGAATTGGTCATTGGAGTTTACCCTTATTAGGTTCTTTAGGCTGTGTGCAGGCTGTCAGTCAGTCAAACAAAAGTTTTATATAATAAGATGTACCAACATCTCTTCTTTTGTCATTCCAGTGTCTTCAATGTCAAAGATGGTCAACCAGCTGCAAACTCCACAGGACTCTCAAGAGCTGCGCAACCAGCTGTAAGTCTACTTCAACCCTGCTGCACCTTGCTCCCCCTTTGGGGTCGAGTTACTGGAATTCCTGTCTTATTACACTCCTACACTACTATAGCAGTGTTGTGCGGCCCACCATCCATGGACCGACGATATTTATAAGTTTCGGAAAACGGTGGATGTTAAAGGTCAAGAGTGTTTTTCATAGAACTCTTTATAATAATAATAATATAATTTAAATTATTAATTTATTTAATTTTTTACCGTAAACTTTTGCGATTTTGTTTAGGCGTTGACGTAAGTTGACAGTCTCAAAGTTTTGAGGCTAAGGACTCACGAAGCGGTTTTCACCCGCGCCCGCCGTGGTTGCGGGCCCGCAGCCTCTGTAGAATACAGATATTTATGTAATAAATTAAAGCACATTTCACGACGCGTTTTACGCCCGCGGCGTGTGCGATTGTTTGCGGGTCCCGCTGCACACGCGGGCGCGGGGCGCGGTCCCGCAGCCGCGCGCTCTGCGTTCGGTTGGCGGGCGACCGACTGATCTTGCGATAATCAACCGCCAAGTTTGCGAGCGATAATCGCAACCGCGACGGCACAAAACTCCGGCCTCGTGAGTTTGGAAAATAAAACTCCATTCCGCCACCGCGGCGGGCGCGGTTGAAAACCGCTTCGTGAGTCCTTAGCCTTATGGTTGAAATTCTTGCAAATTTGCATCGCTTGCTTGCTATGTCACTGTTTTTTTCTTGGTTATCCTGTGTTAGGTCAGTGACCAGGCTGAGGTATGCTGGCCCTGAAAAGGGCCTATGACCGAGTGAAAGGATCAGTGTAGTGAAAAATTGGTTCAGTTTTTTAATACATTTAAGGTTGCAAACAAGCTTACGGTCCACCTGTTGATAAGTGGTACCTGGCCTCATGTCCCAGGTCCTAGGACATTTTTTATTTTATTTTATTTATTTGGGAAGATAAACAGTCATACATTACACTATAGGTAAACAGTAAGAGGCATAAGGAATGAGTAAATGTATGACCCACAACATCATCCACAGATTGGTAGAAACAAATGCGCGTTATAAAAAAAATAAATGTAGATTACTACTAGAACTTATAACCCTGCACACAAGCACCTACCCACTATCTCAGTAGGTAGGTACCTATGTGCCAGGAAACAAGTAGTGTTATTACGATCTAAGTGCAGTGCTATGCGTATGGGTATATACTTTACAATATTTTAAACGTAAACAATACCGTTTCAATTTAACTAACTAAGTAAGTAATTAGAACAAATTGGCCAGGAAGGAGCTTAACAAGTTCAACAACTGACCAGATAGGTAAGTATTTTTAAAGTAGTTATTTCACACTACAGTACCTACCTACTTATATCTTCAAATAACTTTTAATTACACAGCCATACTAAATCTCTGCTACGAAGTAAATAAATAAGTAAATCAAACCAAACAATAATCCTCGTTCATAACACCGTATCGAATGTTCATATTATCATCATTATCATCATCAAGCCTAAGTTGTGACCCGCCACAAAGCCGTCACCAAGCCGTAACTGCTAGAACTAGAACTAGAACTGGGTCCTCGGCCGCCGACGGCCCTCGGCCCGCTATCTGGTGGAAGAGTGTAGGTGCTGAATGTACATAGTGTGGTGATATTATGTTGAGAATTAAAGGCACCCAACTACCTACACTCCTCTCGCCAGAAGGCAGGCAGGTACAAAAAAAAGAAAAAAATGGAGACCCGTCGGCGGACGCGGACCCTCGTTCATCGAGTTGTGGCAAAGCTAATAGCAGTAAGAAAACGTTTGTAAGTTGGTAGGGAGGCATGTACCCTCGGATGAGTCGTTGTGAGTTTACCAACGGATTCGAGTGTAATGTAATGTCTGCCGTGAATCAGCCAGTGGCTCCCTCAGCCTCTACAGGCATAAACACATCGATTGCAAGTTTTTTAAACTTTGCTAGTGAAAGTGAAAATATATCTATATCTATGAACGTTGAATTATACGTGTCTACCAGACGCCGCAAAGGGGCGCGCTCCCCAGCATTAGTCCTACAATGACTTACGGCAAATAGTTTGCGTGTGCGAACTTTGCGCCTATGCACCGATCTAGGAACCAGGTAGCAGATTTTATTAGTGAGATTAATGCAGTCAAATCTATTGTTACAAATTCCGTGTAGAAATGTAACATCCGATAATGAACGTCGCGAATGTAGTGTCATCATATTGTATTTTGCTAATAGCTGTTGATAAGGAAGATGACCTCGTGAACATCTGTACTGCATTGATTTTAAGAATTTATATTGGACTGATTCTATTGCATCTATATATTTGTTATAATATGGGTTCCAAATAGTGGCTGCGTACTCTAGCTGTGGACGGATTAGAGATTTAAACAGATGGAGGTACGTTGAGTGTCTTACAAAATCCTTGCTTGAACGCATTACGAAGCCGAAAATCTGGTAGGATTTGCTGATAATTTTATCAATATGTTCATCTAGATGCAATTTACGATCAAGAACTACGCCTAGGTCACGAATGGAGGTCACATTTGATAGACTAGTGTTACAGAGGTAGTAGGTTACATCAAGTGTTTTTGTCTTTTTAGTATAGGTCATAGACTTACATTTGCTTAGATTAAGCTGTAATTTGTTCAGTAAGCAATAATCCGATAGACGATCCAGGTCTTCTTGGAATTTTATGCAGTCTTCAGGAACGGAGATTGTTTTGTAGACTTTGAGATCATCGGCATAAAGCAAGTAGTTTGAGTTTTGAAAACATGTGTCTATGTCATTAATGAATAAGACGAACAATAAGGGGCCCAATATAGACCCCTGAGGTACCCCGGACGTAACCCACTCCGTTTTCGATCGAAAACCTTTGATGACAATGACTTGAGTGCGATTTGTGATATATGAGGCAAACCAACGCAGCAGATTCCCGTGAATGCCATTGAATGCTATTTTACTAAGCAAAAGCTCATGATCTACTTTGTCAAAAGCCTTACGAAAGTCGGTATACACAGCATCTACTTGGAGTGTTCGGTCCATATTTTCAAAAAGGTCATTTGCAAAAACTAATAGATTGGTTACAGTAGACCGACGTTTGACGAAACCGTGTTGAGCACGTAAAATGGAGCTGTGTAGTATGGGGTAAATTTTGTTGTGCACTAGACGTTCTAAGACCTTTGACAGAATAGATAGCAGGGAGATAGGCCGATACTGTTCAACGTCATGTTTTGAACCTCCCTTATGAATGGGGGTTACGTGAGCTAACTTCCAGATGCGCGGGAATGTTCCATGGGATATACATTTGTTTTGGCTAAGATGTATTATATCCTCTTTGTGTTAAGTAAGGACTGAACATACATAGTAACGACTGACCTCATAGCTCAGTTGGTAGTAACTCTGCCTTCTGCGCTAGATGTCGCGGGTTCGATTCCCGCACTGGACAAACATTTGTGATTAACACAGATGTTTGTTCTGTGTCTGGGTGTTAAATATATAGCTATTATGTATGTCAGTCTCTGGTACCCATAGTACAGGCTATGCCTAGTTTGGGATCAGTTGACCGTGTGTGATATGTCCGGATTTAAAAAAAAAAAAAAAAAATATGTATGTAACACGTTATGTTTCAGGCGACAGATTCAAAACTACACGCAGAAGCTGGCTAAAGACACGTCTACCATGATAATGGAGCTGATGAAGTTGCCAGCGGAGCACCCCAGCCACAAGCTGTCTCGCGAACGCCTCTCGGATGAATACATGTCCACCCTCAATAGTTTTCAGGTAATTCAAAATTCCCTGTGTCGTGGGTATCAGAAACTACGAGTACCATGGTACCACAACACCCAGACCCGGAACAAATATTTGCAGATCTTACAAACATTTGTCCCGCAGAGGGAATCGAACCCGCACCCCTTGCGTCTCAGACAGGCACTCGCCCGCTTCGCCACCGAGGTCGTTGATTTTGAAGCTTTCCAAAAAACATTCTACAACCTAATTAAACATTCTGATTTTGCCTTGTCGCAATAATAATATGCTAATTGTATCCGATAATTCAATATTTCCTGTTAACACTATGGATAATGCGTAAATTAATTAGATTATAAATAAAAAAATACTATAACAAGGACTTGTTATAGTATTTTTTTAACCGACTTCCAAAAGAAGGAGGTTCTCAAGCCGGCTTTTTTTATTTTTCATTATTTTTTTGTGTGTATGTTACTCGATATCTCCGCCAATAGTAACCCGATTTTGATGATTCTTTCGCTGGTGTATAGAGTATGATCCCGGGGTGGAGCCATTTTATACTTAATTTAATTCCTGAGGGATTGCAACTTGTTCCGTAAAACTTAAAAAAACGTCATCATCTCTTGAAATCACGACTTGCCGAATTTTTTTTTGTCGACTGTGATATGGTATGGTAATTCCCGCGACTTCGTACGGTTGCTACTATTTTTACATAAACTTTAAACTTAAGGGTGTGTTAATTCGGGAATTCCTTTCTGTGCACCCATACGTTACGCTACCCTGCAAATATGATACGCTTAGGATTTTGGTTAGGCCCTGCGTTGATTTTCAAAGAGAATAAAACCACTACGTTTGATTGACAGTCAGTCAGTCAGTACCGTAAGAGTTATTACTTATTATTGATGATGAATGGATGTCATACTTACTTTTGTTTTTTATTCGAAAGTTTAGGTGGCCAGTGTCATCCTCGGTAGGTAAGCATAACGCAAAGAGGTTGATAACAAAAAAAAGAGGTTGATATTGATCTTGTAAATATTCAGGAATTTGAAGTCGTTTTTTAGTTTTTGTAAAAAATATCTTATTATTACGTTATTCATAATTATCTGTAAAAGCCGTGGGGGCCTAGTGGGAGGGTTTATAGGGCCCTAACTTTTGATTCGAAGGTCGTGAGTTCTGAGCACCACGGTTTCAATTCCAAAAATGTACCTAAGTGCGCATTAACACGTGCTTAAAACAGTAAAGGAAAACATCATAAATCAGTTAGTATTCTTAAAGCGGCGATCGACTCGCAACTTGGCTCGTATGGAATACAAAACCGCACAATGTGTGCTAGATTTTCGGACATGACTCTGACTACCCGACTTTGACATTTTGTCTGTTATGCTTGGGGATAAAAATCGTAAGCCTATCCTAGTCCTAGCCTAGTTTTTTCTGTTTATTTGTTTATCTAAAAATCCTCCTCCTAGAACCGAAAACCGTTGGGGAACAAAGGTTCTCGAGTGGCGACCATGAACCGAACGACGCAGTGTTGGAAGGCTACATTGGATGGACCGACGACATTGTGAAGGTTGTGGGAAGTCGGTGGATGGAGAAGGCTCAAGACCGTTCGTCGTGGCACTCTTTGGGGGAGGCCTATGTTCAGCAGTGGACTTCATCAGGCTGATAATGATGAAACATCCTCACAAACTCTCGCATTCATAATACTAGTAGGATTGCGCCAGGCATGAGCCTGAATCATTTCACAACAATGGTTCTTTCACCATCGAACACAGTCAAACAACTCCTTTATTACAGGCGACTCAGCGTTTGGCTGCGCAGAAGACAAAAGAAGATGTTAAGAAGGTAAAGGCGCAGTCTATGGTCATCGACATTGGCGAACCATACTCTTCTAGCAGTAACAGTAAGTACAATGTTAGCTAATTGCGCCCGCGGCTTCGTTCGCGAAGTACCTTGATAAAAGTAGTATATTCTATTGTAGGTACAAATTATTGTATAGAATTATATCTATATTTTTATTTGATAACCAAGGGAATACTATGATATTTTATAATATCCCAAAAATTTAGACTCCGACGGGATTTGAACCCGCAACCTTCCCCTAAATACCGGGATGCTCTATTTTTTTTTTTTTTTAAATTGGTATATTATAGAATTATATCTATTCCAAGTTTCATCGAAATCAGCTGAGCCGCTACGCCGTGATTGAACTACAAATATACAAACATCCAAAACATCGCGTTAACCTTGGGCTTTTCTTTATATCAGGGGCGCGTGCTGGTTATTTTTTAAGACGCTAAAATTAATATGTAGATGAAAAAAATATATAAAAAGCCCAAAAACTGCTGATTTTTAAAAACTGAACAAAATTGATGTTTTTTTATTGAATATTTTTAGATAAGAACCAGAATCTCCTATTTTTTGAGTTATACTAAGTATACCTCATATAAGTACAATAATAGCAGCCCTTAAAACAGTGAAAAAAAACATCGTGACTTAACTAGAATAATGGCATAACATAGAATTCATAGTTCGGTTGCGTGTGTCATCTAAGTTTTGTATTCTGAATATCGGCGATAGGCGTGCAACCTGTCACGTATGGAGCATAAAACAGATGTAGGTATTTGTTTGTTGAACCGATTAAGATTCGAATTAGTTAGGTATAAATAAATAATAATTAAATATTCCGGACATTTACACACGGTCAACTAATCCCAAACTAGGCATAGCCTGTACTATGGGTACCAGAGACTGATATACATAATAAATAGATAAATATTTAACACCCAGACACAGAAAACGGTTTAGTCACAAATGTTTGTCCAGTGGAATCTAACCCGCGACCTCTAGCGCAGAAGGCAGAGTTACTACCAATTGAGCTATGAGGCCATTCAAATAGTTCGTGTGTCCGTATAGTTCGTGACTTGGAGTTACATAGGCTACTTTTTATCTTGGCAAGATTATATCCAACTAGCCCTCACCTCCGGCTTCTCTCGCATGTTACCCGTATCAAAAGCAGCCTATATTTCACTTCAAACTATTTACATGCCAAATATCATAACAATCTGTTCAGTGGTTGCGACGTGAAAGAGTAACAAACATCTGCCTCATGTCTTTATGTATAAACTTAGCATTTTATAATAAAAGAGGGAAGTGGGTAGTGGATATGAATCAAAGTTGATGTAACTCGCGACTGGAATGTACAGTATAGCATAATAGCGAATAGTTTGTTTGTGAATGTCCTTTGGAGACTACAAAACTAAGCCTATGTTATAGATAAACTCAGCTCCCCGCCGGCGGGGTTGACTGCGACGTCCCTCCGCTAACGCCCCTTCAGGGCGATGCCCTCTTCAACGGTTCAAGCCACGGACCAAGTACCCTTGAGCTCGTTGCTCTAACTTAACTTCTTTCTCAACCCCAATGTCTTCTACGCTTGCTAAAATTATAAAAAAAGATAATAGCATAAAAATCTGTCAGAACAAATATAAACTCATCTGTACCTCACCTGACCATACCTAACCTAATGCCTGTGTCCTGGAGAGGCAGGCCGATAGGCTTTACCAGAAGGAACTTATTCACTCTAGATTTGAAGACTCCTAGATTGTACTCATCCGGGAAAACAGACGCTGGCAAATCGTTCCACTCTTTGCCAGTGCTTATAATAACTTGCTACTTCAGTATACTTTTTAACCTACTTAACAGTTCATATAACAAATGAAACTTCACCTCAAACAACTATAACCTCATAAAGTACAAAAAGCAAACTTCACGGCTTCACAAACACATTTTGAAAAACTAGTGGGACGCGCGTGACTTGGCTGGCGTCGTTAATATACCTACTAACTTCAATTTGCCTCATAGTATATTATACCTATCTGCGGATGTCGTAAGAGGCGACTAAGGGACAAAAGCTAGGGGATGGACTGCGCTCGCCAACCCGCATGCCCAGCGTGGTGAGTATGGGGAAATCCCTCCATATGATAGGAATTCGCTCTGTCTGTGGGGGATGCCATGTTCAGCAGTGGACGTTGTACGGCTGAAATGATGATGATGATATAACTGATGCAGTTAAACGACGCGTGACAGCTCGAGCATGCGAGGCTCGGCACGAATTAGCCACGCCGCGAGCCCTTTTATCAGTCTGGCACGGCGCGACTTCGCAAAATTAGCACGATCCATCGCTTGTCGGTTTTTCGACACAAATCAAAGGTGCGCGATGCGGCTTGTGCTGACCATAAGAGTAGTTAGTAGAAAGTGAGCGGCGCGACTCGAGTCCTGACCACACCGCCGTGTTATGGTGCAGTTAAACGACGCGTGATAGCGCGAGGCAGGCGTGGCTCGAAACGCTCGGCTCGCGCTATCACGCGTCGTTTAACTGCACCATTATCGAGTTGGCTTATGCATTCGGATTAAGCCGAGCCGCGCTTACACGGAAAGCGCGGCTCGCGTGGGCTTGGGCTATCACGCGTCCTTTAACTACACCATTAAACGTAAATATTGTATTCGCGATTTTGAAGTCATAATCGCGTCGTTCAATGCGATTTCTATGTTGCATCGTGCATAAGCTGCGCAGATGGTCAGTCGGTCAGTAAAAAGCAACAGGTTTATATATGCATATTACAATGGTACCCTTACCTAAGCCTATTTCCTCCTAGCCTAATAGGAAAATGTTTATCACTGTGCACAATGACACTCACAGACACGACACTTTATTACTCATACTATAAAATATTAAGAATGCTCATTGCTTTGAATAGCACACCTTCTGACGCCCTCAGTTGTGAAGTTTGTGGCTTTTGAAAAAGATTTGAGAAAAACTAGTACAACTAATAAGTTTTGTTATTTATTGTAAAAAAGTGGTTTTGGTGTATTAAAAACAGAGCTTAACTTTCAGAATCGGTTTAATAAGTTGATGCCAAACCAACATTTCCTTTTATTATTTTAACCTATTTAAAATATTGTCACCAAATACTGAAAACACTAAATATTGATGACTGATAATAAACTATTTGAGTATCAACTTCTATGTGACCCGGAACATAACTTCTATAGTACCAAGTTCTAAGTACAGCTAAAATGGTGTCGTGCGACCATGTGAAGAGAAAAGAGAGCGTGCTCCCCCTGCCGATAGAGTTGAGTTTACTGATCCCCAAATGTGGAACAGATGGCAAGGAGCTGGTGGAAATGAGCGACTCAAACCTGCGCCGGCAGGAGCAAGTGAATATGCAGAGCGAGCGGTCTCTGGTCGAGCTTGAGGAACGAGAGCGCGACGTCAGGCAGCTGGAGGTCAGTACTACAAATAGAATAGAATAGAAAAAGGTTTATTTTGTTACCAACACAGTCAGACTTCAACAAATCTTCTTCTTCCTGCCCTTGTCCCACATTATATCAGACTTCAACAAAATCTTCTCCTTCTTCCTGCCCTTGTCCCACATTATATCAGACTTCAAAAAATCTTCTTTTTCCTGCCCTTGTCCCACATTATAT
Source organism: Anticlea derivata (assembly GCA_947579855.1). Taxonomy (NCBI): domain Eukaryota; kingdom Metazoa; phylum Arthropoda; class Insecta; order Lepidoptera; family Geometridae; genus Anticlea; species Anticlea derivata. The sequence continues at coordinate 13,059,380 of OX388257.1, read as the reverse complement.
CAGACTTCAACAAATCTTCTCCTTCTTCCTGCCCTTGTCCCACATTATATCAGACTTTAACTAATCTTCTTCTTCTTCCTGCCTTTGTCCCACATTATACCAGACTTTAATTAATCTTCTGCTTCTTCCTGCCCATGTCCCACATTAAATCAGACTTCAACAAATATTCATCTTCTTCCTGCCCTTGTCCCACATTATGTGGGGTCACGACATGTTTTCTTCTTCCAATCTTTTCTGCCGTCATCTCCGCACTCACTTCTTTCTTACTCAGTCCATATTTTCTTATTTTCATATTTTATTTTCGTTTTCGTTAGAGGTTAGTAGTACAAATACCAAAGTAATTGACGACTTGACGAGCTTGGTGGGTTCGATTCCCGAGATAAGAGAGAGAAAAGAACTGTTTAGTCTGTTTAGTAACTTGTTTGTCTTAGGTATAACGTTGTGCTGATGAGAGAGAGAGAAAGAGACGCGTGTCTGTTTACTGACTTGTCTGTGTTAAAGCATCGTAGAATGTCGTAGAATGAAAGAGAGACGTGTGCCTGTTAGGTGTCTTCTCTTAAAACATTGTTCTTTGTTTGCAGGAGGATATTCTGGCCGTGAACGATATATTCAAGGATCTGGGCACGCTGATCCACACGCAGGGCGCGGTGGTGGACTCCATAGAGTCTCACGTTGAATATACCGCTGAGAACGTCGAGAGTGGTGTTCAGCAACTGAGGGAGGCGTCTGCAAGTCAGGTAACCATCTCTCTGTTTCTACCCCCCACCCCTATTACGGGGTACAAGCTGGTTTTTCCTCTAAATTTTCTCCTTCTTAAAGGAGCCTCTAAGAGGCGCACTTTAAGCATTTCACTACACTGATTCTTTTGTCGGTCATAGGCTCTTTTCAGTGCATGATGACCAAGAAAGAATCAGTTACACGACAAGCAAGCTGGTTTTTACGAGACAAAGTACTCAAAGGGGCTTATTTTACACCCAATTGTCAATAAGGTATGTTCTGCGCTTCTGCGACATTCGGAAATTCTAAATTTTTCATTGATATAATGTGCATAACCTTTCGCATTTATAATATTAGTAGGATACTTACTGATTGCGAAAATTTGATATACAAGGTGATTCATAATATGTATGCCATCACGAAAGGGGCTTATTCTACACCCAATTGACAATAAAGTTTGTTCTACGACTTTTAGAAATTTGTCATATTTCATTGAAAAAACCCTATGCGAATATCAGCTGTGTTGGGGTCAAATCAGGTCAAACTCAATGAATCAGCTGTTTTCGGTAGCAATCTTGATTCTGAACTTCTTGTACGTTTAGTTATTAGTTCTAAAGAAGATAAAAATACCAAAAAACAGCTAATTTGAGAAAGTTCCTGAAAAAAAAAATTTGAATATTAAAGTTTTTTTTCGCTAAAAGTATTTATTTTCATTGATAGCATAACCCCCTTTCGGGATGGAATACATGTTATGAATCACCTTGTATACTCTTTATCTCTTATTGTGGATCATCATCATCATTTCAGCCGTACGACTGCTGAACATGGTCTCCCCCACAGACAGAGCAAATTCCTTTTCATGTGGGGGGATTTGCCCATACTCACCACGCTGGGCATGCGGGTTGGCGAGCGCAGTTAGAGCTATCGTTGTTAAAATGAGGGACGCTGCTGCCCATCCCCTAGCTTTTTTCCCTTAGTCGCCTCTTACGACATCCGCGGATAGGTAGATATGGAGGGGCCTATTCTTCAGCCGGGGCCACCACGGCTTATTGTGGATGATGATTATTAATTTCTTTGTTTCAGAACAAGTTGAGGAAGAGGAAAGTCTACCTCGGCATCTTTCTGATAATCGTCATATCCATAATCATGATTTTAGTGTTCCGCAATTGATCACTGATATTCACTCGGGCTATACTTACAGAGGTACGGTTTTACTATTCATCTAAATAGTTAAACCATGCTAATATGGAAATTGTGAAGTTATTATTGTAAATATTGTATTATTTTAAATCGGATCATTTATATTTGTGATGTATTTAGGTTGCAGTTGAAATTCATTGATATTTTTAAGAGATTACGTAAATAAAGTTTGTTTATAGCCCAATTGACGACCTCGGTGGCGTAGCGGGCGATTGCCGTCTGAGACGTAAGGGTTCGATTCCCGCTGCGGGACAAATGTTTGCATGATCTGCAAATATTTGTTCCGGGTCTGGGTGTGTGGTACCATGGTACTCGTAGTTTCTGATACCCACGACACAGGGGATCCTGGTGTGGGGTTAGGACTATGTATGTGACTGTTGGGTGTTATTTATTTAATGAACTTTAGTAATTTCTACTACCATTAATTTTTTGTCATTTGCATTCTGTAGTGATATTTCATACATTTCAAGAATGCCATTATTTTACATAGCGACGATATATATATATATATATACAGTGGTGGTCATCTAATTAGAAACACCTAGTCACCTGACATTTTTATAAAGTAACTAACATTATTATAGCATTTAATAGGAGGTAATTTTTTTTTTCACTACTTTACAATGTACTTTAATATCTCTAGTTTAATTACAAGCAATAATATTTGACAACCAAGACGACAATAAAAATAAATATCAGTGAAACAAAAAGTATCAATATCGTTAGGACTGGCAGAATGGACAACTAATTAGAAACATTGTATGACTTGGTTCGCAATTTGATTTTTTAAACTGAAATACAGTTCTCACAATTTTCAATCACATTGTAAATATTGCCGCCATTTCTAACTCATTACGAAAAGTTACTATTTATTGTTGTTTTATTAAAAATGGGTAAAAATAAGAGCTGTGATGCAGCAACGAAAAAAATTATAGTGAATTTTCATTTAAAACAAAAATGGAGTTACAGAAAGATCGCCGATTATTTGGAATGTTCCGTAAAGATGATATTTAACGCCCTCGCACATTTCAAACTACACGGAACATCAAATAACGTGCCAAGAAAACTTCGGCCCAGGAAGACTACAGTTCAAGAAGACAGGCTTATGCTTCGATTAGCTAAGGCGGACCCCTTTAAAGGATCCAATGTTATAAGAAAAGAGGTATTTTCAGAAGACGATCCTCGACACGTGTCCACTAAACTAGTTCGTAGACGGTTGGTTGAAAGAAAATTGTTAGGAAGGATCGCTAGAAAAGTACCACTACTAACCAGGCAACATAGAGAAAATCGTCTAGCATTCGCTCGCAAATATGGCAGTTGGACTATTCATCAATGGAAAAAAGTTCTGTTTTCAGATGAAACTTAAATTAATTTGATTAATTCCGATGGAAAACGATATGTACGACGACCAATAAACGAGGCTTTGAATAACAAGTACACTAAAAAGACAGTTAAGCATGGTGGTGGAAATGTAATGGTGTGGGGATGTTTCTCAGGGTACGGGATTGGTCCCGTGAGAAAGATTGAAGGGCAAATGGATCAATATCAATACAAAAAGATCTTGGAAGAGACAATGATTCCATATTCCGAGGAAAATTTGCCAGTAACTTGGATATTTCAGCATGACAACGACCCAAAGCACACAGCACGCAGCGTTAAAGCGTTTCTTACAGAACAATCCGTGACAGTATTAGAGTGGCCTGCCAATAGTCCGGATTTAAATCCCATAGAAAATTTGTGGCACACTATAAAGACCAACCTGTCGCAGAAACACGTTACTAATATTCATGGACTTAACAGTGCATTTGAAGACGCTTGGAGAAGTATTCCTGTAGAAACTTGTTATAAATTGATTGAATCAATGCCGCGTCGCTGCAAAGCTGTTATTGATAATAAAGGCTACCCTACCAAATACTAATTGTCTAAGGATGTAGTATTTTTAGTATTTTTCAAAACTATTGGGGTTTTGTTCAAATTAAAAATGATTTAAGTAATGATTTTTTTGGTGTTTCTAATTAGTTGTCCGGTTTGTATCTCGTTTTTTATTTTGTTATTAATATAACTTTCAGTTTTAGAAAAACAACCGTTGTTTTCTGTTATTAAAATGCTATAACAATGCAATATAATATCCGATACATCGAGTTTAATACGCAGGAACACTCAATGATACGTTAAAAATTAGTTCGAAAGGGAATTTGCAATAAAAATATAAACCCAGGTAGGTGTTTCTAATTAGATGACCACCACTGTATATATATATATATATATATACATATATATATATATATTCTAATTAAATAATAATTGCATATAATACTTAATTATTTGGTAATTTATATTATATTAAGTAGGTAACATACTTTGTAACGTTTACTTTGTATTTAAGATCCGTATTCTGAAAAAGTGTCAAGCGTGAGTTGTCTCGCAACTACGACTTTCAGTGAAAATTTATCAAAAAAAGCTGTTTTTGAGCCTCCCTTAACGCTTGAGCACAAGAACAGAATACGAGTTAAGCGCCTCACCTGCTATCGTTGTCCCTTTCTCTCGTATTTGTGTGAAAGAGCCAACAATAGCCGAAATAAGACAAGATTGCATGGTAGATTTCGTAAAATATCACATTTGGGTTTCCTCACATTTATTTTCAACATCCGTCTTCAACTGTAATTTTTAATACAAATCAGAAGATTAGCAGTGGTTAAAGTATTACCACCTCTTACTATTACTCCATAACAAACAGTAACAAGCCAAATTTTAGCATATTCACAGCGTTATAAAATCGGAAATGAGGAAATCCGCAAAAGAAACAAGTGATGAGAGGGTAAGGCTGGCCGCATACCATTTGAAAAAAAAACGACTAATCATTAAGGAAGTACGGTCTGGCGACATTATTAACCACCAATCAGTACCGTAGACGGACCGTAGGTAGGTACTTAGGTAGGTCTTCTCATTGGTAGTTTTTTTTTTTACAGACGTTTTCCGGCAGTGTGCGGCCAGCTTAAGTCTATTCTACCTACTAATATTATAAATGCGAAAGTTTGTGAGAAAATTTGGATGTTTGTTGTTCAATCACGCCGTAACGGCTCAACCGATTTAGTTGAAACTTATAAAGTTTCTTACCTAGAATATCATTCAAGCTACTTTGTGTGTAGGTACCGCGTGAGCGAAGCCACGTAAACATGTAAACATTAGCTTTATAAATGCACGTAGTGGTAAGATTTAGCACGGGCCGTAATATTTGGTTGCATTCACACAGAATGTAGGTTGTCAGTCTACCAGCTTTTAAGGTGTGGTAGGGGCCTAAGCAATATCAGTATCAATATGCCCTAAAAAGTTATGGATGAGCTTAGAGTTCGGTGTAAACGGGCAATTATGTCGTCAGCGTTATGTACCGTCGGTCGAGTACTGTTTAGGCTCTAAAGAGGCACTTCAGAGGCCTCGGCGTCCATTCCAGCGAGGTTTTAAAATAATGTGAGTGATTGATAATATGTATTCATAATATGTATGCTACCCCGAAAGGGGCATAATCTACACCCAATCGTCAATAATGTTTATTCTGCGACTTCATAAAACATTTTTTTTTACATATTTCACATTGTCAACTGATCCCAAACTAGGCATAGCCTGTACTATGGGTACCAGAGACTGATATACATAATAGATATATATTTAACACCCAGACACAGAACAAACATCTGTGTTAGTCACAAATGTTTGTCCAGTGCGGGAACCCGCGACCTCTAGCGCAGAAGGCAGAGTTACTACCAACTGAGCTATGAGGCCAGTGGAAACAACTCTAGGCATAAATCAGCTATTTTGGGATCAAATCGGTTCACACCCAATTATTCGGCTGTTTTTTTGCTAACATTTTCAATTATTTATAACTAATTTATTAAACGTAAGATAATTAAGATTGTTACTTAAGCCAAATGAATAATTTACTGAACTGATTTGACTCCAAAACAGCTGATTCTTGCATAGTGTTTTTTCAATGAATAATGTCGAATTTACAAATGTAGAAACTTTATTGGCAATTGGGTGTATAATAAGCCCCTTTCGGTATAGCATACCTACATATTATGAATCACGTTGCAAAGACAAGCTATTATATATATCGTGTTATAAAACGCCTTCGCCTGTATTTACATTATTGTGTTGTGTTTGTTACACACAGATATTTATTGTGTTATAACTAGTTATAAGTCAATAAGGTGTCCATAATGTGTTACTATTTAGAGACAATGATTGTAATGTACCTATTGTTATTGGAAGTTATACATTTAATCACCATAATCGAGTTTTATTTTTTAGCATCTCAAGTTTCGAAGTCATCGTCATCTCTCTGCCATTATCCCACTTCATGTCGGCACAACATGTTTTTATCTTCCACCCACCTCTATCAGTATTCACTGCTTTCTTACTCATATCGACTTTCACACAATCCATCTTTGGTCTACCTCTTCTCTTATATCCTTCCACATTCATATTTACCACTCTTCTAATCACATGACATTCTTCCCTCCGCATGACATGCCCCTAGAAAGCTTTATACAGGCCTGAATTTTTTGTTTTGCCGCCATAGGCACTAAATAACTGGCTATATTTCATAGCTCTCTCGTCAGCCGTTCGGCAGAACTAAGTAGTTAGCTGACACATAGTTTTTGATTCATATCTCAGAAACCTCCTTGGCTCCTAAATTTTGATTGGATTTTCAGATTGCACCCTGTTGGGCACTAAATATTTGCATAGGTACTCAGAATTCAGAAATTCTCTTTGTGTATGCTGTAGACAAACACAGATTTGTGTGCCAATGCTTGAAGATCGACCCTGTCTCTGTAAAAGCAGACTATTTATTACGTTATCTTATCTTTGGTAAAAGGTAGGTATTTTAGTCTTACACGAGACTCGACTGGTAATGATAATATTATGAATTATAAGCACGTTCTTGTTAAGCTTTCATAATATTTATTGAGATAACGTAAATTAACTTTTAAATACAAGATTCACATTTTTCTGTTTTTCTGAAGTCTATCTAAAATGTCAATACAAAAACCATGACATCTATTGCTTTTACTTTTATGAGAAACATGCAGGTTCTAATCATTCAAAACATTGAGGTTGTCTCATTTCGACACTCCCCCTGAAACTGCATATTTCTTTACACAAAATAAAACTCAAAAAATATACTTTCTAACTAACTTATAAAATTAATACCATTAGAATTCAAACATATAACATTCTATATCTAAAGCAAAATTTCAAATTAAATAACATTCTGTAACCGAACCAAAATTCTAAATAAATACCTAACTTAAACCGATAGTCTTCCTATGCCGAAGAAATAGTTCTTTACATAATGCTTTTGTAAACAGGTCAGCCGGTTGGTCAGATGAAGCTATATATTTGATAACAACATCTCCCCTTTGAATTGTATCACGTACAAAGTAGTGTTTAATGTCTATATGCTTTACTCTTTTACATTCTCGATTCTTTGCAATGTGAATACAACTCTGGTTATCTTCTAAAACTAAAACGCTTAGACAACTTACACCTAAGTCACTGACCAAACCTTTAAACCACAATGCTTCTGATACTAGTAAACTCAGAGCCACATATTCTGCTTCTGCGGTAGACAGAGCAACTGTTTTCTGTTTACGAGAAGCCCATGTTACGATGTTTCCAAACAAAGTCATACAAAATCCCGAAATACTTTTTCTATCATTACAATCTGAAGCCCAATCTGAATCTGAGTACCCTGTGACGTTAAATTCTCCTAAAACATGATCATTTTTGTAAAGCAAGCCTAAATTTATAGTTGATTTCAAATACTTTAATACACGCTTTAAATGATTCCAATGAATGTCACTTGCATTATCTTGGTACCGACTAAATAAGTTTACTGCGTAGCCTATATCGGGTCGTGTACCCATTACTAAGTACATTAGGCAACCTATCAACTCTCTATATGGTTTATTTGTAAATTTATTTGGGTCAGTTTCTTTTTCTAGCTTAAGATTATTTTCTACAGGCGTAGCTACCTCTTTACAGTTTTCCATCCCAAACCTCTTAAGCAACTCTGTGATGTAGGATTTCTGGTGAATCCTTATTACTTTGTTTCTAAAATCCCTTTCTATTTCCATGCCCAAATATTTTTTGATCGGTCCCATAGAAACCATGTCAAATTTAGAGTTTAATTCTGTTTTAAAACTTTCTATGACATTGATGTCCCTGTTAATTATCAAAATATCATCAACGTAAAGAAAAACATACAGTTTGTCATCACTTCTTATGTAAAGGCAGGTATCATAAGCTGAACATCGGAATCCATTCGCAACCATAAACTCATGAAAGGCATTATTCCAGCACCTTGGACTTTGCCTAAGTCCATACAGCGACCTGTTAAGCTTACATACACTTTTATCATTTTTCATGTTTTCTGGAAGATGCATAAATATTTCTTCATCGAGCATGCCGTGGAGAAATGCAGTCTTAACATCCATCTGTTCAATTTGCATGTCCTCTTTGTTAGCGATAATTAATAATGTTCTCAAAGTAGTCAACTTACCCACAGGGGCGTAGGTTTCTGTCCATTGATTAGATTCATAGCCTTTTGCCACCAGTCGAGCCTTGTAAGTATTTTGATCTTTCTTTCTGAAAACCCAACGACTGTGTATTATTTTCTTATCTCTAGGTTTCTCAACGATTGTCCATGTTGAATGTTTCTCAAGAGAATCTAATTCTGCTTGCACAGCTTTTAACCATTCTTCCTTTTCACTGGATTCTAAAGCCTCTTTCATTGTTCTTGGAACATTTTCTGCAACGTTTAAAGCTGTAAACTCGCAATCTCGAAAATCATCACAATCATAATCTTCCAGGTAGGCTGGTCTTCTTCTTATTCTTTTGTCCACATTTGGTATGTTTTCCAATACAGTCTCTTTAACTCCTGTCTCTTCTTCCTTCTTTTCTTCTGTGTCCACTGTTTCTTGACTTTCTTCGTTCAAAAACTCTGGATCTGTGTAAATTGTCCTCTTATGACTTGGTTGCTCATTGACAACTATATCCCGTGCCGTTACAACCTTTCTTTCATCATTGTCCCACAATCTATATCCGTTGTTACAGTATCCAATAAAATACATTTTCCTGGATTTTTCAGACATTTTACTTTGTCTTGTTTCTTTGTTTATATATACATACGTTTCCGAACCAAAGATTCTAAATTTAGAGTAATCAGGTGTTCTACCATACCACATTTCTGCTGGAATTTTCTTATCTACTGTAGGCAATCTGTTTATTGCATATATTGACGAGTATACTGCTTCACCCCACATATATTTCTCAAATCCAGAATCAGCCAACAAAATTCTAGCCTTTTCTACTATGGTTCTATTTAATCTTTCTGCCTTTCCGTTCTGTTGCGGCGAATACGGAATCGTATTTTCGATGCGAATACCCTTTGTTTCACAAAATATCTTTGTTGCATGGTTCATATACTCTTTTCCGTTATCACACCGAAGTCGTGATATTCTTCTGCAGAATTGCGCTTCTACCATTTCAACAAATTTTCTAAAGCACTCCGAAACCTCTGTTTTGTTTTCTAACAGGTATATAAATGTAAAATGTGTGTAGTCATCTAAAAAGGTCAAAATATATCTTTTGCCGTCGTGTGTTATTGGATTTATTGGTCCACAAAGATCCGAATGTACCAGCTCCAACACTCTTTTTGTACGTGTATATTCTTTATTAAATGGCGCTCTCGTATGTCTCCCCTTGACGCAGGGCTCACAGAGAATTTCTGTTTGGGAGGCATCACAGAATATTAACTTTCTTTCTTTGAGTTCCTTTAGTTTTTCTGCTGAAGCATGACCGAGTCTTCTGTGCCAAATTTCATCGCTTTCCGGGACACAATATGCTTTTTGTGCTGTGTGTTCTACAACATTGAACATTACTTCGTACAGATTATTCTTGGATTGACCTTCTTTGACTATTTGGTTATTTCTATAAATTGTAACACTGTTATTTTCAAACTTTACTCCAAGTCCGTTCAATTCAATCTTTCTTACAGATAACAAGTTACTTCTTAATTCTGGTACAAAAAGTACATTAGTCAGTCTACAACTTTCAGTCACAATTGTACCAAGTTTGGTTGCAAATAATGCTTCTGATTTCTTTGCAATATTAATTCTGATGGGATTCTGCAGTGTTATAAAGTGGTGATAATAGTTATCACTGTTTATTAGATGATCAGATGCGCCAGAATCAACATAAAAATGAAGTACTTTTCTATGGCTTTCCTCTATAGAATTGTTAATCATGAAACTGTTTAAATTTTTGTGCACCTCACCATCAGTCGATTTCTGGTAGATATTGTTGTCTTTTTCTACATTGTTCGCCTTCTTATAATTTTCCCATGGACGTCGAAACTTGCAATCTATTTTTCTATGCCCTTTCTTTCCGCAGTTGTAGCATTCAAAGTTAAATGTGCGGTTCTGTCTGGTTTCTTGTTGCTTGTAAGTTTTAAACGCATTAGGCTCTTCTAGATATTCAGTTTGATTCTTTAATCCATTTCTTTTGATTTCTTCTTCAATAAGTCTATTTTTCACAAATTCAATCGATATTTCTTGACTTGACAGTGTTTCTATTGCTGTCACTACACCGTCGTAGGATTTTGGCATAGACAGCAGCAAATAACATATTATTTCACTTTCTGATGGCTCTGCACCCGACCCTTTTAGTTCACGCACCAGTTTGTTAAATCGCATGAGAAATGTCTCTAACTTTTCGTCCTCAGTGTACTTTAACATCAATAACCTTTTTCTAAATAGTAGTTGTGAGGCTATGCCTGTTTTCTGATAGGTAGAACGCAGTTTTTGAATCATTGCGTTTGATGAAGAGCATTCTTGAATGATATTTAAATGGGTATCTGCGATACATTGCGTTATAACATTTCTTGCCTTTATATCGTTTTTCTTATTCAACTCACTTATTTTAAAATCATCTTCTATAGTTTCTATTAATTCTTGTTCTTCCAAAACCAGTTTAATTCTGAACAACCAATTTGTGAAATCTGTTCCACAGAATGGAGTTACACCGTACTTATTAATTTTACTCTCCATTGTGCTCTGGGCCCATAACCTGATAATATTATGAATTATAAGCACGTTCTTGTTAAGCTTTCATAATATTTATTGAGATAACGTAAATTAACTTTTAAATACAAGATTCACATTTTTCTGTTTTTCTGAAGTCTATCTAAAATGTCAATACAAAAACCATGACATCTATTGCTTTTACTTTTATGAGAAACATGCAGGTTCTAATCATTCAAAACATTGAGGTTGTCTCATTTCGACAGGTAAGATGAGATCGAAAGGTTACCTACTTGAATTGTCACTGTAGAACCTAAATAGTATTATGTTATCTGTGGTTGGTCGCACCTAGCCCCAACCGATTCGGTAAAAATTTTCTCCGGCCGAGACTTTCGCCACAGATAACATAATACTATACTATACATAAAATAAATTGTGATAGTAGCCAAAACCTAGTACTAGTATAGTATTATGTTATCTGTGCACAGATAACATAATTAAAATTAAAATTGACACAAAATATTATGTTGGTTGTATTAGCTTACAGAAATATGGATGATTTCCATGTTTTGATGTATTGTTTTCCATGTTATGTTGCAATTGCGAGCTACTTTTTTTAAACAGCTGAAATAAAAATAAGTAACCTTTTGAGTCATAGCAGTAACCAGAAGAAGTTAAAAATCACCTAAAAGGTTACAAAAGTAACCTTCTGGCAACGCTGGCGCGCGCTGTCTGCGAGTCGTGCGACCCGCGCGACACTCAGCAAAATTGTTTTGTATTTTCTAGGTCTAAGCCGACCCAGGGTGGCTGATGCGATTTCATACGACAGTAATTTGTGTATAGTGTATGGTGTTGAAAATAAAACATTATAGTCCATAATAAAAAAGCTGAACTGTTTGATGAACTGATTGCTAGTACATACCCTTAACATTGTTTGCTTCACTTTACCTGATTTCAATTTCTATTTTCCTAATTGTACTGGTGTCAAAATTCTGCCGATTTCCGTTTCATGCTAGAATCGAACATAAATCTTTTTTCTTCGGAACAAACTTGACATTCATATTTACTTGAGACTGGTAATATTGTTGACTGTAAAAACAGCAGACGCCTTAGAATGAAAGAAAGAAAGAAAAGGGAGAAAATGTCAAGAAAATAGCAGGTATTTAAAAAAAAAAAAATAAGTTTGGTAACCGTTTAAAGCCGTTTATTTAAATTGAAAAAGAAAGATCACGCACGAAGTTTTCTTGCAGAAGCTAGAACTCGAACTTGTGCGAAAAATTACGAATAAAAAGAGTTATTTAGCTGGACAGCGCAAAGCCCAAAGCAATTTCAAGAAATGAGCAGCCACGAGGTAATAGATGTGTTGTGTTCGAAACACCAAATTCTCATGATCTCGTTTTATAATTTTACATCCCATTCATTTAATCGTTTAAGCTCATGAGGTTTTTTCGTTATAGGAAGGTACAAGAACCACTAGGCGGTCGCTCAAGACCCTGCAATATACAGCTTCTGATAGAGAAAATTTAGTGGGAAGGCCATGCAAAAGTTTGAAGCATCAACTCGCCCAAGATACTCCTGTGTAAGTTCCTACACACTTTATAAGTTAGCTTGAGATTGTAATACAATAAAGCTTGTTAAAGTAATGCACCAAGCCATTTGAGTTGTAGGAAGTAAAACCCGCAGAAATCAGCTTGGCACCTGCGTGGATTGTGCATCCCCCACCACACCCTACCGCCTACCGCTCTCGTGAGTGAGAATGAGACTAAGCAGGTGCCAGCCAGGTGCCTAGTTAACTTCTGCGTGTTGTAATTTGTAATCAGAATCTTACTCATCATTATCATCATCAGCTTGAAAAAGTCAACTGCTGCCTGAAAAATTCAACTGCTGGACATGGCCTCCCCCAAAAGTCACCAGCGAATGGTCTTGCCTTCTCCATCCACTGACTTCCCTCGATCTTCTCAGTGAATTTTGTCCATCAGTGGGGGCCTCCCTACACTGCGTGGTCCAGTTCGTGGTCACGGTTTGAGAATATTCTGTAATAGTTATCAGCTTTACAAGCTTTATGGCCTGCCTACTGCAAAATCAACTTGCTAATGCTGGGCGCTATGTCAGAGACCTTGGTTCTTCGTTAACTTACACAAATTTATCTGGTTTTAAGATGTGACATCACCCCCGAAATGAAGAGAAGGAATCTATTATCAAAAGAGACTCAAGTAAGCATTGAGAATAAAATAACTGTGGAAGATCTTACAAATCCAAATGGTGCCTCTGAGAAGTATTGGGAAATTTTAGCAGGAAAGCGCAAGTAAGTACATAATTAATTACATTTAATTACCTCCATTTGACTCCTTGCTGCTACTATGAGTTGTGAAAGGGCATATTGGCATGAACACTGTCATCACAGATTCTAATTCTAATCAGGGTTGGTTAGACCTGCAATGACTTCCCGCTGTGGGGTGTTTGGTGCTTTGTACCTATGCTAAACCTACCCCAGCCAGGTTGTTGGTCACATTCTCTCAGTACCATCCCTGTATGCGGTGGTGTTTGGGAGCCGCTCGGAAGCATGGCCCGCAGACCGGATGTGGTCCTGGCCTCTTCCGTGGCTGCACTGTGCAAAATTATGTGCTTTACTGTTTCTTCTCCCTGTAGGCAGTAATCCGCTGTCAGTAACCCCTGTCTTGTACAGGAGCAGTCATCACAGATTGTAGACCTAAGTAATGGTAATATAAATGTGTGTGTGCAACAGAGACAAGTAATAAGAGGTCATTGTATGAAAAGGCAGCCATATTGCTTTCCTCTCTCTCAACGTTGTTTGCTCGTACTAGATGTGTGTGTGTGTGATAAAATAACTGATAAAGTAGACTCGGTAAATGTGCAGTGATTCTTTATTAGCTTATAAATTAATATTATTATATGTCTGACTGTTAAGGTAAATTGAACCAGTAGTGTTGTCTCAAGTGTATATTTAATTTCATAGCGCACCATACAACCACCTCATTAGGGATGGGATATAAGGTTCAAGTTCCAACAAGCCTGGAATGAATACATGGCCCATGTTTAAACAAATTAGGAAACAATTTTAGGATTTTCTCGTTCTTGAATTGGAGCCTGCCTGCGCAGATACCTCCGACTTACAGAAGATCGCAGCCAAATAACATTATTTGTTTCATTTACTGCAGAGTAGCACTAGAGGATGCTTTGGATGAGAATGAAAAGCTTCGTAAAATCATTGAAAACTTAGAAGATGAGAATGTTATGTTCAAACAGATGTTGAAGGAGGCAAACACATTTCTTGAAGTTATCAAGGTAAGTCATCATCACTAACAGCCTGATTAGTCCACTGCTGGACATAGGGCTACCCCAAAAAGTGCCATGACAAACGGTGTTCTCCATTCACCAACTTCTCGCAGCCTGCTCAATGCTGTGTTGGACTATCAGGTCACTTTCCACCAATCTATTGTCCAGACATAGTCATCATTCAAGAAACCTTATTCCCTAACTGATTATAGGTTCTTATGTAGTCAATAAATTTTTTAGGAACTAAAATCACCTCTGACCTACCTGAATGCAACAATTTTTAGGGTTCTGTACCACATTTGGAAAAACGGAACCCTTATAGGATCACTTTGTTGTCCGTCTGTCCGTCCGCTGTCAAGACCCTTTTTCTCAGAAACAGCTAAAGGTGTCAACTTGAAATTTATACCACCTATTAAGGTCTGTGGGTTTATGTTGCCATATAAAAATCAAAGCTCTAGCTAAATGCATTAAAAAGATATGGCAATGAATGTATAAATTTTTATATGGAAATGGCAAAAATGAAAAATCTCTAGGGTACTTCCAGTTGCCTCACAATTCTGAACTTTGGAATGCTAGGAGCGTTTGTGACATAGTCAAAGGAAAAAGTCTGAAATTGAGGAATTTCGATGTATTTTAGGAAACAAAGTTATATTTGCAGTCAATGTCATACAATGACTACGTGAGCGACCGCAAATATAAGTTTATCAATTCTTGGTGGAAGCCTCAGGGCGCGAGTTCTCGCACTTGACCGTCTTTATTTTCATTAATCACTAAGTCTTTTTGTGGCGATCACAATAGGCCAGGTGCTTCAAATTTTTAGACAGGCATTTTAGACCATAGTTACTATAAATTAATTATGGTCAATACAGTTTTTTGAAACTTTAAGTCAAATGTGGTCAAAGTGTTAATGCAAAGGGGTGTCAAAGATTTTGTCAAAAAGCTAGTCAGTTATACAATAAAACAAGCTTATTTATAACATTGTGTTTCAGGAGGAACTGAATGAAAGTAACAATGACACTGGAATTGATCTGAACGATGACAGTGCCGCTGCTGAAACAAGCACTCTCTATGATACTGCTGAGGAGGACTAAACCCAAACACCAAACAAAGAAGAGCCTGAGAACCTGCCCCTGCCTAATTGAGACATCTGTATATATAGGCCTCAACGTGCGATCAACGCACAGCCCAAACCGCTGAAGCTATAATGCTGAAATTTTGACAGTAGCTGCCTTATATGCCAAGCACGGATGTATTTGGCAAATAAGGCAGCTACTGTCCAAATTTAAATTTTATTTTGAAAATCCCTTCATAATGGATACTAAGAAGGGATTTTAAAAATATCAACCCCTAAGAGGGTAATTATTAAAGTTTATGAAAAGTAGTATTCCTTGGACCTAAAGATTTAAAACTAACTGAAAATAATGTATGATAGAAATAAGGAAAAACTGTATTTATCGATTTTCAAAACTACCTCTTATAATGAGATGTTAAAGTTTGAATTCAGAATCTTAACGCATGGAGAGATTTATCTGAAGCTTGGTACAAATGCTCACCAAATCAAATAATGAAATACGGACTTTCGGGTTTTTCAAAAAGGCCCGTTTTTATCAAGATACCACGCGAGCAAAGCCGCGGGCATACGCTAGTCTATGATATAACATTACAGTGCCTATAAAACAGAATATTTCTGCTAATGCTGCTATCGTACTGATTCAATAGTTGTATGGGAAAAAGTTATTTCATTGTTGAGAACAACTTTTGTGTGGGTTTGACTACAATTTGCAGCTGTTGCAAACAGTTGGATGAAATTACTCCTATTGTTAGTGTTACAATTAGTTATAATTCTTAGTATTAACATTTTTCTTCTGTTCTTAAACATTATGAAGTGTCCTTAGCAGATTTTTTACTTAACTTATAACTTATTCTTAAGTATTATTTTCATTTTATTTTTTTATTTACTTTATGTGGCGTTTAGATTTAGAGATTATTTAGATGACAAAGCTACTTACTCTTTAGTAGCTTTGTCATCTAAATAGTGGTAAGCTCTTATATATTTTATATTTTTCTAGCATAATCAAAGTAATACAAAAAACGTTGAATCAATTATGATTGTTTTTTAATATTAAGAATTTCCTTCATATTTTGAGCAGTTACAAAAAAAAGAAAAATTAATACAAATTCATATCAAAACTACTACAAATAATTAGCCTTTCACGGATTCTGTACATTCCTTTATTACAGAGATGGACGGTCACAGGGACCTAGATTCTAAATGTGACGTCTTATAAAAATTCCTATAACCTTGAAACTATGGAACTAAAAATTGAAAGAATAGCATTTCCAAGAACTACAAATTGGCCACTAAGTCTTGGTGTACTCCTCGAGCATGATCCGCGGACGTAATGTCATAATTCTCTTTGGTCCAAGGGTCCCCTGACTCCAGTCAAAATCTGCTGGTTTGTGGGTAGTCGCTACGCTCCGGCTTGCTTGACCAAGCGGCTCCCATAACTATGACTTGACCACACAATCACAGAACCAGTGCTGCCAACTGTCTCTTTAGCTAGATCTAGCTAAATACTAAATCTTTGCTTTCCATTGGCCACTTTTATTTGCATTGGCAAAAATTGTCAAAAATAATTGCTTATTTTGTTACTACAAAAACAAGTACATATTATTATGTAGTTACCTAAATGTTTTTAACATAAAAATGTTTTCCCTAGGTCATGTTCTTTTTGCTAATAGAATAGGTCCCTTTTCGGGATAGTATACTACATAATATTATGCACATGCACATAAATGCAGTATAGACAAGCTGGTAGAAGCAAGGAGTAGGTAGGTACAAATCAAACAACTCGATTTATTTTTAATTTCATTTATCAAGGTACAAGTACCTACATTAGAACATTCTTCCGACGAGTTATCTACAAGAAAACAATATGTTAGCCATGTAACTTAAAATAAACGTGTTATCTCAAAATAAGTGCTTAACAGTGGCTGAGAGAAAGCCCCTCCTTAATACCCGTGGAGGTCTTAATAGGGATGGGCAGCAGCAGCTTTCCCAATAGAGCTTTGCATGCCCAGCGTGGCGAGTACGGGCAAATACCCTCTAATGATTGCAGGGTCGGACAGAGCCGGAAGGGCCCGGGTGGCAAGCCCGGGGCCCGTGACTGGATATTGGTAGCTAGGTACGGGATATCTACTATCGTAAAATAATGAAATATGTAAAAACAAAGGGAACAGGAATGATCTGATCAGGTACAACCATTTTTGAAATGTTCTATTTCATTTCGCTCTAATTGTATGAACGAACCATCTGATGTAGGTTACATTTAGGTCGCAAGACCTGGGACCTAGCCTGTGTGGGCTCCCTATACTATCCTGGACTGTTGGGGCCCGTTCACGCTGGGGCCCGGCTGGAAAACGCAACCTCGACTATATGACCACTCCGACGCTGAATGATTGTAGGTGCAGGCCGTACAAGTCGCGTTAAATGTGTTTAAATAATTATTTAAGTTGGATTTGGTAAAAAGTTAAGCGAGTGAAACCGCGCAGGTACAGCGCAGTTATAAATATGTTATGTAAAAATGTGTGTTACTCTTTCGTGTGTGAAATTTGGCAGTATGTACCTAGTCAATAGCACGGAATAACATACAGGCTACTTTCTATGCGGTTCCCACGCGAGCGAAACCGCGGGTGGAAGCTAGTTCTGTATAAGCAGGTATTTTGCTATAACACTGCATTGTGATTTGTATAATATACATACTGTATATGTTTACATAGAATATTATATAGCAGCCTTCGGAAAATAGTTTAGAATTACTTACAAAATAAATGAAGAAGTTATTCTATGTAAACACATACACGGATTACAAAGTACATAATATCTATTTCATTGAATGGCACAATTATATAATTTAGAGTTTTAACATTTGTAATAAAAATATAAATTACCTACAGGTTTTCATATTATGTCAGCAGTTACTACGACATAACACGCTAACTTATGCCCAATTTCAACAACATTTTCCTATATCTAAGTATCATTTGTCATCATTTGTGTATTTTTTTCTTAAAAAAATTTAAGTCATTCTTCTTAAACTTAACAAAGACGAAGAAGAAAAAGATTCCTATGTCTTTTTTTTAAATTGTATTTTTATTAGTAGTAGCAAGGATAATATAATATTTTGGTAGTAGGTATTTTAGTTAAGTTTCGATTGGGAGGTGTAGTCGCTAAGCGTCAAAGCCTTTCTATTCAATAGGTAGTAGGTACCATAATTGTATAAAAAAAATAACGCTGGTAAGGGGCACACTGTCAATAATTACGGTATTTGACAATCCAGCTGCCTTTTTGAAACTGTTCTTTACCTTCCCTAAATGATGCTTTTGAGATACTTAGAGAGGGGAAGGTGTTGGTGTAATTGTACATTATTTATTTACAAAGGTTCTTAAAATATAAACTATTTACATATTACATGGCAAACGAGCTTGGTCTTATATAAGAATAACTATTATAAAAGATAAAGTATTTGCAAATAAATCAAAAACATATTGAGCATGTTTTGTGCAAGTGTAAAAACGCTTAGAAGAATATCTTAAAAATAATGTCTTTTGTATTTTGCCATAAATATAAACTTTTATTTACATAATTATAGCCGTGAGCGTAGGACATACAAATACGGCAAGTGAATACAAGCAAGTTAATGGCCATGGATTAAAAATTATATTTCAAGATGGCAAGATCACAATTGCATTGTTAAAGATATGTAGCTTAAAAAATGAGTTCCAACCATCGCTAGACCAGTAGTGGAACTTAAAGCCAAAGCTTATTCACAGATACATTCAAGTATGTTTGCAGAAAAAAAAAATGTGATCTGCATTTTGAAAAGAAATGTAAAAGTTTCGGGAATGTATTAAGAATAAATGCTTCACAATGAATTAGTTGGCATTAAATTTGACTTCGTGGCACTTTAGCCAGCTGTCTGACATTGTACCTCGAGTCAATGGCAAAATTATTATCCACATTATTTTCACAGACACGGTATCACGAACCCCTTCTACTTAATAAATTTCACTGGTCCCATTGTATTTTAATTAATCTAATTATCACAGTTTTAAAATTAAAATAACACACACTAAGCTACAACTAGTAACTACATTCTGGAATCCTAAACATAGCCGTCCTTAACTAAATTAATAAATAACTTTGTTAATGCATCGAATGACGCACGATATAAAACGTATTTTACAAACAGTTCCTAAACCGATTAAGTATAACAAAGTGGTCCATTTATAACTATGATAGAATTCTGACGGGATCTAACAGTTGCCATATCGATGGCACGGGGTACGCACGGGCGCTTATAAAGTCAGTTCGGAGATCAGGTATAGGCACAGTCACTCACACCGTGGTTTCGTTCCTGCGGAGCGGCTGCAGTTCCCTTTGGAGGTCGTTGTAGTACTCGTGGTCGGACATGGACTCCTCTTCAACGGAACGCTGAGGCAGGTACTTCCCTGCCGGCGCACTCTCGCTGCCTTCACTCGTGCAGAGCGACTCTGGTGCGGCTGGCGGCTCTGCCGTCGGAATCCCCAGCGTCTGCGTTGGAACGTTCTCCTCCGACATAAGATACTCCGGATTGTCTATGCAGCGTTTGGACCCCACGTAGTTACTGAATCTTAAGTCTTTGACGTCTTGGCTTTCTCCACCTTCGCCTATTAAATCCATGTATGCAGATGCGCTCTGGTTGAGCTGCGGCGATGGCATCAAATAGTCATCCTCATCTAACGGCAAGTTCAGCTTCAAGTTGCCGACCTGAGCTTCCTTGACCTTGGACATGCCGTCGAAGTTGCCTTCATCGGGTCGTACCTTCATGGGGTCGCTGCAGTATCGAGAGCTGGAGGTATCAGATGCGCATACTCCGTTGTTATAGTAGTGTCGGCGTTCCGTTACATCGGGCGTGGCTTGGCTGTTGTATCGCAGTAACTCTTGATCCCAGGCTTCGGGCTTCGAACCATCAGGCGTGACTCCATCCGGGTTAGTTCCGTTATTGGCCCAAGAAGAAGACGTGCATGGTTTTAGAGAACTAGTCTGCGTTTCCATGCCTGCGCTCATTGCTGAGTTGGTTGTGGTGGTTCCGGGCAAGGTTTTGAACTTCGGCTGCAGATACTCGTCGGCCTCGACCAGCGATTCAGGGCCCTCTATTGCCGATGACAGATTCCTGATCATTTCCTTTTCATCCTGAAAAACAATTAATAGACGCTCTTTATCCAAGAGGTTGTGAAGTCTGAATTTTATTATTTATCTACTTGTCTATAGATCTTTACTTTAAATGATTTTTTTAGGGGATAAAAGGCTATAGTCAACATGCAAAATAAAGTGATGAAAATAACTTACAATACACACCTGTGTAGAATAGGACGGCAGTCGCATGAACTTGTCCCCTGGGATGACCAGGTACCGGCCGGGATCTCGTGCCATCTCCGCAAACGTGTCCGCCAGGTGTTTGAACGTCGGCCGGCTATCTGCGTCCAGCATCCAGCAAGACACCATGATACAGTAGATGTCTAGAGTACAAATACTCGGCTGAGGAAGTTTCAACCCATTCTCAATCAGCTCAGGAACGTTCCTAGCCGATATATTCTCGTACGGCCGAGCCCCATAACTCAGGATCTCCCATATCGTCACACCAAACGCCCACACGTCGCTCTTGTGCGTAAATATCCTATGCTGAATGCACTCCAATGCTAGCCATTTGATCGGCATCTTGCCACCGGCCGCTTTGTACTCGTCTTCATTTATATCTAAGAGTTTTGCTAAACCGAAGTCTGTTATCTTCACACAGTTCGGCGTTTGTACTAAAACGTTGCGTGCGGCCAAATCCCTGTGCACCAATCTCTTTTCTTCTAAGTACGACATACCGCGCGCTATTTGGGTACACCAATTTAGGAAGGCCTTCGACCCTATTTTTTCTTTGTGAGTTCTGACGTAATCAAGCAAGCATCCCAGTGGCATCAATTGCGTGATCAACATCATTTGATTCGTCATGCAAACGGCCAATAGTTGAAGTAAGTTGGGGTGCTCGACGCTGGCCATAATGTAAGCTTCTTCAAGGAATTCCTTACTAGTATTGGCCCCCGTTCCCTCCTTCAAAAC
Organism: Anticlea derivata; assembly: GCA_947579855.1. Taxonomy (NCBI): domain Eukaryota; kingdom Metazoa; phylum Arthropoda; class Insecta; order Lepidoptera; family Geometridae; genus Anticlea; species Anticlea derivata. Next base: position 13,037,933 of record OX388257.1, on the reverse strand, counting down.
TTTTATGGCCACTGGAATTTTCACATTTTCTCCTTCTGGTACCCAGACACCTTTGTACACTTTTCCAAATGCGCCAAATCCGAGCATGCCCCCTCTACGAAGTTCAGCTTCTTTCACGATACGCAATTTGGCAAGGTTCGGTTTGACGTTGGTAGGCCGTAGGGGTTCATTGTCCTCGCAACCTGTTAGAACCATTGTCATTTTAACGGCTTCTTTCTTTGCCTTCGCTTTTTGTCTGCAAGTATAGCCGATAATGGTTAGTATCACGAGCATTAAGAAAGCTAAGACCAGTATAATCACTAAAAAGGTCGGTGTTCTCGCAGTTGCCATTGTCGTGAGGCCACTCGCCAACTCTGAACAAAACGGTTCATCAATAGGGTTTTGCAGCTGCTCGTCGAAGTATATTTTGTGAGGTCTATCATCAGGACATGTGTCGGTGCAGTTGAAATCCACATTATCTCCAGAATTTGATTCGATGAATATTTTCAAGTTCTGACACTTCAGGCAATCTGTTGAGGACGGCCCAGTGCACCCTCTACATTCGTAATGACATGGTGTGCAAGTTCTGGCTACTGTATCAGTGTAGTGATCAGATGGGCATTCATCTTCGCATTGGTCTCCTCGTTTGAAACCTTTGCAGACCGTGCACACTTGTTTGTGAATACCGAAGCCGGTGCATTTAATGCATCGAGGGTGGCATTTTCTACAGACAATGTTAACCTTGTCTCCGAGGTCTTTGACATTGCCAACCCATTCGTTGTAGTAGCCATCGGGACACGTTTCGTTGTCTCCGAGACAGTTTCCAATTGTCCCTTGTTCAGTGAGGATAGCTTTCTTGCAAGAATTGCAGCCTTCTTCTCCGACAGTATTGTCTGGGCCGGTGCATCCGGTTTGGCAATTCTCATGGCAAGTTTGGCACGTTCCGTTCTCAGACAAGTATCTGGAGTCGGGGCATTTGGCAACGCAGTAAGGTCCATCTCGTACGTGTCTACACCGCGTGCAGTTAGCACGGCTCGGTCCCGAACAGCCATCTAAGCACTCTGCATGGCATTGCTTGCAAGCCTTCGGCCCACTCTTGTATAACCTGGAATAATAGAAAAGTTTTTTTCTATAACTTGATTCCAAAATTCATTTTTAAATTTACTTCACAGTTGCTACTATGCTCGACACACAATGAGGTCAAGATGCTGTTCGTACGTCGAACCGGTAAGATTGCTACCCACACGTTGCTGGGTTTTGTTATGTTAATAAGGCCGTCAGATTTGACGAAGGCTGCTGCCAAAACTGATGGATATATCACAGTTTTGAAACCTAATGTTTGTTCTGATGCTGTAACATGCATAACTACAAAGTAAATAAAAGTAACTTTCGCTTCGCCGTGTAATAGTGGAGGTACAGTCTCTCGCCAGCCATCTTAGCTATAGTGACCCCAGTCACTATATGAGTTACAGTTATGAGTTCAGGAGCAACGAGGGGTAGGTAAGTAGGTTCTTGTAGCTATATTTACATCCGCTAAGACACCTGGCGAGTATACTACCTAATGTACGATACCAAAAGTAAAATATAGACAAATCCAACACCAAAGTAAAGTACAACAGACAAAGTACCCACCCTGGATGTAAGCTGCAGTTCTGGATACAGGTTTCTCCAAATTTGTAGTTTTGACAGGAGAGGCACTGGTCCGGCCCAGGACCCCAACAGCCATCAGTGGAGCATTGAGGATCACACATCAAATTGTTTTTTTCTGTGGAGTATAGTCTCGTCAGGAAACAATAATAGCTAGCACAATAATTTGAGAATTGATGAGTTCAAAAACGCGCAGTCTTGAGTAGCATAGGCTGTTAATAATGTTAGTGAGTGTTTTCGTATGTTATGTTACCAGGATGCAAGGTGATAGGGGAAATTAACATTTCGCTCAAGAATAAATAAAAAGATGTCGCTGCTGCAATAACTAAATAACTTAAAACTAAGACTCTACTCTGAGGATCCTCAAAAAAATCGCCGAGCAACTCACCACAAAGTGTTGGATCTCCGTTTTTCTGTATCACTTGCTTGTGCTCTTTCGATTTGACCAGTTTATTCCAAGCTATCTTATCTGCATAGCAAAGATTCTTGTTTTCCATGATCGCAATCGCTCCTGAATTGACCCGCTTCAGGGATTTTAATCCTAAAGACCTCAGTGATGTCTTCACAATATAGAGGGAAGCGAACAAGTTCTCGACCATTTGTCGTCCTCCAATCACTTCCAGATTGCGGAAGTACGAGAGGTTCGTAAAGTTCGGATGGTGCGCTTGCACGTTTAAGTAGCCAGTCACCTCGCGCACTGTACTGAAAACCTCCAGTGCATCGGGCTCCATCTTAGCATAGTGCTCCCCGAACGAGTAGTCAGCGTTCACATGCTGGAACCCAGTGAAGGTCATCTCCAATATTTCGATCGAACCATCTATGATGGTGCAGCCTTTGAAGCTGGCAATGTTTCCGGAATGTATCGGCTTCTCCGCATGGCAAGTCTTCGGGCAAGTGACGTTGCATGGAATACATTCTCCGTTCACGGCAGTTTTGTTCGGTGGACAGCTTCTTACGCAAGCTCCGTTGTCCTTTAGCAGATGTTCGGGGCAGTTGCGGACGCACGTCGCACCGTATGCGTACTTGCCGTTCGGGTTCGGTTCCCATGAGTAAGTAGTGGGGTTGTAGATTTGCATAGGTGGACATTCTTGAGAACAAGTACCTTCGTCGTAGAAGTTTCGGCAGGCAAGGCATTGGCTCGGCAGCGGGCCCGTGCAGCCGCCTGCGCAAAACGTGTTACAACAGTCTCTAGGGTTTGGCCCGTAGCAGCGGCCCTGCGAGCATTGTGGACTACAGTTCGTTTTCGAGAACTTCTGGCAGTTCTCTTCGCCCTCGCCCCAGCACCCGGCTTCGCATTTGAGATGGCAGCGTGGACAGTCGCGCTCCGGAGCCGAGAAGTTATAGACGTAGACGTATGACGCGTTGATTCCGGTGATGATCTCGTCCCAGTTTATCGTCTTCACGTGGCAGAGGTTGTAGTTGTTATAGATGCCGACGCTACCGCGCAGCACGTCGCGCAGTGCGGGCAGCTCCAGCGTGAACGCCGAGGACATGGTGACCATGAGCGCGAACTCTTCTTCTCTCACGTTCAGCTTGAAGAGCGTCCGTCCGCGGATGATCTGCAGCTGAGGCAGAAGAATGTGCTTCACATTTACGTGCGAGATGAGCACGTACCCTGTAACCTCCCTTATGTACTTCAGAAAGGACAGGTCTAGAGTTTCGTTTTGGAGCCATGTCAGCTCGAGGTTGCCGTCGACGTAGGTACAGTTGGTGAACCGATCGCGAAGATTCCGGTAGTGGGTGTCGCGGTTCGAGGGCACCGACATGCGACCGTTCGTCCCGATGCATACTGGAAAGAAAAAAAGCCTGATGTTAGAAACTAAGTTAGTACGCTCGGTACAAACGAGAAACCATTAATAGGTAAATAGATACAAAATGTTTCTGTCAGGTAACTTAATTGGGCGTTCGTCATTAGCTTTAAAAACAATGTATTTATTTATATTGGTGTTCGTCCGACAAGTTAGGAACTGTGCGCGTCTAACGAAGAGGCGTGCCGTGTGGGCGGGCTTGAAGCGAGTTTCTTCCACTACGCTACAAGTAACACCGCTATTTCTGATTAACGACAGAATAGTTAACAACGACGTTTTGCTTCGGCGCACGCGTCTACATGTCATACCGAAGCGTTTATGTAAAGCGAACATGTGAGTTTGTCAGATGCGGAGTCGCCTCGAAAGTTTTACCGTTGCACAGGCTGTTTTTACAGCGAACAATAATACACGATTGTGTGTATTTAGAAACAAAATAACCGCTGTTGTTTGATTTACTCGAAATAGATTCGATCGGTGTATTTTTGTACCTGTTATTTATTCAAAAAAAGCTCGTTTCTCAACTATTTAAATCCGTTACTCGACCGCTGTTTGCGTAACTCGAAACTTTGCTAAGTAATTATATTTTGCGTAATTTGACCACCGCAAAACTCGGACAGTACATTACTCTATAGTTCTGTACCTACGTATTATTATTAGAGGAGTCAGCGTCTACGAGAACAAATAATAGCCTTGTTTTTTCCCCTGCCTGTAGAGAGCGGTTATATTGGAGGCTCTGAAGGTGCAAGGTAGATCTTACCTGCCCGTTTAAATAATAGAGTTTTTTCAAGTTACGTATACCTCGGAGGTGTAGTGTTACCGTCATATGATATGTTTTCGTTTGAGTTTTCGAGCACTTCAAAATAACTGGCTAAAAGATAATGGAGCTTAAATGAAGAATAAAAATTCAGTTTAAATAATAAGTGACCAGAATGCTTTACGTCGGTCAGCATTGCATTGCCATACAACGTGACAATGCCGCCAGTGTTTTGGGCACGCTACCTTCTGGTGGCGACAGGGATCTAGATTATTTATGACTGGCTTGTTACTCATAAATAATTCAGACTTTTTTTGTTAAAATATATTTTTGACGACCTCGGTGGCGCAGCGGACATGTGCCCGCCTGAGACGCAAGGGGTGCGGGTTTGATTCCAGCTGCGGGCCAAATTTTGCATGATCTGCAAATATTTGTTCCGGTTCTGGGTGTTGTGGTACCATGGAACTCGTAGATTCTGATACCCGATACGGAATCCTAGTGTGGTGTCAGGACAGGGTGCTATTATTTATTTATTAGTTGTTTATTTAGGTTAAAGATTTTTTTAGTTTAAATAAAAATATGCGGTTATTTGAAACGACAATCACTTTGTAAGTTTATCGAGTTGAACATGTTTTACACGTTCGTGAGCAACCTTCGTGGTGCCTATCACAAATTAACAGGCTTTTGAGGCGATAACCTTAATAAACATTTCGCAACACCACGGCGTGCTAATTTGGATCAATAATTTAAAAACTACTTGGGGCCATAACGCGTGCTATGTTTTGTTATTTTTGTTAGATTGGACATTTTTCCTCATGTGATTAGCGTGAAACAAAAGGTCCTAAAATGAAGACTACGCAAGACTTTTAAAATAAACATGTGCGAAGAACAACAGAATAGATTCTCGGAAGCGTATAAAAGATGAGATTTCATATGAATTCAAAGAGAATAAAACCAGAATTGTCCAAAAATGTTTATTTTACTCATTTTCATTTTATGGCCACTGCAGTATCTTATGCAATATTGCCAGTGTCAAGTAGGTAATAATAAATGTGAGTATTAAAATTGTGTTGCTTAACAACTAGAAGCGAAGTGGACTTATCAGATTGTTTAAGATTGTTTTAAATAAAATGGCGGCGGTTTTCTTTTCTCGAAACTCAAACCGCAATTTTTTTCATATTAGAAAATCTCATAATACCTACACTCCCTATTTATTTGACTAGAGCCTAAGCTTAAATGTTATAACACCACCGAGATTAGGTACACACCAAAACTCAACAAAATACGAGTAAATAAAATAAAACGGCAAAACGAAGAGCTCCTTTCCAAAATGGCTACACAGTCCCAAATTTTTTGATTCTTTAGCAATTTGAAACAGTGGCTATGTCAAATGTGACAAGCAGAGTGTCCTAAAACAATGCTTACTTATGCTGTGCCTAATCATACACCGTACAAACTTTCCAAAACGCAGCGCATACGCGACCTCAGTCATTCGAGGCTCAAGCGCAGCCTCCCGCGGGGACGGCGACACCTACGAGTTAGTACCCCGACCGATTTCAAATGTCACCGCACCGTTTGAACAGTGCTTGTGATTTATGCACGTTTGTGCTTGGTTGAGTTCTGCGTGGGCAACTGGCTGGTGTCCGGTCGACCCAGTTCTGCTGATGACACGCCCGATAGTGTGGATGTGGCTGGCGATCACAGATCCAATGATATGCGGCTTTTGGATGTGGAAATTAATTTTTATGGCAACATTCAAACGGCACGCGACGAAACAGCTGTAGTAAGGTTAACTTTCATAAGGCGTATTGCGACTGGAATACAATGCAGCCAAGTTTGGAAGATCTCTTGGGCAATCGCTCAGTACAAGTATGCCCGCCTCGACTGGTTTCTCTCATGGCGACGTTTTTATCCAGTTACATTCTGAAGCACTGGAACCAGTTTTGTTCAACCACCATTTCGTTTATAAGTCGACCTTTCACTACTATTCCATAGTGAGCTGCGCAGCTTGCTCGGCCCGGTCATGTTTTTCTATACGTGCGGTGTTGAGCAGGCAATGAATTGTGTTCATGGCGTTGTGACTGATTGATCGGGATAGCAGGATGTATTCGAAAATTAAACCAGACTTTTCCACGAATGTGAACTTATGATTTATTTTTATTTCAACACTTTGGACAAAGCAAATGAGTACCTAAAGCGAAGCGCAAAGGCCTAATAAACATTAATTTTGAATTGGCTATTATTTAGGTGGTTATTTGAACAAAGGCACGCGCCATGCTAAACATTTTATAAGTACCTAGGTGCATGTACCTATGTGATCACGTAGTCTGGTTGCGTACGAGCAGTGTTGCCAGCCGGGATTGTCAAAAGTTACCTGAAGTGCCTTATATAAAGTAACCTTTTAGTGTGAAAGTAACCTTTCATATTTATTCCAGTAGTAGGATTAAAAATTGACAGATAAAATATGTTGGTTGTATTAGCTTACAGAAATTTGGATGCTTTAGTAATGTTATCCATTTTAAATTGCAATTGCAAGGTACTTTTCATAAACAGCTGAAATAAAAATAAGTTACCTTTCGACTCATAGCAGTAGTGAAGGAGTTAAAAATCACCTAAAAGGTTACAAAAGTAACCTTCTGGCAACGCTGCGTACGAGTGTAAATCACTCAGTACACACTAGATATCATAAACCTTGACCTCGGTTTGCGGATCGGAATTTTAACTTTGTGGAAACAAACTAAACAGGTACCTACATTAGTGTACAAAATAATGTTTCCAGCTAAGGTACACTTTTTTACTGAATATTATTTAAGCAAGCGGGCGTAGCGAGCGAAGATTTCTCAAACAATTTGGACAAAATGTTAAAGATTGGAGCAAACCAACAAATATGTTTTTTTGCCCCAATCTCGCGATGTCTTGTAATACTTAGTGATCGATAAACTTTGAAAATCTCTCCTTTAGGATGTTCTTACTACTTCTTACTAACACCCAATCTTACCTGAACTACTAAGATAATGAAACTATACCAAATGACAGCTCACGTTATACGTTGGCTTAAATATTACTGTTTGTTTTGTTTTAAAAGGTCTTTATTGAACATACAATTTGTACAGAAGTAGGTATTATATCTAAACATAGTTTAGTACAATACAGATTATTTTTATTTTAATATAACTCGGCAGGCTAAGGCGCCTATAAGAGCTTTTTGAATAAATAAATAATATTTTGAATATTTGAACTTGGTAGATCTTAAATTAATTGATAAAGACTAAGTAATCTCTAGGACTAAGCGGTGAATAAATATGAGCACTTTGTAGGTATAGCGCGCATTTTATAAGTTAAAATAAATACCATTACCATTTTCTTTGTTACCTCAAAAACCATAAATGGACCAGAATACTTGGTACTTGGTACTTGGTGTGTGGAATAGTTTCCGCAGGAAGGCCAGCAGCTCGCTGACCATCCTGGAGGACATCGGGTGGCTAGATTAGCAGCCTCCACCCGACACTCAAAAAGGGCCCACCTGCGGCCTAATTGCGGAAACTAGTCCACACACCAAGTACCAAGTACCAAGTATTCTGGTCCATTTATGGTTTTTGAGGTAACAAAGAAAATAGTAATATTTATTTTCACTTATAAAATGCGCGCTATACCTACAAACTGCTCATATTTATTCAACGCTTAGTCCTAGCCACCGCTTAGCTAATGGACCAGAATAAAAAACAATTGCTTTTGACTATATGAACAAAGTCATATAGTCGAAAGCAATTGTTTTTTACAATCAAAATCACACAAAACCACACATTTTACAAACAATCTTTTTATGTGTATTTTTTGAAATCCCCCTTGGACCTCTATATCTTACCAATGCCTTGGCAGAGTTAACTCATATTCTTACCAGCAATTTTTGATAGTACAAACTATTGACCCACTAAATTCCATGCAGATCTGATTGACAGTTCGAATGTTCGACGGTTCGAACAAATAAATATACAAACATACAACGCCGATTCATACAAGTTTTTTGAGAGATCTTCGCTCGCTTCGCTCTTTCGATCGAATAGAAGCATAACACACAGTTTTATTACAAAACTATTTTTGTTAAAGCTAACGGGAGAAGCGCGTCGATGTCTTTTACAAAACGAACTAAGAATTTTTTTAAGCAATCATTTCTGATATATCTACGAGTATATTTAAAATATTATAGTATTATATAGTTATTATATTAGAGTATATTTATATTTTTTTGGCCGTGGTGGCCCCGGCTAAAGAATAGGCCCCTCCATATCTACCTATCCGCGGATGTCCTAAGAGGCGACTAAGGGAAAATAGCTAGGATGGGCAGCAGCGTCCCTCATTTTAACAACGATAGCTCTAACTGCGCTCGCCAACCCGCATGCCCAGCGTGGTGAGTATGGGCAAATCCCCCCACACGATAAGGAATTCTCTCTGTCTGTGGGGAGGCCATGTTCAGCAGTGGACGTCGTACGGCTGAAATGATGATGATGATGATGATATTTAAAATTATTTTTCATAATCTATTTTATTAGTGATAAGCATGTTGTAGTAAGTACCTGTGTTCGTTCGTGTAAGTATGTAGGTAAGTAAGTTTATAGGCCGCCCAAAACGTTCGGTAGCGTGGTTTGTTTCTTTGTTTGATAATGTTTAGGGCCTTCTGCCAATCGTTTTACACCTGCAGCCTGTGGATCAACGTTACTCGAGCAGCGTACAACGCCCTCAGAGTGCAATATAACAACGCGTTCCGGATGCTGGTGGGGCTGCCGCGCTACTGCAGCGCGTCGGGTATGTTCGCGAAGGCGCGAGTGGATGACTTCCACGCCATCATGCGCAAGTGTGTTGCCTCCCTGATGCGGCGGGTGCGCGCCAGCCCCAACAGCCTCCTGGGCACGGTGGCTGAGTGGGTGGATGGCCCTATCCTCAAACACTGGACCGAGACGCATGTGTTGCCTTGCAACTCAATGCGTTGTGCAAAATAAAATTAAATTATCAATCAATTCAATTCAATTCATTTTATTAATCCTTTGACATGTCTAAAAGTACAATATTATTTCTGGACTTTACTTTAACAATTAGAATTCTTGAATATTATATTGACATTTACATGCTTATATTAATCTAGTTAGAATTTTCAATATTAAGTAAATTTAATTTATTTTTGCAATAATAATTTGTTGAATGTTTTCTGATAATATGTGACATGAATAATTTGAAATCTGTTTTTATGGTTACTAACATAGTTTATAGGTAGATAAATGTACTAACAATTATGGTGAACAACCGAAATAAATGAATAAAATAAAATAAAATAATTTGTTTGTTTATATGCGGGAAGTAAAGGTTCTCATATGGCGACCATGAACCGGGTGAATCAGTGATGTAAGGCCCCCCACCCGATGAACTGGTGACATAGTGAAAATTGTGGGAAGTCGGTGGTTGGAAAAGGCTCAAGACCGTTCGTCGTGGAACTCTTTGGAGGAGACGGATGTACAGCCGTGGAACCGATTCAAAAAATATTTCACTTATAGAAATCTACAGCATACCCGAACAATACTAGATTTTATCCGGGTACAACGCGAGCGAAACAATGGGCGAAAGCTAGTGAAAAATAAATTGGCTAAGCGCTTGTCGGACCACGCGCAGTGAAGGCTTCCGTAGTCAGTGCTTAGATCGAATTGTGATTGCAAGAAAGTTTTTGTTGCATAGTTTTATAGGCACCATCATTAGGTATATTGCGAAATTTCAGCATTATATTACTAGCAGACTGCGAGTAAAACGTGGAACTCGTCAGAATCCTGGCACGGCCACCATGTGGTGTGGTTGTTAAGTGATTTTTGGGGAAGAAGTGAAACGGTAACTTCATCGTAGTCTGGTTTATTAGTGTTTTGAAAGTAGTATAAACCAGTAAATTGGATACCTTATTACTACCTATTACTTATTCTTAATAGATGAGTAAGCACCGCATTCCTTACCAACTATTGCGCAATCATCATTTCAGCCGTACGACGTTCACTGCTGAACATGGCCTCCCCCACAGACAGAGCGAATTCCTTATCATGTGGGGGGGTTTTGCCCATACTCACCACGCTGGGCATGCGGGTTGGCGAGCGCAGTTAGAGCTATCGTTTTTAAAATGAGGGACGCTGCTGCCCATCCCCTAGCTTTTTTCCCTTAGTCGCCTCTTACGACATCCGCGGATAGAGATATGGAGGGGCCTATTCTTTAGCCGGGGCCGGGGCAAACATTTTAAATAATAGGTAGGTACTACAGGACAGACGCAGAAGAACAGACGGACTAGCCAAAAGTATAAGGGTTCCTCGAACTTCGGAACCCTAAAAAGCAGTAAAATTGACAATTCTCGTTGCCGTAGCCGGATAACAGCGTGGTCCGGCACGCTCTTCACCGGTTTCACAACTCCGTAGGCACTTTTTTACGAGTACTTCTTAGCCCATATTTCAAAAGCCTTTGGGCTAAAAGGTATTTAAAATGCCTCTTTCGATTTTAACAGCCTCATAGACACAGCATTCCTATTCGATAGCCGATCGTAAATACCAACTGTTATAATAACCATAAAGAGATAAAATACTATAGAGCGCGCGTGACAGTTTATAGAAAAAAAAGCTGACGACGTTTGTCCCCAAGACCCCGAGAGAGGTAGACATCTCAGATCTCCGGGCGATCAGATCCTTGAAGATGTTTAAGGGGGGCAGTAGTGAGTGCTGCAAGCCCATAGCCGTTTTAAAAATACTAACTGATTTTAAAAATAAATAACACCTAACAGTCACATAGCTAAATAGTCCTGACTAGGAGTCCACACCAGGAATCAGAAACTACAAGTACCTTGGTACCGCAACACCCAAACCCGGAAAAAATATATGCAGATCATGCAAATATTTGTCCTGCAGCGGGAATTAAACTCGCATCCCTTGCATCTAAGACGTGTACTCAACCGCTTCGCCACTGAAGTCGTATAGTTGGTAAGCACAATTTAAATTACAAATGTTTCTAGCCACGTGATTTGACATATCCGACAGACTTGACAGTGATACAAATGTCAGAACCGGTGCTAAAAACCTAGTTGGTTGCATATTTTTAATAGGGAGTTTTCAGGATCAGGTTTGCAGGATTTACGTGTTTCATTTTCAGTCATAAAATGATCTTAATAGGGTCGTAAATTAAGCATAGAAATGCATTTCAATCTACTATTTCTTGCCCTGAGTAATACTTCTCTGCGTACCTTGGCGCGAGATCATATCTCTGCTACGGTTCATACCCACGTTCTCAACTGTATTTTTCTACTCGCTTTCTCTCATCTCGATTTTTCGATATTCAACGTACGATATATGGCGTATAATACGTGGGGCAAGAAACTCTAATAGTTCTTGCATATAATTAATAATTGATTAGATCTAATATGGCCGTTAATCCAAAGTGTTTAAGTACTTTTAATATGCCCACAAAACGTGATTTTGACGGGTCAATAAAGTTTTTGAGTTGTAATAAAAAGCGAGATTTAGTTTAGTTTTTTAAGAGGAGGTAGGGCACAGCGAGATTTTCTCGTTCTAAATTGGAGCAGCCCGCCTGGGGAGGTACCTCCGCCTTACAGAAGATCGCAGCCAAATAACATTATTTGTTTCAAATAGTGTTGTGTTCCTGCGGTGAGTAAGGTTGCCAGAGCTCTTTAGGGGGAAGGGGGTTCGGGGTCGGCAACGCGTGCGTGATGCCTCTGGTATTGCAAGTGCTCATAGGCTACGGTAACCGCTTACCATCAGGTGGGCCGTAAGCTTGTTTGCCAACTCTGTTGTATAAAAAAAAAAAAAAAAAAAAAAAAGCATTTTATGATAATCTTTTTCGTTATTTCTGTCTTATAATTATTTTAAAGAAGTGAGACTATTCTGTGATTATAAATACGCAGAAGGAAACATTGGTACGAACGAGACGATGAACGGTCAAGTATGAATTTTGAATAATAAGGACTGTATTATTATTATCCTCCCTCACTATTTGATTACTGTTATTACATCCTACTTCCTACTAGAATTATAAATGCGAAAGTTTGTGAGGATGTTTGTTATTCAATCATGCCGTAACGGCTCATTTTGATGAAACTTGGAATATAGATAGATAGAAAATTCTTTATTGCACATAAAAATTGTACAAAGGCGAACTTAATGCTAAAAGCATTATCTTCCAGATAACCTTTGTGTTTGTGGACAGAAGATGTGAAGGTAGTGCACAGGAGAGGGAACAATTGAGATCATAAAAACGAAAATAAAAGGAGTTATGATGCTAATTACTTACTATGAATATTAATATGAAGAGTTCTTTACCTAGAATAGCATATAGGCTACTTTTTATTTAGGTACCACGCGAGCTAAGCCGCAGGCGGGAGCTAGTTTTTATATATGCTGGTGTATTCATTATCAGTTCATCATATTTCAAGCGTTAAGTATGTACCTACATAAATATGATATTATACTCCATGTTTATGAATTATTAATATTGTAATTTGATCTCTTTAGCTGAGATCCCATAGATAATAACAAACATAAAATGCAACGGTCTTGAGCTCATAAAATAAATAATTGAAATATTATCGGATAAAATGTCTAATTCATACATGAGACAAAATAAATAATCAAGTGGCAAATTACAAAAAAACGTAATGGATTTGTGAATTAAGGAGTAGAAAATGTTCATAGATGTATTTTGATCGAGCGAGCGAAGAGACGATTACTATAAAAAATTGCTAGTAGCAATATGAGTACAATTGGCCAAGGGGTTGTTATGATATATTCCGCCAGCGTCTTGGGGACGCTTCCGACTGGTAGTGATCTGGATCAGTTGAGCTATCTATAGATCGTTTGTAACGGTCTTTAGATGGCTCAACTGTTTCTTGTGTATTTTGTAAATATTAACTTGTATTAGTTTTAAGTTTCTTTCTGTAAATAAAGAGTCTGATATAGTTAAACAAATACATTAAGTGCAGTGGCGGATTTGCCCTAAGGCCCAGTAGGCCCGGGCCTAGGGCGGCCAGATATTAGGGGCGGCAAATCGTGACAAAAAAAAACACTGATGATGATAGCAAGAAATAAATCAAATGCATAGTACCTAAATATTTAAAAGGTTGCTGGTTTAAAAAACTTGCTACAGTGGACATGCAGCTTCGAACAGATTTCGACGTTTCTGATTTCGATTTATATAAAGTTGGCATTAAAGTAAATTCATTATGTACCAAGTCTACATGATGGGTGCTGAGAAAGGGGCGGCACATGGCCTGGGGCCTAGAGCGGCCAAGACTGCAAATCCGCCACTGATTAAGTGGGGTGTCATATGAAAGAGCTTTGTTCATATTATAACGTGAGCTCTTATTTGGTAAAGTTTCAATGATTTCGTAGTTCAGGTTAGATTGGATATGCTAAAGATAGGTACGATTTGAAACTTTATCAGCGATCATCGAGGAACCGGACATCGTGAACTACAAGACCTACATAGTGAACCACTATGTCTTAACAGCTCAATTTAGAAGAATAAAATGGTTAAAATTCAAAATCACAAAAACGACCACCAGTTGTTTCATAACAACAAACCACAAATATCTTGACCCAAACATGTCAAGTCAATTATTTAATTTCCAGTCTCGTTGATTTCTCTATAATTGTTTCTATAAAAGTACAGTTAACTAACTGGTTTTATGAATACAGCAATTCTTTACACATTCCTATCTAAAACCAGGTACCTAATGGTTATTAAACGGTTTACAATCATACACATAGTTTGTCTGCAATTATAGTTAATAAAAACTAGTGACATTTTGTAAAGCTTGGTCATTTGTGTAGGTTTTTGTACCTAACACCTCCAGTTTATACTAACACAAAGCTGAGTTTTGTAACCACTCAAATTCAATATTTTTAGTAACAAAACGTTTGAGAGAAACGAGATTATCGAGACTTATTGAATAATGAAATTCAATCTATACGAACCACAATTAAACGGGCCTTAAGCCGATATATCATCTAAAATCTTTGTTTATTCTGAAGAAAGTACGTTTTGAGGCTAAGGACTCACGAAGTGGTTTTCACCCACGCCCGCCGTGGTTGCGGGCCCACAGGCTTTGTAGAATGAAAATGAAAATGAAAATGAAAAATATGTTTATTGCTACTAAATACAGACTTTAAACTAGGTAATACATAGGATAATATTTTACGCATCATTTCTGTATAAGTAGAGAATACAGATATTTATGTAAAAAATTAAAGCACATTTCACGACTCGTTCGTGTGCGATTGTTTGCGGGTCCCGCTGCACCGGCGATCATCTTGTACCGGCGGGCGCGGGTCGCGGTCTGCGATCGGTTGGCGGGCGACCGCAGTGGGCAGCGGGGGGCACCTTGGGCGTCTTGCAACCAAGTTTGCGAACGATAATCGCAACCGCGACGGCTGCGTAACCGCACAAAACTCCGATCTCGTGAGTTTTGAAAATAAAACTCCATTCCGCCACCGCGGCGGGAGCGGGTGAAAACCGCTTCGTGAGTCCTTAGCCTTAGGAATTATTGAAAGCGATATTGTTGAGCACACCCTTAAATGTCAAGTACAAAATTTACTTTATTCAATAGATGTAAGAATCATTTTGAAGCGAATTTTATGTGACAAATTAAAGTTATATCGCATGCCGTTTGAACACGGCTTTGGATTGACGAAAATATTCGAAATGGCATGCCATCTAGATGGATAGTGAAGAAACGCATTTAAATCTTTTGAAATGAGTACTTTGTGTGCTCAATCCAGCCGGCTGGGCGTTGATCCTACTAATATTATAAATGCGAAAGTTTGTGAGGATGTTTGTTATTCAGTCATGCCGTAATTAATGGCTCAACCGATTTCGTTAGAACTTGGAATAGATAAAGTTTTTTTTTTACACAACAGAGGTGGCAAACAAGCTTACGGCCCACCTGATGGTAAGCGGTTACCGTAGCCTATGAGCGCTTGCAATACCAGAGGCATCACGCACGCGTTGCCGACCCCGAACCCCCTTCCCCCCTAAAGAGCTCTGGCAACCTTACCGCAGGAACACAACACTAATTGAAACAAATAATGTTATTTGGCTGCAATCTTCTGTAAGGCGGAGTACCTAGGCGGGCTGCTCCAATTCAGAACGAGAAAATCTCGCTGTGCCCTACCTCCTCCTAGTTCTTTACCTAGAATAGTATTATATTCTTTACTTAGAATAGGCTATTTTGATGTAGGTAAAACGCGAGCGAAGCCGCGGGCGGAAGCTAGTTTATGATATATCAGTGAGCTTTTGTGGTCAAACATATTCGTTTTTGACCCCACAGAGAGAACCTAAGCGCTGAGAAACTTCCGAGAAACAAGATTATAACAAACAATGGCCGCGTTTGACCTACGCTATAAGGAACAACTCTTACAAGCTCAGCTATAACAATCGGTCAAAACACGTTTAAAGTTACGAGCTACCAAATCGTTGGGCAAATAAAAACTTTGTTTAATAAATAACCATACATAGCATAAACCTTATCTGAGAGTAGGGCTCGCAAATATTCGATCATTTTTGGGTGGTATTCGAAACTTTTAGGCGTACGTTTAGTGACCAAATCGGTGACGTTTTGGAAAAAGGCCAGGTCATGAGTACCCTAAACCGACGAGCATGTATGAGGAATGTGATGAGAGTGAATGAAGCAAAAGAGGTATGTCAGGATCGTAGCAAGTGGAAAACCGTGGTCTCTGCCTACCCCTCTGGGAAACAGGCGTGATTTTATGTATGTATGTATGTATGCATTCGAAACTTTTAAATGTTAGTTTTAACTATTTTTTTCTGCAAAAAATCATCACATTGCGTAGAAATGCCCCAAAAAGTGAACCGGTGAACCCTAGTTATTATAAACGACCAAATACTTAAAAACCTAAAATAAAAATATTTTTTTTTACATATCACTCGCGGTCAACGGAACCCAAACTAGGCATAGCCTGTACTATGGGTACCAGAGACTGACATACATAATAGATATATATTTAACACCCAGACACAGAACAAACATCTGTGTTAGTCACAAATGTTTGTCCAGTGCGGGAATCGAACCCGCGACCTCTAGCGCAGAAGGCAGAGTTACTACCAACTGAGCTATGAGGTCAGTCAGCTATGAGTCAGTATTGAGGTTCATTAAGTCATTTCCCTAGAAAACGTAGATCCACGTATCTAAGTTGTAATAATTCTGAAATTGTGTTGAAAAACTAAAACTAGCTTAGAAAAGTATAAATGCTGCAGATTACGGCTATCCCTCATATTTGAAATTTTCGAATATTCGAATAACGCGATTACAAATATTCGACTAAACAAAATCTGTCGAATATTCGATTGCATTGCAAGCCCTAGCTGAGAGTTATGTTTACCTTTTGAAAGAAACGGGCGTGAAGGAATTTAATAAAACTGAGCTTTATTTAATATATTTACTGCAATTGAATGGAACAATAAAATAAAATCTATACCAATAAAGTTACGCGTTTAGGTCAGCTCAATCGATTTTATTCGTAGCGGAAAATATAGGTTCAAAGATTGTTGAGATTACTGTTTACATTACAATACAGTATTATAGTATAGGTACTTGTAAACTTGTAAAAACACATAATATAATGTAGATTCTCAACTATCTTCCTATCTTAGTATTATATTATGTTTGTTGTTCGATCACGCTGCAACGCTCAGTTGATTTCGATGAAACTTGAAATAGATAGAGTTCTTTACCTAGAAGAGCACATAGGCTACTTTTTATAAAGGTACCATGCCAGCGAAGCAACTGGCGCAAGCTAGTTGAACCTTGATGTCAAAAACTTTTAATTCTATACAAAAAAGTAGGCCGATTCGGGAAGGAAAATTATATGATTTTTGCAATTTCGTCAACTCGGACCGAATGGGCCGACTTTTTCGGTACGAGATGACGAACTACTCAAATTATTCACACTTGTAGCAAGCACATAAAAATGTAGTGTAATATAATTCTCAACAACCTATATTTTCCGCTACGAATAAAAATACGAGTAAAATTTTCTAAAGCCTACAAGTGCACAGCACAACAATCTTTTCCTGGAGCCTACTCAACAGAATTTCAAAGGGCATGCTTTTACAAAACTACGATATCATGCCATACAAAAGACTGGCAGCTTTTATTTCGAAACCTGCAGGACAATCGACGCGACACAAAAGCCACCACAAAACGCACACTTTGCTTTCAACCTTCTCATTTTGTCTTCAGATCTTTAGAACACTGCGCGAGCTACAGATTTAATTGTCCACAAGTCGGTTCAGTTCACTGTACCCCGGAGCAGCTTTCCGCGCTATATAAGGCTGCGTTTGTTGGTACAAGATAAGCTACGTTTATTTTATATAGGAGCGATTAGCTTGTACCTTTATTACGGTGTTTTACGCAGTAATAAAATCACTGAAATAATACGTTTTGGTTGTTTCTAAATGTTTTAGATGTGAGTAGAATAATCCTACTAATATTATAAATGCGGAAGTTTTTGAGGATGTTTGGATGTTTGTTGTTTAATCACGCCCAAACGGTCGAACAGATTTGGATGGAATTTGGTACAGAGATAGATTATAGTCTGGAATAGCATATAGGCTACTTTTGTATGTAGAAGCCGCGGGCGGAAGCTAGTAGATCTATATACTTAGGTACTTTGAAGGGGGATGGAGAATGCTCAAGACCGATCTTGGTGACTGGGGGAGTCCTTCTTCAGGCTGATGACGACATCCTATGTTCCTTTTTATCACCAGATTACTTTACCTACTCCATGCATATTGCCACAGTTGCAAATGCAGTTTTTATCCAGATGTATCATATAATATAATACACTACAGGTGAATAAATACACATAGATACATTTAAGTTCGTGTTGTTTCGTGCAAAAGCACTGAGGCAGACATTAAAAATCCAGGTGGGAATATCAATATCACTGAACTATTATGATTTAATTTACAACGAATTGACGAATTTTAATTGGACATTTTTTAAGCAGATGAATGTGTGTGCCGTGAGTCCGTAAATTCATACATTAATTGATGCGCCCTAAAAGCAAACGGCCTCTGAAACAGCATTTCACGAGCCAGGTGTTTAAATCACTGAGCACAGACTTACTCTTTCCTTTTACAAATTCGGAGTGGCGGCTGTGTTGGTGGGTATTATGCGGGTGTGGGTGTGAGTGCGCCCGTCCTTTAGCGGCGACATGTACCGCGAGCGCGGCGAGGCACAAGCACACAAGAGCGCGCGCAGCGACCATGCTGCGTCATCACTACACTACACACGCGACCGGCCGGCACAAGCTTCCATCGTGGACTGGCCCGCCAGGTAAAAAGCCTCGCAGCGCGCGCGCACCCACAGAGCTAAGGTGCTTGAGAAAGGGCGGGCGCGAAAGCCTTTAATTTCATCGATGGAATATCCTCCGCAGAAGATTCTGAAGCCATTGTTTACCAATACTAAAACGAATGTAGGTAATAGTTGGTACTAGTGACCAAGTCTGCTGCGGATGGCGTTTTAGGCTCATGGCTTTCGACTTTTATAAGGTGCCCTCCGAAGTAAGGAAACGTTAACCTGTTGAAGGTTGCTTAACTTAACAGATCTATTAAAAACGGCATTGCAAGATGCATCATGAGCGTGTCGCATCACGTGAGTATACCTACAGTTTAATCAGACCTTAAGACAAAATACCAACTTTTTTTTTATGTTATACCGATGCAAACAGGCTTACGGCCCTCCTGATGGTAAGTGGTTACCGTCGCCTATTGACATTAGCAACACCTGGAGCATTGCTAATGCGTTGCCTGCCGAACCCCTCCCCCCCTAAAGAGCTCTGGCAACCTTACTTACTCACCGCAGGAACACAACACTATACCAACTGTTAACATATGTATAGCGCAATCGTCTACGAAGTCACCTGAAAGTGCCTGGTCAAGAACCTGAACACTTAATTTTAGTAATAATATTAAAGGATTTGGTCACATTTATATCTGATCTCTGTTCTCTCTAAATAGATCAAAAAGGTAAGTGTAGACTAATTATATGTGGCATGTCTATCCATTCGTAGCTCGCCGTAAGCACAGGTAAGATTGGAGCAGGTATGCGGTGTCCGCGCTAGCCAGTAAAAAAACCTTGTATGTAAGTTAACAAAACTTTTAGCTCTTCTCGTCTGTCTCAGGAATAGCGTCAGTTTCTGATTTAATTTACTAACTGGCCCTTCGTGTTACGTGTGTACGGAAGCCTCAGGGCGCGATCCGTATTCGCAATTGACCGTTTTTATTTCAAAATTAAAACAAATTAACAGTATTGCTTCGTGTCTACGAGTCAATTCCAATCCTAATGTTATCTAGCTTGCATAGTATTTGAGGTATATTTTTGAGTTAGAACTAACCACTTTTGAATACCTAGTGCATGTTTATGCATTTTTGCAGTTATTATTATGGTTTATTGTCATAATCCCCACTAAGCTTGCCCCACTAGTGGGGATTATGACAATTAAAAAAAAAAGTATTGGCATTGTTTATTACTATTATTGCTAGCTGTGTTATGTACAAATCCATATGTTGAACTTCCCGTACGTTTAATAATTAAAAACAGAATAAGACAAGAAAACAGCTAATTTGGAAATAACAGAAAAAAAGAAGGAAATAAAGAAAGATAATTTATTTGTCCCCAAGAACAACAGTTGAAAAGACAAAGACAAAGAAGAAAGATAAATAAAAAAACATGCTATAAGATAGTAATAATATAAGAGGTGACTGTTGCATGGGACCAAAGAGGTCCCTATCTCAGCATAAGCTGCACCATACCAGTGAGTGGTGCGGTGCAGCGCTGGTTTTCAGACGGGACCTGTAGTGAAACTTAAAAAAAGAAATAGTTATAAATAAATTTGACTGTTTTTGCTACTATTCTTTCTGGTTAATACACTAGTTTAGGAACACGTTGTATAAACATATACATAAAAATTATGTATTAATGTGTTGTAGACTTTGACTTGATACTTAGCGTAATCTAAAAGTCCTGTGCACACTCATTTACACATGAGTGTAAACTAACAATAGTACTTTTTACTCTACTTAGATAAAGACTGTGTACATAGTTATAAGTGGGTAAGCGCGCGTTGAACTCCTTACGAAAGTTGAGACCACTCATAATCAATCGCAGCAGAAAACCACAAGGCGCGGTCAAACCGCTTAGCTCCACAACCATTGTTGGTTTCCCGAGCGAGTTATGTAAATCGCAGGAACCAAACCAGCAGTGTAACAGGGTAAAGTAACTTGAGATGTGTAACGGCACAACTGAGTTTTGTTCGGTTGCGTTAGATTGCTTCGCATTCCTGGACTATGGAGGTTTCAATATTCTGAGACTGCACTTAGACATCTCACTTGGCTCATCATCATCATCAATTTTTTTACTGGCCTCATAGGTCGCGGGTTCGATTCCCGCACTGGACAAACATTTGTGACTAACACAGATGTTTGTTCTGTGTCTGGGTGTTAATTATCTATTATGTATATCAGTCTCTGGTACCCATAGTACAGGCTATGCCTAGTTTGGGATCAGTTGACCGTGTGTGATATGTCCGGAATATTTTTATTTTTAATTCAGCCGTAGGACGTCCACTGCTGAACATGGCCCACATATGTCCAGAGCGAATTCCTATCACGCGGCCACACGGGCCTGGCCTCTAGCTTTTTTCCACGGGTAGGTAGATATGGAGGGGCCTATTCTTCAGCAGGGGCCACCACGGCATGCTGGGCTAAGAGTCAAAACAGGATATCAGGCAGTGCATAAAGAATCTGTTCTAGGCTGTAATGCTTTGTTTGTTGGCAGTGTTTAAGTTCTGTTTGTTTTTAGTAATGAATAGCTAGAGGTAGCGGGTTCGATTCCCGCACTGGACAAACATTTGTGTGATGAATACAGATGTTTGTTCTGTGTCTGGGTGTTAGATATTTACCTATTATGTATATCAGTCTCTGGTACCCATAGTACAGGCTATGCCTAGTTTGGGATCAGTTGACCGTGTGTGATATGTCCGGAATATTTATTTATTTATTTTTTATTTAATAATAAGTAGGTAATAAAAATTCATTACTTACCTATTCATTCACTCTACTAAAGAAAATAATTATAAATAAAACATTTTTTAGTAATATGCATGAATAGGTATTACTAAAATTTACTTAAAAAATCTGTCAAAATATCAGAGACAGGGATAGTCGTGGCACTCTTGAGGGGAGGCCTGAGTCCAATTGTCCAGCAGTGGACTTCTACAGGCTTATGATGACGAATAGTAAAAGTTACGGTTAAATTATCAAGGCAAATAACATAACATTTAATTTTAAACCGTCATACCTAATTATAGTTTCTTCAACCCACTGAGAGAATACAAAACATATATCATATATCAAGGGCATAAGGTTCGGTTTTCTTTAGAATATTCCGTACGCTACGCCTACTATCTTACACACCTTCACAGTCAATAAAGTACATTTTTCAATGCACTGGGACATTTAATCGCATCATAGTATAGGTACTTTAACTTGCACGTTTTATCTATCAATTTTAATCATTCCGCATAATTAGTCTAAGGAAGTCCACTGCTGGACATAGGCCTCCCCACAGGGTGCAACGACGAACGTGCCGCTGATAGGAAACAGCTCTTAGGTCACGCGTCGCTTCGATTAGAGCCCTGATACTGTTTTGGAATCCAGAGAACCCCGCTTTCTCACTTAGGTACCCAAGGTTTTCAACCCAAGGGCGCAAATATTTTAGTCTCGATAGCGCTTATATATTTGAGCCTTTTGGGGTCGGGTTTTTCAAACAGAGCGTCTGATCGAAGCCAGCCTTCGGATCACGCGTTCGCTATTTGGCCCAACGGATTAGCATTAAAGTCAAAGTCAAAAGGCATTTATTACAATAAAATTACTAGGATCACTTTGAAACGTCTTAGAAACTAGGTGGTGAAGCTACGCCTGTTCCTCGCAACCAAGCCATTGCCATCCAGCGAGGCAATTCCGCCAGCGTTGGGAACGCTTCCTATTGGTAATATATGGATCAGTTATCTTTTAATCCTTTGTAACCTCTTTTTAGAGGTCAACTGTTTTGTGCTAGTTTTAATTATGTTCCTGTAAATATTTTTTCTATTGTTTTTTAATTCGATAATTGATAGATATAGAGACTAACATATTTGCGCTTTATGAGATCCTGCCAGCGCACCTGCCCTAACGGATGTCTCCAAATGGATAATTAATTCTGTATGATTTTATATTTAATGAATGCAATACCAACATGAAGAAAACCTACTCATGACTATTGTAGGTAATTTTTACATTTCCTGGTGTACAGACAATATACTGGCTTTTGACTGGTCTCATAGCTCAGTTGGTAGTAACTCTGCCTTCTGCGCTAGAGGTCGCGGGTTCGATCCCCGCACTGGACAAACATTTGTGTGATAAACACAGATGTTTGTTCTGTGTCTGGGTGTTAAATATGTATCTATAATGTATATCAGTCTCTGTATATATATATATATATATATATAGTACAGGCTATGCCTAGTTTGGGATCAGGAATATGTCCGGAATATTATTGTAAATATTATTGTAAAAATGTATTTATTTTATTTCGTCAACTCGTACCGATGGGCCGACTTTTTCGGTACGAGATGACGAACTACTCGAATAAAAATGAACATATAAATGCGGAAGTTCGTGACGATGTTTGGATGTTTGTGTTTCAATCACGCCGTAACAGCTGGAACAATTTCAATGAATCTTGGAAAAGATAGAGTTTTTTACTAGAATAGAATATAGAGTACTTTCTATCTAAGTACCACGCGTGAGAAGCTAGTTAAGAACACGGTCCAGTTCAATCGAACTAGAGCTAGGCTACGTAGTTTTGCTCAGTAGGCAGATATACTCTACCTACAATACAATTTACTATAGAAGTTGCAATGGTGTTAAATTCTTGACCTAGAAAAGCCAGTAGTACATTTCTTGGTGCCCCAGAAGTGTAAAAACAAGTTCTAAATACTGAAGAATGTTCAAACAAATTCTATTAAGCGATATTGCAAAACACTTGTGAAAATGTTTCAAAGTAAAAAGTCAAGTAAAAAGTCAAGTTTTTTATTTCAATAAAATCACTAGGATCACTTTGAAACGTCTTAGAAACTAGAATCTACGCTTGTTCCTCGCGACCAAGACTAGATGAACCCTTTCTGAAGTCGTAAAACAAAATTGATCCCATCATCATCATCATCATCATCAACAACAACTGTAGAAGTCCACTGCTGGACATAGGCCTCCCCCAAAGAGTTCCACGACGAACGGTCTTGAGCCCTTTCCATCCACCGACTTCCCGCAACCTTTACAATGTCATCGGTCCATCGAGTGGGGGGCCTTCCAACACTGCGTCGCCCGGTTCGTGGTCGCCATTCGAGAACCTTTACTCACCAACTTAAAATGTGATAATTGTAATTGTAATTGGGAATTGATTCCCATTAGGTGTAGATTAAACCCCTTGTGGTATAGTATACACTAGCTTATGCCCGCGGCTTTGCTCGCGTGATTTCTACATAAAAAGTAGCCTATATACTATTGTAGGTAAAGAACTTTATCTATTCTAAGTTTCAACGAAATCGGTAGAGCCGTTACGGCGTGATTGAACATTAAACATCCTCACAAACGTTTGCATTTATAATATTCATCATCATTATTTCAGCCGTTCGACGTCCACTGCTGAACATGGCCTCCCCCACAGACAGAGCAAATTCCTTATCATGTGGGGGGATTTGCCCATACTCACCACGTTGGGCATGCGGGTTGGCGAGCGCAGTTAGAGCTATCGTTGTTAAAATGAGGGACGCTGCCCATCCCCTAGCTTTTTTCCCTTAGTCGCCTCTTACGACATCCGCGGATAGGTAGATATGGAGGGGCCTATTCTTCAGCCGGGGCCACCACGGCTATAGAAATATTTATAATATTATGATCAGGATTTATTAATAGAACCTCAAAATTAACCAAATCGTTTTGTGATAATTTGGGTAGGAGTAAAGACTAGCTTGAGGAGTTAGAATAATTAAATGTCCGAATCGGAAAGTTGCAGATGCCATTCATTTTCTAAATTCCTGCCCACGTAGTTTTGCATAACACCCAAATATATTAACATAATTAACTATTTGTTACTTATTGTAAATCTACTCGAGTTTTTTTATTATTTTTTCATTCAGCTAAGGTGGCAAACGATCTTACGGCCCTCCTGTTGGTAAGTGGTTACCGTAGCTTATGCAATACCAGAGGCAGCACGCACGCGTTGGCAATCAAATTATTAAAGATCAATGAATGTTGGTACCTACATATATGTGCTTACATACCTACAACATTGTTATTCATCATCATCATCATCATATCAGCCGTTCGACGTCCACTGCTGAACATGGCCTCCCCCACAGACAGAACAAAATCCTTATCATGTGGGGGGTTTTGCCCATACTCCCCACGCTGGGCATGCGGGTTGGCGAACGCAGTTAGAGCTATCGTTGTTAAAATGAGGGACGCTGTCGCCTTTTACGATATCCGCGGATAGGTAGATATGGAGGGGCCTATTCTTCAGCCGGGGCCACCACGGCCACATTTTTATTAGTATAAGGTTATCTATTATAAGCAACCTACTTATAAAACTACCTACTTATATTACCTAACTTTAGATCAGCATTCAAACACTTTTCTACATCGCCCTAGGCTAAGGACGTACCTAATCTTCGTTTCCTCCGTTTGGAATAACAAAAACACACATGGATTAGCGTAAAATACTTGATCGTGGATCACTTCGTATACTATGGATATCGATAAAGTTATTTTATTCTTTCAAAAACTTCCCAGCCGGCCCAGCCGGCTCCAGCTAGACCCATAAGCCTTCGGGTGCAAAGCCTCTTCAAAAACTCCACTTGACTTCATTGTCCTGCCACAATAGAACTTTGATTTCGGCTATTGTGTCCGCAGGCAGGTACCTCCAAAGGTCTACGAGGTAGACCTTTATCTGCTAAACCATTTCGAGCCCTATTACTATCAAGATAAGGAATCGACGGTGTAAAATCCGTATTAAAGTGTTTGTTTCTATAACAAAGGAGTACAAGTGGTTTTTGTTGGCACTTCATTATAGTGGGACAATTGTTTTATACGGATTACGTCTACTAACTTTAAATAGCTCTTTATTTGCTCAAGATTCTTGCTTGTTTGTCGTATCACTGATTCTTTCTTGGTCATCCTGTATTAGGTTAGTGACCAGGTTGAGGTATGGTGGCTTATTTATTACCTATGTCTATTTTTGAAATTCAAGATGGCGATAAATCATCGCATTAAAATGCTAATAATGCAAAAGATAATAAAAAAAGAAAAGGAGTCGTTTCATTCTGGGCCTGGTCCATGTACACTACATAAGAAAATTAGGAAAAAATAGGAGATTACAAGAAAAATACAGTTTCATTAATTTGAAGACAAATGCGATGGTACAAGAATAGTTCTTCTGGTAAGTTTTTTACTGTGAACACTATTTGGAGGCCGCCATGTTGGTTTATAATTGGCGTTTGACATGACATTGACATATTTTTCATGTCATGTTGTTTGATTTGATGTTTTTGTTTTGTCAGATATATGAAGGTTGTCAAAATGACATTTCACGCACGTCCATCCGCCATATTTTTGTAGCGCTGTGTGTTGCTCTCTTTGTCGAAGAAAATCTTAATGTACCTTAGAACGAAGTCAATTTAAATAAAATAACCAATTAAATACGTTTACTTTATTGCTTAGCCATATTTTAGAGTAGTGTACACAGTGCAGGCCCAGGCTCCATATATTGATGAAACGTCTCTTTTCAACAATTGACAGCTTTTAAATTTTTTTTTTGGTAATGGTAAAGCTTGGGCCACCAACTCACTTTTGCAAGTGAGATGTGGCCTAAGATGGAGCACGCTTTCCCAGAGTGAAATTATTGACTTGTACAAACGAGCTAACGAGCTAGAAATGATATAAACGAGCTTGTACAACAACAAAAGAGTGCAATTTAAAGAAAAAATATCAATGTAGGTTGATTTTTGTTATTATTTTTTTATAAACCTCAACACCAAATCGGAAAGCTGTGGATGGAAGCACCCAATAAACAGTGGCGGATTTGCAGTCTTGGCCGCTCTAGGCCCCAGGCCATGTGCCGCCCTTTTCCCAGCACCCATCATATAGACTAGATACATAATGAATTTACTTTATTGCCAACTTTATCTAAATCATCATCATCATCATCCTGTAGAAGTCCACTGCTGGACATAGGCCTCCCCCAAAGAGTTCCACGACGAACGCTATTTAGCCTTTTCCATCCATCGACTTCCCGGAACCTGCTATAATCAGTGATTTTTTGTTCACGATTTGCCGCTCCTAATATCTGACCGCCCTAGGCCCGGGCCTACTGTGCCTTAGGGCAAATCCGCCACAGCCCATAAGTGAATTGTTAAATGCAAAGGCCTATCAAATGTTGTATTTCGCAAGTTTTAATTTTCATTTCTTTAATATTTATAAGAGTTCTCTATTTTTTATGTAAGCTTCTTTATTATCTACTAGCTTCCGCCCGCGGCTACGCTCGCGTGGTACCTATGAAGATAGCCTATATGCTATTTCAGACTATAATACATATATCTCAAAGTCAAAGTCAAAAGGCATTTATTTCAAAAGAATCACTAGGATCACTTTGAAACGTCTTAGAAACTAGGTGAAGCTATGCCTGTTCCTTGCGACCAAGCCTAGAAGAATCAGGCAACAAACACGGCTTGGTGCCTATCATTTTTTTCGATGATCCTTTTTCACAAAAATCTGCATAATTTCATACAAATCCGTTCAGCCGTTTGGGCGTGATTGAACCACAAACATATTTCAGTTTAAACTTTCAATACGTAAAATCATAAAAGTTTCCACGAGAATAATTATTTGATTGGCCTCATAGCTCAGTTGGTAGTCAGCTCAGTTGGCTCTGCCTTCTGCGCTAGAGGTCGCGGGTTCGATTCCCGCACTGGACAAACATTTGTGACTAACACAGATGTTTGTTCTGTGTCTGGGTGTTAAATATATATCTATTATGTATATCAGTCTCTGGTACCCATAGTACAGGCTATGCCTAGTTTGGGATCAGTTGACCGTGTGTGATAAGTCCGGAAAAAAAAAAGAAAAAAATAGCAGAAATAGTATAAATAATATATTAAAATAAATAATTATTAAATTAGCAACATTCCTCACTAGCATTAGAGTCTCACATGAGCAAGGAACCAGTATTTAATTTTATCAACCGCTTTTTTAATGTTGAAACTGCAAAATAACTATTTCTACTTTTAAATATCTAAGATCTCATAAAAACACTAGGATTTGGAAAAACCGGTGGGTATTGAACAGTATGAATTCCAGTAACAAATAAATTGGACGTTAAAAAATAAAAACTAATATAGACTCACGACTTTTTCCCCAAGCAGACCCCCTCAGATACCCAGGCAATTAGATCCTTGAAGTTGTCAAACGGGGGTAGTCAATTTAGTGAATAAAGTCTGACTTTTTTGATCGTTTTGTAATCTTACTACTAATTATAAATGCAAAAGTTTGGATGGATCGATGTTTGTTAATCAATCACTCTAGAAAGTCTTAAAGGATCTGGATGAAAATTAGCACGGAGATAGATTATAGTCTGGAAGTGCAAATACGCTGATCTAGGTTCCACAGAGTGCAGCCGCGGGCGCAAGCTAGTACACCATAAAACAGTTCATATCATTAAACCTCGTCTCAAATCATAGGCATTCCTAAAACTCTAACGAAGCCGCCGGCAAAGAAATAAAAATTAAATTTTGTATCATTAATAGTTAACTTAGAACTGTTAATAACTGCGGTATTATAAATGTTGTAATAAAAAGCGCATTCTTGGGGTTTTCTGTACCCCACTGTGAGGGAGCATCTTTGATATACGCCAGCAAGTCAAACAAAACCTTTTGCTAAGCGATTTAACCCTTAATTCCACTAGAAATTAAGTCTAGTATTGTATGCCGTTACAGAACAGAGCCTTCGCCGCTACCCAGAACAACAATGCTGCTAGCCAGGCAATTTCGTATCTTTACCCTAAAATCTTAAAGTTGAGATTGGTTTGCCGTGTTTTTGGTAGAGATTTAAACTATGCGGTGTAAATAATAAAGAGTATTTGAATGTAGGATTCAGTTAATGCATCTGCCACCCCCAACTGTTCGATTAAATTATATCGATAGCTCAAGTTTGATATCTATCGATCATAGAAAGGATGAAGGATTCCTTCGGCTTGTACCATATCTGTGAATCTTGAAAAAATTACTTTTGTTTTCGTATGTTAAATCATTATAAACGTTTCTGCTCCACCTTTGTTATAAGCACTGGCAAAGAGTGGAACGATCTGCCAGCCTCTGTTTTTCCCGGATGACAATCTAGTCCTCAAATCTAGGGTGATTAGATTAAGTTCCTTCTGGTAAAGCGTGCTCCATATTAGGCCACATCTCACTTGCAAAAGTGAGATGGTGGTTAAACGCCTAACCATCACCAATAAAAAAAAAACTAGCTTATACCAGGGGTTTTTTCTTTTTTTTTAATTTTTTTAATGGCGTTTATTTTAATAAAATCACTAGGATCACTTTGAAACGTCATTAGCGTATATAGAAAAAAAAGAGTATGTAAATACTATCTATTTCAAGTTTCATCTAGATCGGTTGAGCCGTTACGGTGAACATCCTCACAAACTTTCGCATTTGTGATATTAGTAGGATAGGATAATCCTTCACCTTCAATGTACCTTCACCCCTGCCATTTATCATCATCACATCAACAACATCATCAGCCTGTAGAAGTCAACTGCTGGATATAAGCTTCGGTCTGGGCCCTTTTCCATCCACCGACTTCCCGCCACATTGTCGTCGAACCATCGGGCGTTCCAACTCTGCGTCGTATTCATTTTATCCCCAATTCATTCTTTACAACTAAGTTGGCACACTATTTTACGGCCAACCTGCTAGTTAAGACGTTACCGTAGCCTATGAACACTTTTAATACCAGTGGCATCACGCGCGCGTTGGCGACTCCGAGCCTCCTCATAAAGAGCTCTGGCAACCTCACTCACCGCAGGAACACAACACTATTTGAAATAAATAATGTTATTTGGCTGCGATCTTCTGTAAGGCGGAGGAACCTCCCAGGTGGGCTGCTTCAATTGACAGTGAGAAAATCTAGCTGTGCCCAACCTTGCATATTTTTAACAACTACAAGGCTCATACTGGTTATTGTGAATCACTTTGTTGTTGTATTCTAGACTATTGAAGCATTTTATTGTAACATACCATAACTACAGGAAATTACCAATTATGTAGGTAAATAAATACGATACGTTTCAACCTACTTCGTTTTTGTTCATTGATTCTTACCTGTGCATTAATTTCCCTGATAACTACTTACTTAAAATCACGATTTCGGTAAATTATATTCGAACGTTCATCATCATCATCAGCCTGATAGAGTCAACTGCTAATCAAATGCCTCCCCCAAAGAGTTCCACGAAGAACGGTCTTGAGTCTTTTCCTCCAATGACTTCCCGCAAGATTTCGCTATCTGACCCAATAAATGCGATCTGCCGGGGACTGGGGGCCATGATTGTATTTACCTATCATAGGGGGTGGAGGGGAGGTTGGCTTGGATTCCAAAACGGTGTTATTTGGAACCCCGTCACCCCAAGTACAGTCACGTATTATAGCACCAAAAAAACTAATCTATCCTAAAAATAGCATCCAAAACCGAGTTGTTCCTCCTACCGGCGTACCCGCTATATAAATTTGTAATCTGGCATCGTAACAAACCACCTAACAAGCAATAAAACACGCAGATTATTGAAAAAGAATAACAATAAAAGGTTAGGACAAAATGGCCGGGTTACCTGAGAGCCACTTTACCTTCAAGTTTTTTTATTCCCAACTCGGCCACGGCGTCGATCAGATAAAACCCTGTAGACATGGGTAAGACAAAAGCTCCGTCATTCTCTTATTTTGATTTTAAGGTGAGCCTCCACTTAACCGCGCTCAGTAGACGCACGCGAGCCGCTGCCATTAAATTTACTGATGCTTTCGCGGCTATCGTTTATCAGCACCGTGTGTACCGAAACAACAAATAGCTTTGACTGTATGGCACCTATTAGTAGTTGTGTTCAGGCAGAAAGAAGATACCGTCACCATGATCGTGCCGCCCACACCATCCACATCAAACGTGCCAAATACGATGAATTTTTCGCGCGCGTGGTTATAATCAGTCTAGGTATAGGTCATATATAATAAGGTAAAATGAAATATCTAAATGCTCCCGTGTGGCGCGGATATTTGACATTGCATACAATCCATCTAATATTATGAATACGATTTTTTTTAAGGATACCTGAGGATACCTGAGTTTTTTATTTTTTTACTCCTACATGCTGCAATCACTGAACGGATTGGAATGAAATAAAGTATTATTTATAGGAAATAGCCTGGAATAACTATAGTCTAGTTTTTATCCGGGTATCGCGTGAACTGCGGGTATAACCTAGTTACATATGGGAATTTAAAAATTCGTTATTGCGACGCGGCGCGATGGGCCTGCCGCTTGTGCTGCGGCCTAGACAAGTGTGCGTTCACCTTTAATCACCCTCTTTTAGTCGTCTTGTGCTATAACGTTTTTACGTCAAAGATTTACGTCGTTCGACAGTCACATTCATTCCTGTTTTATAAACTCACACTTTCTTGTTCTTACGCCTTTTAAGGCATAACGCACAAGTGGACAGGCCTTTTACAACGCTTTTTGCACGGGACTGTGTTTAGTTCTTAATAGTCGCTATCGATAAAAGAACGCAATGGCAATGAGAAGTTGAGGAGCAATAAGTTAACATGGTATTAGCATGTCAATCGGAAAGAAGAATGTCATATGACGAGAAGAGTGGTAAATATGAATGTGGAAGGATATAAGGGAAGGGAAGAGCTCGACCGAAGAAAAGATGGATGGACTGTGTGAAAGACGACATGAGTAAGAAAGCAGTGAATACTGATATGACGGCTATTATAGGGGAGTTGGAAAGAAAAACATGTTGTGCCGACACATGAAGTGGAATAATGGCTGGGAGATGATGACGTATGGCGGTTACACACCTTAGGCCAATCTTTTATTGAACTGGATGAAATTACGAGATAGGATGAAACGGCCGAATGAAATGCCTTGTACTATTGCCTGCCATTGTCTAAAAGAGACGTTTCATCAGTATATGGAGCCTGGGCCTGCACTGTGTACACTACTCTAAAATATGGCTAAGCAATAAAGTTAACGTATTTAATTGGTTATTTTATTTAAATTGACTTCGTTCTAAGGTACATTATGATTTTCTTCGACAAAGAGAGCAACACACAGCGCTACAAAAATATGGCGGATGGACGTGCGTGAAATGTCATTTTGACAACCTACATTTATCTGACAAAACAAAAACATCAAATCAAACAACATGACATGAAAAATATGTCAATGTCATGTCAAACGCCAATTATAAACCAACATGGTGGCCTTCAAATAGTGTTCACATAGTATTAGAATAACTATTCTTGTACCATCGCGTTTGTCTTCAAATTAATGAAATTGTATTTTTCTTGTAATCTCCTATTTTTTCCTAATTTTTCTATGTAGTGTACATGGACCAGGCCCAGAATGAAATGGCTCCTTTATCCAACTAGAAGAATTGCATTTCATATAAAAAGAGGATAAGATTGCGCTCTCGTTCAAAATGGTTAAATTTTATTTCCCAAGGTCAAGGCTACTTTTACTACAATTGAAAAGGATCATCCTCAAAAATTAGAGGCAACCAGAGCCGACGAGACGGTCTCAAAAAAGGCCCAACCTCGCTCCCACAATGTGATTCGCGTTTAGATTCCATTCGGATTCTCGAAGAATGGAAAAAAATACTTTGTAGCGAGCGTGCGAACACAGGCTCCTTTGTTCGACTGCGTATGTCGAAAGTGCATCTGTCAAAAGCGTTTTAATTTCAGCCCAGCCAGGCTATTGCGTAAGCAAAATGGTAATGAAGATCGCAATTTTAGGGATCATTTTATCAATTTTAGCTACATCTGAAGTTCTTGAAACATGAAAAAGAAGAAGCTAAGTTCTTGAAGTTTACCCTTGTCAAGTTTGTAACGTTTTGAATGTTGCTAAGATTGTTAAAATTACCCTCAAAGTTACGATCTTAATTGCCATTACGCTTACACAATTGCACCACTGGTTACAAGCCCTCAATTCTTCAAATTAATTTTTTTTTTGTTTATCCTAGAGTAAAATATTTATTATACTCTACATATTATTACAATCTAGCCAAGTAGGCTAATGAGTAATTTGATTTTGACATAGTCTTATAAAGTAAATTATAACTAAGAATGTGTCCAATAGCACTTTTCTTACAGTTTCTATTTAAGGGGAAGACACTTTGTTAATGTGTTCTTTATAAGTAGTCACTATCACTTACACTACATTTCACTATTTTTTATTTTACACTACACTAACTCAAAAGGCTTAGTCCTTTTGAGTCAAAGCCTTCTAATTCAATGACTTGAAAATGATAATGATCGCACCATTATCATTCAGTTACGATTGTCACCACCTTCGTTTCTTTGATTTCATTGGTTCATTGGTTTCACAATGACTGCCATTGATATACGACTGTGATAGCAGAATACCAAAAGTTTCAAAAGTGGTATGAATGAATGAATGAATGAATGAAACATTTATTTTCCTTAAGACTAGGTACTACACATAAAATAACATAAAAATAAAAATTACGTACTAAATGATAAAGATAAATGATAAATGGTAATTTAGCCATTGAACCATTGTCATTTTGAAGCCACTGAATTAGTAGAATTAGGCCCCAGGTACGTTTTGATGATCACTGCTTGTGGATTCTATGACTCGTGTAGAAATTACTAAGGTAAATTGCGGCTGTTTTTTTTCTTAAATTATTTATGCCGATATTTCAAGCAACTTGGACGAATCGGCGTTGTATGTTAATTGAAGGTTCAACTAATGGTGTGTTTAATGTTCGCATATAAATAAAAATCTTATCAAAAACAAGATGTAATTTGTAAAACTGCATTGACCCGGCCGGCGGTTGTTGGTCTTTAGAAGACGAGCTGTGCCCATAATTATCATAAAAAATTCTGCAACCTGCTCAATGTTGTTGTATTTAAGGTTTTTTTTATGTTATACGGAGGCACACACGCTTACGGCACTCCTGATGGTAAGTGGTTACCGTCGCCTATTGACATCGGCAACACCTGGAGCATTGCTAATGCGTTGCCTGCAGAACCCCTCCCCCCTAAAGAGCTCTGGCAACCTTACTCACCGCAGGGACACAACACGTTTTGAAACACATAATGTTATTTGGCTGGGATTTTCTGTAAGGCGGAGGTACCTCTAAGGCGGGCTGCTCCAATTTAGAGCAAGATTCTCGCCTTGCTCTACCTCCTCTCATGCTGATTGCTGATGCCCAGGTGATTTGTAATAGGTGTGTATTCTATCCCTAAAGGGCTTATACTAATTTTTTCTTGTGTACATTATCCTCTCCCTACCCTTATCCCACTTCAAGTGTGATCGGCACAACATGTTTTTCTCTTCCACTACCTTCTATCAGCCGTCATTCACTCCTTTCTTACTCATGTCGTCTTTCACACAATCTATCCATCTTTTCTTTGGTCTACATCTGCCCAAATCCTTCCACATTCATATTGAACACTCTTCTAGTCACATGGCATTCTTCCCTCCGCATGACATATTTTTTCTTGTGTACAATAAAGAATAAAGAATTTTTGTCGAAGTTCTCTGAGGTTTAATAATTTAGCAGGCCTCATAGCTCAGTTGGTAGTAACTCTACCTTCTGCGCTAGAGTTTCGATCGCGGGTTCGATTCCCGCACTGGACAAACATTTGTGTGAACACAGATGTTTGTTCTGTGTCTGGGTATTAAATATTTATCTATTATGTATATCAGTCTCTGGTACCCATAGTACAGGCTATGCCTAGTTTGGGATCAGTTGACCGTGTGTAATATGTCCGGAATATTTATTTACATATTTATTTAGTTATAAAAGTGATAAAAATATCAAAACAGTAGTTTAAGTAAGGTGAAACCACCAAAACAGCTGATAAAACAATGTTCGAGAAAATGATATTAAAAACCTTTATTATTTTCGTAATTCTTCCACATATCGCAGGGGTCGAACCCACACCGTTTGTGCCTCAGCTGAGAACTCGCGCGTTACGCCACAGAAGTCGTCAAAACTGATACAAAACAAAAACATGTCAGGCATAGTTTGTCAACCTTATAACTGGTCCATCTTGAATTCATGTCATGTCTTCCGCCAGCTAGGTAAGTAGGTACATAGGTTTATTATCTACGTAATAGATCCGCATTCCGCAAACGGTAATACTAGGCGCATTATTAATAATCATAATCAGTTAAATTATGATGGGTAAATAAGTATTACTTGGCCAAGCTCCTTCACAATTGGATTGCTAACGTTTTAATAGTAATAATATGACTGAGCTACAACTGAGCTATGACTGGCCTCATAGCTCAGTTGATAGTAACTCTGCCTTCTGCGCTACAGGTCGCGGGTTCGATTCCCGCGCTGGACAAACATTTGTGTGATGAACACAGATGTTTGATCTGTGTCTGGATGTTAAAATATTTATCTATTATGTATATCAGTCTCTGGTACCCATAGTACAGGCTATGCCTAGTTTGGGATCAGCTGACCGTGTGTGATACCTATGTCCGGAATATTTATTTTTATTTTTAATAATAACACGGAACAGTCACATACATATTTCCGACCCCACACTACGTTTCCTTGTATGATCACAATAGGCCAGTTGTGGCCGCAGTGACAACATAGCCACAAAAAGTAAAAAAAAAAGTTTCCCTGTGTCATGTCATGCCTATCTTCATAGGTTTACCTACATGATCTGTAAATATTTTTTCTGGATCTGGGTGTTGTGGTACCATGGTACTCGTAGTTTCTGATACCCATGACACAGGGAATCCTAGAATGGGGAGCTGTGGTGCAATAAGCGTAATGGCAATGACGATCTAGCTTTGAGGGTAATTTTAACAATCATAGCAAGATTCAAAACATTCCAAACTTGACACGGAAAAACTTCAAAACCTTAGCTTCTTCCTTTTCATGTTTGAAAAACATCAGATGTCGCTAAAATTGATAAAATCATCCTTATAATTGCGATCTTCATTACCATTTTGCTTACGCAATAGCCTGACAGGACTATGTATGTATGTGACTGTTGGGTGTTAGGTATTTATATATTTAATCCTGATAAAATAAGTTAGAAGGTTACGAAGCAACAGGGGCTCTACTCTATGTCTATGACAACGTATTGTAGTTCAAATGAGGTCCTAAACTGAATTGCAATTATTATTAATAGCAATTATTTAACACGATTTTGAACGATAAATCTTTAGGATTGTCAAATTACGTCACCACCACAAAAAACCTCTAAGTGGATGGTCCACGCCAAGATCGCATCAATCAAAAAGTTTGCAAAGAATCAGTTGAAAAACCGTTGAACTTGTTTAATGTATGGTGAACAGCCTTAAATTATACTTAACTAGCTGTTACCCGCGACTTCGACCGCATTCATAATAATTTTCACCCCTACTTTGCCCCCTTAACCATCCTTGAATTATGGATTGCCCATACAAACTTTCAACCCCATATTTTTCCCCCTTCAAGACTCTTTTTTGAGACAAAGGATATGTTGATGCCTTGGGGATGGCCCCACGATATAATCTATCTCCTTGCCAAATTTCATTACGATCCTTCATTCGTTTAGAATCACGAGTTTAATTAAAATTTTACGAATTCTGTCTAATATTATAATTTTGATCTAAATACAAACAAATAAATTATCAGATGATGGTAAATATACCGTAATGCTGTTTACAAATAATTACGAAGGTTACAAAACTGTTTATATATGTGCTAACATTTATCTTTTCATTGTTTTAACATCTAGGTATCACCACTTAAAATGTGTCCTCAGACACGCTTCAGATTTCACCCTTTGAATATTTTGAACCAACAAAATCATCAGCTAACTTCAATGAACGATAAAATGATGACCAGCAGTAGACTTTCAGTGATGTTTTCTAATCTGAAAGTTATCACAACATCTGCGAAATCGTGTTTATTTATTTACTAGCTGGTGCCCGCGACTTCGTCTGCGCAGGATTAGTATTTCGAGTAGCATAAATTAGCGTGGCAAGAACTAACATTATGACATAAAAATGAACATATAAATATTTTTTTTAGGATAAATATTTCCATCATACATTACATATGTGTAACTCGAGCGGTTTTGGCAGCGCACGCCAGAATAGCTCGCAGATGGTAGATCGTCATATTTTGGACAATTCACACAATATCTTTATAAATTGTAGCCTACGTGTTATTTTGATGTATAAGCTATATTATTGTGAAGTTTCATTAAAATCCATTCAGTAGTTTTTACGTGAAAGAGTAACAAACATCCATCCATCCATCCATACTTACAAACTTTCCCGTTTTTAATATTATCATAGTAGGAAAGATTAAAAAGGATCGCCAACAGCACATGTATCTAACATTCATTATGACTACTAGACTTTAACTATCTAGACTAAGACTGATACAATAGCCAATTATGGGCGAACACAGCACTGGTAGGGACAATTTGACATGCCAATTTAACCTAATAATATTGTTGCAAACTTTTAAATAGAAAATAATTGTTAGGTTATGACTACTAAGATGATCTCTTAGTAATAAACTGAATCCAAATAATAATAATCAAAATCGGGTTATAATTCAAACGCAAAAATTGGGTGTATCAAAGCGCAACTTATTCTCAAGAACATCTGGAAAATACATACTAAATTACTGTCAGACTTATCCCCTCAAAATTCCACTCACAACAATTAAAAACACGAGCCAACACTCTCTACTTACAAGAACTAAGAAAAATTGGACGTCAAAGTTCGTTATTCATTCTGATATCTCTAGATACTTCAGCTATTTCATAGAAACAATTTAGCAGATCCAGAAATGTGGAATTAGGAATGACTCCCAAGAAGTTGGCTCCGGCGGGGGTTCGTGCAACTTGCGCACACGCCCCTACACGACTTGTACTTTAGTACTCTATTATCCTGACTCGGCCCCAGGTCCATTACGATCTCAGATTGCCTTAGAAATTGCATAAAAAAGAACAGGTCCGTTCAATATTGCATTTATGATTGTGCATTTACTATTATTTTTATCCAAGTTCATTGTGAACGTAGTCTAAGTCAACTCGAACCACATATTTACAGAAAACTAATATTTCGATTCGCTTACATTAAAAGCAATGTTGACGCGTGATAAACAAGGCAATTTTATCATCCATGTATTTAAATACTTTCTGCGCATGGAAACTAGTAGTTCCATCAAAATGATTCAAACGTCTCTATCGGAAATCTCCCAGTGTTTGACGGAGTCTGTTATAGAGAAGGCTTTCAAGCAGAAGACAAACAGTCAGGACAGTGTGAAATTTATGGAAATTAGCAGAGCAGCGCCAGCTGGAGAAGGCCTACTCAGCGCCGTTTACAGGATCCATGTCACAGGACATAAGCACTCTGCAACCTTCATTATTAAAGGACTATTGAACAACATCATTCTACGCAACAGTCTGCAGTGCACAAAGTACTTTGCGAGAGAAGGTCAATTCTTCACAGACATCTTGCCTGTATTAATCGAAGTCCAAAAGTCGTGCGGAGCTAAGGAGTGCATTCAGGACTATACCCCTAATTGCTACAGTTGCTGTATGGACGGCGAAAATGATTATATTCTGATGGAAGATCTATCTGCGACAGATTGCTTCTCGGTTTCTGAATATCCAACTGAATGCGAAAGAAATAAGGTACTGAAGGCTCTCGCTCATCTGCACGCCGTCTCTATTACCTTGAGAATCAAAAGGCCTGATGTTTTTAAGAAAATTGCAGCAGATATCCCTGAGTTATATTACACTGAGTCCAATCGCGACTGGTATAGCCCTTATCTGATGAACGCCGTAGATTTAGACCGTGAAGTCCTAAAAGAGTACTTTGAATCATCGAGCAATTACTATAAGAAGTTTGATGAAATTGTCACCAATGATCTTTACGGGAATATAATCAAAACTTTGAAGAGTACTGGCGAGCACCCGGTACTGTGCCATGGGGACGCTTGGTGTCCGAACTTCCTCTGCTCGAAAGAAAAAGCGGTGGCTATTGATTTCCAGCTATACAGGTGTGCGTCCCCTGCTACTGATTTGACGTACTTAATAATGATGTGCAGCAACCTATGCAAAGAAAAGCAAGATTTTCTAGACGCTGTGGAAATATACTACAGTGATATGGCGTATTTTTTGAAAGATATGGGGATTGAGGCGGCGGAAGTATTCTCGCGAGCAACTCTTGATGAAGAAATAAATAAGTACGGTAGATTTGGTTTTATGGCGTGCCTATCGTCGATTCCTCTTTTGGCTGGAGAAAGGTTTGACGCAGTGACGGCAGCGGTGGAGAAGGTTCCTGGTGAGGATAGACTGCCCTTGGAAAACCTGTGGAAACTAACGCCAATTAAAGATGAGCACAAGATTCGCGTAGTGAATCTTGTACGTGTGTCTGTTGACGTTGGGTTGATATAAATGTTAACAAAACTACTCCTTATTATGCATTACGTTTTCTTGCAATTATCGGTATTTCATAACCTATATGAGTACTAATCCGAAAAGAGTTTATTCTACATCCATTTTATAGTCTGGAATAGCACATTAGGTAACTTTTTATGCTTGTAGGTATTACGCGAGCGAACCCGCGGCGAGTGTTATAATGCGAAAGTTAGTGAGGATATTTCGATGTTTGTGGTTCAATCACGTCGTAACGGCTTTCTGAAACTTGGAATAGATACAGTTCTTTACCTATAAAAATATAAAGGCTACTTTTCATCTAAGTACCACTTGAGCGAGGCCGCGGGTGCAAGCTAGTAGTTATTATAAGAAATTTCATATATTTTTAAGACAATTGAGTCTGTGTTTACACAGATGTGTGTCAGTGGTACATGAAATGGGATAAGGGCGGTTGATGATGATGATAAAGTCTGTGTTTTACGAACTGTTGTAACTGTTGCACTTATATAGTACAAAGTAAATTCTCCAACACCATTAACTAAGTGCTTTTGAAACGTACAAAACACCTGTATCTATCTGTAGATGAGTCGACAGTACATCGGAATGCAGACTCGTGACCGCTAGACAGCCGAAAACCAATTATCGCCGATGCTAATGCCACTCGCGGACCAGCCATAGACTTCGTAAATATAAGTGTACAAAGGTGAATGTTTCTTAAATACGTTAATGTGAGCGTCGCTGCACAGAAAATTACTGATACATGTACGGTCGGCCAAAAAATTGGTTTACCACATATTTTTTGGCCGACCAAGCATAGCCCATGGACCTTGAGTTATGTTATGAGGCCCACAGTGAGGGACCACGCTTGCTGGTGGGTCACCGAGCTGTTACAGTGACGCTAATATATATATATATATTTTTAAATCACACAATGTCAACTGATCCCAAACTAGGCATAGCCTGTACTATGGGTACCAGAGACTGATATACATAATAGATAATACACAATATTTAACACCCAGACACAGAACAAACATCTGTGTTCATCACACAAATGTTTGTCCAGTGCGGGAATCGAACCCGCGACCTCTAGCGCAGAAAGCAGAGCTACTACCAACTGAGCTATGAGGTCAGTAATCGGTCTGTATTTAGGATGTACACTTCAACAACCATTTTGAATCTTCCATGACGTTTTAATGCCAAATGCAAAGCACGAATTTGAACCATAAACCTTTGATATTTATGGTTTATTATTATTTTATTTAAGACTTAATTAGCATAGCCATCCAGTGTCGTGAAGCGGCATAATAGCTGAGATGGAACCTATTTAGGCTCACACCTCGGCACGGACTAATGAACACGCTTGTTTGTTGTTAGTAAAGTTTAGTTCCATTTAGATGTTTTTTCCCTACTTCTAATATACTCGTAGTTTTCTTTCTTGTTTGTGCTATTTTTAAATTTTATGAGTTTAAAATGTATTTCTTCAACGAAAAGTTGATGGTAGTACGGGGCCATGTAAAGATTTTGAACTGCTATTTCAACGTGATCGAATCGCAAATAACCATTTAAATTATACAGATTACAAGCCACGCCAATGTTATTGTGTTTCGTCGTTGACTGCTTTATGTGAAACTAGCTTCCAGCCGCGGCTTCGCTCGGTACTCGGATTAAAACATCTTCATACCTCACATCATACATTTTGCTTTTGACAACCACGGTGGCGCAGCGGACGAGTGCCCGTCTGAGCCGCAATGTTCGATTCCCACTTCAGGAAATATGATTGCATGATCTGCAGATATTTGTTCCGTTTCTGGGTGTTGTGGTACTCGTAGTTTCTGATCCTAGTGTGGGGTCAGGACTATGTATGTGATATAATTATCATTTATAATATTATAGCGGGACAAGTGCAACTCCCTCTACTTTGTTCGCTTTGTAGTTACTTGCATTTCCTTGCAATTTCAACTTGCTTACTTGTCGTGTCACTGATCCTTTATCCGTCATCCTGTTATTAGGTCAGTGACCAGGTTGAGGTATGGTGGCCCGGAGAAGGGCTTCTGACCGTCAGTGAAAGAATCAGTGTAGTGAAAGGTTTAAAGTGCGCCTCTTAGAGGCTCCTTTTGTACACAATTTCAACTAAAAGCTAACATCCCATCGGGGTTGAATTTCGGAAATTACAATCAGAAAGCAACCCTCCAAATTTTATTTATTATTCCTCTGATTTCTGGTAGGCCATGATGTCAGCTCTTAGGGGGGGGAGGGGTTCGGGGCAGGCAACGCATTTAGCAATGCTCCAGGTGTTGCAGATGTCAATAGGCGACGGTAACCGCTTACCATCAGGTGGGCCGTAAGCCTGTTTGCCTCCGTATAACATAAAAAAGTCAGTCAGTCATTTAACAATTTCATATATTTGAATGTAAATATATAGCCTTTAAATATTCAAGACACGCTTGATTTTGGCGTCGCGTGTTTACAATTCCATGTATTTCCAAAAAAAATAAGTTATTTTGTTCAACATGCATTGTTAATAGCTGAATGTTGTACAAAACTATTAGGCAAATTACTTCGAACAAAAAGTTAGGCTACATCTACTTACTTGGAATAGGTATTTATACATGGTGATTCATAATATGTATTCCATCCCGAAAGGGGCTTATTCTACAACCAATTGGCAACAAAGTTTGTTCTACGACTTTTGGAAATTCGTCATTTTTCATTGAAAAAACTCTATGCAAAAATCAGCTGTTTTGGGGTCAAATCAGGTCAAAATCAAAGAATCAGCTGTTTTAGGTAGCAATCTTGATTCCGAACTTCATGTACGTTTAGTTAAGTAAAGATGATAATAATACCAAAAATATCGAATTTGAGAAAGTTTGTGAAACAAAATTTTGATGTTTTTTTTCGCTAATACTATTTATTTTTGTTGATAGAATAACCCCCTTTCGGGATGGTATACATGTTATGAATCACCTTGTATAAAGTCTAGTCTTCACTGAGTACCTAATTACGATTTAGGGTACTTACTCATTTAGGTAAGTTATTGGTATATTAGAGAAGGTAGGTATCAGCTAAGTGACCTCTGGTAGCGTGAACAACTGAGCGCTACCGCTGCCGCTGAATTTTGAAGAGAAATGCCAAAATAGAATCAAAGTTGAAAATTATGTCAGTGAAGTGAGGTCTGAAGTCCGTCCGCTTTATTAGTAGTTACCCAAGTACGTATAGCACCGGCAGTGATTAATATGGCAACAGGAAATCTCGTTTATTTAATGAGTTTCGAAGGTCACATTATTTTAGCATTAACTATTGGAAATAATTACTCATTCCTAATCAATATCCTCAATCTGACTCCAAAAAGTCCTTGAGCATTTGGGCATATAGCAAGGAAACGGAATGAGAACTTGGTAAAGCTTATGCCACTAGTTCAGGCAATGGTGGAGAGGTGGTAGTGCCACTACCTCCTACCGACACGTGCACGGAAGGAGCCTCTAAGAGTTC
Organism: Anticlea derivata; assembly: GCA_947579855.1. NCBI lineage: Eukaryota > Metazoa > Arthropoda > Insecta > Lepidoptera > Geometridae > Anticlea > Anticlea derivata. The sequence continues at coordinate 12,995,409 of OX388257.1, read as the reverse complement.
TCTACACTGATTATTTCACTAATCATAATCATAATCATTTATTTCCTCTATACACATGTTACATGCACTTAGATATGTCAAAACAAAATAGTTCAATTGCAATGCAAATGAAATAAAAATAAATAAAATTCATAAAGAATGAACATATCACTGTCGGTCATAGGTCCTTTTCAGGGCCACATTACCTCAATCTGGTCACTGACCTAATACAGGATGACCAAGAATAATCAGTGATACAATAATTTCAACTCTCTAGATATAGCGGCAACAAGAGCTAGTACACATAAAAAGCTATTACTTGAAATTCTAAAATCTATGTAAGATACCTTATCTAAGAATTTAACTATCCTTTGCTATTCCATACAAATCAAAGTCAAAGTCAAAGTCAAAAGGCATTTATTTCAATAAAATCACTAGGATCACTTTGAAACGTCTTAGAAACTAGGTGAAGCTATGCCTGTTCCTCGCGACCAAGCCTAGAAGAATAATATATTTAAGTAATCCGCGGTAGACGGCGTTGGTGTCACAATTATCTGTTCATTTACCATTTAAGTTACAGCCTATGTTTTATTGTGTCACTGTTTGTTTTCCCAAATAAATAAAATAAAAATAAATAATAAGATACGAAATGCAAGGAAGTACATACAGACTTCGCTACATTTACCAAACAGTGTCAGAAACGTTTCATGTTTTATTGATTTTCGTTTTATGTAAATTATTTAAACAATACAGGGCAAAAGGTAGAGGGCAAGACAAGTGCACAGCGTATTCTGATGAAATATTAATTTACATCATTAACAAAACTGTGCGATCATTAGGTATCGAAAACCAACTTTAAAGTTTCCTTTTAAGTTGGTGACTGGCCTCATAGCTCAGTTGGTAGTAACTCTGCCTTCTGCGCTAGAGGTCTCGGGTTCGATTCTCGCACTGGACTAACATTTGTGACTAACACAGATGTTTGTTCTGTGACTGGGTGTTAAATATAAATCTATTATGTATATCAGTCTCTGGTACCCATAGTACAGGCTATGCCTAGTTTGGGATCAGTTGACAATGAGTGATATGTCCGGAAAATTTATTATTATTTATCTACTTATGTTGAGCGTGCGAAGCGAGCTACGAATTTAAGTGCGCTATACTAGTGCTCTCAAACGGTTAAGTAAAACATCTTGAGGAAACAGGCATATCCTAAAACATTAATGTTCACGAAAAGAGCACCTGAGAGTCTCCTTTCACCACACTGGTTCTTTCACCAACGGTCATTGGCCCTGCAACCTCTTCTGATACGGAACCTAGGTATGTAATGGGATTGATAATGGAATGGAGGAGGGATCTTAGAGGGTTAAAAATCTTATGTTGGATATTGTTTACCTTCTAATGATTCATTTTAAGTGCTAAGGTACTAAATGTGGGCGTTCAGAACTTTATGATGCCAAAATTTTAGGGCTCCGTAGTCAAAGAACCTTCTCAGCATGGCTTAGTATTGACTTTTATGTCATACTGAGAAGGTATCAGCCTGTAGAAGATCGGTCTCAAGTCTTTACAATCCACCAACTTCCCGCTACCTTTACAATGTCGTCGGTCCATCGGTAGGGGACTTCCAACACTGCGTCACCCGATTCGTTGTCGCTATAGAAATATACGTTTACAAAATTATGAATCAATAGTACCTATAAAATTGTAATATTACAACTGCGAAAGTTTGGGAGGATGTTTGTGGTTCAATCACACGCCGTAGCGGCTCAACCGATTTGGATGGAACTTTGAACAGATGGGGTTTTTTACCTAGAACAGCATGTAGGCTACTTTTATCTATTTATGTACCATGAGCGAAGCCACGTGCTCAAGCTACTAGTTTTTAATAAATCGCCTTCGATAAAAAACAATAAATGAATAATGAAAAAACTCCGCATTTTGCGCAGTGCAACACTCACTTGGCCGGTTTCTCCGCTCATAAGCTAAAGGTATCATTACTCATCAAAACATCCTTTTCATGAATTCCACATTTTATTTTGGTGTAGAGTTACTTGTTACGTGTTCAAACGGCATGCGATATGTATAATTCGTTTCAAAATCATCCTTACCTCTACTGAACAAAGTAAATTTTGAGTTTGACATATTATAAGGGTGTGCGATATAGCTCCGACACATGACAATGACACTGAGACTTGGTCCTTAACTATTGGCCTCATACACAAGCTCAAAGTCGCGCGCAACGGGCTATGGAGAGAGCTATGCTCGGAGTTTCACTACGTGAAGATCCGAAATGAGTAAATCCGTAGAAAAACCAAGGTCACCGACATAGCTCTAAGAATTAGCAAGTTGAAGTGGCAGTGGGCAGGCCATATGAGAACCACAGAACCGACAACCGTTGGGGAGTAAAGGGTCTCTAATGGCGACCACAAACCGGGTGACGCAGTGCTGGAAGGCCCCCACCCGATGGATCGACGACATTGTGAAGGTTGCGGGAAGTCGGTGGATGGAAAAAGCTCAAGAGCGATGATAATGATGATGATGACATAGGTAAAATAATCTTATTCGGAAGACGTAAAGATAATTTTAGAATAAATTTTAGATAGAATATAGCACGCCGTTTGAACACAGCTTTACTAAAATAATTTTCCGGCCGCGAACACATTTCTAATGGTGTGTATGTCTACAGCTTACACATAACGAATTTCTGAATTCTGAGTATGCAAATATTTAGTGCATAATTGGTGCAATCTGAAAATCCAATTCAAAATTTAGGTGCCAAAGAGGTTTCTGAGATATGAGCCAAAAACTATGTGTCAGCTGGAGACCCGGGTCTACAGCTTGCACATCCAGTACTGCCAAACGGCTGACGCGAGAGCTATGAAAACTAGCCAGATATTTAGTGCCAAATTAGTGCCAAAGGTACTAAAAATTTCAGTCCTGTAGCTTAAAAGGTTTCAGAGATATGAGCCAAAAACTATGTGTCAGCTGGAGACCCGGGTCTACAGCTTGCACATCCAGTACTGCCAAACGGCTGACGCGAGAGCTATGAAAACTAGCCAGATATTTAGTGCCAAATAAGTGACTAAGGTACCAAAATTTTCAGGCCTGTAGCTAAAAAGGTTTCAGAGATATAAGCAAAAAACTATGTGTAAGCTGTAGACCCGGGTCCCCAGCTTACACATTTCGTTACGCCAAACCGCTGATCAGAGGGCAATAAACTTTAGGCAGGATTTTAGCTCATAATTAGTGCCTAAGGTACCAAAAATTTCAGGCCTGTAGCTGAAAAGGTTTCAGAGATATAAGCAAAAACAGTTTTCCCGCCAAAAAATTCAAATAAAGTTATTGAAAATCGCCTAATTGCGACGTTGCCACTTCGCTTAAAAAGATTGTCAAACGACTTTAAACTTTATTTACATGTCACGAAGATTGATTTTGGTATTTGATCATTAAAAAAGTAAATTTGGTTTGTTGAGTTTAGTCTAGGAGCTCGGAGGATAAAATAGTTTTCAGCCAAAACATACCCAGTGCTGCCATCGATGTACCTTGTGTGTCGTACCTCGAAAAAGAGAGATTTATCTTTTACTTCAGTGAACTAGTGTATGTATACAAAATGTTCCGGAATTAGTATATACACATCAACGATAAGTTGAATGACCTCCCTTTTGGATACTTACCTATTAGAGGACATGTATCACAAAAATATTTTTTCATTTTGCAGAAGTCCACTGCTGAACATAGGCCTCCCATAAAGAGTGCCACGACGAACGGTCTTGAGCCATTTCCATTCAGTGAATTACAGTAACCTTCGCAATGTCGTCGGTCCATAGGGTGCGGGGCCTTTCAACACTGCGTCATTCGGTGTGTGGTCACCGTTCGTAACTTTTTGGTGCTGGCAACGCGCACTGACTGTAGGCTTTCGTCTTGAGGGTCTCTGTGGTAGGTATATTATATGCGACGAAGATGAAGTTTTCCAAACGCTGGCTATGGATAGATTGGCTGGATATAGATAAAACAGAATCGAAACTATTATGTAGGAGGTATCTTTAACCTATTGAAGTCCACTGGACATACTGTACCTACCTCTAATGTAGGTAAGTTACTAACATTTGTTAGTTACTAGCATAATTTTTGTGATACCTACACAGCTTCTTTTTAGGTAGTATCTTCATCTTCTGAATTTGTTGTACTTCTAACCTAGCCGTTATCTCATATGTAAGATAGGTGTCGATCGATCTAGATAAAATAAAAATATATTGTAAGTAATTGGTTAGTACCTACCTACATAATTTGTTACTTCGGTTGAAGTTCCATAGATTTTCAATTTCGAAACTGACGTATGAAATTGGCCTCCATTGTAGCCATCATCATCATCAGCCCACACTAGTCCACTGCTGGACATAGGTCAACCCTAATACGCGCCACTGAGCCCTATGTCCGGCCATTCTCATACACTTTCTGCCCGCGCCACCGCCCCGCATTTCATAGATCATTGCTCCGCCTAGCCACACACTAAAACAGAAATAAAAGTCTGTCAGAAGAAGTCAGGTAAGGTATTTAGGTTAATCAAGATACCTTGGTAGGTAGGTAGGTAGCACATATGAAAGTTGGATATGCAGGTATCTATTAGGTACTACCGTGACGTATTTGCTCATTTTGTTCGTATCTAAGTTGGCTAGTAAATTATAGATGGTAGTTACCTAGTACCTAGGTACTAGTTATTTACCTATCTATAGTTTTTTGACGTGTTTTATTACGCATTTAGGCAATTTAGTTCTACCTAAGTTTGGTTAGCTCTAGGTACTAGGAAGCCATCTATTACTTTCGTGACGTGTTTGCATAATATTATACAATCCTACGTACTTTATGTAAGGTACTTACTTATGTAGGTCTAGCTAGGTATAGGTACCAAGTATTTATTATACCTAGGTACTACGTACCTACACTTTGTACGTAGACCTACAAAACATAGGGAAGTAGATAGGTACCTCACATAAGGTAGGTAGATATGAACCATTTATAAACCACGTCACGAAAAGAATAGATGAGTAGGTTCCTATGTGACATGATGAGTAGGTTCCTATGTGACATGATGAGATATATGACTCCGCCGTCTAAAGCTAGGTGGCTTCGTATTATTGGAAAAATTATTGCAATAAAATGCTGTGAATCATGCTCAATGAATATGAAGAACGCGGGACGTCAGTGCAGATCTTATTCCCCCATTTAGAATTAGATGCTGTGAATATGGCTGGCTGTACATTATCAGAGTGTCCACGTCCTTACAGGCTGCCCGATATTGTACAGGCGCGTAACATTATCGTGTCATTCTTTCGTTCTTGAAGTTTGCATTTTTTTATGCTTTTCCCTTTCGGGCTGGCTGTGGCATCTTATTCCTGCCGCCAAGTCTTTTGCTCTCAAATCGAGAGGCTTATGTATGTTTAAAGTATATATCATGTAGGTTAAAGAATTCAGAAGCTTAGATAGGATAAGATGATGAAGTATCACTAAAATTATGCTGGTAACTAAAAAAGAAAAGGCGTCAAAATCTAAAAATAAACAAAAATTTTGTAGTTATAATATTATAATAATACCTACTATAGTTTTTATTTGGTACATCAAAGTTTCTAAGTGGTAGTGGTGGGTAACTCACTCAAAATACCTGAGCTGCAAATCAGCTCGCAGCACGCGCTCTTGAACCGCGCAAGTAGATCTATGAATGATTTCAGATGAATCAGGTAAAGTGAAGCAAACAATGCAATAAGGTACTAGCAATCAGTTCATCAAACGGGTCAGCTTTTCTAATATGGATTGAATAGTGTTGAAAATAATACAAATTGTTATCGTATGAAATCGTTTCTAATCAGGGTCAGGGTCGCATGAATCGCAGATGAAGTAGAACTACTTTGAGCCGTTGAGCTGATTCAGCTGCTTGGGAGCGACGTGATCCATTTACCTGCGGCTCAGTACCCTGTGATTCGATCTGGATGCGTGTTCTGACTCGAGTTCATCATCATCATTCCAGCCGTTTGAAGTCCACTTCTGAACAGCGGCCTCCCCCACAGATTTCCGGAGTGACTTCCTGTCATGGGGGTGGGGGGAATTTGAAAATCTTTGTGAAAATAGGAGAAGCTGCTGCCCATCCCTTACTCGCCTGCCTAGTACGACATCCACGGGTAGGAGGTTAGGAGGGGCCTATTCTTCAGCCGGGGCCGCCACGGTCACTGACTCGAGTTATCCACCTCTAATTAGTGGTAGGTACACTATGTACAGCAGTGGACTCAAATAGGTGATGATGATGATACTTACACAATGGTTTCGATTCTGTTTTATCTAATGGCCAGCGTTTGGAAAACTTCATCTTCATCCCTTAAAATATACCGCAGAGCGCCACAAGCAAAAATTTAGCGCGATCGGGGCCCAGATTTGTGGCATTGTATTGTTTCCTATTAACACGTAAGTACTCGTAGTGTGCGAGCTGACTAAACCTCTGGTTTCTTCATGATGTTTACCTTAAACCATTTTGGCGATCTACTCTCAAAAATTATAACAACCAAAATAACGAACGCGTCACAATATTATACGTAAGTGCCTCGTTATAATGACTAAATAAAAGTTTTTATCAATAAGTCATATTGAACTAAAAAGCTAATGAGGGTGTGCAAAAAAGTGTAATGACGGTCGATTTTTTTATTACAACGATCTGCGACTCTAAGAAATAGTTCTTTCAACCTCTACACTTATTTCGTCGCTGCAAGTAAAGTACCGCTGGCGTAGCGGTTGAGGCGGTGGACTCAATAATCGTCAGTAACGACGTGCCCTGGATCGAATCTCTTCATCCGAATCGACTTTTTGCGTTTTCTGATCGTTCCAGAATGCCCCAAACAAGAAACCAGGTTGCCGTAGAATTAGAAAATTGACCGCTGAAATACAAAAAGCACAAAACTTGAATTCGAAGCTTCTAAAGGAACAAGACGACTGCGCGAAGGATTATAAAAATCTCTTGGCGCAAAATGGGTCACTCAAAGTAGCATTTGCAGAACAAGTAATAAAATTACAAGAGACTGAAACGGAAAGAAATAAGCTAAAAGAGATGATTGAGCGACGAACTGCAGATCTCAATGAATATGAAGAAGCATTAAACGTAATACGTATGCACGAAAATAATGCAGCGCTGTTCGAACAACTACAAAAAACGCTCCAGTTGGAAACCAATGAGAACACCCAAATACTTAATGAAGAATTGGACAATTTAATAAGCCAAATAATTGAGCTCCAAAGTGAAAACATAAAACTAAAAAATTCTAGACACACCGTAGATATTAAAACTGCAGCAAAGACCAAGAACTTAAGTAAACATATTATAACATTGAATAAACAAGTGAAACATGATAAAGACTCAAAGAATAGAAAGAAAAATACAAAAAAAAATTTGTAGCGTAAAAAGGGAAGACAAAAACAATTAAAACGAGTGAATCAATAGCAACAAAACAGGTCGTGACAATAAAGAATAAAGAAGACAACGGGATTACTACGAGAATAGAACTTCGATCCGTAGAGAAGCTAACGACAGAGGAGAACACTGGAAACCAAACGAATAACAGTACCCAAAACCATGAACCCAGACTTATAGCTGAGGATACCGCCGTAATTTCACAAAATAGACCTAAGAAAATGCTAATATTGTGCGATACATACAGAAAATCTCTTGGAGAATTTATACACTTACATAATAATGACTACCAATCTGTTCTATCCATTTGTAAGCCAGGTGCTCCTATCAGAGAGATTATAAATAGCTTGCCGACACTGACAAAGAATTTGACTCAGGGCGATGATGTCGTCGTGATTGCCTCTGACTTCCATCATCAATCAAGACGTAAGTCTACGAGATACGATTACATCGATGGCAACACGGTATGTTTTGGCTGAAAACTATTTTATACTCCGAGCTCCTAGACTAAACTCAACAAAACCAATGAACTCAAAATCAATCTTCGTGACATGTAAATAAAGTTTAAAGTCGTTTGACAATCTTGTTGAAGCGGAATGGCAACGTCGCAATTAGGCGATTTTCAATAACTTTATTTGAATTTTTTGGCGGGAAAACTGTTTTTGCTTATATCTCTGAAACCTTTTCAGCTACAGGCCTGAAATTTTTGGTACCTTAGGCACTAATTATGAGCTAAAATCCTGCCTAAAGTTTATTGCCCTCTGATCAGCGGTTTGGCGTAACGAAATGTGTAAGCTGGGGACCCGGGTCTACAGCTTACACATAGTTTTTTGCTTATATCTCTGAAACCTTTTTAGCTACAGGCCTGAAAATTTTGGTACCTTAGTCACTTATTTGGCACTAAATATCTGGCTAGTTTTCATAGCTCTCGCGTCAGCCGTTTGGCAGTACTGGATGTGCAAGCTGTAGACCCGGGTCTCCAGCTGACACATAGTTTTTGGCTCATATCTCTGAAACCTTTTAAGCTACAGGACTGAAATTTTTAGTACCTTTGGCACTAATTTGGCACTAAATATCTGGCTAGTTTTCATAGCTCTCGCGTCAGCCGTTTGGCAGTACTGGATGTGCAAGCTGTAGACCCGGGTCTCCAGCTGACACATAGTTTTTGGCTCATATCTCAGAAACCTCTTTGGCACCTAAATTTTGAATTGGATTTTCAGATTGCACCAATTATGCACTAAATATTTGCATACTCAGAATTCAGAAATTCGTTATGTGTAAGCTGTAGACATACACACTTTCTAATGAACATTTTAATTTGTAACACCACTTTGGGCGACCCGAATGTGATCGCTTACAAACTAACAACCTGTTTACAGCTCAGTTTGTCTTTTTTTATTGTTCTTTATCTCTGTTCCTCTCTCCGTTCCTAAAAGCCTGGACGAAGGCTTTAGAGTCGTGAGTTGTAGTTCTTTTATTTTATAGGGTTTCGTACCTCATTTGGAAATACGGAACCCTTATAGGATCACTTTGTTCTCCGTCTGTCTGTCAAGACCCTTTTTTTTAGAAACGGCTATAGGTATACACTTGAAATTTGTACCAACTATTAAGGTCTGCGAACTTATAGTGCCATATAAAAAACAAGTTTCTAGCTCAATGCATTAAAAAGATATGGCGGTGAATGTGTAATTGTTGTATGGAAATGGCAAAAATTAAAAACCGCTAGGGTACCTACTTCAATTTCGAAATAATTTACGTATTGTTGGTTTTTGCAGTCAATAAATATACATCTTTCAGATTAATATAAAAATAATAGTAAAATTACGAGGCAAAATTATAAATATTCGCGGTCAATATTATAATGAACTACGTATATACACAAAATATAAGTTTATCACATCATACACTTTTTTAATTTTGATTTTATGACCCCGTGTAATGGTAGGTACGGAAGCCTCAGGGCAAGTTCGCAAGTTCTCGCACTTGACCGTCTATATTTTTATTTAAGGGACGCCGCGTGGCGACTGGCCACGGGTTAATGGTACAAATTTTTAATAACCACCATTTAAATTCGGTAAGATAAAAAGTAAGCGTGGCGTCTAAGGGCACACATGATACTTGTAACGTCAGCGATAAGCGATTTAGGTTCGCCGAGATTGGAATTTTGAGGAGATTCTTATAGAATCAAAGATGTTACAGACTGGGTCAGATATTTACGCAACGTATAAAATCAAGACAAAAATTGAAGATTACAAGAAAAATATATTTTCATTAATTTGTAGGCAAAAACAATGGTTCAAGATGGGTTCAAGAAAAATTGTTTTAGTAAGTTTTTTCTATGTGAACACTATTTGGGGGCTTCAAACGCCCATGAAAGACGGGCTATGTCGAGTTTTAGGTATATATCATCATCATCGAGCCTTTATAATGCCCATTTTAGGACGTAGGCCTCTCCCAGCCTTCTCCATGCCTGGCGGTTGGATGCCTTCTTCATCCAGTCACGGCCCCCATGTGCCTTTATATCATCCACTTTGGCGGTCGTCCTCGGGGTCTGGTATTTGCCCACAGTCTCCATTCAGGTAGGTATATATGCTGTGCAAGATCTACGCAGCTGCATGCTTATCTAACGAATGTGTAATTGATTTCATAAACCTAATTCCTACTAATACTATAATGCAAAAGTTTGTAAGGATGTTTGTGGTTCAATCACGCCGTAACGGCTCAACCGATTTCGACGAAACTTGGAATGGATAGAGTTATATACCTAGAATAGCCTAAAGGCTGCTTTTTATCTAGGTACCACGCGAGCGAAGTCGCGGGCGCAAGCTAGTCTCATGTAAACAAGACCTCGTAATGTAATTTTTAAGAGTTTTACGGAATTGTTTTAAAGTTTTATTGAAATGATACTTTAATGTATTGAATAAAACTGCCACTTGTCACCTCGATGACGCCATTTTTAATAGCTACTTGTTTCACATGGCTTGAAATACATACAATTGCACCCTTCAGTGTTCTGAATTCATCGAATTCAACGGTGTGATAAAATCCGTAATGAGGAAATCCGTACAAAAACCAAGGTCACCGTCATAGCTAAGGTTTAGCATGTTGAAGTGGCAGTGGGGCCCTACAACTCGCAGAGCCGACAACCACTTGGAAGGCCTCCGGATGGACCGTCAACATTGTAAAGGTCGTCGGGAAGTCGACGGATGGAGATGGCTCAAGACCTTTCGTTTTGGCGCTCTTGGGCGAGGCCTATGTCCAGCAGTGGACTTCCTCAGGATGATGATGATGGTTTTGATGATGATGAAGGGGTGTGCGTGTGGTCTAGACTTTACCTCCAGCCATAGTGAAATAAAAAAATATTTTAAGTAATTCTGAATCCCTTTCGTTCGCGCACGTGTTTCCGATGTAATTTCCAAAATCATGTTTGGTTTCTAGAGCCGTGCTGGAGATTGCAATGTGGTGTAGCTTGACACTTAAATAAGTAATACAAAATGCAAATAAGCGATTGGCGCCGGCTGTGTTCCTCACATTATCCAGCCAAGTAGTAACTTGACTTTGAACCATATAAATGTTGAATTCATTCATTATTTATTCATTTATTATAAAACCAAGAAAATCATATATTTTTTTTTTTTTTATACTACTGAGGTGGCAATCAGGCGTAGGCCCACCTGTTGGTAAGCGGTTACCGTAGCCTATGAGCCCTTGCAATACCAGAGGCATCACGCACGCGTTGCCGACCCCGAACCCCCTTCCCCCTAAAGAGCTCTGGCAACCTAAGTAAGTTAGCAAAAATAAGTAAGTTAAAAAAATATTCACACCAAAATCACATTTTCACTATCAAAATACGAAAGAAGCGTCTAAGAGGCGCACTTTAATCCTTTCACTACACTGATCCTTTCAACAACGGCCATATGCCCTTTTCAAGGCCGCCATACCTCAACCTGGTCACTGACCTAGCACAGGATGACCAAGAAAGAATCAGTGACACGACAAGCAAGCCAGCAACTATCCTACTATTATAGGTAAATGAGAATGTTTGTGAGAATGTTTTGATGTTAGTGGTTCAATCACGCCGTAACGACTCAGCCGATTTCGATGAAACTTGGAATAAAGAGAGCTCTATATCTAGGGCATATAGAGATTAGGTTCATTGTCTGGTAATTGTCTAAAGACGAGAGAAAGCAACTTGCGTAAATGAGTTTGATATGCCATATCTTCAAATTTTACATATTTATGGTACCTACTTCAAAAATACTCTGTTTTAAAGTGAGCTTAGCTGGTACTGTCCAAAAAGGTATGCACACGGCAATGTGCTCTAAACGCATAAAGCATAAGGTTTGTTTCAGAGATTTCTTGTCTACTGCCTTGTTGGTACAGCCAATTAGCTGATAGATGTGGAATGCTGGTTGCCCAACAAACGGCACCCTAAACTAGGCTGGACCTTGTTCTAGCTGATATCGCGTGTTCAATAAGTGTAAAATAAGTTTTATTGCGTTGTGATAAGATTCAAAATTGCAATCAATTTTTCAATTTTTGAATAATTCCGTTGTATCGTGCTGTTTCTATAAAGAGGTCTTTTTTTTATGGAACAGGTGGCGGATCACTCTGGAGGCAAAACTAAATAATATTACGTAAAACAAGACATGTGTTTTTGTAGAAATACCACTAGATATTTTGCGTTTATTTGGACTTAGGCCTATGTCCAGCAGTGGACTTCTACAGGCTGATGATGATGATGATAATTTGGACTAGCATAATCAGAATAGGGGCTTTCTGATTACGCTTAAGTTACGTTTTTTAGGAGGAGGTAGGGCACAGCGAGATTTTCTCGTTCTGAATTGGAGCAGCCTGCCTGGAGAGGTACCTCTACCTTACAGAAGATCGCAGGCAAATAACATTATTTGTTTCAAATAGTGTTGTGTTCCTGCGGTGAGTAAGGTTGCCAGAGCTCTTTAGGGGGAAGGGGGTTCGGGGTCGGCAACGCGTGCGTGATGCCTCTGGTATTGCAAGCGCTCATAGGCTACGGTAACCGCTTACCATCAGGTGGGCCGTAAGCTTGTTTGCAACCTCTGTTGTATAAAAAAAAAAAAAAACGTTCTGGCGTTCTTTACCCAGAATAGCATATAGGCTACTTTTTATGTAGGTAGCACGCGAGCTAACCCGCGGGCGGAAGCTAGTGTTATATAAAACTCTATTTAGGTCCATTCTTGTCCACAACTGAGGAACCTGTCTTTTAACCCTCAACTGCGGATGATTATCAACAAACGTGTTACAAGCTGATATACCCTGATCCTACTAATATTATAAATAAGATCGCAGCCAAATAACATTATTTGTTTCAAATAGTGTTGTGTTCCTGCGGTGAGTAAGGTTGCCAGAGCTCTTTATTCGAGGGGGTGCGGCAGGCAACGCATTAGCAATGCTCCAGGTGTTGCTGATGGCAAAAGGCGACGGTAACCACTTAGCATCAGGTGGGCCGTAAGACTGTTTGCCTCCGTATAACATAAAAAAAGTATATCGAAGCGACGCGTGACCCGAGAGCTGGCTCTTATTTGGCCCAGCGCATTAGCATTGCCATCCAGCGTGGCAATTCCGCCAGCGTCTTGGGGACGCTTCCGACTGGTAGTGATCTGGATCAGTTGAGCTATCTATAGATCGTTTGTGACGGTCTTTAGATGGCTCAACTGTTTCTTATGTATTTTGTAAATATTAACTTGTATTAGTTTTAAGTTTCTTTCTGTAAATAAAGTTTTGTTCACATAATAAAAAAATGTTGATGTTTGTTGTTCAATCACGCCGAATAGATAAAGTTCTTTGCCTAGAATAGCATTATAGGCTACTTTTTATGTAGGTACAGACAAAGCCAAAGGCAAGTTCTTGTTAAAGTTATAAAATACTAGCCCGCGGCTTTGCTCGCGTAGTAGGTACCTACTACCTTTAAAAAAAAACCTGAACTATAGTAATGCTTGTTTGTCATATCACTAATTCTTTCTTGGTCATTCTATATTAACTCAGTTTGAGGTTAAGGTATGGTGGCCCTGAAAAGAGCCTATGAGCGTCTGAGAAAGAATAGCTTTTTTCATGTAGTAATGATAATAATAGTCATAATAGTAATTTATTGATAATAAATATTATAAGTCAATTTGTACATAATTCATTTTCTACTAAAAGTATCATACATTCATAATTAATTACAATGTCAAATATAAATATAATTAAAATTTCAATAAAAATAGTTCTAAATAAAATGTCATAATGAAAAAATATGTAGATATAAGTCAATTACATAAACACAAATCAAATCATTATATATTATAGTAATGAAAAGTATAGACTTATTTCTACCAATAATTAACCTGTTTGGATTTCAAAAATAGAAAAAAACAAAAAATGTATTCTTTATAATGTTTGATTCTTTTTGCTTATAGTCAAAAGGCTTTTATTTCAATCACAAGGATCACTTTGAAACGTCTTAGAAACTAGGTGAAGCTATGCCTGTTCCTCGCGACCAAGCCTACAAGAATTAGGCTAGGTGCCTAGTATTTTTGCGATGATTTGTTAGATAGATTGTTTTTGATCATCATCATCATCATTACAGCCGTTCGACGTCCACTGCTGAACATGGCCTCCCCCACAGACAGAGCAAATTCCTTATCATGTGGGGGATTTGCCCATACTCACCACGCTGGGCATGCGGGTTGGCGAGCGCAGTTAGAGCTATCGTTGTTAAAATGATGGACGCTGCTGCCCATCCCCTAGCTTTTTTCCCTTAGTCGCCTCTTACGACATCCGCGGATAGGTAGATATGGAGAGGCCTATTCTTTAGCCGGGGCCACCACGGCTTGTTTTTGTTAGATTATGGATTTTCAGGATAGTTTACAAGACACGTAACACGTTGTACAGGATGGCAACCACAAAGGATTGGATACTAAGTGGTGGGGCCAACGTTAATCGGTGGGTGTACATTTAAAGACGTGGCAACCCACGTCGCTGTTGCCTAACTATTTATCAGATATATTGCTTACACGTTTGTTTTTATTGCGAAACTTGATTTGGATTGAGCAGTTTATATAGCTTTTTGCAATGGCGCCAGTTGTTATGCTGAAGCTTTAAATTCCGTTTTGTGAAAAAGGATCATCGAAAAAAATGATAGGCACCAAGCCGTGTTTGTTGCCTGATTCTTCTAGGCTTGGTCGCGAGGAACAGGCATAGCTTCACCTAGTTTCTAAGACGTTTCAAAGTGATCCTTGTGATTTTATTGAAATAAACGCCTTTTGACTTTGAGTTGTCTTTGACTTACCTATGCGGCAGTGTGTATTGAAACAAGTGGTCAATGTTTCGGGTGACTTGGCTTACCTAACTTATCATCATAATTTCAGCCGCAGGATGTTCACTGCTGAACATAGGCCTCCCCTCAGTTTTCCAGAGCGACTGCCTATCATGTGGGGGAATTTGCCCATAGTCACCACGCTGGGTATGCGGGCTGGCGAGCGCAGTAAGAGCTATCGTTGCTAAAATAAGACGCTGCTGCCCATCCCCTAACTTAACCCTATGTAGGTACCTGACCTACCTAACTGGTGATACTTTTTAACTAAGTACGGTGCTAAGGACAACCGAGAAAAACTGTTTTGATAGTTACTCCCCGAAAATTATAAAATTCTTGCTGCTGATACGGATCAAGATCCGTCCGTAATTTTACGAAACTAACGTATTTGCTAGGATCGTCTTTTGGTCCTTTGGACCCGCAGATATCCAGGCACTCAAGATCGTTGAAAATATCCAGCAACTCGTTACAGGCACGAGTTGCTACTCTACCTTCACCCAACAGCACACTTTGCTCCTCCTACTGCTTCTTGGTCTGATCCTCACTCTGCTCCTCGCACTGTCGCCCTAGGCTACACTCTGCTCTACTTGCTCCGCATTTGACCTTTACGTATTGTCATATCATTATGATCTTACCTGAAACAAAATTTACAATAGTTAGAAAAATGCTGTGAAATTGTTAATTACGTCGTGGTTGTCACTTGTTATTTGTGTTAACTCATATTGTAAATGCAAAAATGTGATTGCTTATTGGTTGGTTTGTCCTTCTTTCGCGCAGCAACGGAGCAGACGTGGCAGTAAGGCCTAAGATGCCAATACCGCCAGCCCGAAAGGGAAAGGAAAAACAAAACAAAAATAAGTATCAGATACAGTATAGGTAATTCGTAATTATAATAAAAAAAACATGAAAAAATATAAATAATAAAACATAAAACTACATACGACTTTTTGGCGGGAAATTGCAAAGTGATGTCGTGCTTTCAATTTATTTTTCAATTGAATGATATTGTGTTATCATGGTGGTATTTTACGCAGAAAAATATATAATAACAAAAATATGTACATGTAAGACTTGGCGGTAAAGCTTAAGATGCCATAGCCAGCCGGAAAGGGGAAAAACTAAAAAAATACGTAAATGCTAGTAAAAGTCACCAGTAGGTGGCTAGGCTAGGTATGCTGCACAGGCGGTGTAGGAACTCGTATCACGGTCATCAAATAGTTTATGTAGCTTATTTTTTTCTTTTTTCTATCCAACAACAAAACAGGCACGTAATTAATGAGATTCGAATTTCGAATCCAAAGTGCTCATTTGGGCCTTCAGGCGCGAGCGCTGAGCAACAAAACTGGCTTGACTGGTCGTTAAAATTCCCAGTAATTCGTCCCGGGGAGCTGACTTTACACCGTGTTTTACACTTATCACTGTTGCACTTACATTACATGTACAATTTTATGTAGATAGGTAGTCTCTTACACAAGCTCAAAGTCGCGCAACGGACTTTGAGCTTGTGTATGAGTGTGTTGGAGGGAGCTTTACTCGGAGTTTCACTACGTGATGAAATCCTAAAGGAGGAAATCCGTAGAAGAAACAATGTCACCGACATAGCTCGCAGAATTTGCAAGTTGAAGTGGCCGTGGGAGGCCATATCGCTTGTTGTTTATGCAACTAAGGTGGCGAACCTTCATTCAGTCGGCCCACCTGTTGGTAAGTCGTTACCGTAGCCTATATCGCCGAACCCCGCTCCCCTTAAAGAGCTCTGGCAACCTTACTCACCGCAGTACAACACTATTTCAGACAAATAAGTCGCAGAACTGACAACAGTTATGGAATAGAGGTTCTCTAACTACGATCGCGAACCAGAAGACGCAGCGTTTGGAAGCGGCCAACACCCGATGGACCAACGACATTGTGAAGGTTGCGGGAAGTCGGTGGATGGAGAAGGCTCAAGACCGTTCATCGTGGACTTCATCAGGCTGATGATGATGATACCTACCTACTAGGTACTAATACATGGTCGCGACTCGCGACATTGAATGTTTTCGTTGTATTACGTAGGAGCCTACTATTATTTAATCTGTGATTGTTTGTGCGCGTGCCATAGGCACAGATAGCTAGCTTTTACTCGCGGCTTCGCTCGCGTGGTACAAGTATAAGAAGTAGCCTAAGGTGATTCATAATAGCGACTTGTATTGTATAACTAAAATAATATATAATAACTTATTATACTTAAGTTATAAATAATTATAAAGTAGGTTTCTGAATTAGGTTCTCCATACCTACTTTTACACTGGTAGTAGTTTTCATGTAAAAATCAATGCCCAGCATTCAACAAGTGTCACAGAATAATGGAACCACCTGATCACACGAAATAAAATAGAAAAACGGTAGGTATCCTTCGCAATTGCGAAATAAAACATTTGGGGTTGCGTGGGTATATATTTGATTCCACTACATAATAGATTTACATTACAAAATGAGCTTTACTGCTTTCTTTATACGGTTAAGTATGGTCGCAGATCGGTTCTGATGCGGGCCCACGGTTTTTTTCGACACCACGAGGTAGTGGGCGCAGCCTACGTGAGACATTAAAAAATAAACCAAGCGCCTATCCGCGAATTCGGCAGAGGTGATACATTCGAAATTCAAACAATACACATTGCTTGTCTTCGAAGATTTATACTGGCTGGAACCATAAAAACAATTATTTTTTTCTAATGAACTTTCTTCATAATATTTCATCGTCAAGTTTTAGTAAGATATATTATGATGATAGCTATTTTACTAAAACTTAGAGGGACGGCGCCAACTTCTAAAAATCCTAAAATCACAATAAACGCAATCATTTGATTTCACTTCATTTGTGCACTTCACTCAAACAATATTACGTAAACCACCACATAACATTAAAGAATAATAAACAATTAAGCAATAGATTTGTAAAATAAATTAAGAGTTTAACACTTTGCAAGTTCCCGCCAAAAATTCCCGAAAAATCAAGTAAAAAAAAACAATTAAGAATGACTGAAGCACGAGAGCCAAGGTGCAGATAGGCAGGAAACAAAAAAAAATAAGAAAAAAAATGTAGTAGGTAGTAGAGTTATCAGGAAATCGTATAAATATAGGTAAATGTTGTATGCTGATGACCAAACATGGCACTTTGGAAACAAGTGACATACTTAACTTATTATAATGATCTATAGAAAAACAGAAACGATTCAGGGATTTATCATTAGATTGCATTAATCTATGAGCAAACGACTGCTAATGAGAAGTAGGCATCCATTAGTATTTTTTCTTTTGTTATCAACAGAGTGGGTGTCAAATAAATGAGTATACCGCATCTAAGGGGTTATAATTGCTGCAATTTGTTATTAGACAATCGCTTGGTACTGCGGTAGGTCGAGTGGTAAGTAACCAGTGGTAAAGTAGTAAATTAGAGTGAAAACATAACGCTGCAAGAGCCCAGAGAGTTGGAAGGCCCCCCACCCGATGCACCGACGACATTGTGAAGGTTGCGGGAAGTCGGTGGGTGGAGAAGGCTCAAGACCGTTCGTCATGGCACTCTTTGGGGGAGGCCTATGTTCAGCAGTGGACTTCATGCTGCCGATGATGATGATGACTATGAAGCTAAGAGCAAAGTGAAAAGAAACAAAGATAAGTTTTTATTTGTGAGGGGTTATCATTGCAAATTTATTGCGCTCATATATTATTGCCATCAGCGGTCACCCATCCAGCTTCATCATCATCATTTCAGCCGTTCAACGTCCACTGCTGAACATGGCCTCCCCCAGAGACAGATGTGGGGGGATTTGCCCATACTCACCACGCTGGGCATGCGGGTTGGCGAGCGCAGTCAGAGCTATCGTTGTTAAAATGAGGGACGCTGCTGCCCATCCCCTAGCTTTTTTTCCTTAGTCGCCTCTTACGACATCCGCGGATAGGTAAATATGGAGGGGCCTATTCTTCAGCCGGGGCCACCACGGCCAATCCCACCATGGCCACCCCATCCAGCTTAATATTGGTTAACTTTTTGATTGACTAGTTTCAAACGGCGCGCTCCTTTACCATTTTGTTAACAAAGAAACCCTTATTCATTCTGGCCTTGGTAAGATTATGCTAAATAAACACTACACGGGAAATGCAAAGGTCAGCTTGAATAAATACTTTATGACTAGTTATCGTAAGTTTTGGTAATATTACAACAAGTTTTTGACGGTATTATTGAAAACCTACGTAACTACCTACCACAGTCGGTATGAAAAATCAAAGTAATTACTCAAGAATTGCTGAAACGTAATAAATATTCCGGACATATCACACACGGTCAACTGATCCCAAACTAGGCATAGCCTGTACTATGGGTACCAGTGACTGATATACATAATAGATAAATATTTAACACCCAGACACAGAACAAACATCTGTATTCATCACACAAATGTTTGTCCTGTGCGGGAATCGAACCCGCAACCTCCAGCGCAGAAGGCAGAGTTACTACCAACTGAGCTAAGAGGCCACAAAAAATGAATACATTTGATTACCTATGTACCTATGTACCTACTACATAGAATTCTGTAATCAGTATCATTTGTAAATCTTTGTTATATGCTAAGTTGTTTATGCAGCAATAAATTAATGTTCATTTTTTTTTTCATTTGCTCCCGCCTGCGGCTTCATAAAATAGCTTCATAATATAACATAAAAAGTAGCCTATATGCTATTATAGGTAATAGCGTAAGAACTAGAAGCCGCGGGCGGAAGCTAGTCATATATGAAGCTAGGAACAGGCATAGCTTCACCTAGTTTCTAAGATGTTCCAAAGTGATCCTAGTAATTTTATTGAAATAAATGCCTTTTGACTTTGACTTTATGAAATATTATAAATGCGGAAGTTTGTGACGATGTTTGGATGTTTGTGGATGTTCTTTACCTAGAATAGCATATAAGGTTTTTGTCTTGGTACCATGCGAGCGAAGCCACGGGCGGAAGCTAGTAAGTTATAAAAAATATGATATAAAAATAAACTGTTAGTCTGAAATAGTACGGAAAAAAATCTTTTTTTTATAAAACTAAGGTGGCAATCAAGCTTACGGCCCAACTGTTGCCGAACTTGAAATCCCCTCCATTTAAAGAGCTTTGGCAACCTTACTCATCACAGGAACACAACACTATTAGAAACAAATTAAGATAATTGGCTGCGATCTTCTGTAAGGTGGAGGTACCTCCCAGGCGGGCTGCTCCAATTTACAGCGACAACATGTTGATTGTTGATGTTTTGTTGACTGAATAAGCCCCTTTCGGGATGGTTTACATATTATGATTCACCTTGTAAAAGGGAACCTGTACCTACAGGGTGGCTAGGGTCGAACATGGATACAGTTTTGTTCACATTTTATAACGTAATTATTTTGTCCAAGTATACTCATAGTGTGGGTCTGTTAATTCTGATTATATTCACATCCTTATCTAATATTATGTATGCCGAAATGGTGCTGTTTTTGAGAACGGCTCCCGTAGACATGGTCAATGTGTTCAGTGAGCGTATAAAAAGCGCTAACGAAAAATAAAGAGAGCTATAACAGGCGTAGCTTTACCTCGTTTCTATGATGTTTCAAAGTGACCTTAGTGATTTTATTGAAATAAACGCCTTTTGACTTCGACTATAGCTATCGCTTTGAGCAACATAGAACCATACCTGGAGTGGGATTAGAGCAGGGAGATGATGAACCTCAAGAGTGAGGGGCTAATGAGGTTGTAACGGCGCGGGTTATATGTCAAAACGTATGCATACTCTTTATAGTGAAACACTAGTTTCACGCCTGTGTATTACATCAGACGAGCGAATGCTCATTCTATCCGCATTCCATCAAATTATTTTAGTGTGAACGGGCGTAGAACACTCTGTCGTTGTTTTGTCTGCGTTCACAAAGAAAGAAAGAATGTAAAGCATGAAAAGTAATGCTCTTGTTCTAAGCTCTAGCTCTATGTTCGTTTGGTTTAACCCGGCCTTTAGGTCAACGCGCGTTCATAATGGTTGCGGCCTATCGCTAACTTGCGCATGGACGTTTTGTTCAACGGACACGTTATGTGCGATTGTGAATGCATTGGCGCCAGTAGGTACCGATCATAAAGGCCATGTTGTTTTGCGAACTGTTTTATTATTCTCGGAATAAGCGTTGATTTATTAACGTAAGTAAGCGACTGGGAGCTAAAAATCTATAGTACAAATGAAGGTCACTAAGGCCAAACTTCGTTCAGTATCAGAAACTCCTACTAATATTAATAATGCGAAACTTTGGATCGATGTATGTTTGTTACGCAATTAAGCCAGAACGGAACGGATCTGGATGAAATTTGGCACAGAGATTCAATTTTTATTCCGGAAAAATGTACGACCTCCGTGAAATTGATTCGTTTCATATGGGCCGTAGTTTATAAGTATTTAACATCCTGTACTAGACTAATGTTGCCTGAAATAAATGGTTATTATTATTATTATTATTTAAGTTTTTTTAATTTTTTGTCTCTCGCACGGCTAGGACTTTACGTTTTTTCGAAAAATCGTTGACTATTCTATTGGTTAAGGGATAAAAACTTACGTACAATTCGGCAAGTGTTAAGAATTACTGCTTTTTGGAGTTGTATGAAAGTAAGCTTGTGAATATTAAGGGCCTGTAAACTAGTGTGTAAAGTGTATGGGATGACACTTATTATTATTATTATTATAGCGCAACGGGCTATGGAGAGAGCTATGCTAGGAGTTTCACTACGTGATAAGATCCGAAATGAGGAAATTCGTAGAAGAACCAAGGTCACCGACATAGCTCTCAGAATTAGCAAGTTGAAGTGGCAGTGGGCAGGCCATATAGCTCGCAGAACCGATAACCGTTGGGGAGTAAAGGTTATCGAATATCGACCACGAACCGGGCGACGCAGTGTTGGAAGGCCCCCCACCCGATGGACCGACGATATTGTGAAGGTTGCGGGAAGTCGGTGGATGGAGAAGGCTCAAGACCGTTCGTCGTGGAACTCTTTAGGGGAGGCCTATGTCCAGCAGTGGACTTCTACAGGCTGATGATGATGATGATGATGATTACAGAACAAGGGATCAACATGATTATTTTTCATACTGGTAGTTTAGGAGTCAGAGAATGATATAGGCTACTTTTTTAGCCCGGAAAAATGCATCAACCCCATTGTTCACATTTTGATCAGACCGTTAGTTCTCACACATACACATCAAAATTTCCACACACCAACAGCTCCTTCGTTTCGTGTCACTGATTCTTTCTTGGTCATCCCGTATTAGGTCAGTGGCCAGTTTGAGGTATGGTGGCCCTAAAAGAGCCTATGACCGTCGGTGAAAGAATCAGTGTAGTGAAAGGATTGAAGTGCGCCTCTTAGAGGCTCCTTTCATGCACATGTCTTCGAATTTTGTAGTTTCTGGGAAATGCCGGTTTCCTCACGATGTTTTCCTTCACCGTTTGAGAGCACTAGCATAGCGCACATAAATAAAACAATATTTTTAGGATGATGTTGGGGCTGCCGCGTTTCTGCAGTGCATCTGGGATGTTTGCAGAATACGAGACGGATGGGTTTGCTGCAATTCTCCGTAAAAAGACCACATCCCTGATGCGCAGAGTGCGTGATAGCCCCAATATCATCCTTCAAACGATTGCTGGCAGGATCACCTCTCCCACGTGGCACTGCTTCGTGAGGAGAGTGATCTACTGAAATGTTTAATTATTTAGCATTAAGTACTAACCCTAATTAAAAGTTCTTTTATATAATTTTAATAACAAATTATGGATTTTAGTCGTCCGAAATTAAATATTTTATATTTTTATTTGTTTTATTTTATAAATTATCCGAAAGGAAAATCCATTGGTGCACAGGTTTCGAACCCACGCCACTACCACCCCTCCACCAGTGCTCTCAACAACAAGTAATTAATATCATTTATGTAAGTAAGGCAGTGGCGTATTTGCAGTCTTGGCCGCTCTAGGCCCCAGGCCATGTGCCGCCCCTTTCTCAGCACCCATCTAGTAGACTAGGTACATAATGAATTCAATTTATTGCCGTTCGAAAAAAGAAAGAAGAGCCAACTTTATATATATATATATATTTTTATACAACTTAGGTGGCAAACAAGCTTACGGCCCACCTGATGGTAAGCGGTTACCGTAGCCTATGAGCGCTTGCAATACCAGAGGCATCACGCACGCGTTGCCGACCCCGTACCCCCTTCCCCCCTAAAGAGCTCCGGCAACCTTACTCATAGCAGGAACACAACACTATTTGAAACAAATAATGTTATTTGGCTGCGATCTTCTGTAAGGCGGAGGTACCTCCCCAGGCGGGCTGCTCCAATTTAGAACGAGAAAATCTCGCTGTACCTCCTCCTAAAAAGCTATTTTTATTTCTATATTTTTTATTTCTTGCTATCATAAATGATTTTTTTGTCACGATTTGCCGCCCCTAATATCTGGCCCGGGCCTACCTTAGGGCAAATCCGCCACTGAAGTAAGGTGGTAATGCGTGGTGTGGAAGACGATCTGGATAATCAGACAGTGGGTTCTGGTCAGACCAGCCTTCGAACTAGCTTGAAGGTACCAGCATAAGTTTCAACTCGTTATAAACGTTCTTTCGACCTGCGTAGGCGCATACTGTAACAAGGCTTAGGCGGAAGCGGAAATGGAAAAAAAGCTATAGCTTCTTCTTCGTGTCGTATCACTGATTCTTTCTTCGCCATCCTGTATTAGGTCAGTGACCAGGTCGAGGTATGGTGGCTCTGAAAAGGGCCTATAGGTGTGCCCCTTCAACCGATTTGAAAAGCTTTTATTGACTGGCCTCATAGCTCAGTTGGTAGTAACTCTGCCTTCTGCGCTAGATGTCGCGGGTTCGATTCCCGCACTGGACAAACATTTGTGTGATAAACACAGATGTTTGTTCTCAAAGTCAAAGTCAAAAGGCATTTTTTTCAATAAAATCACTAGGATCACTTTGAAACGTCTTAGAAACTAGGTGAAGCTATACCTGTTCCTGTGTCTGGGTGTTAAATATTTTTACTAAGTATTATGTATATCAGTCTCTGGTACCCATAGTACAGGCTATGCCTAGTATGGGATCAGTTGACCGTGTGTGATATGTCCGGAATATTTTATTTTTATCAAATTAGCTTTTTGGCTGTTGGTTGCTTTACAAACTTCTTTTAACCTGTTTATGTATTGAATGTTTAGAGTAACATGGGCTTAAGCTGTTTTCTCCACCATTTTCTCGGGCTTCTTCACCTGTGCCCCGCGTCCTCACCGCGCTCAACGCTCTCCTAGATTCCTATCCCGAGTGTGACTTGTTTGCGGACGGATGACAATATTAGCTAAATGTTTGGAATTTTGTGAGCGAGAAATATGACTGATGTTTATGTTTAATTTAATTACATTTTCTTTTCTGATTATTTTATTTAATTTTACATTCTGTGAATGTATCTCTAATTAATTGTAATAATTGTTTATTTGTAATCTAATTATATCCTAATGTAATGTAATTGGGAAATAAACCGTATTATTTAAGGTTAAATAAATATATAGTAAAAAGAATGGAGATAAAAAGCCTTTGTAAATTTACGTTATTTCATTGGTGAGGAGATACCCTTCAAATCAATTCTTCGGATCTTATTTCCCCTTAGTTGATTTGTTGCCAGCGGATCCAAATCCATCTGCGATCCGTTGCGTATTGGGATGTCTATGGTATCGCTAGCTCCTCTGACGTGTACCAGCCTTTTTTATACTTGATCGGGTCGGGGTCAGAGGGGGGTCGGCTTATAAATTTTCCAAAGAAAGTACCTATCACGTGGGCCGCGGCGCGTGCCGGTTACGAAACCGTGACAAATGGAGGCTTAGTGTAAAGAGAAACATATTATACAAGCCTATGTCATCGACTGTTTTGAGCTTTGGTTTGAGTTCCGCGGTATCGGTTCGGGGTGAACTACTAGTTTAGTTACTTTTCAATGAAAATAAAGAATTGACAATAGTACTAACTTAGTTAAACTTGATATTTATAAATACTGGAGGAGGTACACAGCGAGATTTTCTCGCTCTAAATTGGAGCAGCCCGCCTGTGGAGTTACCTCCGCATTAAAGAAGATCGCAGCCAAATAACATTATTTGTTTCAAATAGTGTTGTGTTCCTGCGGCGAGTAAGGTTGTCAGTGCTCTTTAGGAGGGGAGGGGTTCGGCAGGTAACGCATTGGCAATGCTCCAGGTGTTGCTGATGTCAATAGGCGACGGCAACCACTTACCACCAGGAGGGCCGTAAGCCTGTTTGCCTCCGTATATCATAAAACAGAAACAAAGCATATGGAAAGTTCGGTGGGCAGGAGGGCCCATGGCCCGCGTTTGGAATAATTTTTTTACTTGGTTATTGATATAGGAAACGTCGTGACCAAATCGGTGACGTTTTGGAAAAAGGCCAGGTCATGAGTACCCTAAACCGACGAGCATGTATGAGGAATGTGATGAGAGTGAATGAAGCAATAGAGGTATGTCAGGATCGTAGCAAGTGGAAAACCGTGGTCTCTGCCTACCCCTCTGGGAAACAGGCGTGATTTTATGTATGTATGTATGTATGAAACGTCGGAGGTTACTTAATCTCAAAACCAACATGTTAATATTGTTCATCTTTTCAGCCGTTGGAAGTCATTCGTGGCCCCTTATCATGTGGGGGAATAAGCCCATACTCACCACGGGGCACGCGGGTTGGCGTGCGCAGTTAGAGCTATTAGTACTTTAGTAGAGGACACTGCTTTTTTTTTTTTTTTTTTTTCGAAACTATTTATGTGCTTTGGGTCTCTTACGACCACTGCCAGCTACACCGGGCTAGGCGAGCGCAAATGGCGCTATTACCGAAAAGAGAGAGAGAGGACGCTGCTGCCCATCCCCTAGCTTTTATAATCGCCTATTACGACATCCTCGGGTAGATAAGAGATATGGAGGGGCCTATTCTTCACCCGGCACTTCTGCTTCTGCTTCACACTTCTGCCAACCGACAAGGTACCTACTACCAAAACAAGACGATATGTTAAGGCTTGATCTACTACGCAGTCTATGTTGTCTAGCCACTTATGAGTCCTAAGACACCTGTCATGAATGTAACGTAGCGAACGTCATTAATTAATCATTTGGCAACAGACCGGATGCGTCTTTATAGCGTTTGACACGGTTGCACTAGAGGTCCCGCCCCCGTGCGACTCTCAAAAAGCCTTTAAAATCATGAATAAGTAGGTACTCCTACATCTGGCGATGCAATGTCATAACTAGAGACTGGGTAATATGCAAAATGTATATTTTAAACAATATTATGCTATTATATATCCTACTAATTCCTACTATTACTACTAATTTTTAATTATAAATACAAAAGTTTGTGAATAGTTACAGTTGTCTACCTAGAATAGCATTTAGGCTACTTTTAATGTAGGTACTAGGTACCACGCGAGCGAAGCCACGGGCGGAAGCTAGGTAATAATATGCGATTATGTTCTCAAATGGCGACCACGAAAGGAAAGCCTGTATAATGTCCAGCAGTGGACTTTTACAGGCTGATGATGATGATGATGATTAATAAAAATGTTTTAATAATCTTATTGCTAGTCAAATGCAAGCGTGTCAGCACTATTTTACAGCCATAAACATTTGAGAATGTCAGTTTTCACTGCATAAACAAAATCGCAAAGTTAATGACAGGCCTCATAGCTCAGTTAGTAGTAACTCTGCCTTCTGCGCTAGAGGTCGCGGGTTCGATTCCCGCACTGGACAAACATTTGTGACTAACACAGATGTTTGTTCTGTGTCTGGGTGTTAAATATATATCTATTATGTATATCAGTCTCTGGTACCCATAGTACAGGCTATGCCTAGTTTGGGATCAGTTGACCGTGTGAATAAGTCCGGAATATTTAAAAAAAAAAATGGTACGGGCCAAGTCATAATTCACCTCACTAGTCGTACCTCTACGTACTTGTACTTACAATAACCCTGCTCATAGCACGCGCCACTTTGCGCCTCCATTCTCTCAAGAGTTTGGAAGCTCAGTGCCTCGGTATTGCATAATACCATGTAGGCTGGCTGTCACTGGCGCTGGAAGAACACTCACACAAAGGAATCTACACTCTAAAACGTAACAGCTAAAGCTGAAAGTTGAAGTTCTTGTGGAAATACCGTTTCGAGAATGTAAATAGTGTGTCGCAATAGACGCGTGCCTAGTTATTCGGAAACTGCTAATTAGTGTTTTTGATATTCGATTTTCAACCCTGTCTCTAAGCCCGGTTCATCATCAGTTGGAACTCCAAATTCTATAACTTGCGGGTTCGATTCCCGCACAGGACAAACATTTGTGTGATGAATACAGATGTTTGTTCTGTGTCTGGGTGTTAAATATATATCTATTATGTATATCAGTCTCTGGTACCCATAGTACAGGCTATGCCTAGTTTGGGATCAGTTGACCGTGTGTGATATGTCCGGAATATTTATAATTATTATTATTATAACTTGATACAGATTGATAAAATAAAATAGGTATATATCCGAGCTAGGTATAAAAAACTAATATTCGCAATGTATTCACGATAATCATGTTTACAGCATAAAGAAAGTGTAGCGTAGTGTTTTTTATGCATGCAATTGTACGAAAACGCGAGTTCGAACTTCGCACATGGGAATAATAATGACGTCACTTAACACTCATAACGTATTGCGAATTCCCTGAAAACACAGTTTATCAATAAAGCCTTGCTTTCTTACAAACCACCCACTGTATTATGACAACCGTTATTGAGAAGAGTAACTTCTTTCATCGACGTAAGGTTGATAATCGCTATATTTATTTTTTTAACAGTCGTTTTAACGGTCATAGTCTCTTAATTATGTCGGGGCTTAAAGCTGTTTGCATTAACACAATTTGCCCCACATTACCTCAGAACCCAGAGATTTATCGGAATTAGCTTATCATTACAGTAGTACCTAGTTCCTGATACCTACGACACAGGGAATAATAATGTCAGTACTTGGCTGTTTGGTTTTAGACTAGTTTTGTATGCTCCTGCTTGCTTTTCGTGTCACTGATGCTTTCTTGGTCATCCTGTATTAGGTCACTGACCACGTTGAGGTATAGTAGCCCTGAAAAGGGCCTATGACCGTCGGTGAAAGAATCAGTGTAGTGAAAGGATTAAAGTGCGCCTCTCAGAGGCTCATTTCGTGCATATATCACATTTCATACCCCTTTAGTGATTGTATTACATATTATAAATTACCTCTAATACTCCAAATTGTCATAGAGCATGAACGTTTCTTTAAACCTTGGGTCTAGGATATTAAAAATAAACGATTTTAAACATACCATCTAGGAAAATATCTAAAATCTAAGCAAATGCACATGCTTTTACATTATTAAGACAGTTCTTGAAGGCAATCCACTATGCATTTTTCCTACTCACACATAGGGGTCACGACTATCGTTGTCTCGCTTGCGCTGGCGCAGCCTCCAAAATGGTTTCCTAGAACTCTCGGCGTTCTAAGACAGATGATTATAATCTTTGTTGTAACACGCTTTTCTGTGTAAATGATTTTAAAACAAGCCTACATTTCGCTTTAAGTGTCTTCATAGTAAAACATATTTTTTATTGGTGTTAAGAGTTATGCGGTACTCAAAATACTCAACACAGTCGCTATGAAAAAGAATTTGGGCATTGACCTCTCATCATCAGCCTGTAGAAGTCAACCGAGTCCTTCATGCCGAGTAGTAACTAACTACAAACGGCGAGACTAGCCCGGTGTAGCTGGCAGTGGTCGTAAGAGAAGCAGAGCACAAAAATCAGTTCGAAAAAAAAAAAAAAAAACAAACGTCAAGCGATTTGACATCTAAAATTTATTTCAAAAATCCTGTAGTCATTAATACAAAGGTATTTTTTATTTGGCTAGTGATATGCATGATGTTATATATTTAATTAGTAATGTAGTATATTCATCTTTAAAAAATTATATTTAGTTGCTGAAACGTTGCGTCTTATTAAGTGCTATACCAACTTGTGTAGGTATGTTAATGTTTGCATGATCAAATATTAGTTTCGGTCTATATTGTAGTACCATGTACTCGTAGTTTCTGATACCCACGACACAGGGAATCCTTTTTTTTTAATTATGGTTAGGAATCTAATGAAGCATGCTTTACTAGAAGGAACTTATATACTCATCCGGGAAAACAGACGCAGGCAGATCGTTCCACTCTTTGCCAGTACATATAATATCCTAGTGTGGGGTCAGGACTATTATGTGAATATTGGGTGTTATTTTTATTTATAAATATTCAAAATAAAGAGCTCTTTCACCTCACCTTACTTAACCCCGACTTTGACTGATAATTGTGTTTCAAAAATAATTTTATCAGCAAATATCGAGTACCTTTTGGTAGTAGTATGAGCAAATGTAACGTAATGACCTAAAACTCATTTTAAACTGTTTGCTTAAACACAGATAATGATAGCCGCTAAGATTATACAAAGTCGTTGACTCTGATAACTAAATGGTAAATTGATAATGCGTAGGTAACCGCTAGCCACTATCTATACATAAACATTTGCCATTTTTTGGCTTTTAGCTGAAGTCTGTTAGAACTATTTATTAGATTAAGGCTCGTATTCAGAGACAAGACTCAAGCGTTGATCTGTACTTAAATCTCGATTTGAGTCGAGATTCTAATGCTTGAACAGTATTTAAGTATAGATTCAATGATCACAGTTCACCTGAGTAAATGCTTATTCCGAAACGTCAATCAGACGAAATCGGTACTTAAATCTAGATTTGATTTGACATTATTCAAAGGAAAATGAGATCTACACTCAAGCGTGCTCCGGACCACACTTAGACTTTTTTACAAAAACTAAAAACTGACTTGAAATTCCTGAATATTTACAAGATTAATATCAACCTCTTTTTTTTTGTTATCAACCTCTTTGCGTTTTGCTTACCTACTGCGGATGTCACTGGCCACCTACACTTTCGAATAAAAAACAAAAGTAAGTATGACATCCATTCATCATCAATGTAAAAATAGCAGCAACCGAACGAAGTCGCAGGGATAACCATACCACACAACCGTCGACAAAAAAAAACATAAAAGCCGACTTGAGAACCTCCGCCTTTTTGAAGTCGTTAAAAAGTAGAAGAACATTGATGTACTTTTTGTTGGGACTAGCCCCCAGTAGATTGATAGAAGTATATAAATGATAAGATTTCCAAAAACAGAGGGCCAGATGACCAATTCTACTAATTTAAAAAGTTTAACGTTCTTTTAAGTTCCAACTATGATTCAGTGTCGATCGGGGCGTTCGAATGTTACCAAAAAGAAATTCTATAATCAATAATCATTTATTTCGTTCATTTCATCAATAACACGTCACAATATTTGATAAATTAATTTCAAGTCACATACAATAATATAAATACAAATTATAAAAAATTCAATCAAATTATATATATTTTTTTAATTGATAATTGTACGGCGTTTGGCCACCAACTCACTTTTGCAAGTGAGATGTGGCCTAAGATGGAGCACGCTTTCCCAGGGTGAACTTATTGACCCTAGATTTGAAGACTCCTAGATGATAGACTCCTGTACTCTTTCGGGAAAACAGACGCAGGCAGATCATTCCACTCTACTCTCTCTATTCCAAGTAAATGAAACGCAAAATGATTGACTGGCCTCATAGCTCAGTTGGTAGTAACTCTGCCTTCTGCGCTAGAGGTTGCGGGTTCGATCGCCGCTCTGGACAAACATTTGTGTGATTAACACAGATGTTTGTTCTGTGTCTGGGTGTTAAATATTAATCTATTATGTATATCAGTCTATGGAACCCATAGTACAGGCTATGCCTAGTTTGGGATCAGTTGACCGTGTGTGATATGTCCGGAATATTTATTTTATTTATTATTTATTTAAAATAATAAATTACAAACATTATGAGTAGAGTCTACTAGATAGATGAGCGAATGAATCGCACCAAGAAGTTGATCCGCAGCTGAAATGCGAACATTTGAGGTTCGACTGAATTATCAGTATGGCTTGCGTAAACATTCTATCGTTAGCTTTAGTTCAAACTGCCGCTGGATCGTTATTCGGATGAGAAGCTATCGTTAGTTGCGTTTCTAATGCAATCCATTCAAAAGTTTTTTTAGTTGAATTGAGCCCCTGGACTTTTTACAATCCTTCCTAATAATATTATAAATGCGAAAGTTTGTGAGGATATATGTTTGTTGTTCAATCACGACCAAACAGCAGAACGCATGAAATTTGGTACAGAGTTAGATTATAGTCTGGAATAACAAATCGGCTACTTTTTATGTAGGTACTACACGTGTGAAGCCGCGGGCGGAAGCTAGTTGATAATATAATAATTTATCCTGTCTCCTCGTTATATAAATAAAAAATAAATATTCCGGACATATCACACACGGTCAACTGATCCCAAACTAGGCATAGTCTGTACTATGGGTACCAGAGACTGATTACATAATATATATATATTTAACACCCAGACACAGAACGAACATCTGTGTTAGTCACAAATGTTTGTCCAGTGCGGGAATCGAACCCGCTACCTCTAGCGCAGAAGCCAGAGTTACTACCAACTGAGCTATGAGGCCAGTCAGTGCTATATAACTAGCTTGTGCATGTGGCTTTGCGCGCGTGGTACCTCCTTATTTATCCCGTGGATTTTTCTAAAAATCTCTGTCATACAATAACGAACACGAAAAATTAATTAGCTAAATCGGTCGAACTGTTCTCAAGTGAGCCTCCATCATACATGTAGCAACAGATTTTTATTTATGAAAGATTTGACGACGAGATATTAAAGATGTACTGTATTACAGAGCAATATTACCACAGTACCATTATAGTCATTAACTTTTTTATTAATAAGTCGTTTTGTTGAGGCAAGTTCTATCAAAAGCATTCATCTCTTATCAACATCTTTGAGTAATAAATTCATCGAACATAATAACGAGTGTTCAGAGATTTATCGCCACATTCACACACCAAGAGTCTTCTTCTTCTTGTCCTACATTATGTGGGGTCGGCACAACATGTTTTCTTCCTCCACTCTCTTCTGTTAGCCGTCATCTCCGCACTCACTTCTTTCTTACTCATGTCACCTTTAATACAGTCCATCCATCTTTGGCCTTCCTTCCTGATTTATGGATCAAATTCGAGTAGCCGTGTTCAAACGGCATGCGATTCATAAAATTCGTTTCAAAATGATCTTTACATCTACTGAACAAAGTCAATTTCGAGTTTGACATTTGGAATAAAGCTCAACGATATCGCAAACTTCAAAATAATAATAAAAGTGAAACTCAAAATTGCAAGAGCAGATGATGAACATTTGAAAATAAATTTTAAATGACATATCGCACGCTTTTTAAAACGGCCTTATGGTAGGGCCCTGGGGCCTTGAGCGAATCGATCAACGATCTTTTGAGCATGTTGGGTTACCAGCTTACAAAACTGTATACCTACTCCAATTTTGTTGTAAATTCTGCTACTTTCTAGCACCCCAAGTTAATCAGATTCTTGAAAATCTTTAATAGAGGGCGATCTTACTTGCTTTGTATTGGTAGGCTATAATGAACCAACTCTTACAAAAATATTTTCTTATATTATAAATAGCATCATGTCTGTCTCCTATAATTATTGTGATACTTCGCTTGTTTAATTATTATGTATTGTTTTGTATGAATTCATGTACACAATGTTGGTGAATAAATAAATAAATAAAGGAGCCATTTCATTCTGGGCCTGGTCCCTGTACACTACATAGAAAAATTAGGAAAATATAGGATATTACAAGAAAAATACAATTTCATTAATATGTAGACAAATGCGATGGTACAAGAATAGTTCTTCTGGTAAGTTTTTTACTATGTGAACACTATTTGAAGGCCGCCATGTTGGTTTATAATTGGCGTTTGACATGACATTGGCATATTTTTCATGTCATGTTGTTTGATTTGATGTTTTTGTTTTTGTCAGATAAATGTAGGTTGTTAAAATGACATTTTACGCACGTCCATCCGCCATATTTTTGTAGCGCTGCGTGTTATTCTCTTGGTCAAAGAAAATCTTAATGTACCTTAGAACGAAAAAATTTAAATAAAATAACCAATTAAATACGTTTACTTTATTGCTTAGCCATATTTTAGAGTAGTGTACACAGTGCAGGACCAGGCTCCATATATTGATGAAACGTCTCTTTTTAAAATAGGTGCATTATTTCCAAGCACATCCTTAGTGCCCGTCAGAAAACGCACAATGAAGGCAAGCTTTTGTCTAGCCACATATAACATAATACTATACAAGCCAAACTTCTATTTAATAATTTCACTTCTATTTTAACAGTTTCGAAATTTTGTAACTGAAAGTGTCAATTTCGATATTACAGAACTTTAAAAAATGGTTCAAAATTTTGAAACTATCATCATCATCATCATTTCAGCGGTACGACGTCCTCTGCTGAACATGGCCTCCCCCACAGACAGAGCGAATTCCTTATCATGTGGGGGGATTTGCCCATACTCACCACACTGGGCAAGCGGTTGGCGAGCGCAGTTAGAGCTATCGCTGTTAAAATAGGAGACGCTGCTGCCCATCCCCTAGCTTTTTTCCCTTAGTCAGCTCTTACGTCATCCGCGGATAGGTAGATATGGAGGGGCCTATTCTTCAGCCGGCTAAAACTATGTAGCTTGAAAATTTCGGAATGCATTCCCTAGATGCATCTAGAGATTTTTTATACGCATTGATTTCAATGCTTTGCAAGAGTTGTTGAAATACAGTGCATTTGGTGTTGTTAAGCTTTAATTCTAGGGACAGAGCTGGTAACACAAGCATCGCGTGCGAAATTAGTATC
The DNA here is from genome assembly GCA_947579855.1 of Anticlea derivata. Taxonomy (NCBI): domain Eukaryota; kingdom Metazoa; phylum Arthropoda; class Insecta; order Lepidoptera; family Geometridae; genus Anticlea; species Anticlea derivata. The sequence continues at coordinate 12,961,698 of OX388257.1, read as the reverse complement.
TTTTTAGAAGAATTAGCCCCGTGTCAAATCGGCGAGGGCTCTCGAACATGTAAGATTATTTTGAAAAAGTCTTTTATAATTTAGGTTTTCGGCTCGCGCTTTAGGCATTTCGACAAACTACACAATTTGCATGTTTCGAGCGAAATTCCTCGAATTCCTAAGCGTTTTTGGATTGTTTGATACGTGCTTGAGAGAATAAGCACGCATTTTAAATAATTTGTCTTTTTTGGTTCGTTTTGGTGGAATAGTAGACAGTAATCTAATAATAATCGTTAAAGTTCTCAGTAAAGTGCTTTTAACAAATTTTACCCGGAAATCGTTTCTCACGATCTTTATACTGTACTGTAACTGTAGGTTACTATTTATTTATTTCTGGACTTTACTTAAACAATTAGAATTCTTGAATATTATATTGATATTTACATGCTCATGTAATTTTATTTACAGAAAGCAACTTAAAACTAATACAAGTTAATATTTACAAATTACACAAGAAACAGTTGAGCCATCTAAAGACCTTTACAAACGATCTATAGATAGCTCAACTGATCCAGATCACTACCAGCGTGGCAATTCCGCCAGCGTCTTGGGGACGCTTCCGACTGGTAGTGAACTTTACATGCTTATATTAATCTAGTTAGAATTTTCAATATTAAGTCAATTTAATTTATTTTTGCAATAATAATTTGTTTCTTATAAAATTTCTTATAATATGTGACATGAATAATTTGAAATCTGTTTTTATGGTTACTAACATAGTTTATAGGTAGATAAATGTACTAACAATTATGGTGTACAACCAAAATAAAAATAAATTGAAATTTTATAAAATGGTCTACAACTTACATAATTATCATAATCATCAGCCTGATGAAGACCACTGCTGTACATGGCCGTCCCCCATAGAGAGGCGAATGGTCTTGACTTCCCGCAACGTTCAATTTCGTCGATCCATCAGTGGCCTTCCAACACTGAGTCGGCCGCATACAGTACCATATATTTTTATTTTATTTTTATTTATTAGAAGAACAACAGCAGTTAGAGAGTTAAAAAATAGGTAGGTTATAATGTTAAGCTCTTCCTAAGTAAGATTATTTTTTTGTAAGTTTTGAATGCAACTTATCATTCTAATATTGTAAATGCGAAAGTTTGTGAGGATGTTTGGATGTTTGTTGTTCAATCACGCCTAAACTGCCGAACGGATTTGGATGAAATTTTGTTCAGAGATATATTATATTCTGGAATAGCATATAGGCTACTTTTTATGTAGGTACCACGCGAGCGAAACCGCGGGCGAAAGCTAGTATCTTTATATATAAGCTACCGTGTAGTATTATATATTCTTTGGTATTAGGAAGGGTAGTGATACAATTTCAAACTCTATGTTAACAGGATTTACAATTCATTTTATTGAAACAGATTATTTGAACCCCGCCGAGTACCACGAATCGTTTATCTAGCTCACGAGAAGTCGACTGGGGACTTATGACCGCTCAGTACTTATCAAGAATATATTTTTAATAGACTTCAATTTTTTTTTTTTTTTTAGATATTCCGGTCATATCACTCACGGTCAACTGATCCCAAACTAGGCATAGCCTGTACTATGGGTACCAGAGACTGATATACATAATAGATATATATTTAACACCCAGACACAGTCCAGTGCGGGAATCGAACCCGCGACCTCTAGCGCAGAAGGCAGAGATTCAATGGAAAAGGATATCAATTGAGCAGTTACCTGCGTTTTTACGACCTCGGTGGCGCAGCGGAAAAGTGGCCGTCTGAACCGTAAGGGGTGCGGGTTCGATTCCCGCTGCGGGACAAATGTTTACATGATCTTATTTAATGACTTAAATTCGCCTCAGGTACTGGGCATGGATTGGTTAGACAATGCGTTCCTTTTTACATGGTATAGGATAGCTGTATTTAAAAATGGTAAATTATTATAGTGAGCATACTTAGGTTTTTTTTTACACAACCGAGGTGGCAAACATGCATACGGTCCAGCTGTTGGTAAGCGGTTACCGTAGCCTATGAGCGCTTGCAAAACCAGAGGCATCACGCACGCGTTGCTGACCCCGAACCCCCTCCCCCTTAAGAGCTCTGGCAACCATACTCACCGTTTAAAGCAACACTATTTAAAACAAATAATGTTATTTAGCTGCGATTATCTGTAAGGCGGAGGTACCTTCCCAGGCGGGCGGCTCCAATTTAGAACGAGAAAATCTCGCTGTGCCCTACCTCCGCCAGCGCTGTACCCTACCTCCTCCAAATAGGTCAACCTCCAATTAAATATATTTGGTTCACTTGTTCCCGCATATTGAGTGCCATGGCATTGCGTATCACATGTTTATCTGTATATATAAAAGAAGAAGGCCTGATTCCAAGATCAACGCACAGCCCAAACCGCTGAAGCTATAAAGCTGAAATTTGGACAGTAGCTGCCTTATATGCCAAACACGTCCACTAAGGAGGGATTTTCAAAATATCAACTCCTAAGAGGGTGAAAAGGGGTTAAAACGTTTGTATGAAAAATCGTATTCCGTGAACCTACAGATTTGAAACTAACTTTTTTTTTTTTTATACCTCTGAGGTGGCAAACAAGCATACAGCCCACCTGTTGGCGGTCACCGTAGCCTATGAGTGCCCGCAATACCAGAGGCATCACGCACGCGTTGCCGACCCCGAACCCCCTCCCCCCCTAAAGAGCTCTGGCAACCTTACTCATCGCAGGAACACAACACTATTTGAAACAAATAATGTTATTTGGCTGCGATCTTCTGTAAGGCGGAGGTACCTCCCCAGGCGGGCTGCTCCAATTCTGAACAAGAAAATCTCGTTGTGCCCTACCTCCTCCTAACTGTAAATAATGTATGATATAAATAAGGAAAAACTGTATTTTTAGATTTTCTAAACCACCCCTGAAAAGGGTTTAATGAGATGTCAAATTTTGTATTGGAGAATCTTAACGCTTGGAGAGATTTATCTGAAAATTGGTACAAATACTCGTAAAGTCAAATAATGAAATACGTATTTGAGAGTTTTTCAAAACTGCCCCATTTTATCAAGATACCACGCGAGCAAAGCCGCGGGCGTGCGTTAAGGCTAAAGCCCAAGACTATCAAAATAGCCGACAAAAAATCTAGGTGAGTCTGCTTCCCCTCGTTGCCATAGCTGGATAATTTACTTGCCATAAAAGAGTATAATCTGTGGTTTCCTATGAGTTTCCATTGGAAAACATGATGACATCTGTCGCTGCGTCAACACACAAATACGTGGGCATCCTATTAAAAAGGAATATAGATTGCGGCTGCTACGGCAAAATAAACGTGCTAGAGGCACATTCAAGTCAAAAAACCTAAGACGATCGAATGGTTTTGTTCTTTTGAGTTCATAGGACTAGTCTAGATCACTAGATTCTGCCACTTGGGCGTACAAACATTTAATTAATATTTCAATTATTTTTTTTTTATTTTTTATTTACAGTATAATATGCCTTGGCAATTAAAAAATCATTAAGTCCGTTCCTAAAATGGTTACTGGACAATTCACGAATCAATTTTGGAATTTTGTTGTAAAGTTTCGGTGCCATACAGAAAACACTTGCATGTAGCAGCTTTGTTCTGCTTGGTACAATGCGTAATCTACCCTCAGATCGACTTCCAATTGCAAATTCCTCGAAAAGGTCAAGATTGTTTTTTACGAAAATCGCTACCTCAAAGACTCAAAAGAACAAAACCATTCGAACTAGTATAGTGTTAAATAATAGTGTAATGTAGTGAAAGTGCAAACGAGTGCTACCTATCAAGAACACAAGAACAAAGTGTCTTCCCCTTAAATAGAGACAGTAAGAAAAGTGTTAGTGGACACATTCTTAGTTGTAGTTATTGTAAAAAATTATGTCAATGTTAAGTTACTTATTAGCCTACAGCATGGCTAGATAGTAATATTATTAGAGAACATTAAAATGTGTCAACTAATTATAAAAAAAAAAAAAAAAAAAAAAAAAAAAAACCTACACCTACCTCTATAACCACCTATCTCTAGGCTCAAAGGCTTGCTGGAACTCTTTTTAGGGTTAAGCTCGCCTTTGTAATTGTCCTTTCATTTAGTTTGTTTTTTGTATGTGTTTTCTGTGGACTATAAAGAATAAGTATATAAATCGCGCTCCAGTGTTTTTCAAGGCATTTTCAAGGAGCTGATTGTCTGGAGATCTAGACCATCCGTGTTTAGCGATAAAATGTCAAATGCCACTGCTGAACATAGGCCTCCCCTAAAGAGTTCCACGACGAACGATCTTGAGCCTTCTCCACCCACCGACATCCCGCAACCTTCACAATGTCGTTAAATACATAATATTTAATATTATTTTATACTTATCATCACATCAGCAAAAGTCCTTGAGTTTTCGAGTTTTATCTTCTTATTTATTTTTAATACAGATAAAAGTTATGTCGAAGTGCAAATATGGTACGGGAGCAGTGTTGGACCGATAAGCATATTTATAACAGATCGTAGCTGTCCTTAAGCAAAGGTTTGGTCGTAGATTAGAACGTACTTTGGAAGGCATTGTTCACATACGTATCATCATCATCAACCTGAAAAAGTCCTGAACAAATTGCCACGACGAACGGTCTTTAGCCTCCCATCCACTGTCGTCCCGCAAGCTTTACAATATCGGCTTTCTTACACTGCCGCTAGAGCAATACAAGGTGTTTCATAACATGTATACCATCCCGAAAAGGGGTTATTCTATCAACAAAAAGAAAAAATAGGTATTAGAGAAAAAAAACTTTTTTTCTCTAATACCTATTTTTTTCTATTACTCTAATACCTATTTTTTTTATACTCTATTGTTTTCTTATTTTTTTCACGAACTTTCTCTAATTAGATGTTTTTGGTATTTTTATCATCTTTAGAACTAATAACTAAACGTACAAGAAGTTCGGAATCAAGATTGCTACCTAAAACAGCTGATCCATTGAGTTTGAACTGATTTGACTCCAAAACAGCTGATTTTCGCATAGAGTTTTTTCAATGAAAAATGACGAATTTCCAAAAGTCGTTGAACAAACTTTATTGACTATTATTTGTAGAATAAGCCCCTCTCGGGATCTCATACATATTATGAATCACCTTCGACTGGCCTCATAGCTCAGTTGGTAGTAACTCTGCCTTCTGCGCTAGAGGTTGCGGGTTCGATTCCCGCACTGGACAAACATTTGTGACTAACACAGATGTTTGTTCTGTGTCTGGGTGTTAAATATATATCTATTATTTATATCAGTCTCTGGTACCCATAGTACAGGCTATGCCTAGTTTGGGATCAGTTGACAATGTGTGATATGTCCTGAATATTTATTTATTTATTTACCTTGTATACATACTATACCCACTCTTATTTTATAGCGATACTCCAGCTTTCGCAACGTGACCAGCTTAAAGATATAGAGGTTCTCGCACAGAATATACAGGATGTTAAAAGCCATTTCTCAAATTGCTTTCCATCAACATTTTCTTCTACATACCATAACGTCTTCATTATCATCATCATCATTCCAGCCGTTTTCCCAAAATAACTACTTATGTAATTATTGTAAATATTCATGTCATCATTCATCATCATCATTTCAGCCGTTCGACGTCCACTGCTGAACATGGCCTCCCCCACAGACAGAGTAAATTCCTTATCATGTGGGGGGATTTGCCCATACTCACCACGCTGGGCATGCGGGTTGGCGAGCGCAGTTAGAGCTATCGTTGTTAAAATAATGGACGCTGCTGCCCATCCCCTAGCTTTTTTCCCTTAGTCGCCTCTTACGACATCCGCGGATGGAGGGGCCTATTCTTCAGCCGGGGCCACCACGGCCAAAAAAATAAATATAATATTCATGTAAATATTGTCTATTGTATTATTCTATCTTCTAGATAAGAATTAATAGATATTATTTCAAAGTTTTTACTGTAGATATTAAGAAATTTGAAGTCGATTTTTAGTTTTTTGGTTTTATTGCTGGCGTCCTATTGAGAATCATTAAAGGTATGGTTTTCGGGTTTTAAGTATACACTAGTTGACGTTTTACACCCTGTTGCTTTCTTGTCATGACACTGATTCTTTTTTGGTCACCTGCATTTCGTCAGTAACCAAGTTGAGGTATGGTGGCCCTGAAAAGGACCCATGACCGTCGTTGAATGAATCAGTTTAGTAAGGTTTAAAGTGCGCCTCATAGAGGCCTCCTTTCGTTCTCATGTCCTCGATTTTTTTGGCTCTAGAACATGTCGGAGTAACACCCTGTAGCAAACTACTACGCAACTCCTGCTGTTTGCATAGGTTAAGTGATACCTGAGTATTTATTCAACAGATAAAAATGTCGGCTACGCTGTAAACACGGCTCCATAAAGTTAAGTTAGGTACTTGATAATACTTTATACATACTTAGATATCTAAAGTTTTTTGTAGACCCTCGTATTTACGGGAGTTGGTTATTTTTAAATATTTATGCAGGATGACAGCCAAATATAATTAAATTAAATAGTTAAAGTACATAATCCCAAACTAGGCATAGCCTGTACTATGGGTACCAGAGACTGATATACATAATAGATAAATATTTAACACCCAGACACAGAACAAACATCTGTATTCATCACACGAATGTTTGTCCTGTGCGGGAATCGAACCCGCAACCTGTAGCGCAGAAGGCAGAGTTACTTCCAACTGAGCTATGAGGCCAGCCTATAGCGGTGGGCGCACGATGACAGGAAGTTCACGGCCGTTCGGACCCTACAGTGGAACCAGTTGTAATATTTCACTTTCTATCCTCATATTTTTCTTGCTAGCTATGCAGTATGCTGTGTTCTACGAACATGGCGACGTGGTTGTTTTGTTTCGTTACAACTAACACCAAAGACAATATTTACATTATTAAAAAAAAAACATTATTTTATTTTTGGTTACACTCAACCCCTTTGAGGGTGTGTCTGTGAAAATATATGTCTTTCATCATTTCTATTGAACAATAATAAATAAATATTCCGGACATATCAAACACGGTCAACTGATCCCAAACTAGGCATAGCCTTTACTATGGGTACCAGAGACTGACATACATAATAGATATATATTTAACACCCAGACACAGAACAAACATCTGTGTTAGTCACAAATGTTTGTCCAGTGCGGGAATCGAACCCGCGACTTCTAGCGCAGAAGGCAGAGTTACTACCAACTGAGCTTTGAGGTCAGTCAAGTCCAATATTTATGCAAAGTTTTAAGTATGGAAGTTTTCTAGGAATTAACACGAACTTTTTTACATAAGACTCAGCCCTTATCACGCCTGTCGGGGTAGAATATCCCAAATTCCTTTCTAAGTGCACTTTTACACCATAAAAGGGATATTCCCCCCCCAAATTTAGAGGCTGTGCGTTGATATGGCAGTCAGACAGTAACGTAAGTGTTTATATAGGTACGTCAGTAACGTAAAAGTAGGTATTATGTGCGCTCAGAATTCAGATTCTGTATTCTGAGTATGTGCGTGAACGTCATAAAAATTAAAAAAAAAACGGCTTTTGACACTAAATTTTTGTGATACGAAGCTATATAATTAAATTGAACATAATCCTTACTAGTCTCTGACAAGCCAAATACGAACAAAAGCGGCACGGTACGTTAAAGACCGAATATCAAAAATTCCAAATAAAAATTAAAAGTATTCTTGAGAGACGTAGAATCGCGATAGTGGACTGCAGAGCCCTACTCAGAAAGTAAGAAGGGGGTTAAAAAAGAACTAACAAAAACCGCCTTCGAGTTTGAGGAATATCGATCTCTATCTCTACCTTTGTCAGATCTTCACTAAAAATAAGAAAAATACCCTGTATGTTGATGTCAACAAATAACTTCAAATCAAAAAATTCATCAATAAAATAATGTTTCAACAAATAAGTGATGATGTAGTTTTTCAAGTAATAAAGTTACATAAATTAATTTATAAGGAAACACCTTAGAGTCGCCTTTTCATAACTGAATTTTTCTGTCCAACTGATATCTTCTCGTTTGCTTTTACATCACCACATTTCAATTTTTCACCATAACTCTTTATATCTCTCTGTAATTCTGTGTCATTATCCATGTTTCCCCCGAGGCCGTGGTGGCCCCGGCTGAAGAAAAGGCCCCTCCATATCTACCTATCCGCGGATGTCGTAAGAGGCGACTAAGGGAAAAAAGCCATGGGATGGGCAGCAGCGTCCCTCATTTTAACAACGAGAGCTCTAACTGCCCTCGCCAACCCGCATGCCTAGCGTGGTGAGTATGGGCAAATCCCCCCACATGATAAGGATTTTGCTCTGTCTGTGGGGGAGACCATGTTCAGCAGTGGACGTCGAACGGCTGAAATGATGATGATGATGATCCATGTCTCACACTTATGCACCCATGCCTCCAAACCTATGATTAATTAAAATTATTTTTGACTTTTGGATAATGAACAGTCAATTCACGGAAATCTTTGTACCTATTTAAAAAGTTTGTAACTGTTGTTAGCTCGGCTGCTTAGTCAAGCCCGTTTATGTCTTTTGTATGAAGAAACAATATAATAAAATATGCCCTTGATACATACCAATCCCAAAATTGCCCAATAATTGCCCAAAAACACTACGTAATGAATTGAAAAAACTACACACAGCTTGATTTATTCAAATCAAATCCAATCAAAAATTGTCTATTTCACTAGGAACACTTTAAAACGTCTTAGAAACTAGGTGAAGCTATGCCTGTTCCTCGCGACCAAGCCTAGAAGAATCAGGCAACAAACATGGCGCGCGTGCCTATCATTTTACGATGATAATTTTTCACAAAATAATAATAAATATTCCGGACATATTACACACGGTCAACTGATCCCAAACTAGGCATAGCCTGTACGATGGGTACCAGAGAGTGATATAAATAATAGATATATATTTAACACCCAGACACAGAACAAACATCTGTGTTAGTCACAAATGTTTGTCCAGTGCGGGAATCGAAACCGCGCCCTCTAGCGCAGAAGGCAGAGTTACTACCAACTGAGCTATGAGGCCGGACAAAATGGAATGTAGAGCTTCAGTGTTGTGCCGCTTACTATTATAAAACTCTGGTTACGTCCCTGGTCGATCGTGGCCGGCTTTGTGCCCCCAGTATCTTTCCATCTCGCTCGCTCGGTGCGCACGACTCGCAACAAAACCACGCGAACGAAGAACCACATAGATTCTATCGGAAATGTTGATACCAGCTGTGATTTGTGTTATGAGGTCCAATATCTGAGGTCAGTGCGGTGGATCAAAGGATCATGATATTCCTCTGATCGAAATGCGACCATTGCCTTTCTATATAGGAAAAATATAAATGTAATAAAACATTTGGTGTGGTGTTACTATCTACATATAGAGCTATATTTTTGGCTGTAGTATTCGTCTTAGTCTACATAGCTCAGATCCCAGTGAATGTTTGGTACAAAATGCTATTGGAAATATTATAAATGCGAAAGTTTGTTAGGATGTTTGGATTTTTGTTGTTCAATCACGTCGTAACGGAATAGAATACCTAAAGTTCTTTAACTAGAATTGCATATAGGTAGGCTACTTTTTATGTAGGTACTACGCGACCGAAGCCGGGTGCGGAGGCTAGTAAATAAATACAAGAGCGAAGCGAGCAAAGATCTCTCATACAACTTAGGCGAATCGGCGTTGTAAGTTGTAACGTATATTTTTATATTGCGGGTTTCGAACCCGTACCCTTTGCGTCTCAGAAGGGCACTAGCCCGCTTCGCCACCGAGGTAGTCTCATCATCATCACCTATAGGTATCAGTCTGTTGCTGGACGCAGGTTCTCCCAAGACGCCACTGAGTCCTGTCTTCCCTACAACCTTCGCGCTCTCAGTTTACTAAATTTAAGAAATATTTTTCGTAGGTAATCAAAAAAGCTAATATAAGATATTTTTTACTGTAAACTAAAAACCGACTTCAAATTCCTGAATATTTACAAGATTAATATCAACCTCTTTTTTTTGTTATAAACCTCTTTGCGTTTTGCTTAGCTACTGAGGATGACACTGGCCACCTACACTATCGAATAAAAAATCAAAGTAAGTATGACATCCATTTATCATCAATAATAACTCTTACTGTACTGACTGACTGACAATCAAACGTAGTGGTTTTATTCTTTTTGAAAATCAACGCAGAGCCTAACCAAAATCCTAATAGTATGAAATTTGCAGGGTAGCTAGTAGCTTCCTGTTGTAACGTATGTAACCTAGTTTCTAAGACGTTTCAAAGTGATCCTAGTGATTTTATTGAAATAAATGCCTTCTGAGTTTGACTTTGACTTTGTATGGGTGGTGCACAGAAAGGAATTCCCGACACACAACCGAACGAAGTCGCGGGGATAACCACACCATACCAACGTCGACAAAAAAAAATCGGCAAGTCGTGATTTCAAGAGATGATGACGTTGTTTTAAGTTTTACGGGACAAGTAGCAATCCCTCAGGAATTAAATATGGGACCACCCCGGGATCATACTCTATACACCAGTGAAAAAATTATCAAAATCGGTTTAGTATTTGCGGAGATATCGAGTAACATACACACAAAAAAAATACAGCCGACTTGAGTAAAGAAAGAAAGAAAGAAAAGACATTTATTTGTGACGAGAATACAACAATGAGACACACAGAAAAAACAATAATAATAATAACAACAGAAATGTTGACAAAACAAAAACAACAAAAAAGAAACAAAAAACACAGGCAAATAAAAAACAAGAAAAAAGGTACAAGTTGTAAGTACCTAAACCTAACCTTTTATTTACACAAAGAAACTTAAAACTAATACAAGTTAATATTTACAAAATACACAAGAAACAGTTGAGCCATCTAAAGATCGTTACAAACGATCTATAGATAGCTCAACTGATCCAGATCACTACCAGTCGGAAGCGTCCCCAAGACGCTGGCGGAATTGCCACGCTGGATGGCAATTCTAAACCTAACCTGTATTCTGTAAACCTAATACTGTAACCTGTGTTCCATACATTTTTCTGAGTACCAAAGCCACCCACCTTACAATTTAAAGTGGCATCTCTGCTCATTACTGGAGCAATTAGACTTAATATACTAAAAAGCGTAGTTTCTCATGGTACGGCGAAATTCCTTGGCCCCTTGACGGTGGCGTGCGGCGCTGGTTAGAGCAAGAGCCACGAGCGCTGCACCAATTCAGGGCTTTGTTTGAACAATAAATACCTACAGCGTTTCTATTTACATTTTTATTAAACGTGTCAATAGTTATTTTGATACTTTTTAACCTTTACATTCTGAAATCTACGTGATTTTATGCATTTATTTTTTATTTATTTATTTAGGAACAACAAACAACTACATTATATATGTAAGATACAGTGAGTAGTAGGTACATAATTTCATATGCAACAAATTATTAATAATGTAGTCCACAACGTTATCCACAACTTAGTATATAAGAGTAACAAAAAAGTCCAGCTAGAGGGCCCGTCATAAAAAAACATTTTTATTATCTGCTGTAACAAAATAAATAGATGACGGATTACATGACTGTGGCCAGCATTGCGCTGTGCAATGTTGGCCACAGTCATGTAATATTATATAAATATAAATATTCCGGACAGATCACACACGATCAACTGATCCCAAACCAGGCATAGCCTGTACTATGGGTACCAGAGACTGATATACATAATAGATATATTTAACACCCAGACACAGAACAAACATCTGTGTTAGTCACAAATGTTTGTCCAGTGCGGGAATCGACCCCACGACCTCTAGCGCAGAAGGCAGAGTTACTTACTACCAACTGAGCTATGAGGCCAGTAAATCATATTTTATCTATCTCGTAATACTCCTGATTGATATTACTTTGGCTGCGGTGGCCCCGGCTGAAGAACAGACCCCTCCATATCTACCTATCCGCGCAGCAGCGTCCCTCATTTTAACAACGATAGCTATAACTGCGCTCGCCAACCAGCATGCCCAGCGTGGTGAGTATGGGCAAATCCCCCACATGATAAGGAATTTGCTCTGTCTGTGGGGGAGGCCATGTTCAGCAGTGGACGTCGTACGGCTGAAATGATGATGATGATGAAAGTACTTTATAAAAAGTTATTAAACATCATTTATTTATTATTTATTTATTATTTATTCCATTCTTGACAGTGAGCTTACAGTTTACACCAAAACGCTGAACTGTCTTAATTAATTGAACTTAACCTATACATAATCCTAAACAAAAGTTTAACTTAAATATATTCTTAGATTATTATAAATAGAATTAAGACTATCATTAAATAAATTATAGAAACATAGCGTAAATTGGTGTAACCGGGCCCGTGCCGACTACAAACAAGTTACAAGTTCTGTACTCGTAATTTAAACTAAGTACCCACATTCTGTTGCATATATTCGTTTGTTATGTCAATAATTGATAATTTAATGTTTCGTGTTTGTAATAAGAATCATAATTTTGGAATTAGTTTAATCATAATGTTATTTCTATATACATTTCACTGCTCACTGCAATTAATTAATAACACTGTAAATTTAGAATAATTATGTTTCTCAGTAAGTGATTTTCAATATACAGTCATGCCTATTTATATACTAGCTTGCGCTTGAGTTTACTCTGTTTAAAAAAAAACATTAATTTAAAGGTTAGAACAATGTTATAGGTGCAATTTTCAAAGTTTAAGTTATTTGTCTCTCTACGATCATTGAAGCACCAATTTCAAGCAGACATCGCGAGATCTCACTTCGAGGAACCACTAGCAGATTCATCTACAGATGATTCTTTGCATTTACTATTTTTTTATCGGAGGAGTGAAGCATGATCTTCAATACTGAGAGCAACAAACACTAACACTGTTTTCCTAACGATAACTTTAAATAAAACTGCTGTCATGACTAAAGCTGCTGAAACATGGATTCATAAGTAGGGTCGGTTCACAAATTGAAAATCACCCAGCGAGCTAAAAAGATAAAATATTTATTTGCTGTGAACATGGTATGTAGTGCACAGGTGTTTATATTTATATCGTTCATCATATTCAGCCATCCATAAAACCTTTGTTCTCTAATATTGATTTGGGTAAGTGATTATAAATTTTACATGACATAAAAACGCAGTTCTGTTTGAAAAGTTCTAGCGTAGGTTTGGGAAACACTAAAGGCTTTCAATATGGCTATGGAGAGAGCTATGCTTGGTTCTCGGCCGCATTCGGTTTTTATCTTTCAGAGAATATTCTCTACCAGAGAACCAAGGTAGTTGACAGCTGAGGTTAGCAAGCTGAAATGGCAGTGGGCCGGCCATTGTTGCTGTAGAACAATCGTTGGAGCAAACGAATAGGTACTTGAGTGGAGACCGCGTTTAGGAAGTGTAGTAGGACGCCCTCCAGCAAGATGGGGGCAAACGCTGGATGAGAATAGGGGAAGACGCGCTGTCTTGGGAGTTGATGATGATGATGATATAGATTATCAAAGATACAGCCTAATAATAAACCTGCTCGTAATCAAAGCACTTATTATCTTTATAATAGATCCTCAAAAATCGTGATAATAACATGCCATGGGTGTTTATAATCGTCCTTCATTGTTCGATACCCAATCCAGATTGTATCACTCTTATTACAGTCATCCAGAGTATAATTTCCTATGATTTTTGTCTATTAATATAGTATGTATTCCTTTGTCGAAGCCGCATTTGGATCTTAAAATGATACGATTGAAAAGAAAGAATTGTATTGTGAGACACATATAATTTTGATCAGTCGATAATATAGAAACAAAACTCCAAAAACCTAACTCTTCTAACGAATGAGATGCAAGCTCAAATTTTGGTCGTGTAATTTTGAAGAATAGGTACGTGATGTTGCGATGGAATGCCGACTTCCGACCTTAGGATCGTGAGTTCAATCTTACTTGTACTTTCAATAACCGGGTTGTTGTTTATAGGAGTTTGTTTACTGTTAGAGAGAAACTCCCCAAGAGTTATTGAGCTGATAAAGTTAGTGACTGACATGAATATGAGGTTAAGATATGGAGCATAAATAGCATTAATGCCGAAACAAATAAAATAACACCCAAGAGTCTCATATAATACATCGTCCAGATTCCACACTAGGATTTCCTGTATCAGAAGTACCACAACACATATACCAGGAACAAATCGAACCCGCTCTAGCCAGCGAGGTCGTCAACAGAACATCCAGTTTTGCTATCATTGTAAAATCGAGTTTCAAATCAGAAGAGGTTCCGGTTTGTTATGAACTTACTCCCATATCAAATTTATTTTATGACTGAAACTTTAAGAAACCCCTTCATAGGTAGTACACCATATACATCGTATTACATCCAAATAACACCGTTCGGTACCCGAGCCAACTTCACCGGCATGTGGACCGCTGGCTCGCTTTGGACCACCGCCAGCGTGGTAGGTTATGGTCTAACCGCCCCCCCCATCCTCTATGATAGGTACAAGTTGGATATGGAACTCTTTGGGGGAGGCTTATGTTCAGCAGTTGACTACTACATGTTGATGATAATGATGATTTAATTAACTAAAATTAACTCTTCCAAACCAATGTACATAGGTACCTACGCATTACCTTGGCTCATTTCCTACTGAAAGAGCACAAACACACACGCAAGTACTAGGTAGGTAAAACTTCCATCGAATGGTACCTAGAAGGCACGTCCAGACAATTTCTCTACACTGCAAGCTAAACAGCGAAATTACATAAAAACAGCGATTTCACGACGCGACCCGCAGGCGTACGCTTGTCTTATTTTACCGGCTACAAATTGGTAGGGCCGACAGGCACGCACGATTTTGACATTGTTGTTTTGCTTTGGCTTTCTTGCTTTTAGTTTTCTGTTTGTGGCGTCCTCGGTAACGGGCGAAGGTCGTCTCAGGGCTCAACATGGTTAGATGGTGAATGCTAACACGACCCCATCTCGCCTCAACCAGGCGGAGGACTGCAAACAGGGGGGTTTTTAGTGGGTTTGAGCCCCACATACCCCTTTCCGCCACCCCCCATGGCGGAATGGAAATGCGACGGCATTTTCCCCCTTAAAAAAAAAAAAAAAGGGCTCAACATGGTGTACCTAATGCTGTCATAGACTCTTAGCGAGATTATGTGTCAGTTCTAATGGGCCTTGCATTATTTAGAGGTACTTGGGCTATAATAAAAGACAGACAAGATGTTAGGGAACTGAAGCGATGAGAGTACGGTAGCGTCCTCTATATCTCGATAGCTCTAACTGCGCTCGCCAGGCCGCGTGCCCAGCGTGGTGAGTATGGTCAAATTCTCCCCACATGGTAGGAAGATCTCAACCTCGAAACCATAGCCCAGTTCATGAAACATGCCTCCAGGCGGTATTATGACTCGGCCACGCACCATCCGAACCCGCTCGTTTCGAACGTCCCGTGCTACCCCATCGTCTCTCCGTGGGCCAAGACATGTTCTTGGAGATCCAGATGACGGGATCACTTCCACTAACGCGGAGGCCATTCCATCATCGAACCCCGACACATAAAAACACTCAACACACACCGACCCCGCCGGCGGGGTCGACGACGACGTCCCGTAAAGTCAAAAAAAAAAAGTCAAAAGGCATTTATTTCAATAAAATCACTAGGATCACTTTGAAACGTCTTAGAAACTAGGTGAAGCTATGCCTGTTCCTCACGATCAAGCCTAGAAGAATCAGGCAACAAATACGGCTTGGTGCCTATAATTTTTATCGATGGTCCTTTTTACAAAATGGAATTTAAAGCTTCAGTGTGGTGCCGATCGAACTAGGTGAGATTCAAAAGAAAAGTTACGTCCCTGCGTTTCCACCCCTTCAGGGTGATGGCCTCCTCAAAAAACCTCCCTCTGTCAACAGCCCAAGCCGAGGTCCGTACCTAAGTGGTGCCCTTGTGCTCGTTGCCCCAACCTAACCTTTTTTCGGCAGTAGCGCCCTCTGCGCTCGCCCGGTGTAGCAGGCAGTGGTCGTAAGAACCACAGCTTAAAAATCCGTTCGAAAAAAAAAATCGCTATTGAAATCAGTGGGGCAGGCCTTCAGCAGAGGACTTCCAATGGTTGGAATGACAAGCAGTTACGGATTGGGCTCGTTAGCCCTCCAAAAGCATCCGGTCCCTTCTTGAGGAAAATGTGCTAAAACTTTATTTCACGAACTTTAACGAAACTACTTCTAAATACTATTGAAAAAGAGTTACCTACCCACGCTATAGATTCATCATAAAATATGAGCAATCCATAGTTCACAACTGTAAAACGGTGAATAGTTTATCATATCAAAGATTAATAAGATAAGTCTTTTGTTGCCGTTGACATGAATTTTGACCTTTTCCAGAACCAATTGTTTGGAATACGTTAAAAACATCGAAATTTCTTTACAAATCGGTGCCTGTGGTAGAGCCCTACATTTTCATGAGAAAGGAGGTGGAAAGAAATGGGTTTTCGTTTTGCAATTCAAATCAGTTGCCCGGGGGGTCTGACTGTTTTTGTACGACGAAATGGTACTTGACGATGACACCTCGGATACACTACTGCTCAGGTCGTAGACGGAGACAAAAGGAAAATTATTAAACAAGAGTGAATATTTGTTCCAAGTCTGTGTGTTTTGCTACCATGGTACTCGTTGTTTCTGATACCAACGGCACAGGGAATTCTAGTGACTATGTACCTATGTGACTTTTGGGTGTTATTTAAGATTATTTATTTATTTGATTATATCATCACGAGTAGTCGTATCACGTAACGAGAGGTAGGGCACAGCGAGATTTTCTCGCTCTAAATTGGACCAGCCCGCCTGGGGAGGTACCTCCGCCTTACAGAAGATCGCAGCCAAATAACATTATTTGTTTCAAATAGTGTTGTGTTCCTGCGGTGAGTAAGGTTGCCAGAGCTCTAAGGGAGGGGTTCGACAGGCAACGCATTAGCAATGCTCCAGGTGTTGCAGATGTCAATAGGCGACGGTAACCACTTACCATCAGGTGGGCCGTAAGCCTGTTTGCCTCCGTATAACATAAAAAAAAAAAAAAGTCACGCTTGTTCCTTTTAGCGACATCCCGCGTTCAAAGTTTGAACCGTTTGAACTTCAAACGGCTCACGATATGCTATCTAAAATTCGTTTCAAAATGATTCTTAAGTCAACCGAATAAAGTCAAAGTTAAAGTTTGGCTTTTAGGGTTAAGCTTGTGATATCTTAGAGCTATAATAATTATAGCACGCTTCTTTCATTGATGGTCATAGACCCTTTTCAGGGCCACTATACCTCAACCTGGTCACTGACCTAATACAGGATGACCAAGAAAGAGTCAGTGACACGACAAGCAAGCAAGCAATCAAATCTCAAACCCAAAATTGACATATTTTTTTAGTCTCCGTTGTACGTAAGAATTAGAATTAGAATTAGAATTATTTATTTCAGTTAAAACAGCAAGCTTACAGTATATACCAAAATGCCTACTGTCTAAAATTAAAACTTAAAAATACTCTTAGCGAATTAAATATAGTACAAATTTTATCATTAAAGATGTCGACATGTTGGACCTCGTGCACATAGGCATTTAAAAGAGTGAGAGCTCTTAGCGTTGGCGCATTATAAGCGTGACGAGTTCGCAGTTAGGGGATCATTAATTACAAATAAATTTTAAACGTACTCATTCATCCATAATTTCCATTAAAATGTACTCTGATTATTCTCTATAGGTTCTAAAATAATTAAACTCCATCTATAAAGTAATACATTAATATACCCTAACTACTAACGGACATCACGACACGAAAACCTTTGTCACGACATCGCCTGTGTGGCCATGTCGACCAGTGTACCCTGGACCACTTTATCTCAGACCCTCGGCTCTAGGCGGTGGAACAAGTTCATGTCGAGAGGTCTGCTAACCTGGTTGTTAGATACACGGTTAGGGACATGACAAAATTATAGGCCCAGCACAGGAAAATGATATTTTGCCTAACGTTTCTGGATTAGTTGTAGGGAAATTAAATAGAGTAATTTTGTAAATGTATGGTAGGTACTATGTCAGACCACCGAGGTGACGTTTTTTGAGACATCTTTCTGGAGATAAAGTGTGATGCAGGATGCAATAGAACGAAATTACATATTTTACGTTGCCCATGTCGCAGGATGATGGTTAAGTTTATTCACGACCTCGGTGGCGTAGCGGGCGATTGCCGTCTGAGACGCAAGCATTCAATTCCCGCTGCGAGACAAATGTTTGCAAGATGTGCAAATATTTGTTCCGGCTCTGGGTGTTGTTGTACCATGGTACTCGTTGTTTCTGATACCCACGACACAGGGAATCCTAGTTTGGGGTCAGGACTGTGTATGTGACTGTTGGGTATATACCTATATTTATATATTTCCCGCCATCCCGTGCGCAGAGAAAATGAGATCCATCTTGAAAATCGAGTTCAGCGCAAGCGCCCTCGACACGTTTAGAAATAAAACCTCCGTGGCATACGATAGCCGCGTACAAAACTTATTTGATCGGTCGTTCAACCATGTCGGTTCTCCCTCTCTGTCTAGTCTATAGCCGCGTCCTGCTTACTCGTACCGTTAAGGTGGTATGCCTGAGTTATGGCATTCCAATGTTGCCACTAACTTGGAGGCTGCGCTGCTGCGCTGAGCCGGCGCGTGCACAGCGTATCACTTTGATCAGCTTGTATTGTAAAATGAGTTTTATTACGCTGACTCAAGGTGCAAGGCAAAGGATGAGATTTACAAAGAAAAATTAAGGCTTTAGGTACCTACCTACCGTTGTTTTTGCCAAATGGAATTGAACTGGTAGGATAGGATCTAATTTTATGTCCCAATATTGTCGCTGTTGTGATTGATTGTATAGTCTAGTTGAGGGCTTTACCGCATAGGCTCTATAATGTATTTTGCCGCCCTGGTCTGCTTGTAATAACGTAAGTCTCGTACAGTACAGTGTGGTTTTGCCTTCCGTCGAATGTTGCTTATTAGGTGTTAACGCCCTCTGTCGGGATTCTAATTTAATTGAACAATTTCGGTCCGGCCGCGGCGCGGGCGGTTCGAGAAATCGAGAATGAAATGGCCGTTTTCGAGATCACCAATGCTATAAAAAGTTGAGACTTGAGCCGCTACATAGGTAGGTACGTACTCATACATAATTGGATGGTAAAGACACAATCGCTACAGCAATAAATTCTTCATAGAACAATCCACCAAAAAAACTAAAGGCCGGCCACTCAGGTGATGAAGAGGTTGACAAGTTCATTATGTCGTTGGTTTTTCCATGGTCATCCAACATAGCAAATTAAATGTTCCGGGAGTCAGTGGATGGAGAAGGCTCAAGACCGTTCGTCGTGCACGTGGCGAGGCCTATGTCCAGCAGCTCGGCTCTCATCAACAGCACTCGTTATGGATCTATTCCTAATCAGCTCACACGCTTTAAATATAATCGGAACATATTATTAATGAATTTTTAGCACTATATCAGCAGTGCATGCGCAGCCTTTACGACTCATATTTGAACAACAGTAACTAACCCTACTAACCAGGCCATATAGCTCGCAGAACCGATAACCGTTGGGGAGTAAAGGTTCTCGAATGGCGACGCAGTGTTGGAAGGCGGGGGGCCTTCCAACACTGCGTCGCCCGGTTCGTGGTGGACCGATGACATTCTAAAGGTTGCGGGAAGTCGGTGGATGGAAAGGGCTCAAGACCGTTCGTCGTGGAACTCTTTGGGGGAGGCCTATGTCCAGCAGTGGACTTCTACAGGTTGTTGATGAACTCACCCTGCCTGAAAACCCGCGCTGCGTGCACAGCACTTTGACATGTAGGTAAAGCTTGACGGCAACAAGCTGAGCCAGGGCCTGTTTGGCTGCACCTGGCACAGAGACTGGTTGGCTCCTGCTAGTGAGGTCGATACTTGCCTACCTATAATAGATGGGTAGGTGTCTAATAGCTTTGTTCTTTGTTGTCATTTGTGTTCTTACTTAAACCTATACCTACGTTCCTATGTCCATTTTGTGTTTTTCAAATAAACGTATTCTTTTCTATTCCAGCCACAATTACTCACAAACTTATTTTCTCAAACTATTAAATGTAAACTGACAGGTAGGACATAGGACGGTAGATATACCAGCATCGCACCATTTAGGGCCAATCGATGGCAGATGACGTGATCGTTCCTTTCCTTCGGTTACATAGATCCTAACCATATTTAGCTAGGCCGATTCATCTCGAGCATGACAATCAAATTTCAGCTCTATCATTCTTAGAATAAGGATAGGTTGTAGCTCGGATCTTTGTGAAAAACATATAGCTGCAGCAATGATGATGTCATAGCTTTTATTGCATCGAGCCTAGTGACTGTATATACACCTTATACCTACCTAGGTAGGTAAGTACCTAAATAGGTAGGTTACTGATGAAACTTGTAGGTAGTATAGATAGTGTATCCTAGTGTATGCTTATAATTTCAAAGCTATCTAAAAGTGGGTAACTAACGTGATCTATCTACCGATTATCTATCCACTACACAAGACAAAGATTAGTATTGACTACCTCGGTGGTGTACCGAGCGAGTGCCCGTCTCAAACGCAAGGGGTGCAGGTCGATTCCCGCTGCGGGACAAATATTTGACCTGCAAATATTTGTTCCGGGACTGTGTTGTGGTACCATGGTACTCGTAGTTTCTGAAAACCACGACCCCAGGGGTCAGGTCTAAATAATAAAATAAATAACACCCAACAGGGTGCTATTTATTTTATTTATTTATTATTTTTATTATTGTCCCTACTATTAAATAACCTATCGAAAGAAGCAAAAGCTTTAGAAAGGTTAAGTGTACCAGTCTCATCGAACCCGCACCCCTTGCGTCTGAGACGGGCAATCGCCCGCTACACCACTGAAGTAATGGATAGGTACATCATACCTACATAAAATAAATAAAAAAGAAGCTATGCTGCTTTTTCCTTTTTTTTCGTTTGCTGTTTTTACAGTCAGTTTTCACCAAAAATTCATGAAGCGCCACCTGTCTGTTACCGCTAAAACTAAAGTTTGGTGCGCCACCTATCCAAGTTTAATAGAACTGCTTATTATTAGAGTCGCTTATGCTCACGCGTAACGTAGTTCGCCATAACGCCGCTAGATGGCGCTGTACAGACATAAAGTTAACGTGTACAATTTTAACAGCACATTATTTTGTGTAGATGGCGCTATTTTAGTTCAACTGTAAGGTATAATTTGCTTGTCTCAATTATCTCTATAGATAAATACTACCTACAACTTTACTGGCCATGCAAGAGGTTATATTGAATTGAAACAAAATTAAATGATGATTTTTTCTGGTTACTAACGAACATTTATTTTTATAGGTAGGTACCTACCTAGGTATTATAGCAAAGTTAATCCAAATCGGGTATAGATAATGAACCACAAATTAATCTTATTTCATTTATTTAATCTTAAAATCAATCTTATGTAGCTACTAACTTTTATGACGTTGAAACATCATAAAAGTTAGTAGCTTAGTCTGTTCCACGTGAGAAAGCCTAGAAGATTATGGCAACAAACACGGCTTGGTGCCTATTTTTTTTTTCAATTATCCTTTTTAGGGATCCGTACCTCATTTGGAAAAACGGAACCCATATAGGATCACTTTGTTGTCCGTCTGTCTGTCGTTCCGTCTGCCAAGAACTTTTTTCTCAAAAACGGCTAGAGGTAGGTATCAACTTGAAATTTACACCAAATAATACCTAAGGTCTGTGAGCTGATAGTGCCGTATAAAAATCAAAATCAGCAATGAATGTCTAATTTTTGGATGAAAATGGCAAAAATCTAAAACCTCTAGGGTACCTACCTACTTCCAGTTACGTCACAATTCTTAAATTTGGAATGCTAAGAGCTTTTGTGACTTAGTTAATTATTATTATTAATTTGAGACAAAGTTTAGGTGACTTCTCTCTAGCCTCAAAGGTTTGCTGGAAGAAAACTCTTTTTAGGGTTAAGCTCGCCTTTGTACATACCTTAATTTTTATTGCTGTAATCTGTGTTTTCTTGTGTACAATAAAGAATAAAGAAATAATAAAGAAAGTGGAATTTTGATTTTCTGACCACGTGTACGCATTTTCCGACTGGTATATCCATTGGTGCACGACCGGGATTCGAACCCACGACCAATGGTTCGAAAGCCTCAAGGCGCGAGTACTTGCACTTGACCGTCTTTATATATACTTATGATCCTTGTTTTAGCAGAAAAGCCCTGAGATATAACTTGAGAGTTGATCTCACGTCAGCTAGGGCAACGCCCGGGTCTGCGCCAGCGGCGCCGGCGCACAATTTCATGCATCACCTAACAGATATTTGATTACAGTCTTCAGCCCTACCGCGCGAACTGGGCATGTTTTTTTAATTTTATTTAGAATACAGTATAATTTTCTTCTTTTTGAAGTTTTTGTCCCTTTCGGGCTGGCTATGGCATCTAGGCCTTACCGCCAAGTCTTACGTTTATATTTCTTCGTAGTTCTTTTTATCTTTCTTCTTCATTTTACTTCTTAGTCATGGTCAAGTCACCGTCAAGTCAAATTCAATTTTAGTAAGATATGATAGTGACTCAATGGGACCTCTTGGCGCCAACTCGAAAAATGACGATACACGCAATCATTTCATTTCACTTCACTTGTGCGGTTTACTCAAACAATATTACGCAAAACACCACCATAGTATTATTCAATTTTCTAGTTTTGTAAAATAAATTGAGAGCACAACATCACTTTCTCAAGTTCCCGCCAAAAAGTCAGAATACAGTATAACATCATAACAGGTTTTTTGCTATATGTTATTAGTAGGTAATAATAAGTAGGTACAATTAGATAGGTACTAATCTAAACATTTCGTTTCTATTACTATCTGTGCATGTTGAATCTATAGAGGCGATATACAAGAACTTACGTAACCAGTGAACTGGAAAGAATTTTTGCGTCGGGATTGCCTTTACGCCGACAGTCGGTTCGTTACCTCTTGGCTCTTACCACGCCGAGCTGTTTTGACCTGGGCCAATGACTTCAGAGAAGCTTGAAATCATTATTTTGACTGGCTCATCAGCATCATCAGCCTGAAGACGTCCACGGCTGGACATAGGCCTCCCCCAAAGAGTGCCATGATGAACTTGAGGTCTTGAGCCATCTCCATCCACCGACTTCCCGCAACATTTACAACGTCGGTCGTCCGGTCCGAGGTCGCCACTCGAGAACCTTTTTGACTGGCTAATGTTTGACTATTAGTTAGGTACTATCGTAACTTAAGCGTAACGTTACAATGAATTATAGCTTTGGCCACTGGTTCCTGAACGTCGAGTTTCCTGATTGAGCGTTTTCTGAATCGCTCACTTTAAAACGTCTTAGAAACTAGTGAAAATAAGCATATTCCTAGAGGATTGTTTTTCACAAAATGGTAGGTATGTTTCTTCTTTGTGACGCCGACCAAACAAGGTGAGGCTCAAAATGAATTAGATATAAAATTCAGGTAAGTTTAGTATTTATTAAAAGCTTATGAACTTAAGCATTTAATAACTTATCAGGTGGCAAACAAGCTTACCACCTGTTGGTAAGTGGTTACCGTATCCTATGAACGCTTACAATACCAGAGGCATCACGCACGTGGTGCCGACCAACCTCCCGTTAAAAAAATATCTGGCAACCTTACTCACCGCAGGAACACAAGTTAACACAACACTATTTGAAACAAAGTGTGTCGCCTGTTTATTTGGCTGCGATCTTCTATAAAGCGTTCACGTTTTAGGTCAAGAACAAGGGAAAAGTCCTAGGATTTACATCGGGCACTTTCGTAGAACTTTAGGAATTGCATCAATATCGAATCCTCACTATGGCGGCGTTGTCACGTCTGTTAGAGTGTAGGGTTAGGTTTGTTTACAAGTTGGGAATTAAGTAGAGGTCAAGACGTAAGTATCTGTTCATACTAGGGCTTGCAATCGAATATTCGATAGGTAGATATTTTAATTCGAATATTTTCAAGTATGAGAGAAAGTCTTAATCTGAAGCATTTATAACATTTATTCTATAAACTAGGTAATTTTAGTTTTTCTTCAATTAGATACTCTAACAATTTTCGCGAATCTGCACTCTTTAACGGGAAATGAACGAAATTTTCGGATTTTATTTGATGTACTTTTGGAGCATTCCTACGCGGTTTAATGATGATTTTCTGCAGTAAAAACTAGTTAAAACTAACATTTAAAAGTTTCGAATAAATTCGAAAACCACCCAAAAATGGTCGAATACTACAGTTTCGAATATTTGCAAGCCCTAATTCTTACTCTAAGGACCCATGAAAGCTTTTACCAGTTGAGACGTTGGGGTTCAATTCCCGCTGCGGGACAAAATTTACATGATCTGAAAATATTTGTTCCGGGTCTGGGAGTTGTGGTACCATGGTACTTGTAGTTTCTGTTACCCACGACACAGGGATTCCCGTGCCCGGCGTGGTAAGTATGGGCAAATTCCCCCCACATGATAGTCGCTCTTGAAATCTGCGGGGGAGGTCAATATTCAGCAGTGGACCTCCAAAGTTCCAATAGATGGAATCATCATCATCATCAGCCTGCAGAAGTCCACTGCTGGACATAGGCCTCCCCCAAAGAGTTCCATGACGAACGGTCTTGAGCCTTCTCCATCCACCGACTACATGCAACCTTCGTATTGTCGTCGGTCCATCGAGTGGGGGGCCTGCCAACACTGGGTAGCTGTAATGATGATGATGATGATCAGCTACTATTTTCTATTACAAAACTTTAGGTTCCTTCACCACCGTCTTAATAGGTCAAACTGTACATCTGCGTTAATCGGTCAATTCTGAACCCGTATACCAAGGCTCATATAATTACGCTCCCCAATGTCAAGTGCTTATTGGAAGATGGCGCCGGCGGAGTCGTCGTACCAATTACTGTATGCACCCGAAATGTAGGTACAGCTGGTATGTAATAAATATAAATAAATATTCCGGACATATCACACACGGTCAACTGATCCCAAACTAGGCAAAGCCTGTACTATGGGGACCAGAGACTGATACACATAATAGATGAATATTTAACACCCAGACACAGAACAAACATCTGTGTTAGTCACAAATGTTTGTCCAGTGCGGGAATCGAACCCGCGACCTCTTGCGCAGAAGGCAGAGTTACTACCAACTGAGCTATGAGGAGAGTCAAATAATATATATAATAGTATAAATAAATATTCCGGACATATTCACACGGTCAAATGATCCCAAACTAGGCATAGCCTGTACTATGGGTACCAGAGACTGATATACATAATATATTTAACATTTGTGACTAACACAGAACAAACATCTGTGTTAGTCACAAATGTTTGTCCAGTGCGGGAATCGAACCCGCGTCCTCTAGCGCAGAAGGCAGAGTTACTACCAACTGAGCTATGCGGCCACGTGAGCTATGTGTGACCACCGTTGTACTGTCAAGATTTCATCATCATTTCAGCCGTAGAATTAGTAGCCACCATTTCAGCAGCTGCTTGCTTGCTTGTCGTGTCACTGTTTCTTTCTTGGTCATCCTATTTTTTATGTCAGTGACCAGGGGTGCAATTGCCTAAGCGTAATGGCAATGAAGATCGTAACTTTGAGGGTAATTTTAACAATCTTAGCAACATTCAAAACATTCCAAACTTGACAAGGGAAAATTTCAAGACCTTAGCTTCTTCCTTTTCATGTTTGATATACTTCAGATGTCGCTAAAATTGATTAAACAATCCCTAAAATTGCGATCTTCATTACCATTTTGCTTACCCAATAGCCTGGCAGGTTGAATTATGGTGCCCTTGAAAAGGGTCTATGGCCGTCGGTGTAAGAATCAGTGCGGTTTTTTCGGGTACATGTCACATGTCTTTGAACTTTTAGGTTCGACGACATGCCAGTTTCCTCACGATGTTTTCCTTCACCGTTTTGAGAGCACTAGAATAGCGCACATATATTTTCCGATTAGAAAATCCATCGGTTTCCATCCATCCATCCACGACCAGGATTCAAATCCATGACTTTTGGCGGGGCCATTACCACCTCTCCACCAGTGTTCTTTGTCCACTGCTGAACGTAGGCACCACGCTGGGCGCGCGAGTTGTCGAGCGCAGTTACAGAAAAGTCTTATAAAATCTAAGCAAATCATAATTTTAGCAATGCCATTTTAGGATGTATCTACGCTAATATCAACTTTCAGGGTATCAGGATTTTGGTTAGCTTAATGCAAAGCAAATTACCACCAATGCCTCTACATTCCTAACTACAAATAACTAATTACTATCTTTATCTCACTCAAGTGAACTTACATTTTCCATCTCACTTCAACGATAAACAGGTTTTAATGCAAATAAAACAAGCGATCTTATGTTCGTGTCGCTTAGGTCTTATTTTCACAGTGCCTACAGACTCATGGCAAGTGACCGCTAACCGCAAACACGCGCTTTTATGAAATGAGTAGTGATTAATTGATCGAGCGAGCGAATCGAGCGATAAGATTGTATGCTAGTAGCCAACTCAGGTGACGCGACGTAGGCCCAGCAGCCAGCGTATAATGTATCGTTTTCTGAAACCTAAAAAAGAACAAAATATGAATGTTTCTGTGATAACTATTATAATCAGGATGATTAATGATTTTTAAGAAAAACTTGAATGACTTCCGAAGCATTCTGTTGTTGGTATCGTTCTCAGTCCACCAACCCTTTACTTTGATTTGCAATAAAACCTATTTGAAAGTCGATTTTGGCTATAAAAGTACTTGCCTTCACTCGCTATTCGCTAAAGCCGCTGGCGGCACAAGACGTTCGCTAAAGCGGTCACATGACTAAATGACTTGGCGTGAGTCTGCAGACCAGTGTCGGTTAGGCCTTTTTCCATAACCAAGTTGTGTTCATTCATGTGAACGTAAATGCAAGCCGTTAAAGACCTGCTTTCTGAGCAACTAATTTGGAGACACGACTTTTATTTTTTTACTGCATAATTTTATTGAATGTTATAAAATTTATATTCAGTAACAATTTTGTAGGTAGTTATTTAATTATTAATTTGAAACGGGTCTTTACTCTTTATTCTATTTTCTTTCTTTCTTTCTTTCTTTCTTTATCGAGTCGCGCGCCCGGCACCGACACGAGAGGACGCCGACGACGGACGTTTCGATTGCGTTACCTACACCCATAGACCCACCCATCGAGTATTTTTTTTAAGATTCATCCTCTTTCCTACAAAAATCCTGATACCTATTAGTACAGAACTTGCGAGCCACAAAAAAAAAGTACAGATCTATTTGTTGTCTATGGCTGTACTTATCAAACAGCCATTCGACACGGAAGCGCTCCATTCCATTTGGTGACCGCGCTGGAGGTTTCATACGTAACGTATAGGTACTATTAATTACAAAACAGGAAATACTTACCTAGGTACACCCGAGTTGTTTTTTAATGGCTATTTATTATCACATCTCTTTCATTCCTGATATTCGTCAACGATATCTCTGATTGTTTTCATACAAGCAAACAAAATTATTATGTTTTGCCGACGATATGAAAATATTCAGCACCATTAGGTCGGATACTGATGTCGGCAACCTACAAGCTGACATTATCTAAGAAGCTGACTTATCGCGCCTCGACCTATAAGGCACTGTAAGCTTATTAAACTCGACCTTTTTCTCACTCATTTAGATTTCTGATGAGACTAGTCCCGAACCCGAACTGCGAAACATGCCAGGTTAGAGAGGATGTTTACCACCTACTGATGGAATGCGCCCGGAGCGCATCTATGAGGGAGGAGGTAGGAAGCGTCCTACAAGTTAATTGGTTGGATGTGGGCTTGTTTCAGAGCATGTTGGCGGCACCGAACTCGGACGCAGCCACCATGCTCTACCGGGCTACATCTAGGCTGGTAGACTGATGGTGGAGTCGATAAAGAAGCTACAATGGAGATGACATGGTCGGACTCACCGACAAAAGCTCCAAAAAAAAAAAAAACCCCTAACCCTATTAAATGTTCAGTAGTCACATTCACCCGCAAAAAGCTGATAATATAGACGTCATATACATTAAAACTTTAAAAGGCCAGGTGCTGCAGAAAAGCAATGTAGTTAGAGACCTTGGAGTTACTCACGATTCTGAACTCGTATTTGACGATGTCGAATCCATTGTCGCTAAAGCATTATGAGCTCTCGTCTTCATCGTGCGAGCTTCGTGTGACTTCAAGCCTACTCGAGATTACTCCGGACAAAAGTGCAGTAAAGAATTTTGAAAGTTTTAACTCGCTTGAAGTACAAGCGAGCTAAAACTCTCAAAATTCTTTACTGCACTTTTGTCCGGAGTAATCTCGAGTATGCATCCCACATTTGGAATCCCCGTTATGAAATATACATCTCAAGAATCGAGCGACTCCAAAGGAGCCATTTCATTCTCGGCCTGGTCCATGTACACTACATAGAAAAATTAGGAAAAAATAGAAGATTACAAGAAAAATACAATTTAATTAATTTGAAGACAAATGCGATGGTACAAGAATAGTTCTTCTGGTAAGTTTTTTACTATGTGAACACTATTTGAAGGCCGCCATGTTGGTTTATAATTGGCGTTAGACATGACATTGACATATTTTTCATGTCGTGTTGTTTGATTTGATGTTTTTGTTTTGTCAGATAAATGTAGGTAGTCAAATGACATTTCACGCACGTCCATCCGCCATATTTTTGTAGCGCTGTGTGTTGCTCTCTTTGTCGAAGAAAATAATAATGTACCTTAGAACGAAGTCAATTTAAATAAAATAACTAATTAAATACGTTTACTCTATTGCTTAGCCATATTTTAGAGTAGTGTACACAGTGCAGGCCCAGGCTCCATATATTGATGAAACGCCTCTTTTAAGTTTCTAAAGTACGTAAGTAAAGTTGGATCGCGTCTAAAATTATTAGCAACCTCAGATATCCTTTTGAATTTGAGTATGAGCATGTGTTGAGCGTAGCTTCGTACGAGCAAAAAGGAGTTTTTTTTTTAAATTCTTCCCGACAGCATCTGTTCGGGATATTGGATGACCTACGATCTCTTGTGAGATGAGATGATCGCGCTCATTGCGATCGGCATTTCTTGATACTTACAAAAACTTTTTTATACACTAATAATAATAATAAATAAATACAATACAATACAAATACAATACCAGAGGCACACGCACGCGTTGCCGACCCCGAACCCCCTTCCCCCCTAAAGAGCTCTGGCAACCTTACTCACCGCAGGAACACAACACTATTTGAAACAAATAATGTTATTTGGCTGCGATCTTCTGTAAGGCGGAGGTACCTCCCCAGGCGGGCTGCTCCAATTCAGAACGAGAAAATCTCGCTGTGCCCTACCTCCTCTTAAAAAATAGATATATATTTAACATCCAGACACAGAACAAACATCTGTGCTAGTCACAAATGTTTGTCCAGTGCGGGAATCGAACCCGCGACCTCTAGCGCAGAAGGAAGAGTTACTACCAACTGAGCTATAATATGAGCTAGAATAGCTATATGATGACCGTTCGTTATTTAACTCTTTGGGGGAGGCCTATGTCCAGCAGTGGAATTCCAGGCTTCTATTTCCGGGCTGATGGTGATGATGATGTACAAGGTACGTCCAGATCAATAACGGATTAGGCCATAAACTTACCGGACTCGTGATCATCGATGGATACTGGCGATCTCGATTAAAATTATAAGGCTTACCTGAAAAAAAAAAAAAACAAAACATAAGTAGGTACCTACATAATAATATTATCTAAGTATGTACTATTGAAAATATTGTGATGAAATTCATGCCTTAGTCAGCTCCACACGTATTGACCATGTCTTTCCTGTGGATAAGGTGGATAAGGTTGAATAATAAGGTTGAATAAGGCTAAGGCTGAGGATGGTATTGGAGCTGAGCAAGCCATCTTAATGATGTCCCAGGCACTACACATTTTTTGAATGGACATATTGTAATAATGTATGATATATTATTAAAATATTTGCACGATTTCTTATAGTCAAATACAGTGATTCCATATTTAATTTGAGAACAAAAACGTTATGTACCTGTATTATTGCAAATAAATCATTCATTCATTCATTTATACAGCGTCATGTAAGCGAGTAAAAAGTTTCACCTGACGCTGTACAAATCATCTTGAATAGATGTACCCGTAGCACTACCAGTAGTGTAACGGAAAAGTAAAATTTCCATTCACTCTACTAGTAGTGCCAAGCGATAGTGCCTAAGAAAAGAAAGGGTAATAAGGCATTATTTACAGTTATTTGTGTCACGCCGATTGCTAAGTATTCAAAGTGTCGTCAAAGTATCAAAATGTTTAAGAAACGGTATGTAAACATGCACCGAGCGGTTCACACAGCCCCCACCACGAAACTGTCGTGTGTGTGTGTGTGTGTGTGTGCGTGCGCGGACGCATCAGGTGCGTGTGTGGGTGTCGCTGAATGCCTTCGAATGGATAGCTTATGAATGAGATTTCTCTAGTTTACGCCATAGTCCACTTCCCGAAATACCAGTTATGTTTGCAAAGCTGTTTATTTACAACTAAGTTATACAAAGGATCATTACCCACTTTTCAGTTGGTTAAGGCTTTTCAGTCAAAGCTCCCTATTTATATAGTTGCGAAAATGCTGAGCTTTGTGTGCTTTTTTACGGCATAATTGTAGAACCTCTTTAGGGGTAGGGGGTTCGGGGTCGGTATTGCAAGCGCTCATAGGCTACGGTAACAGCTTACCAACAGGTGGGCCGTATTTGTAACCACACACTATATTTGTTTCAATTTCTGTTTAGGCTTAAGTTATTATAAGAGTTTAATAAGAGTCTAAGGTAAACTTCGGCCACTAAATAAGTGGTACTTGAGCTTAAATGACAATGGCGGTTAATATTTACGGAGATGTGGTTACAAATTGGGAGAACGACTCAGCAATATATAATAATGCGCCGCAGACTTGTGACTTGTGGGCCGTGGTGGCCCCGGCTAAAGAATAGGCCCCTCCATATCTCTATCCGCGAATGTCGTAAGAGGCGACTAAGGGAAAAAAGCTAGGGGATGGGCAGCAGCGTCCCTCATTTTAAGAACGATAGCTCTAACTGCGCTCGCCAACCCGCATGCCCAGCGTGGTGAGTATGGGCAAAACCCCCCCACATGATAGGGAATATGCTCTGTCTGTGGGGGAGGCCATGTTCAGCAGTGAACGTCGTACGGCTGAAATGATGATGATGAGACTTGTGAGTAAGTAGCGCAATATCTTCCGTCGTCTCCCACATCAGTTACAGATATCTTCGTAAGCTAATTCCGAATGTAGCAATAGGGGTTACAAGTTTTTTCGAGCTCTGCAAAAGCTGATTCAAACTTACCCTTTCAAGTGATACCGTGTTTGTGTTATACTTTTAGTATAAATAAGTATGGTTACGTAGATAAAAGTGATGCTAAACTATACCTAAATATATGAATATTTAAAAGGGTTTAATACTAATTTAATAGGTTTAAAACAAAATTAGCGTCAACACCAGAGCTACACTTCAACATCAAAAGTGCAAGATAAATAGACAAGATTTCACAACTACTACGTTACGGATGAGAAATGATGGTGATATGTACGACCAATAATACCAGGAATATGGGACACAAAGCGTAGATAAATTCCTAAGTAGAATTTTTTTTTTTTTATATTCATATAATAGATTTATATTTAACACCCAGACACAGAACAAACATCTGTGTTAGTCACAAATGTTTTTCCAGTGCGGGAATTGAACCCGCGACCTCTAGCGCAGAAGGCAGAGTTACTACCAACTGAGCTATGAGGCCAGTCTAATGGAAGAGGTATACTTTTGGATTCGTAGGAGGAGTCCGCTATCAAGCTGTTTGTGCACAAAGGACAATTGTTTTATGTTTGAGTTTAAAAGTAGGCTTAGAAATAGGTTGACGTAGGGGGTATCAACCAGGCCATGGAAGAATGCGAAAGCGTACCCACAGCCCCGACACAAGGCGTTCAGAAGGACCCCGATGGTTTTTTAGTCGGTATGCCGTCGGCTGCTATTGTCTCATTAGCAATAGTAACCGACGGAGAGCCCGACATACCCCTCTGGCTTTCCCCGGGCTGGGGGGGATGCGTAACGCATTTCTCCATCGTTAAAAAAAAAAAAAAAAAAAGGGGGTATCAACCAGGCGGAGGACTGCTCACAGGAGGGTTTTTAGTGGGATCGAGCCCCACATACCCCTTTCCGCCACCCCCCATGGCCGAAAGGAAATGCGAAGGAATTTTCCCCCCTTAAAAAACAAAAAAAAAATTGGCTTGATAGCGGAAACTTTGCCGAAAGGCAGTTGTCTAATGCAGCATAATTCCAATAAATAGGCCGAGCCTCTCGTAGGATAAGGGGTTTGCCAGGGTGATCAAACCACTCAGTCGGATAAAAATAAACCAATAGAACCTGCACCGCTCTGCATGTGATTAAGTATGTGAACAGGTTGTACTATCATAGCTTGCTGGTAAGAATATGAGCTAAATCGACTAAAGGGTTTCTAAGATTCCCCAGTAAAACATGTTTTCGCATCCAGATTCTTTATGTTCCTAGGGCCACACCTGTACAACAAACTTAATCGAAAATTAGGCATCTACACCATGAATTATACAAATTGTAAAAAAAACCTAAACACTGCCCTAAGAAATTTCTCTTATGACGAAACCGAGGAATTATTGAATAAGGTAATATAATTAAAGAAAATTATTTATGTCCTAGTCTAATACTTGCCCATGTATTTGAGTTAGCCCTAAATAGCATTTAAATTTAGCTTATAGGCTACAGATTTTAAGTTAATTAATTTGAATATTCATAAGTACCAACTTTAGTTATTAATTTTAGCCTTTTACCGCCTGAGACACAGGTTTTCCTAGTTCAGGCTTCATTTTATTTGTTACCCTTAATTAGATATTAATTCTCAATGTTATTCGTAGCACTAAGGTAATGAATAAAGATTTATTTATTTATTATTATTTAAGATATAGGTGTACAAACGGGGGTTATAAAAAAGTGGTGTAGTATGAAATAGTTCGTACTTTCTTAAACGATTTTTGTTATTCTATGTAGACCATATGAGTTTTTGAGATATAAACCAATTAAAAGAGCTCTCATTTCGTAAGGTTGCTATGAATTCGTAGTTCAGGTAATATTGGATATCCCAGAATATGCAAAATATGCCATTTTTAAAGTTTATGTAATTTGTGCCTCAACGATTATTGGCTAACCAACTTTTAACATTGTGCGATCTCAGTTACGGGCGAACCACAAACTGACCTTTTAAGCCTTTACCCTTTCATACCTCCATTTTAGCTAAGGATTAAAAAAGACGGTCAAGTGCGAGAACTTGCGCCCTGAGGCTTCCGTACCATTGGTCGTGGGTTCGAATCCCGGTCGCGCACCAATGGATTTACCAGTCGGAAAATCCGTACACGTGGTCAGAAAACCAAAATTCTAAGTGTAGGAATTGACAAACTTATATTTGCGGTCGCTCACGTAGTCATTGTATGACATTGGCTGCAAATATAACTTGGTTTCCTAAAATACATCGAAATCCTCAATTTCAGACTTTTTCTTTTAACTGTGTCACAAAAGCTCCTAGCATTCCAAAGTTCATAATTGTGAGGCAACTGGAAGTACCCTAGAGGTTTTTCATTTTTGCCATTTCCATACAAAAATTATACATTCATTGCCATATATTTTTAATGCATTAAGCTAGACCTTTGATTTTTAAACGGCACCATAAGCCCACAGACCTTAATAGGTGGTATAAATTTCAAGTTGATACGTTTAGCCGTTTCTGAGAAAAAGGTCTTGACAGACGGACGGACAGGCAGACAGACAGACAAACAGACGGACAACAAAGTGATCCTATAAGGGTTCAATTTTTCCAAATTTGATACGGAACCCTAAAAATGACAAACAAACATACAATATTAAAATGTAACTGAATAACAAGAGCAGATGGGCCTACACCTGTAACATTGACATCGTAACTGGCTATATAAGATGCTTACTACGTTGCAAACCAAGTGGGTGTCGCCTTAAGTGGACGAGGGTAAACATAATATTATTTATGCATTGTTCTACAAAAAGAAGCTTTCGAAAAATATTCTTGGTGTACACTATCCTACAAATCTTACTACTCTTATAATAAACTAGCTTCAGCCCGCGGCTTCGCTCGCGTGGTACCTGCAAAAAAGTAGCCTATTCTAGGTAAAGAACTCTATATATTCCAGGTTTCAAGAAATCGGTTGAGCCGTTACGGCGTGATTGAATAACAAACATCTAAACATCCTCACAAAATTTCGCATTAACAATATTAGTAGGATGCGAAAGTTTGGATGAATGGATCGATGGATGTTTGTTACTCAATCAGGCCAGAACCACTGAACGGATCTGGACGAAATTTGGCACAGAGATAGATTATAGTCTGGAATAGCATATATCCGTAACGGATCAACAGATTTCGTTGAAACTTGGAATCTTTAGAGTGAGATTCTTTCTGAGATATTAAGAGTTGCGTCATACAGCTAGTCTTATTGACAAATTCAAAATTAAATTCAAAGGTGTTTATGTCAATAAAATCACTAGGATCGCTTTGAAGCCTCTTACAAACTAGGTGAAGCTACGCCTGTTCTCCGCGATCAAACCTAGAAGAATCAGGCATCAAACATGGCTTGGTGCCTATAATTTTTTTCGATGACCGTTTTTCACAAAATAAATTGTAGAGCTTCAGTATGGTGCCGATCGAACTAGGTGAGTCTCAAAAGCAATATAATCAGGTATTAAATCATCATCATCAGCCTGATGAAGTCCACTGCTGAACATAGGCCTCCCTCAAAGAGTGCCACGACGAACGGTCTTGAGCCTTCTCCATCCACCGACTTCCCGCAACCTTCACAATGTAGGCGATAGGTATTAAATAAAAGCTTATTTATTTATTTATTTATTTTTTGGAGAATCAACAGTTTTGTTACATTTGATTGAACATTTGTTTAGCTTTAGAGAGCCAATTACAGGTTCTCAGGTTCTCTTATAAAATGTGTAAATGTGGATGTGAAATTTCAAAGAATGGCCTCATAGCTTAGTTGGTAGTAACTCTGCCTTCTGCGCTAGAGGTCGCGGGTACGATTCCCGCACTGGACAAACATTTGTGACTAACACAGATGTTTGTTCTGTGTCTGGGTGTTAAATATATATCTATTATATTTCAGTCTCTGGTGCCCATAGTACAGGCTATGCCTAGTTTGGGATCAGTTGAAAGTGTGCGTTAAAAAAAAAAAAAATGACCAGAAATTTAGCAGCAACGAGGGCAAAGATGATATATGATGATGCTTATGATACCTAGAGCACTAGATATAACCAGCAAGATAACTAATAACGGAATAAGACAGCAATTTTATTGAGAGTCAGTCAGCACGTCTTATCTTTTGTTTTTCATCCTGTGTTTGTCTGTCTGTGCGTTATTATGATCCGAATTGTCACGTAGCACAACGAATTGCTAACATGCCTGAAACCGAGCCCCTGTGCGACTCTTAACAAACAAAATACCTGATAATATTATTGATTTACGCATTCCACTAGCGAGTTTGAGTTTTTTTTTTTTTTTTACCGTAGCCTATGAGCGCTTGCAATACCAGAGGCATCACGCACGCGTTGCCGACCCCGAACCCCTTTCCCCCCTAAAGAGCTCTGGCAACCTTACTCACCGCAGAACACAACACTATTTAGATTTATTTAATTTTTATGTCATAAATTATAAGGTGATTCATAACATGTATACCATCCCGAAAGGGGAACCCCCTTCTGTCCACAAGAAAAGATATTATCGAATAAACATAATTTTTTTCTCTAAACTTTTTAGTTTTTTTTATTATTTTTGCTATTTTCTATGAAATACTTTATTTACAGAAAGAAACTTAAAACTAATACAAGTTAATATTTACAAAATACACAAGAAACAGTTGAGCCATCTAAAGACCGTTACAAACGTTCTATAGATAGCTCAACTGATCATCCAGATACTACCTACCAGTCGGAAGCGTCCCCAAGACGCTGGCGGAATTGCCACGCTGGATGGCAATGCTAATTCGAAATAAATAAATTTTCTATGAATGAATGATCCATGCGTCATCAATGAACAGTCACATACATAGTTCTGACCCCAAACTACGATTCCGCGTCGTGGGTATCAGAAACTGCGAGTACCATATGGTACCAACAATGTTAACATTCGTCCCGCAGTGGGAATCAAATCCGCACCCCTTGCGGCTCAGACGGGCACTCGCCCTTTACGATACGAAGTTAGTTTTCGAGACGTAACAATTGTAAAAGGATCAGTACAGCGATCCAAAGGGGGTAACATCGTCAGCCTTTTGGTCACACTGCCTGGGGTTGGTGATCTTCTTCTTCTTCTTATTGTGTCACTGATTCTTTCTTGGTCATTCTGTATTAGGTCAGTGACCTGAAAAGGGCCTATGACCGTCGGTGAAAGAATCAGTGTAGTGAAAGGATTAATTTGCGCCTCTTAGAGGCTCCTTGTTGGTGATCTGAACTCTGTTTTCTATTTGTACCCGTAGAAAACAGTTCATTCCTAGAATTTATTAGCTTAATTTGTCATTATTTTTCTATAATTGTGTTTTATTGTAGTTTATGATAATAAATACTACAAAGTTATTATTCAACTCAAACGAGCATAATAGTGCCGTTAAACATTAAACATTCGTAAGAAAGTGTCGTACACTTGTAGCAGTGATATTGAGGATCACACACGTGACAAAATTTCAACATTCCGCCTTGTTGTAACAAACTGAGTTTGAGTCCTGTTCCTTTACCTTTAAGTCTGTAATTCGACTAGCGCAATCTACGTACGATACGTGGAACGATTCATGTAAGTAGTCTGCCGTATAATCTGAGTCACAGAATATATGTATATGTAATTGTACAATTTTCTTTAAAGTTTAGTCGCACTGGACAAACATTTGTGTGATGAACACAGATGTTTGTTCTGTGTCTGGGTGTTAAATATATATCTATTATGTATATCACAGTCTCTGGTACTCATAGTACAGGCTATGCCTAGTTTGGGA
The DNA here is from genome assembly GCA_947579855.1 of Anticlea derivata. Classification (NCBI taxonomy): domain Eukaryota; kingdom Metazoa; phylum Arthropoda; class Insecta; order Lepidoptera; family Geometridae; genus Anticlea; species Anticlea derivata. The sequence goes on along the minus strand of OX388257.1, from coordinate 12,924,439 downwards.
TCAGTTGACCGTGTGTGATATGTCCGGAATATTTATTTATTATTTATGTTACAATTATAAACAAAACTATTTTTTTTATACAACTTAGGTGGCAAACAAGCCTACGGCCCACCTGTTGGTAAGCGGTTACCGTAGCCTATGCGCGACTGCAATACCAGAGGCATCACGCACGCGTCAGAGAAAGCTGAAAAGCATTATTGACTAGTAAATAAATGCTATTACTCATTAGATTAATTTATGACTGATAATTTTAACTTTTTTCCTTAAGTTAAACTGACCTTTTTTATAATATATGACTTATTGTTTGACATTATTATTATTTTTTCGATTTGTACATAGTTTATTTTAATTTATGCGTTTTTATTTTTTTATCCAATTTTAATTTCTAATTATGAAATTGCACGCCTGTCACGGCAGAATACATTATAAGAACATTGTAACTTAGTCAAGTCACCTCTTTAGCATGTATTTCTCGCAATAAATGATGAAATGAAATGCATTGCCCACCCCGAACCCCCCACCACTAAAGAGCTTATATACAATGAATGCTATTCAGCTTTAGTTTCAGTATTCATTTATTCATTAAAATTTTGAATGGTCTTAAAACTAGTTGCATTCACGTTAGTTCATTTTAATTAAATTTTACATATTTATTAATAATAGAGTTGAAGCATATTAAATCCCTATATAAGGTAACCTATATACCTATATAAGATAACCTATATAAGGTTTTTTGAAAACATTCCTCAGGGTGCTAATAAGGGATGAAAGTTTATATGGAATTTTTTAATATATTAAGCCTATACAATTGAAATTTGGCACGCAGGTTTCTTATAGAGATGTAACATTTGTTAAGAAATAATTTTACGAATAATCACCTTCGTAGCGTATGAAATGGGGGTTGAATGGTTCTTTGAAAGTCCTGTTTTGAAGTTAGAGACATCAAAATCGTTTATCAGGTAAATAGTTTAGGATATTGAAAGTTTTTTGAAAAAGAACCCTCTCGGAGTGTAAATAGGGGATGAAAGTTTAAATGGGATTTTTTTCTATGAATCCTATACAATTGAAATTAAGCACGCAGGATCCCTGAAGAGAGTAAACATTTCATAAGAAATAATTTAACGAAAATTCACCCCGAATGGGATGAAATGGGGGTTGAAAGGTGCGCTGATAATCCTATGTTTTTCAAGATAGAGACATAAAAATCGGTATTCATGGCACATAATATCAAACAGAATAAGACGTGACCATGACGGTGAAGGCGACGGTGACGGTAACGGGACGGTGACAGGACGGTGACAGGATGGTGACCCGACGGTGATGGGACGGTGATGGTAGGTAGAACCCTTATGAAGTAGGGAAATAGGTGCATAATAAGTCTTAGTACTTTGGTAAGGATTATAGAGAATAGTCTAGGTAGGTATAAATAAACAAACGCGGACGAAGTCGCGAGCGGGACAACTAGTATTATTATAAAGGGTTTTATTTTATACCAATCAAGGCAATTATAATAATCAATTTAATAATTGGCAATCAAGTTTGTTCAACGACTTATGGATAATCGTCATTTTTCATTGAAAAACTCTTTGCAAAAATCAGCTGTTTTGGGATCAAATCAGTTCAAAATCATTGAATCAGCTGTTTTAGGTAGCAATCTACTATATGGCGAACTTCTCGTTCGTTTGATATAATTACATAAAAGACGATAGAAAGACCAAAATGTAATAAAAATACAAAAAAATATTGCCACTATTGAAAACATCTTGTTTTTTCATGTTATACGGAGGCAAACAGGCTTACGGCCCTCCTGATGGTAAGTACCGTCGCCTATTGACATCAGCAAGGCCTGGAGCATTGCTAATGCGTTGCCTGCCGAACCCCTCCCCCCCTATAGAACTCTGGCAACCTTACTAACCGCTGGAACACAACACTATTTCAAACAAATAATGCTATTTGGCTGCGATCTTCTGTAAGGCGGAGGTACCTCCCAGGCGGGCTGCTCCAATTTAGAGCGAGAAAATCTCGTTGTGCCCTACCTCTTCCTAAAAATAAATTTTAACAATACACTTTTATCAACAAATAAATAAACCCAACAGTCACAATTCATTGTCCCGACCCCACACTAGGATCCCTGTGTCGTGGGTATCAGAAACTACGAGTACCATGGTACCACAACACCCAGACCCGGAACTAATATTTGCAGATCATGCAAACTTGTCACGGAGCGGCAATCGAACCCGCAGCCCTCGCCCGCTGCGCCATGCGCCACCGAGGTCGTCAAACATCTACCAGCTCTGTATCAAAGACTAGCTTCTGCCCGCGGCGGTACCTACATAAAAAGCTATTCTAGGTTAAGAACTTTTATCGATTCCAAGTTGGTATTTAAAATTAAGAGATTCATAATTAATACCTCGTCCAATATGTTAATAAACACAAATAAAAAAAAAGATGCTTACGGCGTGATTGAACTCCGAGGTTTTCCCGCTAACCTACAACATGAAGAGCTTTAAGAAAAATACAAAAAGATTTCTCCAGGGCAGGCAACGCATTAGCAATGCTCCAGGCGTTGCTGATGTCAATAGGCGACGGTACTTACCATCAGGAGGGCCGTATGCCTGTTTGCCTCCGTATAACATAAAAAAAAAAGAAAAAACTACAAACATCCTCACAAACTTTCGCATTTATAATATTAGTAGGATAGTGGTCAAAATTTCATTTCCTCTCTCTTTCTAGCAAACTATGTCTGTGCGCCTGCGCGTTGTCCCTTTGTTGTAACACAGGGTCACCTGTGAAAGCATGCAAGCATGTGTGCTTGTACAGGTATTATGTTTGGGAGTGCCAGAGCTGGAATTTACCCGATACTTGGGGCGCTGTGAACTTCTTGAACTTTCTTCTTCAATTCAACTCGGTACATTTTATAAAGGATATATACTACTAATATTATAAATGTGAAAGTTTATGAGGATGTTTAGATGTTTGGATTTTTTATTCGTTCAAGCTGTAACGGCTCAACCAATTTCAATGAAACTTGGAATATAAAGATTTATTTACCTAGAATAGCATATAGGCTACTTTTTATGTAGACACCACGCGGCTCAAGCCGCGGGCGGAAGCTAGTAAGTGTATAATAAATGCGAAAGTTTGTGGTTCAATCACGCCGTAAAGCCTCAATCAATTTAGTTTAAACTTGGAATACACAGAGTCCTATAGGTACCTACCTAGAATATCATATAGGCTACTTTTAAGTAGGTACCACGCAGGCGAAACCGCGGGCGTAAGCTAGTTAATAATAAAGCTCTCGCCGTGCGAGAGACAAAAAATTAAAAAATGACATTTATTTCAGGCAACACAGCAAAGTACATATACAAATACAAGGCCCATAATATACCTTAAAACTAAAATAAATATAATATAAATTAATTGTAAAGGATGCAACCCGCCAAACCGCATACCCAGCGTGGTGAGTATGGGAAAATCCCCCCACATGATATGGCAGTTGCTCTGTTTGTGGGGGAGGCATATTTAGCAGTGGACGTCGAACGGCGGAAATTATAAAATAATAAACAAAAAAGGGATGCAAACGTAAATTCACCGCGCATGTGCAAAACCAGTCCCTTAGCACGAATTATTTACGTTACCGTACGCTTACGTTATAGTCATAAATTGTCTAATATTAGTCAATGATATCGGTTATATGTCAATGATCGGTTATATCTTTTTATTTTGATTGGCTAATCTTATACATAACTATGTCATTATCTTCTAACTATGGCAGGTACCGCAGAGCCTTAAGACGAAAGTCTACAATCAACATTAGAATGGCCTCAAAGCTCAGTTGGTAGTAACTCTGCTTTCTGCGCTAGAGGTCGCGGGTTCGATTCCCGCACTGAATAAACATTTGTGACTAACACAGATGTTTGGTGTTAAATATTTATCTATTATGTACTTATATCAGTCTCTGGTAGGTACCCGTAGTACAGGCTACCTATGCCTAGTTTGGGATTACTTGAACGTGTATGATATGAGTGGAATATAAAAAATTATAATATAAAAAACAATAATACAATTAAGTGCAAGCTTAAATGATGACATATGGCATTGAGACAGTCGCTAACTATTGGCCTCATAAGCTCAAAGTCGCGCAACGGGCGATACGGTAATCGACGTAAGCGACTTATAAGAAAATGTCAATTATCTTAAAAACTAAGTATTTTTTTGAAAATGTGTCTTGGATTTAGGTACCCAATGCTATTGTCTAACACAATATTTAAAAAAAAGTTATTTATAATTGATAGCTTCTGAGTATTTTCGAAAAAACGGATGCAGAGGACCGAACTTTAAAAAATAAATCTATCGAGAAAAGTTTTACCAATCGCGTTTCTGTCTTGGATTTAGGTAAATAAAACGCTCAAGTTATCTTTGTCATAAAAATCAAAACTGTGCGTTTTGCGGTTGTTGAGAAAAAACAGTTCAAAAATCATTAAACAATTTAACCCTCACCTTAAATCATTTATTATTTTTTTTATTTTTTAAAAGTGAGAAGCAACACAATAACGATGTCATTAAATTAAAATAATACGGCCCAAAATTTTCGAACCAGTGGTATTCGAATTCGCATCTTCGCCTTAACTTGGGCAGAATCTTTCGGCCCCAGCGTCCTTTATTCCATGGCGTAGTAGTTGGTATCGCATTTATATCATATAAATTAATCATATAATTTAAATTGCTATCGTATCGCTCGCGTAACTTTACCGTTATGTATCCGTGCTTGGCTTCTGTGTGCGCAGCAGCACTGCACACTTGCATAGCGCAACAAGTAGGCACGGGGTTGGAGACTAGGGGTGGACCCTATAAATAGTGATCCCGGCAACGACTAGGCCGCACTTACACTTAACGACTCACGAGGGTTGTTATCGGAAAAAATCGCGGAAACTCGAGTTTTGAAAAGTTTTGAAAATGTTGAGACGCCGCTCTCTATGCCTTGAGTTTGATAGCAGTACCCTGTCTTACGGCCCGGGGGCAGAAACCAAAGTGTACTTGCACCGTAGGAGTGGGGACAAAAAACTTACCAGCATCCCAAGGAGCATGAATAAGGAAAGTTGCGTGGATCGTGTTGTAACTTGGATAAAAATTACTAACTATAGCCTTGATATCGCCCTCTTCAGCATTTTTCATCGGAAGATAATCTCTGCCATCATCAAGGCGCACAAACGTCGTGTAAGGTAAGGTATCTATATCAATTAATTTGCATTAGTGGAAGGAGCTAGGCCTTTATTTACCCAGTGGGGGGCGGAGGATAGTGAGCAAAACTACATTAGTTTTTAACAAAATTATTTAGTTAAAAATATATTCAATTTAAAATGATGACAATTAAGCACGGTGATTTAAGATACGTCTGCTTTCCCGAGTGTCATGTATTCTACAACCCATTGACATTAAGTCAGTCCTACAACATTTGCTCTAAATTCTATTTTGTAAAAAAGCGATAAAAAAAAATATATATAAAAAAGGATCATTGAAATAAATGATAGGCCCCAAGCCGTGTTTGTTGTCTGATTCTTCTAGGCTTGGTCGCGAGGAACAGGCGTAGCTTCACCTAGTTTCTAAGACGTTTCAAAGTGATCCTAGTGATTTTATTGAAATAAAAACCTTTGTCTTTGACTTTTGGAAATTCGTAAAATTTTATTTGAAAAAATACTGTAAAATCCCGTTCTTACTCACCGTCCACCTCCTTCATCTGTTTCAGGTCAAATCAGTTCAAACTCAATTATTTAGTTGATTTAGGTATCCATCACGTACGTTTAATAATTAGTTATAAACATAATAAAAAGAACAAAAACAGCTAGGTAATTTTTAAAAGTTCTGGAATGTACATGCGGAGGGAAGAATGTCATGTGACTAGAAGAGCGTTAAATATGAATGTGGAAGGATATAAGGGAAGAGGTAGACCAAAGAAAAGATGGATAGACTGTGTGAATGATGACATGAGTAAGAAAGGAGTGAATACTGATATGACGGCTGATAGAGGGGAGTGGAAGAGGAAAACATGTTGTGCCGACCCCACATGAAGTGGGATAAGGGCAGGGAGATGATGATGATCAGTAATCCTACTAATAATATAAATGCGAAAGTTTGTGAGGATGTTTGGATGTTTGTGGTTCAATCACGCCCAAACGGCCGAATGGATTTGGATGAAATTTAGCAAAGTGATAGATTATAGTCTGGAATAGCATATAGGCTACTTTTTATCTTCATAGGTACCACGTGAGAGAAGCCGCGGGCGTAAGCTTATAACAATTACTCAGATTTGACCTCTCTGGTTTTATAGACAGTGGTGTAGCGTGCCTTGGCGGGGCCCCGTATCAAAATTTGTTTGGGGGCCCTTATGAAAGGTAAAGATTTGTCACAAAAGAAAAAAAAATGGTTTGCATTCATCATCATCATCATCAGCCTGTAGAAGTCCACTGCTGGACATAGGCCTCCCCTAAAGAGTTCCACGACGAACGGTCTTGAGCCTTCTCCATCCACCGACTTCCCGCAACCTTCACAATGTCGTCGGTCCATCGGGTGGGGGGCCTTCCAACACTGCGTCGCCCGGTTCGTGGTCGCCATTCGAGAACCTTTACTCCCCAACGGTTATCGGTTCTGCGAGCTATATGGCCTGCCCACTGCCACTTCAACTTGCTAATTCTGAGAGCTATGTCGGTAACCTTGGTTCTTCTACGAATTTCCTCATTTCGGATCTTATCACGTAGTGAAACTCCTAGCATAGCTCTCTCCATAGCCCGTTGTGCAACTTTAATTATTAAATTAAAAGAAATATTTATTCACCATAATATCTATCTGTCACATTTCCAAAATTTTTACAAGTACACAAATAAGCGCTTCCGTGAGGTACTTGGAAATCAAATTATCAATAACTTCGTGAACTTGTAGCACGCTTAAGGTACCTATTGTAATTAAAAAAAAAGTCGTCTTCCTAACCGTGTTGTACTTCCTACAAAAATTATAAATGTGAAAGTTTGTATGTAAGTTTGCTGAGCTAAACCGATTTCTATAAAATTTGCAATGGCAACTCATCATTAGTCATTTAGCATATAGGTACTTAAGTTACTTTTACTTTACGTTATTACGCACTTAGATGTAGTTTTTTTAAAGTGTGTGTGTGTAGTGTATAAATTCTAAGTAAGTTTTTCTATTTTAGGTGCCGCATTCTTGTCTACAGAGACATGTTGCTTGGCGAAAAGCAACATAAGCATCAATCCTACTTAACAAGCCTCACGAAAGCAGGTTAGTTCATTGACCCTAATGCTATATGCTATCTTATCCTAATTTCTATCTTAATTAAATTCGATGCAGATCACGATTGATGTTGTGGAACGAACAACTAGACAAACGCGGCTTACATAATAGTACATTATGGTAGTGTGTAAAGTTGGTGATTATCGCTGAGGCGTCATTGAGACCTGAGTCGTGAGGTGAGGGTCTTAAGAGAGCCGAGGACGGTAATCATCAATACACACGTGTATCATACGACGTTTTTCAACACACTTGTGAAGAAAATAATACTAAAAATAACTGTTAAAACGAGTTGTGAATTTTCGGTCATAGACTAAAAGAATGAGATTTCTTTTTTTGTATCGAAACTTTTTTAAAGAACAAAGCAACTCAACCAATAAAATAACTCACGTTTGTGAATAATAGCAATGAAAAAGTCACAGTAATTGCGGTGAAATTAGAGCCACTTTATGAGCAAGTGTGTTGAAAAATGTTTTATATGGTTTATTATTTCAGGCGTTCAGGTGCGTTGGATGTCCGAAAATACGATTCCAATGCCACCTAACCGTCTCGTGCTGATCGACTGCACGGACCCGGCTGGTCGGCCCTTAAAGTGCGAAAACGAAATGGGCCTCGTATATGGGGACCAGACCTCTTACAGGAAACCTCACGACTTGACCATGGATTTTATGGGCCTGTTGGTAATGAAGAGCCCGCCGGACAACTTGGCACCGTGGATTAACCAGTTTGAAGATATGTGGGCCGCAATCAACTCGTTTTCAGTGTTCGTGGCTTCAGAGCATGAGGAATCGAAAATGCCTCACGCTGGTTGTAGTAGAAAACGCCTTTTTTAATGGGTAGATCGAAAGGATAGGCGTAGGGTCTGCCGTAGGGAAGCTTTTTAGTCACAGTCTTTTATTTAACATAACTAGCTTTCGCTTTGCATATGTGGTACCTGGTAAAAAAGAGCCTATGTTAATCAGGACAAGTATGCACTTTATCATACATAGGCTCTACTCGAGCCTCATACATGTTAGTCGGTTTAGGGAACTCTTGATCTGGCCTTTTATTACAGTCTTTAAACCATAAGTGAATGAATTGGTTCAGTAATTCCGTACATTATAAAGATTGTTCGTATGCAGAATTTACTTTTAGAATGAAATAAAGACAGATTGTCTCAGTTTCTATTCCTAAAGCGCAGCGTTTAAATGTATGATGTCGATAATTTTTTGAAGATCGTTAGACTGAACCAGAAACAATGTTTCAAAGTTTAAGGAGCAAAATCTTTTTCTTTATTTTTAACTTGTTGCTTATACCTACATATTTATTTAAATTATGTGGGAATACAAATTATTTATGATTGTATTTAAAGAATCTTCACTTTATCATCATAGTCATCAGCCGACTGGACATAGGCTTCCGCCAAAGAATAATTTGTTTGTAGGCAAATAAAATAGTAGTTTTTATTGTTGAAATTAAATAAAATATCTATGTATCTTACCAAGAGGTGGCAGTATGCATGTTTGCCACCTCAGTAGAAAAATTAATAAATAAAAAAAAATCGACAGACGTTCGACGTCAACTGCTGAACATGGCCTCCCCCACAGACAGAGCAAATTCCTTATCATGTGGGGGGATTTGCCCATACTCACCACGCTGGGCATGCGGGTTGGCGAGCGCAGTTAGAGCTATGGTTGTAAAAATGAGGGACGCTGCTGCCCATCCCCTAGCTTTTTTCCCTTAGTCGCCTCTTACGACATCCGCGGATAGGTAGATATGGAGGGGCCTATTCTTCAGCCGGGGCCACCACGGCCAATTGTAATTAAGTAGGTCTATATACAGGATGTGTTTTTTAATCTATTTTTTTATCTATGACGGTGACGGTAATTGTGACGGGATGGTGACAGGACGGTGATTATAACGTGACGGTGACGGTTACGGTTACGGTTACGGTGACGGTACGGTATGTCGTAAAATGAGGGACGCTGCTGCCCATCCCTTAGCTTTTTTCCCTTAGTCGCCTCTTACGACATCCGCGGATAGCTAGATATGGAAGGGCCGATTCTTCAGCCGGGGCCACCACGGCCACTAAAACTTATTAAACAGCTTTTTACCTACTTCTTCCTACCGTCACCGGCCCGTAATCGTAACTTCATAAACATAGGACTTTCATAAAACCTTTCAACCCTCATATCATCCCCTGTGGGGTGAATTATTGTAAAATTATTTCTTATCAGATGTCTCAGCCCAATAAGGAACCTGCGTGCCAATTTTAATTGTATTGGTTTAATAGATTTCAAATTCCCACATAAACTTTCATCCCCTATGTACAAAGCCGGAGGGTTGTTTTAATAAAAAAAAATATGTAGGTATTTTATTAATTTGAACTATATTTTCAATTAAAAATTATATTGGCCGTGGTGGCCCCGGCTAAAGAATAGGCCCCTCTATATCTACCTATCCGCGGATGTCGTAAGAGGCGACTAAGGGAAGAAAGCTAGGGGATGGGCAGCAGCGTTCCTCATTTTAACATCAATAGCTATATAAGATTATTGATGTTCTCGTTAACTAGGATTAAATTAAGTGTTCAAGGCAAAAAAAAAATTAGTTTTTATTGCTGAAATTAAATAAAATGTCTATGTAGTGCAAATAATCGTAGTAAAGATACATATGTAGTAGTGATTTTTAAAATTCTGATGTTTAATTGTGTAATTGTATTTAAGTGGGTTAAAATTATTTATTATAAATGTTTAAAGATTAGTACAGGTACTTTTTAATTTTATTATTATATATTATATTTTAAGCCTCTTGTGGTTGAGATTCTAAAGACTTCTTTATATTCTTGTTTTATTTTCAATTAATGATTATATTAAGATAATTGATGTTCTCGTTAACTAAGATCAAATTAAGTGTATTAGGAAAAAAAATTAGTACTTTTTATTGTTCAAATTAAATAATATTATGTCTATGTAGTGCAAATAATTGTAGTAGAAGATTTATATCTGTTGTTCTGATGTTTAATTGTGTGTCGTATTAAAGAAGTGTGTATCGTAAAATTGTTTTATTTCTTATTTTAGGGTATACCTATTTGAGCCTTTTGGGGTTGAGATCTTAGATCCGTGGGGAATCGGGAGTTTCAAACTTCTTTGCGATAGCAAATGATAAAAAAAAGTAGTTAACAAGGTGATTCATAGTATTAATACTATCCCCAAAAGGGTTTATTCTACAACCAATTAGCAATAAAGTTCTGCTAAAGTGTTCTGCAACTTTGCCCAGAAATTTGTAATTTTTCATTGAAAAACACCACGCAAAAATTGGATCGTGATGTCGAACTTCTCGTACGTAAAATAATCTTTATCTTATATACATATCTATACAAATAAAGGAGTAGTCCACTCACTCACTCACTGACAGACTCATCACGAAAGCTCGGAAACTACTGAGCCGAGGATTAGGATACCGAGCCGTTTTGGAAAATTCAACTCCTAAAGGGGTGAAATGGGGGATGAAAGGTTCTTTTGAAAGTCCTTTGTTTTTCAAGTTAGAGACATCAAAATCGGTTATCAGGTAAATAGTTTAAGATATTAAAATACCCATATATTTTTTTTTTAAAAACAACCCTCTGTGTGTAAATAGGGGATGAAAGTTTATATGGGATTTTTTTTCTATTAATCCTATACAATTGAAACTAAGCACGCAGGTTCCTTAAAGAGAGTAAACATTTCATATAAAATAGTTTTACGAAAATTCACCCCGAAGGGGATGAAATGGGGGTTGAAAGTTTCACTGATAATCCTATGATTAAAGTTAGAGACATAAAAATCGGTATTCATGTCATATAATAACAAACAAAATAAGACGTAACCATGACGGTGAAGGTGACGGTGACGGTAACGGGACGGTGACGAGACGGTGTCCGGACGGTGACCGGACGGTGATGGGACGGTGACAGGATGGTGATTGTAGGCAGAACCCTTATGAAGTAGGGAAATACTCGTAGGTGCATAATAAGTGTTAGTACTTTGGCAAGGATAATAGCAAATAGTCTAGTTAGGTATTAATAAATAAACGCGAACAAAGTCGCGAGCGGGACAACTAGTTATTTATAAAGATGATAAGCTACATACCTATAAACCAAAAACAGCTGACTTGTAGGTAATGTTCGGTAAAAACTTGTAAATTATTTTCAAGATATTCCTCTAGTTACGGAAATGTTGTACCTATACCTCAGAATACATCTGTATTCTGAGACCTATACATGACCTATGCTCGGAGTTTCACTACGTGATAAGATCCGAAATGAGGAAATCCGTAGAAGAACCAAGGTCACCGACATAGCTCTCAGAATTAGCAAGTTGAAGTGGACTGCCACTTCAACTTGCTAATTCTATCGGTTCTGCGAGCTATATGGCCCGCCCCAGTGGGCGGATAACCGTTGGGGAGTAAAAGTTCTCGAATGGCGACCACGAACCGGGCAACGCAGTGTTGGAAGGCCCCCCACCCGATGGACCGATGACATTGTAAAGGTTGCGGGAAGTCGGTGGATGGAAAGGGCTCAAGACCGTTCGTCGTGGAACTCTTTGGGGGAGGCCTATGTCCAGCAGTGGACTTCTACAGGTTGTTGATGATGATACATGACCTTTCGTAATACCGTTCAACGGCATTTTCAAAGTTTTGTAAGGAATACAGTCGAAATACAGTGGTATTCATTAGTAAATGTTTACACACACCGATCACATTGTTGCTCAGTTGTAACAATGAGGTCTGTTTTGTAAATTGATCGTGTCCGATCTATCGAAGTTTTATATATTATGTGTGTAGGTACACGTTCGGCATCCAAATGCCGATTGCCACTGTCGACACTTTTTAACCGACTTCCAAAAGGAGGAGGTTCTCAAGTCAGCTGTATTTTTTTTTTGTGTATATGTTACTCGATATCTACGCCAATAGTAACCCGATGTTGATGATTCTTTCGCTGGTGTATAGAGTATGATCCCGGGGAAGTCCCATTTTAATTTAATTCCAGAGGGATAGCAACTTGTCCCAGGATTTTGGTTAGGCTCTGCGTTGATTTTCAAAGAGAATAAAACCACTACGTTTGGTTGACAGTCAGTCAGTCAGTACCGTAAGAGTTATTACTTATTATTGATGATGAATGGATGTCATACTTACTTTGGTCTTTTATTCGAAAGTTTAGGTGGCCAGTGTCATCCTCAGTAGGTAAGCAAACGCAAAGAGGTTGATAACAAAAAAAAGAGGTTGATATTGATCTTGTAAATATTCAGGAATTTGAAGTCGAATCAATTTTTTGTTTTAAAAAATATCTTATATTAGCATATAATAGAAAACGTTTATTTTACTACCAATAAGTACAACTCAAACTTAACATAGGTACCTAATACAATATAAAATAAAATTCAATTAATTTTTTAATTAACACGTCCACCACTCAGCTTGTCCTAGGGTAGAGCAGCTCATACCGAATCGCACATAAAGCACTACTTACTTGTTAGTACACAACAAACGCGAGATTACAACATAGTCCAGTATAGTCTATAAAGGCCCTGTAATGGGGCTCCACAAATAAAGTGTCGATCACAATAGGCCAGTTGTGGCCGCAGTGGCACCATAGCCACAAAAAGTTTTAAAAAAATAGTCGGTCATGTTTGTGAAATATTTTTTTTAACATTTGAATTAGTTATCATAAAGCGCGTAATCGACGATTATAGCCTATCATCACCTGTGTCTGTCGCGTGATTGACGATGATATGCGTTTCGAGTTATCAGACACGTGAAATATTATAATAATAATTATTATAAGTCAATTTGTACATAGGTAATTCATTTTCTACTAAGAGTAGGTACCATATATCCACAAATAATCAAAAATTACAAAATAAATGATATAGTAAATGCTAAGGTTTTGTTTGGGCGGGTTTTTTTAGCTGTTGGTCTATCTTTGTGAAAAACTGCTGCTGACCAACTCCTAGCTTTTTTCCCTTAGTCGCCTCTTACGACATCCACGGGTAGGTAGATATGGAGAGGCCTATTCTTCAGCCGGGGCCAGTACGCTACGGCATGAAACATAAAGATCTAATTTTGAATATTTTGCAAACTTTACGTGTTCATGGTAGGCACCGTTCTCTCGGACACTTACAGAAGCCGTTATTTATCTAGTAGACATTAAAAATAAATAAAACTCGTTTTTGTGAGTGCCAGCGGCTTAGTCAATTTATAGCAATTACATACGGAGTACAGTCACTGGCAGAAGTTGCTTTTCAACTCAGGTATCAAAAAGGGCTGCACACATATACAATATACACATTCTTGAGTTTTTTTTTATACCAGTCATATTCACACGGTCAACTGATCCCAAACTAGGCATAGCCTGTACTATGGTGACCAGAGACTGAAATATATATATATAATAGATAAATATTTAACACCCAGACACAGAACAAACATCTGTGTTTATCACATAAATGGGATCGAACCCTCAACCTCTAGCGCAAAAGGCAGAGTTTACTACTAACTGAGCTATGAGGCCAGTCAGAGTTGGTTGCGTTCAGTGCAATTTATTTAGGCACATCAACGAAATTTATATGATTAAGAGCTTAAGGGTTAGGTTTGGTATTTTCTAGGTTACATGCAATTTCAATTATAGATGTACACTGCGTGCGCTAATTCACATAAAATATGCTATCAGAATTATCAGAATACAACTTTTACACAAAACGTTACTAAGATGCATGATTATCATCAACATAATCAGGAATATTGAAATATTTTTTAAACTAAAGTGCTTTAGCATAAAAAAAAATGCAATGATATTATTGTTCCGCCGAGTTGTTCAGCTAGTTCTGACTATACCGAAGCGGATCCCCGTTATTCTCGGTAAAAAGTAGTGGCAGCTATCACCGGCACTAGTATTCTCAAAACGGTAGGTACTAGTTACCTTATTTGTATTGCCGTCGAGACCTTTACTGGGATACATAGAAGAGTAACATAACGAGGAGTTTTTAAATTGTTACATGTACGAATAATTGTAACTTTTATTCCTTCCTAAGTGATACTTTTAGATACCCTAGTGTGGGGTCAGGGCTATCCTACAAATAACTGCATAAGAACCTACAGACTTAATCCTACCTACTAAGAATTATTGAACAACAATTGGATGATGCAATAAACGTAGGTATTATTATTAAACGTAATGACGAAGGATGCATTACATGTCATCTTTAATGATAACATTTGTAAAATATTTAATTCGCTAAGAGTATATTTAAGTTTTAATTTTAGACAGTAGGCACTTTGGTATATACTGTAAGCTTGCTGTTTTAACTGATATAAATAATTCTAATTCTAATAGTTCTACTAGGCATATTTATAGAAATATTTTATCAAGCGAGCAAACATATTTCAAGGAACGAATCTGCGTATTACATCTGATAGCGCATAACTTTCTTATTCTCATGAGTGAATCTGATCTGCATGGAATTTTGTAGGTCAATAGGTTGTCCTATACAGATTTACTGGAACGAATATTCAATCGATCGAGGAGTGGCTATGAAACAAGGTTCCAATAGGGACTTTTAAAAAAAAGTTATACGAATCCATGAAATTGGGTGTCCTTTATAAGAACTTGGTTTGTAAATTCCAAAACGATTTTATTTTTATTCCATCCCATATTAACAAAAAAAAAACAATTTAACATTATTTGTTTCCAATGTTTGTGTTCCTGCGGTGAGTAAGGTTGCCAGAGCTCTTTAAAGGGAGGAGGGGAGTGCGTGCGTGATGCCTCTGGTACTGCAGGCGTTCAAAGGCTACGGTAGCAACTTACCAACAGGTGGGCAGTAAGCTAGTTAGCCACACTAGTTGTAAAAAACAAAATTGACATCCAGGGTGAAAACCTTCCTAAGTACCTTCAAGCGAAAGACTACTTTGCGTGCTCTACAACTTTTGTCTGTGTGCCAGTAGTATCTGTGTCAGTCGTTATTTTCCAAATATATAAATTAATAAATAAATAAATATTCCGGACATATCACACACGGTCACGTGATCCCAAACTAGGCATAGCCTGTACTATGGGTACCAGAGACTGATATACATAATAAATATATATTTATCACCCTGATATAGAACAAACATCTGTTAATCACACAAATGTTTGTCCAGTGCGGGAATCGAAACCGCGACCTCTATCGCAGAAGGTAGAGTTACTACCAACTGAGCTATGAAGCTTGTCAGCCTGAGCTATGAAGCCAAAGAATCCTAATAATTTGTTTTAAAACGCTTTTGTATGAAAAAAATCGGTAGGTATAAGTTATTATGACTGGCCTCATAGCTCAGTTGGTAGTAACTCTGCCTTCTGCGCTAGAGGTCGCGGGTTCGATTCCCGCACTGGACAAACATTTGTGACTAACACAGATGTTTGTTCTGTGTCTGGGTGTTAAATATATATATATTATATGTATGTCAGTCTCTGGTACCCATAGTACAGGCTATGCCTCGTTTGGGATCAGTTGACCGTGTGAATATGTCCGGAATATTTATTTATTTATGTTATATTTAAGACAGTCATTTCAATGCTTCTGTTTAAAGTACGCATCGATATTATATAAAAAAAAATGTTACTGGTTACTGGATCGATGAACGATAATCGACTAAAACGGCGCCCGTGGGATAACGACAATATCGCAAAAACGAAGCGAGAACATGTGAAGTAGCACGATCTAACAGTAATAGTATTTAAACTACGTATCCATTAATTAAGTACTGTTCAATCGTTTGAACTCACCGCAAAGCTTACTTTCTTTACTGTAAAACGTCTAGGGTTTGAATTTTTATTTTTTTTGTTGCCAGTTCTGGACAATATTTCAAAATGCCTGGATTTTGGGATTGTAGTCTCGAGAAATAACAAATATATTAGCAAAATTGTACGTTTAAGGTGATATATATTATTATGTACCCCATTGGCAGTAAAAAATGATCGACTTTGGGAAATTCAACATTTTTCAATGAAGAAACTGCAAAAATCTGCTGTTTTGGAATAAAATCAGCTTCAACTCAATTATCAAGCCTTTTTTTTTATTCTGTTTTTATGTTTGCATGCCAGGACAAGAACTGGCAGGGTGAATTAGCTATATAAGCGATACAGAAATCAAAATAAACTGTCGAGTGGGCGGAGTGAAGAAAGTGACAGCGCTATGTACTATAATTGAATGTGGAAAGAGATAGCAAGCGTTAGAAGGCGCTCGAAAGTAATCGACATAAGCGACATAAGAAAATATCGATTATCTTAAAATCTATGTATTTTTTTAAAAAAGTGTCTTGGATTTAGGTATCCAATGGTAAGCTAATCTAACACAAAATTTTAAAAAAGTTATTTTTGTTAGATAGTCTCAGAGTATTTTCGAAAAAACTGTTGCAGAGGACCCAACTTTAAAAAATAAATCTATCGAGAAAAGTTTTTCCAATCGCAATTCTGTCTTCGATTTAGGTAAATAAAATGCTCAAATTATCTTTGTCATTAAAATCAAAACTGTGCGTTTTGCGGTTATTGAGTAAAAACAATTCAAAAATCATAAAACAATTTAACCCTCACCTTAAGATCGATGTTTATTTTGACATACATTCTGCAAATAAATGATTATGATTAGCATAGTGTTTTTTAAATGATAAATTTCGAATTTCCTATAGGAAAACAAACATTATTGCCAATAGAGTGTAGAGTATGCCCCTTTCGGGTCATACATATTATAAAACACCATAAATTGATATAATAATGACAACAAACTAAATCAATACGAGGCGTATTACCTATGTTATTGTCTCCTCACCTACTGGCTGCCCTTGCATACATAACAACACTCGATTTCTAGAAGATATTTGAACTCGAGACAATAGGTCGGTAAAGAGCGTGTATTCCGTTTTGTAAGGTACACTGTCTATTAGAGCGTTGTAAAGACGCTTACACTGACGCCTGTATAAGCACACACTGATTTTTTCCGCCTTATATAAAGGTTTTCCTAGTTCAGGCATAGTGTAATTTTTTTCATTAATCCTGTAATTTTATTATAATTCACGTATATTTAATTAAAATCTCCATCTCATTTATAAAATACTTTTTTTACTACAAAAGTACATCTTAATATCAAAAAAGAATATCAAAACAACTATTATAGTAAAAAATATATAGGATAAAAATGGAGAACCACCGACCGAGAAGCTCGGCTCAAGCGGTCGGTGGCTAGGGCTGCAGAGAGAGGAGCCTATAATTATTATTACTGATCTCATCTTTTCACCCGTAGGATGTCCACTGCTGAACATGGCCCCACATATTTCCAGAGCGAATTCCTATCAAGTAAAGGGATTTTCCCATACTCAGTGGACGCTTAGCACGCGGGCGAGCGCAGTTAGATCTTTGTGAGATAGGGCACAATGCTAACAACATCCACGTGTAGGTAGATACTCGTATGGGGCTATTCAAGTCTAACATTAGCCAATAACATCAGCTGTGCTTGAAATCTTTTCATTTGCTATCGTATCGTTAAGGTTACGCTATCGTGAATTATCGTGACGGGGCAACAGTTTTGCACTCACATTTTTAAAATACCTGTAACTGTCGGATCCCAAAAGCAAATAAGCTCTAGGCTGATCGGTACCTACCTAAAATTATAGGATTGTATAAACGAGGCAAAAAAAAAGGTACATTCTAGCTGACCTTTCTCTGATTATTGCAAAAGTTGGAGGCGTTTCTTCAGTGAGCACAAAATCCTCATTAAAAGCCTAAATATGAATCTTCAGATCCCTAACTTGAGTAACTATGGATTGCCCATATAAACATTCAATCCCTATTTTACCCCATTTTAGGTTATTTTTTGAGACAAAAGCCGGAGGACAAATCCTTCCCCAGGATATAAATCTCCTTGCCAAATTTCATTACGATTCGTTCAGCCGTTTAGTCATGAAAAGTTAACCAACAAACAAACAGAGTTACCTATAAGTTTTATTATAATATTATTTTTTTATTATAAGTTTGTAACGGTCTTTAGATGGCTCAACTGTTTCTTGTGTATTTTGTAAATATTAACTTTTATTAGTTTTAAGTTTCTTTCTGTTAATAAAACCCACTTCACAACAGAGTTACTTTCGCATTTATAATTGAATATGGATGCTAATTCCCGCGGTGAAATACTTCAGCCTGTAGCACCAGCGTGCTCTATTGTTCTGCAGCCTTAATAGTAAACTGTTTATAAATTGCGTACAGGACTCGTATTTTTATTTGGGTCTTCGTAGAAACCTCGAGCTCAAGTATCATTAGTGGAATTTGTCTTGCGATATGCGAATCTTGTATCGACTTACACAGGACACTTTTCTTGGACTGTAGATTTCTTACCTCGGATGGGCAGTTTGGGCTCATTTGGGAAACTTCGTTATGTTTTCTCGTAGCAGATACCGCAGAGCCTCAAGATGAAAATCTACTACTATCAGTGCGTGTTGACATATGGCACTGAGACTTGGTCGCTAACTATTGGCCTCATACAAAAGCTCAATTTTTTTTTTATTTTTTAATTTATTTGATATACAACAGACTTAACAATTACATGCAATATTAAGTTTTATGTAATTAGTAACATAATGAACTATAATATTCCTGGTTGGACAACATTGGTACCCAAACTAGGATTGCCTGTGTTATGGCATACCAATGCCCTCCGCCAAGCCATTAGTGCAAAAAATTGAATACGCAGTACAGTATCTAATATACTGTACCGTTATAATATTCTTATTATGTGTTGTTTTTATTATTATTACTTTTTAATTCAATTATTAGATATTTTTAATTACAAATCAATTATTATTATTACAATTATTTGTACCATACATACATACATATTATTCACTAATAGGTATAAGATATAAGATTTTTTATATAATTATATAAAGCAAATTTTAAATTATGGATTCTTATATTATGTTTGTTTTTTAATATAATATATGATATGGAGCTTTACTTTAAAACAACTAATATGCAAAATTGCAAAAAGGGCAATGCAAGCTATGCTCGAAGTTTCACTTAGTATATGATAAAAGCCGAAACCTTAGAAGAACCATGGTCCGCTGACCATGGTTCTTCTAAGGTTTTTTCAATTTGCTAATTCTGATCTAGCTATGTCGCTACATAGCTAGATCAGAATTAGCAAATTGAAGTGGCAGTGAGCAGGCCAAATAACTTGCAGAACCTCAGATCATATTATATTATAATGATCTAAGCCAACAACCATTGAGTTCTCGAATGCCTACCAGTATTAGTGAAACTTCCTACTTTTTTTCTTTTTTCCATCACCCACTGTTTCCGTCTAGAATTTTCCGAATCGCATTTCCAGCAATTTTATTGAATATTCGTACATAACGTTTAAAATCGCTTTATTTTCTATCATAAAAACACTATCGGTAAAAAAAGACGGTCAAATGCGAGAACTCATGCCCTGAGGCTCAGTGGGGATTTGCAGTCCTGGCCGCCCTAGGCCCCAGGCCATGTGCCGCCCCTTTCTCAGCACCCATCATTAGACTAAGTAAATAATGAATTTGCTTTATTGCCAACTTTATCTAAATTGAAATCAGAAATTTTATTAAACTGTAATAGCTACTAATATGTAAATATGTTCCGAGATGATGAGCTTTTCTACGACAATTTCTACAAATTTTTGGTCACGATTTGCCGCCCCTAAAATCTGGCCGCCCTAGGCCCGGGCCTACTGGGCCTTAGGGCAAATCCGCCACTGCTGAGGCTTCCGTACCATTGGTTGATAGGTGGTATAAATTTCAAGTACCATTAGTCGTTTCTGAGAAAAAGGCGGACGGACAACAAAGTGATCCTTTAAGGGTTCCGTTTTTCCAAATGAGGTACAGAACCCTAAAAACAGCAAAAACTGATGATGATCATGACGATTTAGGTATCGATCCTAAAATAACCTAAGCAGTCTGTGCGCAGACCATAAAGGGTCTTAAAATCCATCTCGTATTCCGTAAGCGGAGTATACAACCGATCCTGCGCGTGATTCGCATTCCACGCCTACTTGACAACCAACCTATCCAAATGCCATCAAACTAGCTAAACAACAGTGTGTCATAATATCGACGGAATAGAGTTGAAAGTCCTTCAAGGTGTAGAAGAAATGCTAACTAGGTTTGGTTCTAAGGTTTGCATAGATTGGTACACATAAGTTATAGGAATCAAGCGACATGCATGTTTACTGGACAAGTATAAGGCCCTACTTCAAAAACAAAAACGAAAGACAGACGTAACAGGACACGGAATCTCAGCTGGATATATTTTTCTAACCATAAAAACCTCAATTTATATTTTTTTCACAATCCTTAGTGCTTTTTCGAGTTTCAGACACTTTTTCTAGAGGTTAATGAAAGTGCCCAAAAGATTTTTCATTGTTGCCATTGCTATACATAAATTATACATTCATCGCGATATCTTTGTGATGCATTGAGCTAGAAGATAGTTTTTTACAGCACTAACTGTCATTTTCTATTTGGTATTAATTTCAAGTGGATAACTCTTGCCGTTTCTTAGATAAAGAGCCTTGACATACCTAAACACAGACAGAACAGATGGAAAACAAAGTGATCCTATAAGGGTACCGTTTTTTTCCAAACAAGGTACTGAACCCTAAAAAGGTATCTTATAACAGGTTTCTGTAATCACATTTAATTGTTATGACTCTAGCACAGATAACATAATACTATACTAGTACTAGGTACTGGGAATATCTCTAACATTACGGATATTGTGGTGATGTGGTCCAACAGGCATTACGCGTGACTCAGTTTATGCAATGCTCAATCAGTAGTCGTGACATGTTACGCTTCTGGAGGCATAAGCCGTGTACAAACGGCGTGCAATATCATCCAAAATTCATTAGAGACTGATCCTTACGTATTCTGAATTAAGTTATTTTGAGTTTGACTTTTAGGAGCTTGTGATATCGTGGGGGTACAAAGGTTCAAGGGAACAAAGATTTAGGTACCCAATGCTATTGTCTAACAAAATATTAAAAAAAAAAGTTATTTTTGTTAGATAGTCTCACAGTATTTTCGAAAAAATTGTTGCATAGGACCCAACTTTAAAAAATAAATCTATCGAGAAAAGTTTAACCAATCGCGTTACTGTCTTGGATTTACGTAAATAAAATGCTCAAGTTATCTTTGTCATAAAAATCAATACTGTTCGTTTTGCGGTTATTGAGAAAAAATAATTCAAAAATCATAAAATAATAAAACTCTCACCTTAATCATGTAAATTTCATTGATTGATTGATTTATTTATTTATTTATTTAATACTTTATTGCACACACAGTACAGTTGCACAAAAGGAGGGCTTAATGCTACAAGCATTTACTAACAGCCAACCTCAAAGGTAATAAGAGAAAAAGGTCAGCGTGCTAGCTGAAGGTAGAAATAAAAAGTTGGAGAGCTGACTATTAATAAAAATAACTCCATAAAACTAATACATACAACCTATACTACATATATTGATGTGCCTGATAAATAAATAAACAGTACACAAAGTTCCTCTAAGTTGTCGTACCTACTCGTATAACATAACAATACGTGCAACCAATCAATGGTACCAAGTATAATGCCAGATATAATGCCAGAGTTCTCGGCGGGCGGCGGCGCGTGGAAATATAAAAATCATCTTGAAGGGTAAAATAGCGGTTGAAAGTTTGTATGGGCAATCCATAATTCTACAAGCTAGGATTCTGAAAATTAATAATTAGGCTATTCGTAAGAAATACGTGTTTCGGTAAAATCATCCTTATAGGGGGCGAGGTGACAATTATGAGGTAAATACAAAAAAAAATACTATCCTACTAATATTATTAATGCGAAAGTTTGTGAGGATGTTTGGATGTTTGTTGTTCAATCACGCCGTAACGGCTCAACCGATTTCGTTGAAACTTGAAATAGATAAGTTCTTTACCTAGAATAGCATATAGGCTACTTTTTATGTAGGTACCGAGCGAAGCCGCGGGTGGGAACTAGTCTTTTATATAAATGCGGTCGATGTCGCGGGTAACAGCTAGTCCTACTAATATGATAAATGCGAAAGTTTGTGAGGATGTTTGGATGTTTGTTGTTCAATCACGCCGTAACGCTCAACCAACCTAGAATTGAATATAGGCTACTTGGAAGGGTGGAAGTTAGTAGTTTTAAATTGAGCTTTCTTCTGACAGCGGAAGCGACCATAATATTATTTAAGCTCCGGAACTGTTATCCAACACGGAGACATCAAAATTTGCATTATAATTACTAGGATTCGACCTTTCAAGTAGTTCCGGTCAGCGTCCTGTCCAAACGGTCGTGGAGAAAATGGACCGGTGTGTTCATAATGGTACGATTATTCATTGATTATTATTTATTGAATTGCT
The DNA here is from genome assembly GCA_947579855.1 of Anticlea derivata. NCBI lineage: Eukaryota > Metazoa > Arthropoda > Insecta > Lepidoptera > Geometridae > Anticlea > Anticlea derivata. The sequence goes on along the minus strand of OX388257.1, from coordinate 12,901,711 downwards.
TTCGCAAAGAAATTAGTCATGAGATTATTAGCTCCAACTCAATATTTCTTTTCATTCCATAAATCATTGTTAAGGAAAAAATCGAGAGGAGGTTCTTTTGAAAAATACAAAGCAAGCTGGTAGGTTAATGCGAAATTTTCCACTTAAATGCACGTCTTATAATCGTACTGACCTTTGTTAAATCATATTAAATTTTATATTATTAATAAAAATAGATTCTTATGAATTTGCTTTATTGACAGAAAGAAAATAAAAACCAATTCAAGTTAATATTTACAAATACTTACTCAATCAGTTGAGCTATCTAAACACGCATTTGATCATTTTATTCGAACAATCTACATGACCTACATGTAGGTTAATTTCAGGGATTTACTACCAAAAGCTTCCACAATAAAGAGCATTTTTTGTAAAATTTCATCCTAATGGGTCCATGATAATTTTACAGATTATTTTCTCAGTATAACCAAAGGTATAACGCATCAAAAACACAAATTTCCCTCCAAATTTAATTTTTCTTTGATCAGCTGTTCATCATTTCAGCCGTACGACGTCCACTGCTGAACATGGCCTCCCCCACAGACAGAGCGAATTCCTTATCATGTGGGGGGATTTGCGCATACTCACCACGCTGGGCATGCGGGTTGGTGAGCGCAGTTAGAGCTATCGTTGTTAAAATAGGAGACGCTGCTGCCCATCCCCTAGCTTTTTTCCCTTAGTCGCCTCTTGCGACATCCGCGTATAGGTAGATATGGAGGGGCCTATTCTTCAGCCGTGCCACCACGGCCATCGGATCAGCGGTTAAATAAAAATAAAAACATAGATCCATAGATCCATATGGGGTTAGTAACACAATAAAATACAGTAAATGGTTAGTAGGCAAATCGAAACATAAAATTCAAATAAAATTAAATTTAAATTTAAATTTAACGGTTAAGGCTGTGCTTTGTCCATATGTTAGTCCGTCAGTCAGGACTTAAATCATCTTGTTATCCGTAAATTTATATAGTAAAACCTGTCGACTTAATAAAATTCAAAGCAGATCGGATGAACGGTTTGAAGAAACAACGGTGCAAGAAAAAAATCTTCTCGTAAGTTTTATAGTGTGAACACTATTTGAGGGCCGCCATGTTAGTTTGGAATTGACGTTTGACGTGACATTGACATATTTTTATGTCAGGTTTTTGTTTGATTTGATGTTTTAGCCATAATTTTTGGAGTGCTGTATTGATCTCTTTTCCGAAGAAAATCTGGATACCATAAAACGAAATCAATATAAAAAAATAAGTAATTCAATACGTTTACTTTATTTTAGTGCAGTGTACACAGTGCAGTGACATGCTTCATACATTTATGAAACATCTTCTTTGTCATATTGTGTTTAGTACCTAAATAGCCTGAAATAACATACTTATACTTAGGCTAATTTTAATCTGGATATCATGCGAGTGAAGCCACGCTTGGAAGCTAGTTCTTATAATGTATAATCAACAAAATGTCCAAGAGTCAGTCTGTGAATCAGCTCTTTCATGCTAGAGACATTACCAATTATTTAGTGCCGCTGCGTGCGCGCAGCCCGTCTCACAAGATTACAGTGCGTTGCACCTATTCACTGATCCAGGATGCCTGAATGAGATGGCACTGCAGCAGAGCCATTGCTGAGTTGTTGACATCGGAAGCGCCATTGTGTTGCTTTCCGGAAATCCGTGAGCCATGTAAAGTGTTATTTTAAGTACCCCATTATAAATGCTATCTAAAAAGCTTTAATTTTTTTTTAATATTCCGGACATATCTCACACGGTCAACTGATCCCAAACTAGGCATAGTCTGTACTATGGGTACCAGAGACTGATATCATCATCATAATCATCAGCCTGTAGAAGTCCACTGCTGGACATAGGCCTCCCTTAAAGAGTTCCACGACGAACGGTCTTGAGCCTTCTCCATCCACCGACTTCCCGCAACCTTCACAATGTCGTCGGTCCATCGGGTGGGGGGCCATCCAACACTGCGTCGCCCGGTTCGTGAGACTGATATACGTAATAGATATATATTTAACACCCAGACACAGAACAAACATCTGTGTTAGTCACAAATGTTTGTCCAGTGCGGGAATCGAACCCGCGACCTCTAGCGCAGAAGGCAGAGTTACTACCAACTGAGCTATGAGGCCAGTCAATTATGATTCAATCTCGCGGGATAGTGATTTAACCCTGTTTAACTTTCGATAGAATTTTGTAAGTGTTCCGTAACTCGTATACCTACCTATTCACATTTTTAACCTCGAGTTATTGTTCTGTTTTTTTAACCATCTTTTCATTTTATTATTAAGAGAACTAGAAGTTCTTTATCAAGAATAGCTGAGTTCGAACAGATTTTTGCAATGCCAATAAAAATATCGAATTTCCAGAAGTCGTAGAACAAAAATTCTTCTTCTTCGGGATACCTAGTAAACATATAATTATGAGTCACCTTGTAAAATGTTATTTCTGATATACTTAATACATTTTTAATAACGTTATTGATGCCATTTATTTTATTTCTTGAAGAATTCAAACTGCGCTCGCCAACCCGCATGCCCAGTGTGGTGAGTTTGGGCAAATCCCCCCACATGATAAGGAATTTGCTCTGTCTGTGGAGGCCATGTTCAGCAATGGACGTCTAACGGCTGATATGATGATGATGATTTTGTTTCTGCACTTTAAACTAGGCCGTTTTCTTACATTTAAAAAGAAAATTCTTTTGTAGAACCGTAATGCCATATTCCCAATTGACCTACATTTAGAGATTCCAAGCACCAGTCTGGTTCTAGGTTAGGCAATGACCTCAAAGCGAAAAATATTAGAAACCTTTGGCTGCTCAGACAGTCTGTGTGGAAGGCGCTCCAGCAACCTGTTGATCCCCTATTTAATCGCGGACGTCGTCGCCTTATAGGTTACCAACTTTTTACGTCAACGTCTAACTAAACAAATCGCAACGTGTTGCGCGTTGCTGGTACGGGGCTGGTGCTGACTGAAAAAGCTTATTTTATCACAGTTGGTTCTTAAATAATTTTGCTGTACCTGAGTGGTTATTTTATTAACTATACCTACCTATGTACATACCTATACGTTGAATAAAATAAATTGACCAAAAAGTTGATCATAACCAAATTCAGAAAACAATGGGTACCAGGTAGGAGCGACAAAAATAAACGAAGCGCGTTCCCAAGGGACAAAATAAAATACTTAGGTACCTACCTACCACTTTATTTCGGAATGCAATATTAATACTTTTACTGAACAAAAACTTATCGGCTGAAAAAGATGGCGTCGCAAGATGGCGGGCGATTCCCACGCCGCACTGAGAACCACATGTGCCAGTTTACGCGGGAAAACTCGCTACAGTCTGTGACTGTTTTTTTTTAATTCGTGTCATGCTCATGTTGTACCCATAAACATACCGCGAGAGTAGATTGAGTAAATAAACATAAAGTTTTGATATGTACGTATGGACGATGTTTAGAATGTTTTATTATGATGATCTTGTCAGTAGCCGCGCGCATGGTTCCCGACCAGAGTGAAAAGCTACTGTTCCATATTTGAAAATATTACCGCTTGTAATACCTAATATATACAAACATAGTTGTACAGTAGCTAGGTTAAGAGCATGGGCGACGCAGTGCAGGAAGGTCTCCCACTCGGTGGACCGACGCCATTCTGTAGCTCGTGGAAAGTTGGCGGATGGAGAAGGCTTAAGACCGTTTGTCGTGGCATTTCTAGGCAGGAATGTCCAGCAGTGGATCTAAAGTGAATTTCAGATGACATTTTACTCTCTATTTCAACGCGTCGTCTAAAAGCTAGTTGGGTACAAACAAACTGGTTGCAATAACGGTGCCAGTTTGATTTCCGCTCGGAATACTTTGAGCTCAGCTCGGTGATTAAAATGTTTACTAGCTGGGTGCGGTTGCAACCTGCGCGCTTATCTGTGGACACTGGACACCGCACGTGTCAATTGCTTTTAACGGAATTCAAATAAGGAGGAGTTTCTCATGTCCACTATATATTTTTTATACGTCTATGTTATTCGATATCTCCGGCAATTCTGAACCGATTTTGATTTTTATTTCGATGTCGCATACAAAATGACCCCAAGGTGGTCCCATACAAAGTTTATGTCTGAAAGATTTATACCCACTTGTCCCGTAAAACTTAAAAAAACAGCATCATCTCTTGAAATCAAAACATATATATTTTTATGTATAATTTTGTGTTTTTATGTGGCCAGTGTCATCCAGCGAGGTTGAATGCAGAAAAAAAATCTAGTTTGTGTTATCCGGAGTGAGCAAAATGACGTGAGTTCGTACAAGTGCAGGAACGGGAATTACTTGTTAGGTAAGGAAGAAGTTTTATTCCATTGCCTCTTCATTGAGTTGGGTGCTTGTTTCTATAAAAGTATATATATATATATATTATATAAGCGGCATGTACTAGAACCTAAAAAAATCGAAGACATGTGACATGTGCACGAAAGGAGCCTCTAAGAGGCGCACTTTAATCCTTTCACTACACTGATTCTTTCATCGACGGTCATAGGCCCTTTTCAGGGCCACCATACCTCAACCGGGTCACTGATAAAAGACAGGATGACCAAGAAAAAACCAGTGACACGACAAGAAGAAGAATATAACTAAGGTCGCAAACAAGCTTACCTGTTGGTAAGTAGTTACCGTATCCTATGAACGCATGCAATACCAGAGGCATCACGCACGCGTTGCACCCTTAAAGAGCTCTGGCAACCTTAATCTCCGCATGAACACAACACTATTTTAAACAAATAATGTTGTTTGCGATATTCTGTAAGGCAGAGGTACCTCGCCAGGTGGGCTACTCCAACCAATCAAGAGCGCGGATATTATATTTTCTGATATATCAGAATCGGCTTTTACAAACAACAAAACTCCACAAACATGTAAAAGTACTAAATGAAAATATTCATTACACAATATTCATTTAGTACTTTTTAATTAAATGCGAAGGCAGTGGCGGATTTGCAGTCTTGGCCGCTCTAGGCCCCAGGCCATGTGCCGCCCCTTACTCAGCACCCATCTTTAGGTACTTAATGAATTTACTTTATTGCCAACTTTATCTAAATCAGAAATTTAATCAACTCTAATAGCTACTAATTTGTAAATATATTCCGAGATGATGAGCTTTTCTACGACAATTTCTACAAATTTTTGGTCACGATTTGCTAATTTCCTAATATCTGGCCGCCCTAGGCCCGGGCCTACTGGGCCTTAGGGCAAATCCGCCACTGTGCGAAGGACTTATCAACGGAAAGTAAGTACCTTATTTATTTTCAACGACAGCCCATGTTCTGTATGCTGTTATGATGTTGATGATAACGATATCCGTAGAAAATCTTATACCGATTGTCTTTAATTTTGTGTAGGTACTAAAACCTGATGACACGATGGACCGACGACATTTTTAAGGTTGCGGGAAGTCGGTGGATGGAAAAGGCTCAATACCGTTCGTCATGGAACACTTTGGGGGAGGCCTATGTTCAGCAGTGGACTTCATCAGGCTGATGATGATGATGATGATGACTAAAACCTAAATTCTTTGTTACTTGTTCGAAAAAGTCCTACTCTTATCTTATTTAATTTATACTATGGTTCAAATTGCCTGGCAGAAAAGTTTTTGGTTTTTATTTAGATCATTTTACCTATGTGTCAGACATAGGTAAAATTCTTCAGCCGGTGCCGTGGTGGCCCCGGCTGAAGAATAGGCCCCTCCATACCTATCTATCCGCGGATGTCGTAAGCGGCGACTAAGGGAAAAAAGCTAGGGGATGGGCAGCAGCGTCCCTCAATTTAACAACGATAGCTATAACTGCGCTCGCCAACCCGCATGCCCAGCGTGGGGAGTATGGGCAAATCCCCCCACATGATAAGGAATTTGCTCTGTCTGTGGGGGAGGCCATGTTCAGCAGTGGACGTCGTACGGCTGAAATGATGATGATGATGATGAAAAAAATATATATGTTGTCAGTAAGTAATTTTTACCTGTTTGTGAGAGAAGAGAGAAGAGAAAATGCATAATCATTAAATGCCAGTTCACAAAGCCTTTAAACTTCATTTAAAATTCGTTGGAATCGAGTAGGTATGACTAAAAGGCGATTTTAAACGAATTTTTTTCAACAAAAAAAACCTTTGAAACGCTCTGGTGTAAAGTTGCCAATATGTCGCTTGGTAAATATTGCCTTTCAAGCGCCAATATGGGTTTGAAATGAAATGAATTTCACGTCCGTCAGTCAAAACCCTCGAACTGTAGCGGATATCATAAAAAAACCACATCACGGCTCGAGTATCAGCTAAATCATAGTCAGTTCGTGAAACAAAAAAGCCATTTTCTCAGGGCACAAGAATGGGAGCATGATAGAAAAACACGAACACGTGGTCACCCGCATATGTTCACATGCATCTGTTTCTAGATAATCCTGCCAAGTTGAAAGACATTGCAGCTTCTAACCCCAAGCTTAACACCACAGGCAATTCTATTTGCCCGATTATATACCACTCTGAGCGTAAGACATAGCTGTTATTGACTGGACAAATTAAAGAGGTTATTTTCATGGGGGTTCCTTAGAACAGTGTTGTGCGTTTCGAATGAGTCAGGTTAAATCTTTAGGGTCACTCAATTGACCCGATGCAGCTGCTGACCGAACGAAGCGTTTTCATGTGCCTTGATATAAATGAATGTATTTTATAATGAAAGACGTGTAAATTGAATGTTGGACAGACGTCCATAAAATAAGAGAGATTGATGGAAGTCCTATGGGCGTTTTGGGCTAAACTTGCGTCTGGACGAAATTAAAGGTAGAAAATGTAGGAAATATATAAAATGTAAAATGTATTTATGTATGTATTTATGTATTTATATTTAACTAGCTTCCACCGCCGGCATCGCTCGCGTGGTACTTACCTATGAAGAAAAATAGAATAAAGATAGTATGAAACAACCTAGGTACTATTCCAGACTATAATATATAAATAAATAAATAAATATTCCGGACATATTACACACGGTCAACTGATCCCAAACTAGGCATAGCCTGTATGGTGGGTACCAGAGACTGATATAAATAATAGATATATATTTAACACCCAGACACAGAACAAACATCTGTGTTAGTCACAAATGTTTGTCCAGTGCGGGAATCGAACCCGCGCCCTCTAGCGCAGAAGGCAGAGTTACTACCAACTGAGCTATGAGGCCAGTCAATACTACTAATATTATATGTATGTATATGCGAAAGTTTGTGAGGATGTTTATTAATCATTCACGCCGTAACGGCTCAACCGATTTCGACTGGAATATCATCATCATCATCATCAGCCTGATGAAGTCCACTGCTGAACATAGGCCTCCCCTAAAGAGTGCCACGACGAACAGTCTTGAGCCTTCTTTTTTTTTTTTTTCAGAATAATATACTATATATATACTGTTCAGCATAATTTGGTCTCCACAGCACAGGGAATCATAGTGTGGAGATCAAAGTTATTTCATAGCTACCTACCATACCAGGGGGGGGGAGGCCATGTTCAGCAGTGGACGTCGAACGGCTGAAATGATGATGATGAAAAAACCAGTCTCCATATAAAAAGTGGACAACGCCTTTTCCGAATGGAAAATCCATTGGTTATTTATTATTCTTTTTTACTTTATTTCCATTCCATTAAGCCACCGAGAGGCGCCCCGACCCAACGAGAAGGCGATGCGGCAGACCGAGACGCAGATGGCAGGATGAGCTCGACCGATTTCTGATAGACTGGGTTGACGTTGCACAGGAACGTGAAGTGTGGAGGGAATGGGGGGAGGCCTTTGCCCAGCAGTGGGATAAAAACGGCTGAAAATAGAATAGAATATAACTTTATTTCAATGTAGTACCTAATTGTGTTTTTCTCTAGGTTGAAGTATACTACCTAAAACCACTAGGTTAAACAATGCAATGTCGCTCGTAAAATCCGTGGAGGGAGAGCCTGGTGACCTGTAATACAAGTTTTTCAAATCTATCTCAGGCACCAATTTCCCACAAAACAGGTCTACAATTTAGCTGCATCAATCTAGCTCTACCTAGCTTTTTGTGAGCGAAAATAAATGAATTTATTATTATTTATTGGTGCACGACCGGCATTCGAATCCATGACCTGGGGTCGGAATAATTATGTGTAGGTGCGGGTTTATAGTTCAGACCAATAGTTTTGGAACATGAATAGTGAAGACGCATGTTTTGGACTTTGTGATCTAGCCTGAGACCTTAGTGTGAGTTTAGTGTGAATTCTCACTTCTCACTTTTCGACTGTGAAAAGTGTATAAATTACAGTTTTTGTATGGAGTCACGAAAAGGGGCGCCTTCAAAAAGCAGTATTCTATACCTACACTCTTCACGGTCGACGAGTGAGAATTGGGAACTTAAACTAGGGCCTCTGATTTTGGTTTTGCACAGCATTTCAGGTCAAGAATCATTATCGAGCGAAGTTCTATCCACCGCTTCGAACCAGTTGCATCCGAATTAATCTGGCGAGCACCAATAATTGTGGCAAATGCTTTTGAATCATCACCATCTCAATTGATGGAGTAGAAACGTATTTATTGGATGCGTCACCGGAAGATTCATTTTCTTGATCATATTTAAATGGTATCAATTTCTCAAAATAACAACAAAAAGAAAGAAAGAAAGGAAATTTGTTTATTTGACCCACAACGCAGGTAGGTACAGTAGGTAGGTGGGTACATAGAAAAATACTTTATAGGTAGGTAATACACAACCCAGTAGGAAAACATAAAAAAGTAGGTAGGTAGGTGTGTTGAGGATAGGGAAAGCTGCTTCATGTAAACTCCCAGGTTCAGTAGTAATGTGCTTTTAATAGGAAGCTAATAATTAAACAATTTAGATTTATGTAAAAAAGAGTAAAATCAGAGGATCGGCGGACGTGTGTCGTCGTGAGCTCGACAGCCAAGTGATGCATTTCGGGTGCGGGCGCGGGGGGCGAGGATGGACCGGTTCTTCCGTATATGTTTGCCTAAACAAGGTGGCTAAGTGGTAGGCTAAGTAGTATGCGTTGTGTGAGGCAAATGAGTCCCGTCTCAGCATAAAGCTGCCGCCTCACCGAACATAATATTATGTACGGTGAGGCGCTGGTTTTCTGACGGAGCCTAGGCGACGCGACGTGACGAACATCAATAAACATAATATTTATAGTAGGTATATAATAAGATTAATTATAGTAGGTATGGAAAAACACATGATTTACTACATACTGTGTGATTTATTATCTTCTAAAGTTCCAAGATTAACTTATCTATAAGAAATTAACTTAACCGAGGATATCGGACAAAAAAATAATAAACTTATTTTCTTGTTATATTTTCTAGGAAACCTAGAGTCATTAAAGTTATCGAGATAAACAATAAATTACTTTATTTATTCCTTGTAGACGCACAATCACTTAGACATACCTAATGTAAAATACACATTGATAACACAACATTTCGCAAGAGTTTGCGAACGCGCGCGCGTTTTGGTCGTAGTAATAAAAAATGCAGAGCAAATTTTGGTCAATAAAGGTCACATAAAGCTGTGTGTAGTAGGTACCTACATGACACAGAACTAACTATACTAGTAAAACTGTATTTCCACCACTGACCCAGAACGCACTATTCATCGAACGCGTTCCAATTAAGAATAGACGAGAATAGAATATAGCTTTATTGTACACCAAAAGATAATACACAATCAAGGAAATAATAATAACATAAAAATAGTGTGACAATGGACGGCCTTATCGCTAAAAGCGATCTCTACCAGGCAACCTTTGGATGGACAGGATATACAAAGTAGAAGAGGACGGTGGCGCACATTATAATAATAAGTGAAATAAAACTTATAATTTAAAACTACAAACCCTACATACTAATATCATAAATGTATAGATAAGATAACTTTATATACAGAAAGAAACTTAAAACTAATACAAGTTAATATTTACAAAATTCACAAGAAACAGTTGAGCCATCTAAAGACCGTTACAAACGATCTATAGATAGCTCAACTGATCCAGATCACTACCAGTCGGAAGCGTCCCCAAGACGCTGGCGGGATTGCCACGCTGGATGGCAATGCTTATTCGCTGGGCCAAATAAGAGCCAGCTCTCGGGTCACGCGTCGCTTCGATCAGACGTCCTGATATCTTTTGAAAACCCGGAGGGCCCTGTTTCCCCACGGACCCAGGGTCTCAACCCCAAAAGGCTCAAATATGTAAGCCCTATCAAGACTAACATATTTGCGCCTTTTGAGATCCCGCCCTAACTGATGTCCCCGGAAGATGTGTGCGCGCTAGTGTATCAACACAAGTAGCGTCCCACACCATAGGCCTACCCTTCTCCCAAGGGACCAAAGTCATACCGTCAGGCCGCTTACCATCATCACGTAGCAGACCATTCGGTTCGAGAATGGCTGGGACGTTAATGCTGGTAAGAGCCCGGCGGATGATGTCATTAAGGCTAGCGTGGCGGGATATTCTATAGATAAGATATATAAAATATACATAATAAATATATAAATAAATAATTTTAGATAGGTTATATATATATATATATATATATATATATATATATATTAGATAGAGACCTACAGACCAAAGAATATCAAGGAATACATACAAACACATAATTTAAAGTCACAAACAAGCGTAAAGATGGAGGAAGAAGTGAAGTACTCTAGCAAAGAAGCCATTTCATCAGTCTATGGAGCCTGCACTGTGTACACTACTCTGAAATATTGCTAAGCAATAAAGTAAACGTATTTAATTGGTTATTTTATTTAAATTGACTTCGTTCTAAGGTACATTATGATTTTCTTCGACAAAGAGAGCAACACACAGCGCTACAAAAATATGGCGGATGGACGTGCGTGAAATGTAATTTTATTGTTCAGAAACATAAAGAAATTTTGAGACAGGCACGTAATAATCACGATATAAACACGTTGATTCCGTTATTCCTATCAGTTCATTTGTTGATTAGTCTGTCAAAATGAATGACAAACAGTATCCAAAGGTTGCCTGGTAGAGATCACTTTTAGCGATAAGGCCGCCAATTGTCACACTATTTTTAAGTTATTTTCTTTCCATGATTGTGTATTTTCTTTTGGTGTGCAATAAAGTTATATTCTATTCTATTTCAGGATGGAATACATATTATGAATCACCTTGTATTCATTCGGTCTTCAAAATAGAAACGACCGATTGAGAACAATTATCGAAAGATCCGCGGTAATAAACGAGATGGAGACATCGTATTTTTGTCCAACTATTTCGTTAGGACTTGCAGGACTAACAGAACTAGTACACTTGTACGCAAAGAGTATCTAAGACACTTACGCGTGTGCGAGTGCGATTGCGTGTGCGATTGAGTTGACTGGCCTCATAGCTCAGTTGGTAGTAACTCTGCCTTCTGCGCTAGAGGTCGCGGGTTCGATCCCCGCACTGGACAAACATTTGTGTGATGAACACAGATGTTTGTTCTGTGTCTGGGTGTTAAATATATATCTATTATGTATATCAGTCTCTGGTACTCATAGTACAGGCTATGCCTAGTTTGGGATCAGTTGACCGTGTGAATATGTCCGGAATATTTATTATTTATTATTATTATTATTGAGCTAGGTCGGAGCGATCCCTATACTTTTTTTTTTTTTTTTATACCTAGTTTACAATATTTATTGTATCCTACATAATATTACAATCTAGCCAAGTAGGCTAATGAGTAATTTGACTTTGATATAGTTTTATAAAGTAAATTATAACTAAGAATGTGTCCAATAGCACTTTTCTTACAGTTTCTATTTAAGGGGAAGACACTTTGTTATTGTTCTTCTGTGTTCTTTATAAGTAAATAAGTAGTCACTATCACTTACACTGAATTTCACTATTTTACACTATACTAACTCAAAAGGCTTGGTCCTTTTGAGTCTTCATACTATGTCTGTGTTGTCGAGGAGCTGGATTGCCTCGACGTTCACATGGTGATGAAGTCTACGTTCATGAGCTTCTGCGTATTTTTTAATGAGTGTGTCGACGAAGTCTATGTTAAGGTCCCGGTGGAGGTCTTCGTTTCTTACGTACCAGGGTGCATTCACAATATCCCTGAGTACTTTGTTTTGGAACCGTTGTATGATTAGGATGTTACTTTTGGTACAGCCCCATAGCTGGATACCATAAGTCCATACTGGCATCAGGACTTGTTTATATAATATAATCTTGTTATGTACTGAAAGGGCAGATTGTCTTCCAAGCAGCCAGTACATCTGTTTGTAACGTATCTCTAACTCGTCTTTTTTCTTCTTGACGTGGGCTTTCCAGCGTAGCTTAGCGTCAAGCGTCATGCCTAGATACTATACTGACCGGGCAAGAATAACGCTGTGTTCATACGACGTGCGACGTGCGTCTATATGTATTTCAAAATGATCCTTATCTCTACTGGATAAAGTCAATTTTGAGTTTGACTTTTAAGGGGGCTTGCGATATCGTACGTCCTCAAATAACAAATTCAAAATTGACTTTATCCAGTAGACATAAGGATCATTTTGAAACACATTTTAGATGATGTATCGCACATCGTATGTACACGGTTTTAGCTTTGATGTGTGATCTAGAAAATAGTGATTCCTGAAGAAAAGGGATGCTTGACATGCTTGTAACATACAATCAACGTCATTGAAACCGACTGTTACTAAAGACATTATATTAGAAAATTGCTGTTACTGACATATTAAAAGACTGGTAAATTACCTATAGTGCGTTTTCCTCCAGTAATTAAACCTTTGAAGTCAAGGAAATTGTTGTCTTTGAGTCTTCACTAGGAAAGCTGGCCTCATAGCTCAGTTGGTAGTAGCTCTGCCTTCAGTGCTAGAGGTCGCGGGTTGGATTCCCGCCCTGGACAAACATTTGTGTGGTGAACACAGATGTTTGTCCTGTGTCTGGGTTTTAAATATGTATATATTATGTATATCAGTCTCTGGTACCCATAGTGCAGGCTATGCCTAGAACGGGATCAGTTGACCGTGTGTTATATGTCCGAAATATTTTGTTATTTATTATTAAAGCTGAAAACGTCGTCTACGCGATATCAACGCAATCCTTTAAGTATAAACTCAAAAATAGGCTCATCGATCAGTCGTTTTATGATCTAAAAGAGTTTTATGCTCTTAAAATGCGTGACTAATTAGGTTATTATTGTTATGAATTCTATTGACTATTTTGAACTTACTAGAAAAGTAGGTAATAATCGTTTTTGTGTTATTTTATACTATTATTCTATATTTGAAAATCTACATTTAATTTTGTGATGTTAAATACATACTAGGATAGTATTACCTATTTATGGACCTATTAATTATTATTTTTCTCATATTATTACCTACAGCAATGACGTGTAACCTGATTTTTATCAATAAATGAACTCTGAACTCTGAAAAGCACTTCCATTATGAAAGAGCTTTCTGGTTCAGCCTCCTGTTAGTTGTTATTATATCAAACTAGTATCTATACCACATTCTGTCCCTGATAGGGATGGGGCAAGTACTTCTGCGGAGTCGATTAATGGAAATGTTTATTTGACGTAAGCACACACACATAAGATAAGATCTAAGAACATAGAAAGAGTGAACACAAATGACATAACAACGAACAAACAACTTGCAACTTGTCCCGTATGGAATACTCACTTCTGCAAGTGTTGGCAAGTGCCAAAATGATTGGACGTGCCTCTGCCTCCCCCTTAGACATATTCAAGGTTCCTATCGCCACGAAGTTGTCTACCGGCTACCAAGCCTGTGGTCGTCGTGTATTTTTTTTTAAACATTTTACTTGATCCAGTATTTTTTTTTCTAAATTTGTGATAGCAGACTTGTATTATTTCAAACGTACGGATTATAATGTGAACAAGATCAAGAGTATAGTAAAGTAAACGAAAAGTTAACTTCTTTTTTTATAAAGTCTACTCATAGTAAAATACGAGTGTGAGGCCTTCTTGTGTGCGCAGGCAAGCGTAACCGTACAATGAGGCTGCAGTGCTATCGGTCCAAGAAATATATTTATTGTATAAACGTATGCTGAGGAAACTTTTGATAAAGGGACGTTTCTACCCATAAGATACCTTTATGTGCAATGATTTTTCATCTGAATTGATTTACAAAGGAGTTTTCACATGAACCGTATTTTTTAAATCCGCTGCGCTAGCGTTATTTAGTAACAAACATCCATCCATCCTAACTTTTGCATATTATATGTAGTAGGATTAGACAGATTTAAGCATCATCATCGTCATCATCATCAGCCTGTAGAAGTCCACTGCTGGACATAGGCCCCCCCTAAAGAGTTCCACGACGAACGGTCTTGAGCCTTCTCCATCCACCGACTTCCCGCAACCTTCACAATGTCGTCGGTCCATCGGGTGGGGGGCCCGGTTGCGTCGCCCGGTTCGTGGTCGCCATTCGAGAATATTTACTCCCCAACGGTTATCGGTTCTGCGAGCTATATGGCCTGCCCACTGCCACTTCAACTTGCTGATTCTGAGAGCTATGTCGGTAACCTTGGTTCTTCTACGAATTTCCTCATTTCGGATCTTAGATTTAAGCATCTTAGATTTAAGGATAAATAAAATAAAAAGAAGAAGTGATGTTTTGCATGGGACCAAAACTTTACCAAAACAGTAAATGGTACGGTGCGGCGCTGGTGTTCAGACAGGGCTCTACTGCACCATAGTGCTAATCACCCAATTTAAAATGGGTCCACAGGGCAGCGACTTTAGTCTGAGCAGCTTGTTGTGCAGACTAAGGTTAATGCAAATGAGACACGCGGAAGTCAACATAAGCACAAACTTCGGACGTCCCGTCCACACGCACCAAAATGTCTGCTTAATAGGCTGCGCCGACTAAAATCAGTGCCGTGTGGACCAGCTTTAGTAGTCCACTCTACCGCAATGTAAAGACCACTACAAACAATCACATTATATCTGCACTCAAGAGTTTGTTTCAGTGAACCGGCAATCGAATCAATAAGAAAGCAAGAAGCATTCGCAAATTGAATTCACTTCCATGAGAGTTCCGTTCCACTGATTATTTCTTGGTAATCCCACAATAAGGTCAATAAGCAGGTGAGGTATTGAAAAGAGCCAAGACCTTAGGTGAAAGACGCATGCTGGTGCTAGGATTAAAATGTGTCTTAGAGGCTCCTTTAGGACATGTTCTATTCCTCGCGATGTTTTACTTCACCTACAGAGAGCACTGTTATCATCATTATCTCCCTGCAGTAATCCCACTTCATATGGGTCGGCACATGTTTTTCTTTCTTCCACTCCCCTCTATCAGCCGTCTGGTCAGTATTCACACCTTTTATATTAATGTCGTCTTATATCGAATTTGTACCTACCTAATTTTAGTATTCAATACTGAATAATTTCATGTGAAAAAAAATTTACAAGTGTTCTCCAAAGTCCCTATGGTTTGAAATAGATAAATTGGATTGAATTGGACTGTTTAAAATAAATAAATAATTGATCGAGCGAGCGAAACGAGCGAAGTTCTCTCAAATAACTTGGGCGATTTGGCGTTGTATGTTTATATGTTTGTATATTTATTTGTTGCAGCATAACTGTCGAACCGTTAATCCGATCTGTAATTTTATAGGTCAATAGATTGTACTATCTAAATTTACGGCTAACAAGATGAGTTAAATGGGCCAAGGGTTTGTGAGATATATGGGTCCAAAAGGGGGGTAAATTTATGTGCGCTATGCTAGTGCTCTCAAACGGCGAAGGAAAACATCGTGAGGAATCCGGCATGTCCTAAAACCTAAAAATTGGAAGAGATGTGACATGTGCACGAAAGGAGCTACTAAGAGGCGCACTTTAATCCTTTTACTACACTGATTCTATCATCGACGGTCATCATAGGCCCTTTTCAGGGCCACCATACCTCGATCTGGTCCCTAAACTAATACAGGATGACCAAGAATAAACAGTGACACGACAAGAAGAAAAGAACCACATAAATGATCAGAGTAATTCTGAGTATCCAACATATTGTTTATCCTCCTGGTACCTAAACTACCTACTGCATAATGAGCAAGCAAAAACAACTGACCTGACGGAACCAAAGTAAGCTTATTAAAATAATGAAACACATGGAGTTTACAATGCTATTTGATCTACTTATATTACAACGCATTCGTGGTTAACTATTAATTTAATCTGAAAGGGGTTTACTCTATGCATAAAAAGACAAACAAAAGAAAACAAAGTGATATAGTCCTCCATTTTTTCCGTAATGAGGTACGTAACCATTAAAATCTATTATTAAATTAAAACCATTAACTATTCGCATAATGTCATTACTCATAAATTGGAGCAGTCCGCCTGGAAGGTACCTCCGCCTTACAGAAGATCGTAGCCAAATAACATTTGTTTCAAATAGTGTTGTGTTCCTGCGGTGAGTAAGGTTGCCAGAGCTCTTTAGGGGGGGAGGGGGTTCGGGGTCGGCAACGCGTGCGTGATGCGTCTTGTATTGCAAACGCTCATAGGCTACGGTAACCGCTTACCATCAAGTGAGCCGTAAGCTTGTTTGCCACACCAGTTGTATAAAAAAAAACTCAGCCGTGTTTAAACGACGTGCGATATGTCGTCTAAACTATGTTTAAAATTTCTTTAAAATTGATCTTCATTACCTTAAAGTCAATTTTAAGTTTTACTTTTAGGAGCTTGCGATATCACCTACGTACGCCTTCAAATGTCAAACTTAAAATTAACTTTCACCAGTAGAAGTAAATCTATCATCATTTTGATCATTTTGAAACACATTTTAACCATATATTAGAGCATTCGCTCGTCTGATGTAACGTCAACGTCACGCTGCGCAG
This sequence comes from Anticlea derivata, assembly GCA_947579855.1. Lineage (NCBI taxonomy): Eukaryota > Metazoa > Arthropoda > Insecta > Lepidoptera > Geometridae > Anticlea > Anticlea derivata. Next base: position 12,884,748 of record OX388257.1, on the reverse strand, counting down.
ACTTAAGTCACTATGTCATCTTAAGGCGATACAAAAATCTAAATAAATTGTCGAGTGGGCGGAGTGAAGAAAGTGACAGCGTTATGTACTATAATTGAATGCGGAAAGAGATAGCAAGCGTTAGAAGGCGCTCGAAAGTAATCGACGTAAGCGACATATAAGAAAATATCGATTATCTTAAAAACTATCTATTTTTTTTAAGTGTCTTGGATTTAGGTACCCAATGCTATTGTCTAACACAATATTTAAAAAAAAATATTTTTGTTAGATATTCTCATAGTATTTTTTAAAGAACTGTTGCAGAGGACCCAACTTTAAAAAATAAATCTATTGAGAAAAGTTTTACCAATCGCGTTTCTGTCTTGATTAGGTAAATAAAATGCTCAAGTTATCTTTGTCATAAAAATCAAAACTGTGCGTTTTGCGGTTATTGAGAAAAACAATTCAAAAATCATAAAACAATTGAACCCTCACCTTAACCTTCTTCTATGATTTAAGAGCTTAGCTCTTGTCGGTCTACGACTTTGGGAAATTTAACTTTGCCATAAGAAAATACTATGAAAAGTTGTTTTCTTTTGAAGTCAAATCAAATCATCATTCATTCAGAGAGAAAGAGAAGTGAAAACTTTTAATTAAAGATCTATCTAAAATCTATCTCAAACTTCTTCAACAATTAAAATTCATTCTTTAACTTTTAAAAAAAATGTAAGAAATATTTAATACTAGTGACTGCCAACAGCATTGCTCGCCCGGTACCCGACCGGATACAAAGTATCCTATCCCCTTCCTTAGGGTTAAAGCTATGTATATATGAATGCATGATTGTAAAAACCCCCCTCCGACCAAATGCAAAAGTTTCGGAAAATCAATAAAAACTATCTGGTATAAAAAAACTGTTCTAAATACATTTTTTTTTGTATGTATTTAAATGAAGTAAAACAAAAGAGGCCACATGTTCATTTTTTTAAACATAAATTCCTATTAGTTTTGATATAAGGATCATTTTTCCATCATAAAAAGGAATTCGAAAAAGTGGTCTGAGGGGGGTTTTTACAATCATGCATTCATATAGGTACCATACCGAATTTCATCAAAATCGATTAAGCTGTTTAAGCTTGAAAACGTAACAGAAAAGAGTTACTTTCACATTTATGATATTGGTTTGGAGAATAAGCCCCTTTTGGGGTTCTAAAGTCTAGCTAGTTACTAGTATAGGATAGCTACAAAATACATTTTTTACAAAATATTTATTTATTTATTTATCATCAATATACACAGCATTATAGTTAGCACCAATGCGCCTTGATATACAAATTTAATTAAGATAAAGAACAATTTCCATTTTCTAAAAGAATTAATTGATGCAATTTCCTCTATTCTGATATTTCCAATGCGAGCTGCATTGGAAATATCCTAACTAATAATAACCTTTACTTCCATAAACGACATGACGGCGATCTTCTCTTTTATCTCTTAACCTATGGTTATAATATATTTTCCCGCGTCTGTTCATCAACAGACACGGGCAAATATATGTATTGCAACCATAGCCTAATTAGATGTTAGTGAAACGGTTCCGCCAAAACAAGCACGATCCTTATTACGGGTTAATTTAGCGTGTAATGCATTTCATTCATATATCTCTCTGTTGCATTAAAACATTTACGTAAAATGAATATTACATCGACTTAGCGAACAAAAGAGGCAGCCTGCAACATACCTACCAGCATTTTTACGCATTGTTGTATTGTTTGTTTCAGCTATGGTTAAAACTATGTAACTTCTATTACTGAAAATAACATTTGTATTTGTAAAGAGAAATAATCAAGATAACAAATTCATCAACATATTAAAATATGTGGCCGCGGTGGCCCCGGCTGAAGAATAGGTCCTTCAATTATTACCCGTGGATGTCGTTAGAGGCGACTAAGGGAAACAAAGTTAGGGGATGGGCAGCAGCGTTCCCTATCAACAACAAAAGCTTTATCAGCGCTCGCCAACCCGCATGCCCAGCGTGGCGAGTATGGGCAAATCCCCCCTAATGTATGTTTCTGGTAATCTATGTTGGAGGCTTTTGTTCAGCAGTGGACGTCCTACGGCTGAAATGATGATGATGATGATTTAAATATGAGTCAAAATAAAAAGTGACGAGGGCCGTTATTCCTCCTAAGATCGAAATGACCTTCGCTAAGATGACACACACGTCACGGTTCAGGCCGTCAAGAGACAGAAGACTTTATTGACGCACAAGCAAACTCAAGCTCTCAGATTTCGAGGCGATCAGATTCTTGAAGATGTCTAATAATAATAATAATCTTTAATTCAGGCAACCTGAAGTACATAATTTACAAGAAATGATAACTGGCCCATATCTATAAATACCCATTTTACTAAACTAACTTTTTCCTAATGGAGGTAAACAGATGTTGGCCTAGTGGGAAATTCCTCGAAATTCGATCTGAAGGTGGTGGGTTCGAACCCACCACCTTCAGATCGAATTTCGAGCAACAATTAGTTTAATATGTGAAAAAAAATATTAATGCGCATTAACATTCGCTTAAAACTGTGAAGGAAAACATCGTGAGAAAACCAGTGAGCATTCTTAAAGCGTTGATGGGTTAGCGACCTGTCATGTATACAAAATAAATACTCAAAATGTGCTAAATGTTCGGACATGCCTCTGGCTACCCCTTCAAGAAAAGAAGACAAAAAGACAACAGCTATTTTTAGCTTTCTGATGCGTTCCTAAGGTTGCGTTTACCATATGCCAGCGTAATAGGAGGGCTGATTACTTTACCAAGTTTCCTCCACTACCTGTCATGATTGATATGGTGGGAGTGCTTACTTCCACGGGAAATTACTAATAGTGTTTCCCCTGGATTGCCACTAATAATACCCTTTTGGTTTATCGTCAACGTGACAAATACAAAGTCAAGTCAAAGTCAAAAGGCATTTATTTCAATAAAATCACTACGATCACTTTGAAACGTCTTAGAAACTAGGTGAAGCTATGCCTGTTCCTCGCGACCAAGCCTAGAATAATCAGGCAACAAACACGGCTTGGTGCCTATCATTTTTTTCGATGATCCCTTTTCACAAAATGGAATTTAAAGCTTCAGTGTGGTGCCGATCGAACTAGGTGAGGCTCAAAAGAAAAGTAATCTAATTATAATCCCTAATAAATAAGAGCTTATAAAAATGTAAAAAAAAAGAAGACACATGTTTTTTTTTTTTTTTTTCTTTATACGACTGAGGTAGCAAACAAGCTTACGGCCCACCTGTTGGTAAGCGGTTACCGTAGCCTATGAGCGCTTGCAATACCAGAGGCATCACGCACGCGTTGCTGACCCCGAACCCCCTCCCCCCTAAAGTGCTCTGGCAACCTTACTCATCGCAGGAACACAACACAATTTGAAACAAATAATGTTATTTGGCTGCGATCTTCTGTAAGGCGGAGGTACCTCCCCAGGCGGGCTGCTCCATTTCAGAACGAGAAAATCTCGCTGTGCCCTACCTCCTCCTAAAAATAAAAATGTGAGCTTCAACAAATGATCTAAGGGCAGCACACGCTACACTTGATGACACTAATTCGAACTGTAACATTACTATGCATTATTATGTGATTATATTATGAATAAGCTTCCGCGGCTTCGCTCTCGTGGTTTTTTCATAAAAAGTAGCCTATATGTTTCTCTAGGTTAAGAACTTTATCTATTCCAAGTTTCAACGAAATCGGTTGAGCCGTTACGGGCGGCGTGATTGAACAACAAAAATCGAAACATCCTCACAAACTTTCGCATTTATAATATAAGTATGTGATTATAAATATGTTATTATATTATTTGTCTCCAAACAAGAAAATAATAGTAACTACAATAGACGTAATAAGGACCAGTTAATACTACCTTTTTCAAAACTAAAAATACTCGACCAAAGTCCTGAATTTAGGTCATTACATATCTACAATAAAATTCCTGACCTTATTAAAAAAAAACTAAAAGACTCCGTATTCCAATACAAAATAAAAAATCTACTCTTAAAGAAACTTAAAACTAATACAAGTTAATATTTACAAAATACACAAGAAACAGTTGAGCCATCTAAAGACCGTTACAAACGATCTATAGATAGCTCAACTGATCCAGATCACTACCAGTCGGAAGCGTCCCCAAGACGCTGGCGGAATTGCCACTCTTAAATAAATGCTATTACTCGGTGGAAGAATTCCTATCTGTTATACTATTGTAATAAATAAACGACTGACGACATCATAAATAGATACCTAGCTTAACCTGAATTGTTTTTAACCAATGCTTTTTTAACTGTTTATACTATACTGTTATTTGACATTTAATTAATAGTTACCAATTACTAGTATTATTTAAATGTATGTAAAACAAGACATTTGCAGCGCCCTACAGGGTACATGTACTTACTTAAGCTACCTTAACACCTAAGCTGTATCCATGTACATGTTGGCAATAGATGAATATGAATGAATATATTATGTATGCTACTCCAAAAGGGGCTTATTCTACACCCGAATGGCAATAAACCAAGTTTGTTCTAGACTTTGGAAATACTACATTTTTCATTGGAAAATCTCTTAGAAGTTGGGTAGATTTACTAAAAAATTGATTATTGTCTACAACGTAAGCGTGTTCGATTCCCGCTGCGGGATAAAATATGTTTGCATGATCAGTTTTTATAACTACTGCGGTTGTTATCGTTTCTCTATATTTTTCGTTCTCTGTTTTTTGTTCCGAAATAAAAGTTATTTTGATTTGATTTGATTTGATCTGCAAATATTTGTTCTGGGTCTGGGTGCTGTGGTACCTACCATGGAACTCGTAATTTCTGATACCCACGACATAGGGAATCCTAGTGTGGGGTCAGGCATATGTGGCTTTTACAGAAAAAAAAAATATTATGAACTCTTTTAAAAAAATGTATTCTATCTCTGTATTAATTACTGATAATAGAAACATAAAATGTAAAGTAATTTCAATACCAAATAAAGCCTCATTTACAATTTTAATACGAATTCTCGAGAACGTGTTTTCGAAGCCCGTGAGAACGCTATAAAATGAGGATTGGAACAAAATATTTAACTGCGAATCAAAATTTACTCCTACAATACCTACACAGCTGTATGTACAAAATAAATTATAACAACAACTGACTGGCCTCATAGCTCAGTTGGTAGTAACTCTGCCTTCTGCGCTAGAGGTCGCGGGTTCGATTCCCGCACTGGACAAACATTTGTGACTAACACAGATGTTTGTCCAGTGTAACACAGATGTAACACAGAACAAACACAGACACAGAACAAGTTCTGTGTCTGTGTTTGTTCTGGGTGTTAAATATATATCTATTATGTATATCAGTCTCTGGTACCCATAGTACAGACTATGCCTGGTTTGGGATCAGTTGACCGTGTGTGATATGTCCGGAATATTATGAAACATATTAAACTTTACGAGCAGAATTTAATTTACGTTACCAACTGAATAAAAAAAATTAAGGTTATCGATTCGGAAACTATGAGTACTATGTTTTTTTTAAAATATTATGTATACTGCGTAATGGTTCCAACTCCAAAGATTTCTTTCTCTTTTGTAGGATTTTCATATAAACTTAATCAATGTGGGATTTGTAGTTTATCTGAGAGGTAGTCTTGTTCCAGCCGTGGTTCCAATCCACAGGTCGTGGGTTGGAATCCCAGTCGTGTACCAGGGATTTTCCATTCGGAAAAATTTATGTGCGCCATACTATGTCCTAGAACCTAAATCTTCGAAGACACGGTGACAGTGCACGAAAGGAGCCTCTAAGAAGTTTTTTACTTTACTACACTGATTATTTGAGCGACAATCATAGCCCCTTTTCAGGGCCATCACACCTCAACCTGGTCACTGACCACAGGCTGATCAAGAAAGAATCAGTGTAGGGACAAGCAAATTGAACTTGAATACAGATTTTTTTTAATTAAAAAAAAAATATATATATATATATATATATATTCCAGACATATCACACACGGTCAACTGATCCCAAACTAGGCATAGCCTGTACTATGGGCACCAGAGACTGATATACATAATAGATATATTTAACACCCAGACACAGAACAAACATCTGTGTTAATCACACAAATGTTTGTCCAGTGCGGGAATCGAACCCGCGACCTCTAGCGCAGAAGGCAGAGCTACTACCAACTGAGCTATGAGGCCAGTCAAAAAACAAGGATTGTCTATTAGAGAGATGTTTCAAGCGATTATGGTTAGATACTAAAATGACGTAGCCAATATAATTATAAGCATGATTTTGTGTCAATGCTGATCGCCGTAAGGCCTCGTCTTTAATTTCTTCAAATAATTAACCTCATTTGTGTCAACACGCAAGAACGCACGCGCAGTTGAAATTAGTTACTTAGAGTACCTTACCTACTACTTCACTCTCGTTGGATCACTGATACCCTATTCGACCCCTTTAGAGTTCCTTTAGATAGACGGAAACGATGTAACCGAATACAGAATCGATAGAAAATTAAAAAAAAACACAATTGTGTACTGGAGATATTTCAAGAAATTATTCAAGAATGTTAGAAGGTTCTTTGTTTCCAAAGAACCTTCTAACTATTAGTGAGTATGGTCATCCAACCTTGATGATAAAGTGAATTTCCGATATGTAACCCCTTTTTAGGGCGAGAACAAATAAAAAAAGTTATTGTATTTGTCTTATACCACTCTGTAATGTACCGAAATTACTAGAAATCAGAAATGTTGTCCTACAATTGTTTTGGGTACGGGGAGTTATAATAAAAAGAGTAAGTTATAGAGCGAATTTTCAACACGTTCTTAGGTACATGTTGAAAATTCACTCTTAGCCCCAAAGAGGGTGCAATGATTATTAAATTTATGATATTTAATGGGTATTTACGTAATTATTTTTAGTTTGGTAACGGTCGTAGGGATTACGTTTATCGAGTTATCGAAGATCGCGGGTAGGACGTCACGGCTCGCCGAAGCGTCACGGGCGGCCGAACTCCCCTTCGGGAACTCTCGGAAGCCTTCGGGCAATTTCGGCGGCCCGAAGATCCCAATTCTTAGGTGCGCGCGCGCTGTGACTCAACTGACTCGACTAATTATACGAAACGACTTCAAGAGTGGTACAGTTAGCGAGAAAAGTAGCAAATTTTTTTTCGGATATAACTCATAGTGGTGAGGCAAATGGCACTTTATAGAAAAGTATATAGTTTTTTTGCAAATTATTACGATTTAATTTGTTGAGTTACTTTGAGAAAAGTTTTCTAGATGAGAAATAGTGTCGATTGGGACCGTGTTGTTTTTTGACAATCGACGCTTTTTTGGTTTACTTTACATGCAAAAATGCAGTTCTTTATTTTCCAAATTGACCTTTTGTTTCCAAAGAACCTTCTAACTATAAAAAAGAGGTACCTTTCCTTCATGCCATTAGTTTTGCTCAACCTGTATGTATATCCTTTCCAATTTTCAGCCAAATCAGTAGAGCCGTTTTGGTGTGATTAAACCACAAAACTCGCATTGACATTAAAAGTAAGGTCGTTACTGAGAGTGCTTTTGTCGCTGACTGTATTGAATGATATCATGTATGAGATACTCCACACATTTCGTTTTATTACAATTTATTGGTACGCAAGTATAAAAAAACTGTCTCTCTGTCTGATTGTTAAGTTTTCATTACTGAACAGCTGAACCGATCTTGACGAAATTTGGCTTGCCTAAATACCGAGGAAGGATATTTACAACTTTTTACCCGACTATGAGAAAGCCAAAAGAAAGAGAAATGTTTTAGCAGTATTTATATGTTTTTTTAATTTATTTCTAATAAATTTTATATAGGTTAATTAACAGAAAAATAATAAAAAAACAGTTGTAAATTAAGCTAAAATAATATTATACTAGGAATGAACTCTGTTTTCTACGACTACGACTACAAGTAGATTACAGAGTTCAGATCACAAACCACAGGCAGCCAAAAGGCTGGCGACGTTACCTCGTTGGATCGCTATTAATTTTTAATCGAAGTTAATTTAATTACATCTCAAGAAAACCTTATTAGGTTTAGCTCCGATGCAATTCGAAGATAAATCATCCTCGTCCGGGTCACAAATACTACATTTGTTTACCGTCAGGCAGGACTATGTATGTGACTGTTGGGTGTTATTTATGTAAACAAAAATATTGTTTCAAGGATTGGCTTAGCTCGTGCTCAATTGTACAAACAATTTATTTTGATTCTATTTGCAGCCGTTTTGGTCTTTACAAACAGGAGGAACCGTGCTATATTTAATATGTTCAATCCTGTGGGTGGTATTTTAATTTAGGACTAAAAAATACAATTTATGTAGCGCTCAGGTCAAAAAACAAGAAATTCATGTTTACGCTATACAAGCTGATTCATAATACCACCCTGAAACGGGCTAATTCTGTCAACAACAAAAAAGGAAAAAGAACAAAAATTCAAATATTTTTTTTATAAATATAATTATTTTACATGTCATATTCCAACCTTTGTGATTTCGATATTGATTAACGACTTATAACGGCTGGATTGTTACGTTTTAACTGATTTGATGCCAAAATATCTGATTTTTGTAAATTGTTTTTTCAATGAAAAATCTTGAATTTCCAAAAGTCGTAGACCAAACTTTATTACCGGTGTAGAATAACCCCCATTCGGCTTACAGCGAGAGTCTCGTAAATGCTCGTCGAAGTCCTAAGGCCGTACCATGTCGTCTTACTGTTATTCAAATGCATGCATGTCAGCGGTGTTAGACGAATTTGAACCATAAATCTTCGTAACTGTCAACTTACCGACCGAAACAAAGCTGCAAAGTTGATTGTTCGGGCGCTAGAGAAGGGGACAGAGCTACGTCAGGTATTTGGGTTTTCATCCGAATCGGAGTGATGCATCCGCTATACAAACGCACATATATAGTGCTCGACTTAAACATTGTTTTGATAAGCCTAATCAATTCTTCGTGACAGATTTAGTTGCCATCTAACCATACACCGTGGTGGCCCCGGCTAAAGAATAGGCCCCTCCATATCTCTATCGCGGATGTCGTAAGAGGCGACTAAGGGAAAAAAGCTAGGGGATGGGCAGCAGCGTCCCTCATTTTAACAACGATAGCTGCGCTCGCCAACCCGCATGCCCAGCGTGGTGAGTTTGGGAAAATCCCCCACATGATAAGGAATTTGCTCTGTCTGTGTCCATGTTCTACAGTGGACATCGAACGGCTGAAATGATGAACCATACACTAATGGATGGAACCGTGGCCTATATTGAGATTCAATTGCTTACAATCTCAGCCTCATTATTATGAGTTTCCTTGAGCTTACTGATTTTTCCTTTTCATGCTATTGCATATAAAAAAGAAAATTCTTGGAAAATTAGATAAAGTAAATCCATTTGTTACTTTATTCCCGTCCAATTGAAATAAATTATAGCTTATTGATATAAAACTCTTGGCTGACTATCAACCTAGAAACATGAAACTAGTTAACTTCCTTTTGTAGGGTAGAAGTGCACTCAGTAAGATTATTTTTAATATTCAAACTACAGGGCTGAAATGTGATAGTCGTATTCCTCGAACTTATTTTTGTTTTGTTTTCTATATAAATAAAATAATCTTCAAAAGAAAATACCTAGACTGTGATGGGGTGTAAAAGTTTGCATGGGAGAATTTAAATGCATGGAGAGATTTATCCGAAACTAAACTTGGTAGGCCGTGGTGGCCCCGGCTAAAGAATAGGCCCCTCCATATCTCTATCCGCGGATGTCGTAAGAGGCGACTAAGGGAAAAAAGCTAGGGGATGGGCAGCAGCGTCCCTCATTTTAAGAACGATAGCTCTAACTGCGCTCGCCAACCCGCATGCCCAGCGTGGTGAGTATGGGCAAAATCCCCCCACATGATAGGGAATATGCTCTGTCTGTGGGGGAGGCCATGTTCAGCAGTGAACGTCGTACGGCTGAAATGATGAAACTTGGTAAAAATAAATACTCATGAAGTTAAACAGTGAAACAAGGACATTAAGGTTTATCTAAATTACCCCAATATATGTCTCATCACATATTTTATTTTCCAAAAAGTTGCGTATTTCACGAATACGTCTTTCACCTTAGCTTCATGGATTTTCTCGTTTCGGATTTTTCGCGTTTTTTATTTAGTTATTACTAATTTTGGAGGAAGTTTGAAAGTAGCGCCAGTGACTGAGAAGTTGAAGAGCAAAAGGTTAGCGTGGTATGGTCATGTCATGCGGAGGGAAGAATGCCATGTGACTAGAAGAGTGTTAAATATGAATGTGGAAGGATATAAGGGGAGAGGTAGACCAAAGAAAAGATGGATAGATTGTGTGAAAGACGACATGAGTAAGAAAGGAGTGAATACTGATTTGACGGCTGATAGAGGGGAGTGGAAGAGAAAAACATGTTGTGCCGACCCCACATGAAGTGGGGTAAGGGCAGGGAGATGATGATGATATTACTAATTTTGCTGCAGTCGCTAGAAGGAATGTTGAAATGCGAGTTCTCAAGGCTGTACGACACGTTTCTCATTCATGCCATGATTGTCATAGTATGTTTTTTTTAAATACAAAATAGGCTAACGTTTGACCACAATCTCACCTGATGTTAAGAAAATAATGATGTGGTCTACGGTGTAACGCGTCCTACTTAAATTATAAATGCGAAAGTTTGTGAGGATGTTTGGATGTTTAGATGTTTGTGGTTCAATCACGCCCAAACGGCTGAACGGATTTAGATGAAATTTGGCACAGAGGTAAATTATAGTCTGGAATAGCATATAGGCTTTTTATTTTATTAGGAAACACGCGAGCGAATCTGCCGGCGGAAGCTAGTAATAAATAAATCCCCCTTTCCGCCACCCCCCCATGGCGGAAAGGAAATGAGACGGCATTTTCGCCCCTTAAAAAAAAAAAAATGGCCTAAACGACCGAAGGAATTTGGATGTAACTTGGCACAGAGATAGGCTATAATCTGGAAAAGCATATACGGTATTTTTTATTGAAAAAGCTTTGGGACATTATTTTTTACAGCGATGTCAATAAGGAGCAAAAATGCACCGTTTGCTTCATTAGCCGTTCAAATGAATACAAGCCGTTTAATTATTGCAGTAGATACCTACTCCCATGGCCGTACCAATTAAACTAATGTTCCAACGCTCTGAGAACTAGGTACTTCCAACCTAGCTACCTATTTATCGAACCGAAAAACCGAAATAACCTTCAAATAACAGGTCCTACAGGTAATAGTCTACAGGTCCACAAGTTGGGAGGAGGTAGAGCACAGAGAGATTTTCTCCTTCTAAATTGGGTAGGTACCTCCGCCTTACGGAAGATCGCAGCCAAATAACATTATTTGTTTCAAGTAGTGTTGTGTGTCCTGCGGTGAGTAAGGTTCCCAGAGCTCTTTATGGGGAAGGGGGTTCGGGGTCGGCAACGCGTGCGTGATGCCTCTGGTATTGCAAGCGCTCATAGGCTACGGTAACCACTTACCAACAAGTGGGCCGTATGCATGTTTGCCACCTCAGTTGTATAAAAAAGAAAAACACTTCTCCATTCAACGACTTACTTAAGCAGTCGTTGAATGGAGAAGAATGGAAAGACCGTTCGCCGTGGCACTCTTTGGGGGAGGCCTATGAACAGTAGTGGACTTTGTCAGGTTGATGATGATAATTTTTATTTTTCTACATTTCTTCATTTTGTGAATAACCATAATTATTGTAAAAAAATTATAGGCACCAAGCCGTGTTTGTTGCCTGATTCTTCTAGGCTTGGTTGCGAGGTTGCTTCAGGCAATGCTTTACCTATTTACTAAGTTGTTTCAAAGGTATGTAAGTAATGAATTTGAATTATAAATAGAATTTGAATAACATTCAATCAAACCGTAGTAGTAGATACCTATTCAAATAATCTAAACAAGATCCCAGAACCAATTATAACTTGCACATATCATCGCATCTACATTTGCATAACAAAGCTCTGATCGGAAATAGAACTGAACGCTCTCAGATATAGGTACCTATGCAATATGCATTTCACATTTAATATATTAGCAGTAAGCGAAACACAACACTCAGTATATAACTATATGGAATAACTAGACGGGGCCTGCAGAGATGCCAGGAAATCCAGATTAGAATTTATAGTCCAGGCAGAGTCAAAATGTGTTTTAATATTTTTTTTTTTTTATACAGCAGATGTGGCAAACAAGCTTACGGCCCACCTGATGGTGCGGTTACCGTAGCCTATGAGCGCTTGCAATACCAGAGGCATCACGCACGCGTTGCCGACCCCGAACCGCCTCCCCCTAAAGAGCTCTGGCAACCTTGATCACCGCAGGAACACAACACTATTTAAAACAAATACTGTTTGGCAGCGATCTTCTGTAAGGCGGAGGTACCTCTCCAGGCGAGCTGCTCCAATTTAGAACGAGAAAATCTCGCTGTACCCTACCTCCTCCAGTCCATGGTCTATGTTCATGTGACATTTGAATGACTGAATATAATCTGCCATTTCGATTTTTATTACCTAGTCCGTGTTATCTTTATTCTAGGAACAGCACTGACCTTAACCTAATTTATCTGGATATACCAGATAGCTAGCAACGAGTTCAATAATTATGCACTTTATCTGTAGTACCTATATTATTTGCATGAATCGTCGTTGTCGTATGCTCCATCCACACTCTCGCGAGGTGCCTCCTCTAGGCTCTCGGCACGAGGCTTGGCGAGTGGAGGCGGCCGCGGCGGCAGGGGTGTTGGCCATCCACACTCTCACTTGCCGCCGCAGTTGCCCGCTACGTCTTTCTCTACGTCTTTTGTCTCGCGTCTTTTGACTCGCGCACGAAAAAGGGTAGACGGGGGACACGAGCGCGCCTTCCTCACTCTCGCACTCGCGTTCCCTAGTGTAGCCTCGTGGAGTGTCTGTATGGGGCATTATACCTGTTTTTGCCCTTGTGCGCTACAATACGTCTCATTGTTTTCCATAATTAATAAACAGCTGAGACGATGTTATCGTGCATGGGAAACTCGCTGGGACGCCATTCGTTTTAATTGGCGTAATGCCTTGATAGTGATGCTACGTCGTTTTAAACTAAGATGTTGTAGACTGGAGGCCATACCAAGGTGGTGGTAAGTACTGACGCCGGTAATATATGGGAACCAATTGACGAGCAATATCGCGGATTTAAGCAATCGACACTAGCAAAGCAAACCTCAGAAGTCCAATTCATTAATTAGATCATTTTGAATCGTATTCAAATTTGAATTTACCCCATAAATAAATATTCCGGACATATCACTCAAGGTCAACTGATCCCAAACTAGGCATAGCCTGTACTATGGGTACCAGAGACTGAAATACATAATAGATAAATATTTAACACCCAGAAAGAACAAACATCTGTGTTAATCACACAAATGTTTGTCCTGTGCGGGAATTGAACCCGCAACCTCTAGCGCAGAAGGCAGAATTACTAACAACTGAGCTATGAGGCTATCTTCACGAAATAGCCTAGACGAGGCATGAAGACAGAAGACTGGTTAGCAAGTTAAAGTGGCAGTGCGCAGGCCATATAGCTCGCAGAACCGACAACCGTTGGGCAGTAAAGATTCTCTAATGGCAACCACGACCCGGGCGACGAAGAGTTGGAAGTCCCCCCACCCTAAGGACCGACGACATTGTGATGGTTTCGGGAAGTCGGTGCATGGAAAAGGCTTAAAACCGTTCGTCGTGGAATTCTTTAGGGAAGGCCTATTTTTTAGCAGTACAATACAATACAATAAATTTATTTCAGGCAACAATAAAATAAAAAACAGATGGATTTTTTCTTATCCTACGGCCCATATACATATATATATATACCTTAAAGACTAACATACATAATAATCACAGCATCATCAGTGAACTTCTACAGGTTGATGATAATGACTACTGTAGTGTAAGCGTACCTAACGTTACTGTAAATTAATCGTGCGTTTTCACTGTATTTTTCATTGCTGTTTCAGTTTTCAATTTCAAGTGAAATGAATGCAGCCTTTGATGACAGCTATCGGTGCATAAACGCTATGTAAATCTTCCACCGGGCTCTGACTTATTAAAGGTAGGAAAATAAACCAGTTTTACCCGCAGTAAATCAAAAAATGGTTTTATCAGTACAACAATTTGCAACTTTAAATTTGCTGACATCGGAAAATCCTGTTTTGTATTGAGGTAGGTTTTTTAATTATACGTCATGTCCACTCACTCGCGAAGTTGCTGGAAAATAAATTGACTTAGCGCATATTGGACACGAATGAAAGGAAAGAAGGAAAGTTAAAACGAATAATATTTACATACGATATTTTTTACATAAACTAAAAACCGACTTCAAATTTCTGAATATTTATAACATTACATAATATCAACCTCTTTTTTTGTTATCTACCTCTTTGCGTTTTGCTTACCTACTGAGGATGACAGACTTTTTGGCGGGAACTTGAGAAAGTGATTTTGCGCTCTCAATTTATTTTACAAAACTAGTGTTAAATTGAATAATATTATGTGATTATGGTGGTGTTTTGCGTAATATCGTTTGAGTAAACCACACAAGTGAAGTGAAATGAAATGATTGCGTGTATCGTCATTTTTCGAGTAGGCGCCAAGAGAGCCCTTGAGGTTTAGTAAATTAGCCACCATCCTAACTTACTAAAACTGAATTAGACTTGACTTGACGGTGACTTGACCATGACTAAGAAGTAAAATGAAGAAGAAAGATAAAAATAACTACGAAAAAATATGAACGTAAGACTTGGCGGTAAGGCCTAGATGCCATAGCCAGCCCGAAAGGGAAAAACTTAAAAAAAAAAAAAAAAAAAAAAAACTGAGGATGACATTGGCTACCTACACTTTCGAATAAAAATCAAAAGTAACTATGACATCCATTCATCATTAATACTAACTCTTACGTTACAGACTGACTGGCTGACTGACATTCAAACGTAATTTTTGAAGTCGCTTTAAAAAACCTGGGGCGGTTTTTTATCGAGCACCCCTAAAATAATACAACAGATACTAAACGTACAATTTATTTTGCTTAGATATTCGCTCACATTATTAAAATTTACTTTCCTGTCCTTTTCAATGGACATTATGAAATGAAATGAAATGAAATAAATTTATTTTGACAAACACAGACAGAAGACACAAAAAACAATAGAATAAAGGTTAACGATAGGTAGACGTAACACAGATAACATACAGTACAAACAACAACACATAGGTAGGTAATATGGAAATATTGGTAGGTCGCGTTTGGCTCATTGTGGATCTTATGTAAGTATTGTAAGATTTTATCATTTTTAATTTTGAAAAGCTTCTAATCCGATCAAATTCATTGAGCGACTACTAATCTGCGCCAGTAAGTTGTCACCACGTTGTCACCCGTATTTTTCGAACGGATTTTTATGCTGTTGGTCTCTTACGACCGATACAGCGTAACCGGACTATAAAGTCACCCCTTGGAGCTTGGCAACCGGGGCGGACCGCTCCCACCGCACCCACCCTTTACGCCGCCACTTCTCAAAAGTTGTCGATTCTGCGAGCTACATGGCATGCGGAACTGTGATATCAACCTGCTAATTCTGAGAGCTATGTCAGTGACTTTGGTTTTTGTAAGGATTTTGTCACGCAGTGAAACTCCGAGCATAGCTGTCTCCATAGCCCGTGGCGCGACTTTGAGCATGCGTAGAGACCCAGACCAATAGTTAGCGCCCTAGTCTAAGTGCCAGTTGTAATCATTAGCAGTTGCTAGCTTGAAAAAAGATGGCCTGATGGATTGCAACACGCACTTGCATTGTGTGACTTTCGTATTGAGGTAGATAGAGAAGATAATGATGAATTTCAGTCTGAGTTATATTGCTTGGTTCATCTGCCTGCCAAAGTTAAGACAAGAGACAAAGTTAGGACCTACCTAACTGAATCGTCTGACCAAAAAAAGGGATCTACAACTTGAATGAAATGGTTGTGATTGCAAGAAACAATTATATAATGAAGTTACTACGGGGCTTTTGAAACCAAATATAGAATTAAATAAACCGAATAAAAAACTGTAGAGCACCTAATGTGTGAATATTGAGATGGATGTGTGGAGTAACTAGAATGGATAATATACGGAATTAGTCACATCAGCGGAAGTTGGAACGCAGCGGCAGTGACTGAAAAATTGAGGAGCAACTTGTTAGCGCCGTATAGCCATATCATGCGGGGGGAAGAATCTCATGTAACGAGAAAAGATATAAGGAAAGAGGTAGACCAAGATAAAAATGGACATGGATTGTGTGACATGACGGCTGATACAGGTGAGTGGAAGAAAAAAACATTTTGTGCCGACCCCACATGAAGTGGGCAGGGAGATGATAAGAGCGCCTAATGTTTTTGTCACTTTTATATAAACTCGAAACTGGCAGCACAGCGCACACACATTAAACTATGTTACCGCTAGTTTTGTAACGTAGTTAAATATGAAACATGCGGTATTTACGCACAAGGTCACTGCTCATAGATATGTATCGTTTGCACATTAATAATAATACTGTAACAATTGGACTCGTGTATTCTGTAGATTATGTTAGGTTCTTAGGTTGGCACCAACTATTTTTAAATGCATAGCTTATTATTTAGGTATTTCTCGTAGCTTTGTGCTACGAGAAATATCAATAGGTACTAAAAAAAATGTCTTTATACAGGATTTTGTGATAAGGATGTATAGGTATTGCGATCACCATACTGGTCCGTTGCAGCAACGGATAGAGAAAAGTTGACAAAAGGGAAATAACAAAGGCTTTTGCTTTGTAGTGCGAAAACACACGGAGTTTCAAGCCTGAACCTTTAAAGTTGAGCCAAAGCCAAGCTTTATTTCACACCCCTTTATTTTGTCTTTTTTCTGTACAACGAGTTTTAGTTAGTAGAATTTTTTCATTTAAAAATCACAATGCAAAAATATTTGTTTGATGTCCGGAGCTCAGGGAACGAATAGTTTATTTATCGTGCTCAGGGCTATAAGCCTTCACTAACAGCCAACCTTAGTGTGAAGTCTGTATCAGAAGTGTAGGTTTGAATCCCAGTGGACCTAGGAGCATCCTAATATTATAAATGCAAAAGTTTGCGAGGATGTTTGGATTTTTGTGATTCAATTAGGCCGTAACGGCTAGCGTCACAACCGATGTCGGTGAAATTGGAATAGGTAGAGTTCTACGTAGAATAGCATAATCATCATCATCATCATCATTTCAGCCGTACGACGTCCACCGCTGAACATGGCCTCCCCCACAGACAGAGCGAATTCCTTATCATGTGAGGTGATTTGCCCATACTCACTACGCTGGGCATGCGGGTTGGCGAGCGCAGTTAGAGCTATCGTTGTTAAAATGAGGAACGCTGCTGCGCATCCCCTAGCTTTTTTCCCTTAGTCGCCTCTTACGACATCCGCGGATAGGTAGATATGGAGGAGCCTATTCTTCAGCCGGGGCCACCACGGCAATAGCATAATACCAGCTTTTATCTAGGTATGTTTAATTCTCTTCCACAATATTACTTGTGGATTCAGAGACAACGGGCCCAGTCTGAATATCACTAAATTCGGTGTCATTACAGACAAGGGAACCAGTGTGTGGTCACCCTTAATCTTGTATGAACATAACGACTATTGCCTCGCCACAGGATGCACCACCTATCTTCAATTGAGACGCGCGTGATGCACTTAGGCCTCATCTGATTGTCGGATATGCTTCTTAAGCCGTGTTCAAAGTGCGTGCGATATATCCTTGATTTGTCTATATGATCTTAACCTCTTATAAATAAAATTAGTTTAGAGTTTGACATTTTATATCATTTGAAATACAAAATCAGAATTAATTTTATTCAGCTGATAGGGATCATTTTAAAATAAATTTTAGATGACATATCGCACGCTTCAAATTATTCGAATTGAACCCAAGATTTTGAACCGTTATGATCCGCAAATTTTATAAATTAATATTTTAATTTTAATTCGCACTCAGGCCAAAATAGATATGAATAGGAAACTTGAGGAAACCAGTAAGTATTCTTAAAGCGGCGATGAGCTTGGAACCTGTCACGTATGGAATACTCACTAATGCAAAATGTGGACATGTGCTTAATGTTCGGACATGCCTACTCCCCTTAAATATCTTCAAGGATCTGGTCGCCTGGAGATCTGAGAGGATTTTGGTTACTATTTTTTTTTTTTGTAAACTGTATCTTTTATTTGTATATTTCCCTTTTCCTTGTTGTGCACATATACCCACTACGTTTATCAGCTCTCTCTAGCCTCATAGGTTTGCTGGAAGAAAACTCTTTGTAGGGTTAAGCTCGCCTTTATACATGCCTGTATTATTATGTTTTATTTCTGTATGTATTTTGTGTACAATAAAGAATTAAAGAATAAAAGAGGATGTCTGAGCTATCTATAGCTCGTTTGTAACGATCTTTAGATATCTCAACTGTTTCTTGTGTATTTTGTAAATATTTACTTTTATTAGTTTTAATTTCCTTTCTGTAAATAAATATTTAAAAGCAAACATTTTAGGTTTTTTATTTGTACCTGTCTAATTTTTTGAGTATTTCAGAAAAAAAAAACTTGTATGCTCGTAAAAATCCTCTTTTGTTTCCCAGTTGGATAAAAAGACAGTCATCTTAACAATCAATTTTGCATGATCTGAAACAATGGGTTTGGTCCATTGCCTTCGCTTCGATATTTTGTCAACAATGTAAGGTTTTACGAATTGCCATATTTCTGTTTGAATTTCATTCGATTGTTCAATGATTTTGTCTCCATCAAACCTTTCATAGGCATTAGCCACAGTTAGATATTTGACTGCCTTACATAAAAATTAAATACCTAGTAATTTGGATGGGGTTTTCAAAAAAAACCTTGTATTATTAATTTCCACCAAAATAATGCCAGTGAGTGGAATAAAGTAGATGATAGATAGACAGATAAAAAAAATATTTGGCACTACAGACACACACAATTAACAAAGATAAACAATTTTAAACTAAAGTACATACAATAGGTAGGTATAAATAATCAAAAGAGCAATTTTTAAAAAGTAGGTATCTTAGAACGAACAAGTCGGACAAGCCGGGTTTCGCAAAGGCTTCAGTACCGTAGATCACATCCACACGCTTCGGCAGATTATACAGAAGACCGAAGAGTATAATCGGCCACTATGTCTAGCGTTTGTGGACTACGAGAAAGCCTTCGATTCAGTCGAGACCTGGGCAGTGTTACGGTCACTACAGCGGTGCCAGATCGACTACCGGTATATCGAAGTGTTGAAGTGTTTGTACAGTAAGGCCACCATGTCTATCCGACTCCAGCACCAGAGCACAAATCCGATCCAATTGCAAAAAGGGGTGAGACAGGGAGACGTCATTTCTCCGAAACTGTTCACCTCTGCATTGGAGGATGTTTTCAAGCTTCTGCACTGGGACGGACATGGGATCAACATCAATGGCGAATACATCACTCACCTTCGATTCGCCGATGATATAGTCATAATGGCAGAATCGCTGGAGACCTTGGTGCAATGCTCAGAGACCTCAGTACCGTCTCCCAACAGGTGGGTCTTAAAATGAACATGGGCAAGACAAATATCATGTCTAATGCTCATGTCGCACCCATACCGGTAAATGTTGGGAACGATACCATTCAAGTTGTAGATCACTATGTCTATTTGGGTCAGACGATTCAACTAGGTAGGTCCAACTTCGACAAAGAGGTCAACCGACGAATCCAACTCGGATGGGCAGCGTTTGGGAAACTTCGTCATATCTTCTCGTCGGAGATACCGCAGAGCCTCCAGACGAAAGTCTACAATCAGTGCGTGCTGCCAGTGATGACATATGGCACTGAGACTTGGTCGTTAACTATTGGCCTCATACACAAGCTCAAAGTTGCACAACGGGCTATGGAGAGAGCTATGCTAGGAGTTTCACTACGTGATAAGATCCGAAATGAGGAAATTCGTAGAAGAACCAAGGTTACCGACATAGCTCTCAGAATTAGCAAGTTGAAGTGGCAGTGGGCAGGCCATATAGCTCGCAGAACCGATAACCGTTGGGGAGTAAAGGTTCTCGAATGGCGACCACGAACCGGGCGACGCAGTGTTGGAAGACCCCCCACCCGATGGACCGACGACATTGTGAAAGTTGCGGGAATTCGGTGGATGGAGAAGGCTCAAGACCGTTCGTCGTGGAACTCTTTAGGGGAGGCCTATGTCCAGCAGTGGACTTCTACAGGCTGATGATGATGATGAGGTATCTTAGAGTAGGCATGTTTGCGTGTGCTGCAGTACGACAAATAGGCTATGGCTCAGTGAAATATTTTGTTTAAATGCAAAAACACTGATTTTCAGCCAAAACCTGATCGGGAGCGAGCAGAACGAGTACAAACGAACAATGCGTAGGTAGGTACCTAGCTGTGAATTTGTGTTGTTGTGATTGTGTAGTTTGCTATCAATGATTACAAAATATGAAATGAGCTTACAATATTTTTGTTTATTTCTGACTTACGAAGTGCTTGGGAACACTCTCTATTTGCTTTTGCAATAAAAACTTTTTAAGTACAAGGTCATTAACATATATATGTATGTATACATTCACGGGCTGTTTCTAATACACGTGGTATTATTGTTTGTTCAAGGACTTTTGGAAATAAGGCAATTTTAGGTGTTTGTCTGAGTTTTCGTACGTTTAATAGTATGTAGGTAATATAAAAACAGCTGATGTGAAAAGTTCAGAAAATAATATTTTTTTCAGGATAGGTAGTAGGTAGGTATACCTACTAGTTAGGGAAAACGTTGTAAAAACCACATAATAGGCAAAATAATCTACGCACCTACCACAGTAGGCTTAAACATCTCACGGCTTGGTATGTAAATACCTAACTACAATAATAGTGGTGACTAAATTACTCCCGTTTATATTAAACCTAACCTCCAATGGAATAGAAACTGGTTCCAAGAAAGCTGATTAGGTAGGTATTCATAAAGACAAATAACTATAATATTGTTAGGCACTTCATAAATAAAACTCAATGCAATCTGGTCCTAATGATGTCACCAATAGAGTATAATGGATAGAGCGCCTTAAATATCTATACAGTGCTGACATAATGCGTGCATCAGGCCCGGGGGTGAACTTCTCCGATTCGAATGAAATTTCGCCAGAAGAAATATATTTTTAAGTACCTTTGAAAATACAATATAAATATTACAATACAATATAACTTTAAAAAAGTTATCTTAGAACCAAAATACACCCGAAGACCCTGACCTAGGTATACGGGTGTATCTACCTTTAAACGTTTAGCGTATCAATGTACGTGTCGGAAAATGCAATAATGACATGATGGCTATATTTCATTATAATAAATAAATAAATAAACCGGACATATCACACATGGTCAACTGATCCCAAACTAGGCATAGCCTGTAATATGGGTACCTGAGACTGATATATATAATAGATAAATATAAATATTTAACACCCAGACACAGAACAAACATCTGTGTTTATCACAAATGTTTGTCCAGTGCGGGGATCGAACCGGCGACCTCTAGCGCAGAAGGCAGAGCTACTACCAACTGAGTTATGAGGCCATTATAAGAAAAGTACATACACCCGCCGCCCTAATGCACGCGACATAAAACTACTGATAAGAATGACTTAGGTACAGTTGGTACTGTCGACTAGTGAAATCATCAAGTAACCAAACAAAAAACACAACTCGTAATCATATCCAGTCAAATTTCAATCCAGAAGCTGTGGGCTATAAGAATCATTTTGGGATGACGACGGAGATGTTTGCTATCGCTGAAACGCTGACGTGGTGGCGACTGCGAAAATAATCATTGTTGTATCGAGCGTTTATTTTTAATCATTAGAACTCAAGAGTCGTGTTTGGCCTAGTGGGAGGTTCCCTGACATTCAATCCGAACGTTTTGGGTTCGGTACCGGATTTAAATAATGAGATTAAAAAATTAAAAAAATTAAGGGCGCATAGTTCAAAACGGCGAAGGGAAACATTGTCAGTAAGTTTTCTTAAAGAAGCGATGGGCTTTCAACTTTTCCTGTATGGAATATATCTATGGCGTGCGTGTTACGATTATTATAAGAAATGCTCTAGATCTATTGATTTGTTCAGCAGTAGCTTGGAGAGGATGAGGCGCATAATGAATAATGACTTCTTTGGCTTATCATAAATGGATCATTCAACATAAGTATTTTCATGTTTAACTTTTTTATCTGGACGTAATAAATGTTTACCTGCACCTAAATATGTTTTTATACTTGCTTTATCATTTATGTATTTTTTTTCTGTGCTCTTTTTGAATTTTTGTATGTTTCTATCAGTGGACTTATTATTGGCCTTTTGTTTCTAAATTGTATTTTATTTTATTTATTTCGATGCACAAACACATTACAACTAAAAGTAAAAATTATAATTATAAAACACAGATTAGAAGTTTAGAACTAGGTAGTAACATAAATATTATGTGCGTACAGCAAAAGTATTATAGGAGTAAAAAGCAAACATTTTAGTACTGTAGGTACTTATAAAAAAGGGAGAACAACCAAAAAGTACGAAAACCAAAATTCCTATAAAAAGTAGGTATAAAGTAAAAAGTGAACATGTTCCCTAACAAACCTCTAGTGTTTTAGGATACAATATATCCGTAACATTTTTTATGTAATGGCA
Organism: Anticlea derivata; assembly: GCA_947579855.1. Lineage (NCBI taxonomy): Eukaryota > Metazoa > Arthropoda > Insecta > Lepidoptera > Geometridae > Anticlea > Anticlea derivata. The sequence continues at coordinate 12,861,921 of OX388257.1, read as the reverse complement.
AAATTTAGAACTAAACATATCTAAATATACACTCGAGAGCATAGAAATCGCACATAGCGGAATTTTGCTACATTTTAATTTCGACCCTTATTTTTTTTTAAATTAATGTGATGTTGCAAATATAACTTAAATTAAATTGAAGTACACACTGTTAGCTTCCTAAAAACACAAAATGTCTAGCCTTGACCTTCGAAATCATAACAGTGGCAACTAAACAATAGAATGGCCTAAATTAGCTCGTTTCAGGTAGCTCGGTTTGTGGGACTTTAAGCAGGTATAAAACGATAAGGGATGATTGAAATTACATCATTTGCATACCAACTCCCAGGCAGAAAGGTCCTTTAACGAATACGTCATCTCTCTAAACAAGAAAATGGATACCACACCAGAAGCAGCGTCTCAAGTGGTTGCACTTATCGAAGCTGGACAGAACCAAAGTCAAGTGGCTCGTCAATTAAATTTGAGCAGATATGCTGTTCGACGTGTATACCAGCGATATCAGCAAACTGGTGGCTATACCAGGCGACCAGGAACAGGCCGAAAACGTGCGACAACACAGCGCGATGACCGTTTCCTTGTGAATACATCACTACGAAATCGCCGGTTGAATGCAGTTCAACTCGGACAGCAGCTCCAGGAAGTTAGAGAAGTGGAAGTCAGTCGGTGGAACGTTAGAAGAAGACTAGCCGAAGGAGGTCTGACAGCGCACAGACCAGCAACTGGCCCAAAATTGACCCCAGCGCACAGACAAGCACGCCTTCAGTTTGCTCGAAATCACGTTAATTGGACTATGGATCAATGGCAGGCAGTCCTCTTCTCCGACGAGTGCAGGATGTGCCTTCATGGTAACGACGGACGAGGTAGAGTCTACCGAAGATCTGGTGAGCGTTTTGCTCAATGTTGCATCTCCGAACGGGTCGCATACGGCGGTGGTTCGTGTATGTTCTGGGGAGGCATTTCTCTGGAAGCGAAAACCGAACTTGTCTTCATCACAGGGCCCGATACCGACCGTCGATCGGGTGGATTGACTTCCCAACGTTACGTTGAGGAGATCCTGGAAGAACATGTTGTGCCCTTTTCTGGATTTATCGGCGAAAACTTCGTTTTTATGCAGGATAACGCTAGACCACACACCGCTGCTATAGTACGCCAGTACTTGGAGGAGGTTGAACTACTCGTTATGGCGTGGCCTGCTCGAAGCCCAGATCTCAATCCCATTGAGCACTTATGGGACGAACTAAAGAAACGAGTAAGAGCTAGAAACGCAGCGCCTACGAGTCTCAGAGAGCTCCAAACCGCGATCAAGGAAGAATGGGACAGCATACCGCAGGATTTCGTAAAAAAATTGATTTCTTCAATGAAACAGCGAATGGAAGCTGTTATTCAGGCTAGGGGAGGCAATACCTCGTATTAATAAATCGATACATTCACAAATTTATTGTTTTTTTAACCTTTTATACCTGCTCAAAGTCCCACAAACAGCGCTACTTGAAACGAGCTAATTTAGGCCATTCTATTGTTTAGTTGCCACTGTTATGATTTCGAAGGTCAAGGCTAGACATTTTGTGTTTTTAGGAAGCTAACAGTGTGTACTTCAATTTAATTTAAGTTATTTTTGCAACATCACATTAATTTAAAAAAAAATAAGCGTCGAAATTAAAATGTTGGAAAATTCCGCTATGTGCGATTTCTATGCTCTCGAGTGTATGTAAATTACTCATGTTAATTATATTGTTATGTGCTGTTAGTCTTCCAAATAGGTAAATAAATCTTCTTCTTGTCGTGTCACTGACTCTTTCATGGTCATCCTGTATTATGTTAGTGACCATGTTGAGGTATGGTGGCCTAACATCGTCGATGAAAAAATCAGTGTTGTGAAAGGATTAAAGTGCGCCTCTAAAAAATAAATAAATAAATACGAACTACTGCAAAATGTGGGCACGTGTCAAATATACAGAGTACAGACGTCATTCTGACTACACCCGGTGAAAACTTTGACAATCTGAGCGCCTGGAGATATGACAGAATGTTTTTCGATGTTTTTTTTTGTTTTTTTTTTGGAATAAAAGTAGTCAGCGTACAGATCTGTCACTGTGGTCAAATTAAAATTTCAGTGTAAGGAGCCTCTTAGATGCGCACTTGAATCCTTTCACTACACTGATTCTTTCATCGACGGTCATAGGCCCTTTTCAGGGCCACCATACCTCAACATGGTTACTGACCTAATACAGGTAATAGGCCAAGAAATAATCAGTGACACGATAAGAATAAGAAGATGTGTAATGAGAGCCTTCTGACATGATTGCGTAATAGTTTATGAAAAAAAAAGTTAGTCAAATACTGGTAGAGTACCGCTACAGTAGGGTTCTGTCTTCTCTAACTTAGCATCGTGATAGTGTAAGGTATGTAGCGCTAAAGTACGTTTATGCAACTACTCTATGTTTTTATGAGACACGCTGTTAATATTTATGATAATTTTCCTGTAAGCTTTATAGTGTTCAGTCCAAATGTCTCCCAGGCCATGTTACATTGATGAAGTCATCTTTATTCTCAGGAGTTAAAAATAAATGAGACTTTATTTTCTCTCACTAGGATGTTTTTTTTCTCATATATTTTTGAATATATACATAAAGGATTTGTCGCTGAGCGCCCTATCCGCCCAATTGGAAACAAAATATGTTTAAAACTAGACATACTCACCGAATGGATAACCCTCTTTTTTTTGGCGTATTAGTTAAGTGGGAGTGTCATACGCATCCGTTTGTCTGTGCCTGAGAATCGAACAAGTAAAAACACAAATACCTGCTAAAAAAAATACTTGGGCACGCCACGGGATGTTAACTAGGGGTGCTTTTTGCGAGGTACCTACTCGAGCCAGCTTCCGTTGTATTGACATGCCGGATGTCGATAGTACTTGTTATAAGTTTTCGGAGCCACCGGTACGTACGGTTTCGCTCCGAAAATTATTATTTATTGATGCCTAAGTAAAGGCATAGGTATAGCATATTTAATGTTTTACCAAATGTTTGGATGTGCTTCTGACTACCCCCTTAGAAAAATTCAAGGATCTGATCACCTGAAGATCTGAGAGGATGTCTACCATGCTTGGAAATAAAAGTCATGAGCCTATTTCTTTATTTTGACATTTTTTTTTAAAGTTAGAGCTTGCATATATTGATTATTCGAGATAATTAACACATATACTTTTATCCGGGTACGAGTGAAGCCACAAGCTGAAGCAATTATGAGTTTATTCTTCAAACCTGTTCTTTTGTACACTCGTTTTTCCAGATTTCTCTTCCGCCTTAGCCAATTACGCTAGCGGCTGGTCTAGCTAAAGACAAATCAATGAAAAACTTTCTCTATGAAGTGACTCATGTATGTAAACACTGTATATAATAAAACACTATTTATAAATATCTACATAAATAAAAACGAATCGCTAAATATGTTGTTATGCGTAAAACTCGAGAACGGCTGGACCAATTCATCTAATTTTGTTATGAAATAGATATTGAAGTTCTTGAAAAATTGAACTAAATGCCAAATTGTAACGCTTCGCAATCGAACGCCGTTTGAACACGGCTTAAGATATAACCTGCTACGGCGCCGGCGCCGGCGGCGTTTTCTTGTTGTGTACTCACCATTCCATAAACCAAAAATTTTCCTCATAAATTATTTACTTTTATAATACGCCTGCTTAAGACTCGTATTTACCCGGATGACCGTGCCATGTTCTAGTAAATAAGGTCTCAAAAGTAACTGATAACCTTTTAGTATAATAGCACTATTTACAGCTAAAATGATACCTATATAGTGGATATGAATAAAATTAGACGTAGGTACTATCAATACAATAATATTAATAAAAAGACAGAAGAGATTAATTGCGTTGAGTTAAGTTAATGCTATATTACTGGCCTCATAGCTCAGTTAGTAGTAACTCTGCCTTCTGCGCTAGAGGTCGCGGGTTCGATCCCCGCACTGGACAAACATTTGTATGATAAACAAAGATGTTTGTTCTGTGTCTGGGTCTTAAATATGTATATCGATTATGTATATCAGTCTCTGGTACCCATAGTACAGGCTATGCCTAGTTTGGGATCAGTTGACCGTGTGAATATGTCCGGAATATGTATATTTATTTTTTTATTATATTGCACTACAAAACAAGTGGATACTCTGTCTATAGATGCAAACATAAGTGTGATTCAGAACAAGTTAGCCATCACGTGAACATGACGTCTCTCATTCACGTGTTGCGCATTGTTGTTTTATGCGAGCGCATTTAACATTCGGTGAGGAGGTTTAACAAAGTTAAGAGCTTTATCTATTCCAAGTTTCAACGAAATCGGTTGAGCCGTTACGGCGTGATTGAACAACAAACATCTAAACATCCCACAAACTTTTTTTTTTATACAACTGAGTTGGCAAACAAACATACGGCCCACCTGTTGGTAAGCGGTTACCGTAGCCTATGAGCGCTTGCAATACCAGTGGCATCACACACGCGTTGCCGACCCCGAACCCCCTTCCCCCTAAAGAGCTCTGGCAACCTTACTCACCGCAGGAACACAACACTATTTGAAACAAATAATGTTATTTGGCTGCGATATTCTGTAAGGCGGAGGTACCTCTCCAGGCTGGCTGCTCCAATTTAGAACGAGAAAGTCTCGCTATGCCCTACCTCCTCCAACTTTCGCATTTATAATATTAGTAGGGTAGGAAGTAGGATAACGGAAGCTGTTTGATCTCAGCCTGAAAATACCTGGGCATTGATTTGCTTGCCAGTGCAAAGAGTATAAAACCATCGCAAGGAATAAAGGCGTGCGTCGACCTCACGCGTGAGTACTCTTAATTGATTGAGAATTCCGCACATGGGCTGTCAATTAACATATCTATCTGAACTACAGTAGGCCACTTAAGTTGAGGCAAAACCGTCGCGTAGCGACTGTGCAACTGAGCTTCAATGACGCTGAAATTATTCATGTTTTTTTTTTTTTTTTTATCCGGACATATCACACACGGTCAACTGATCCCAAACTAAGCATAGCCTGTACTATGGGTACCAGAGACTGATATACATAATAGATATATATTTAACACACAGAACAATCATCTGTGTTAGTCACAAATGTTTGTCCAGCGCGGGGATCGAACCCGCAACTTCTAGCGCAGAAGGCAGAGTTACTACCACTGAGCTATGAGGCCAGTCAAATTCAATACTGTTGTACAATACAGTTTCAATTTCAATACTGATTCAATATACTCATATTTTCAGGCGAGTGCCCGTCTGAGATGAAAGGGTTGCGGGTTCGATTCCCGATACCGATTCTGCCGATGGGGGGTTATGACTTAAAAATGACTAACTTTTTAAACTAATCTCTGTATCGCAAATGTGTTGAAAAGACGATGACGATAACCAAACAATGAACGACAGGCCTCATAGCTCAGTTGGTAGTAACTCTGCCTTCTGCGCTAGAGGTCGCGGGTTTGATTCCCGCACTGGACAAACAGTTGTGATTAACACAGATGTTTGTTCTGTTTCGGGTTTTAAATATATATCTATTATGTATATCAGGCTCTAGTACCCATAGTACAGGCTATGCCTAGTTTGGGATCAGTTGACCGTGTGAATATGTCCGGAATATTTTATTTTATTTAATGGAGTATCCAAATAAAAAAATCAAACTTCACATGTAGGGGAGGTACCGAGAGCCTTTTCCTCAAAGTTTTATATTTCGTTACTTAGTAGACTTCTTCATTACGTATTCTTTAAGAAATTTCAATGGAAGCACTAATAGACTACAAGTAGAACGGCTGACATGGTCCGACAGAAGAAAATAAGGACAGACGGATATGGCGAAACTTTATGGGTTTCTATTCTGACATTGGAACCTAAAAGGTGAAGTACAGACTCATGCTTCGCTTATTACAGGTTTGTAGATACAAAACATCGCGATATATCATTGCTACAAACAAACTACTTACTACTATGACTGGCCTCATAGCTCAGTTGGTAGTAACTCTGCCTTCTGCGCTAGAGGTCGCGGGTTCGATTCCCGCACTGGACAAACATTTGTGACTAACACAGATGTTTGTTCTGTGTCTGGGTGTTAAACATATATCTATTATGTATATCAGTCTCTGGTACCCATAGTACAGGCTATGCCTAGTTTGGGATCAGTTGACCGTGTGCAATATGTCCGGAATATTATATTATTATTATTACTTTACGTAGTAGGTTTGTGTAATTAATGATCAAACGAACTTACCTGTACGTGAAATTCTATCATAATTATTTGAAGCTTTCGTGTGAAGGTAGTAATTACAGAATATTACTGAACACTACGTAGTTTGCATAATCGTGTCTTCACTCGATGCACTAAAGTTGAAAGTAGGTAAAAATAATGGCCATACCAGTTTTGATGTGGCAGCATGGTTTGTGTAATATTAATAGAATAGAATAATCGTTTATTTTAGCAAAAAGATTACATGGCCGATTAGGTTGTAACACAGTATAGGTACACATTTAAATTTACATATAACTTAGAACTAACTAACTTGCCATCCAGCGTGGCAATTCCGCCAGCGTCTTGGGGACGCTTCCGACTGGTAGTGATCTGGATCAGTTGAGCTATCTATAGATCGTTTGTAACAGTCTTTAGATGGCTCAACTGTTTCTTGTGTATTTTGTAAATATTAACTTGTATTCGTTTTAAATTACTTTCTGTAAATAAAGAATACTGACTTAGAATTTATCACATAGTTTAGGTATACCTAGGTACATAACAATACTATACTTAAAGGTTTAGGTTTATCGACTCATGTGTCCGAATGCTAAAAAAGGTGTTCAGCTCAGCTACTAAGCCCAACAGTCACAAATGGGACAGACCCCACGGTTCCCGTGTCACATCCAAATATTTCCAGATCATGCAAATTGCCGTACGCTGTGCATTTATCAATCCGACGTCAACCAAAATAATTGACGTCCATAATTGAATTCTAAACTCAATTACTGCGAATGCGGCTGCAATATTCGACAATCTGGACACATAAGCCAGTTGAAGCGTCAGTGAGCGAACCGATGGCTGTTGAGGCAGATATGTGTGTTTCCGCTCTAGAACCTTTTTGCCCCAATGCACCGCAATTTCAGATGACATATCGCATGGCTGCATGTTTTCAATAAAAGGTGTTCATTGCGCAGTGGTGTATTTAACAATTATCATTTTACGACGAACTATTCATGTTGTAAACAATAGTTGTTATGTTGAAATATGAATTATGTTGAATGTTTTTGTTCTCTGTTAACCCCTTTTTGTTTGTGAGTTTATTATTATTATTTTTTTTCCTTTGATCACAATCCTCACACATTTGAATTTCTTACAACTGTGGAGGGAGAGCCTGGTGACCTGTAACACAGGTTTTTAAAAGAACCTACTTCAGGCACCAGCCTCATCACGAAACATGTTTCGGAATAGATTACATATCTACTTTGTACACATTTTTATATTTAAGAAACCTAATTGTGAAGGGAAATAAATCTGTTTATTATTAATAATAGTCCAACTTTAGAAAGATAACGGCAGAAACCAACATTTGTACAAAAGTGCAAACGTGTCGTTATGACTTTTTTATTTCTGCATAAAATGCCTACTTATAAAACCGTATAATCTGTGGAACCGTTAGTTTATAACTCAACATTATTCGTTTATTTCGTTACAATTCGTTAGTAGGTAGGTATGCGCTTCTTTGAGTTAACCTAATATCCAACCAAATAAAAGTGGCATTTAAAGAAGGTAGAAATTATAAACAAAAATTAAAAAAAATAGTAATAATTGGAATGATAGTAGATACACATGAAAATTAAATATTAAAAATTTATGAAAAAAAAATTAAAAATGTGTAAAATACTCTATAACTCAAACTTTAATAATAATAATACCTCATTTGAGATACAAGTACAATGATCTTCAAAAAATTTAAACGAATTGAAGAGTTCCTTATAAAATAAGATGTCTGTAATTTTGCTATAAGCGGTCTAACAAAATATGTATCCAAGAGTTTAAAATACCTAGTATCTAAGAGGATTCTATAAACTTTGAATAAATAAATAAACAGCGTAGATATTGAAATATTTGTTTTCAAAAACATTTTCAAGCTCATTACATACAATGCAAAGTACAATAAAATTGATAGCACATTGTTGAACGTTCCTTTGTTTTGTCAATAATTGACGTGTTATGATTCGAGTTAAAGTTTGAAGTCGTGTCGAAAAATTTAGTTTAGACTATTAAGAACTGAGTAGTTCTTTAATGCCTTTACAGACTGAGGATTAGTTACTATGAGAATGGCTTGGTTTGACTTTCATTCAGAGTAATCTACTTTGTAGTAAGGTCGCTGACCAAATTTTAATGTGTGACTGATTTTTATATCTGCACCATAATAATGAGATGTAACACTTTTTTTGGTAAAAGGTATTTTTGTTACAATTAAATATATCGCATCAAAAATTTAGGTGAGTAACTATCGTTTAAATGGGTTGATAAATAGCTTACTTGGAAGCCAAAAGCAAAAACGTGTCGGTATTGCAGATACGTCGAAAAACACGTCGGTTTATAAGCGTAAAGCCTACCTAAGGTGCCTCTAAGAGGCGCACTTTAATCATTTCAACACACTGATATTTCCACCGACGGCCACGGGCCCTTTTCAGGGCCACCATACCTCAACCTGATCAATGGCCTAATAAGAAGCCAAGAAAGAATCAGTTTCACGACAAGCAAGTGCAAAGAATCATTTGATTACGTGCCTATACCTAGGCACAGGAGTCGTTCTCTACAATCTCGAGTAAAGATTGTAGAGAACGACTCTGTGAGGTAAGCTAGTTAAAATGTTGAACTGGGTTACTTTATCAACAAACGAAAAGCTGCCAGTTTGCCAGACATGCTGACGTAGCAAGTTAAACGAATGTTTGATGTAGAGATTGCAGGGAAACCTACTGCTTTTGTATAAAATGTTGAACTGGCAACGATTGTAAATAGATAAGCGAAGACGCATAGCGCAAAGAGCACAAAGGTAAGTTTAAGTTGGGTCGCTGAATATGCTAAACTGGCAGCGTTTACTAACAAAACACATGCCAGTCTGCCAGTGGAAGGCGGCTGGATTCGTACTCACCTCTCTCCTGCAGTTCTGCATTGCAGCCGATAACGAGCACTAGCACAAAGTAGTTCCACATTTTTGTCACAGCCACAGTCACACAGTTACACAAACATGCTGGTTTGACTATGTCGATGCGCGTGCGCGTCGGCCCGCTTTCAGAGGCAGCCTGTGTGACGTTTCCGATGGCGCGTAAGCCGCTGACGAACCAACGGTCAGTGAATGTGGCGCACAGATGTGATATGACACATTTTTTTGTAGCAATGATCTTATTTCTTTATTCACAGATAACATAAATTAGAAATAAATAACATTTCACTTAGGTGTTTAATGTTGAATAATACTATATTATAAACAACATATTGATGTATAGTGTCTTATTATATTAAACTATTTATAGCACTATATTAAAATAAACATCAAGCGACAATTCCGGTAAGCAATTTGTTTTTTATTTAGTCTTAACTTACGAGTACCTAGATTACATTAAAATCAAAGACTAACAGTTTAAGTAGGATTGTTAAGTTTACTTTCATTATTAAACTATTATTGTTAAGTTTTTACAATTAAATACACAGTGTGTCCTCACTGAAGCATAACTCAAATATGCACAGTACTACCACATCTGTGCATTCATTATCTTTGCCCAAATAGTAGCGGTTCTCTGAGGCTATATCGTGAAGCTGCTCAGGCGCAGGTAAGCCTTCGAGGGGCGCGCTAGGGGAGGGTGTAAGGGAGGGGGAGGCTCAATGCACTTGCGCGCCAGACGGGATGAAAGCATAATCCCGAGCTCCTATTCATAATGGTTCACTTGTATTCATATTGGTTTATTTCTACAGTTTCGTTAATATTTCATAGATGTAGATGTAACAAATACCGTTTATTGGTTTATCAATTTACTTACTCTATATTTTTGCCTTTGACTGTACTGAAATACGTATGAAATATGTGGGTAATAATAATATGTATTTCAGTACAGTCAGAGGCAAAAATATAGAGTAAGTAAATTGATAAACCAATAAAAGTCGTTAATGTACTAAAAAGTGGGCCTAGTCGGGAAGGAAAATAATAGGATTTTTGCAATTTCGTCAGTTTGCGTAACTTTTTCGGTACGAGTTGACGAACTACTCGTTTCTACTCAGCGGATAAAAGAGCGATGTCCTTGGTTAATGCCAAGGCATTATCTACTTACCTTTTATACATTTCTGTTATTTAGGTGCAAGAATCCTATTTCCTACTAATATTATATATGCGATACTTTGTGAGGATGTTTAGATTTTTGTTATTCAATCACGCCGTAATGGCTCAACCGATTTCGTTGAAACTTGGAATATAAATAGTTCTTTACTTAGAATAGCATATATGCTTTTTATGTAGGTACCACGCGAGAAAAGCCGCGGGTGGAAGCTAGTAAATAAATATAGCCTTAGTTAAGCTACGAAGTTGAGGGCGGATCAGCTAGTTGTGGTGTAAAGTAGGGATGTTACGGAGGTGGTTTAGCGGAACTGAAGTTGGAATCGGAGTTTTTTTTAAATTATGGTTTATCGGAGTCGGAGTAGGAGGCGGAGGCGGAGTCGTAGGTGGTGGCAGAAGAGAGATCGAGAGCAGAGTGTTAAGGGGAGGCTTAATCAAATATTATAGTACAAATACAAACATTATTTAATAATTCTCTTTAATTTACTTAAAATAGAAATTATAAACTAACTTATCATACTTAGTCGTTAAAAATTAAAATTAAAACCGCCGCGCGCTATCTCCCGCTATCCGCTATGCTTCGACCTCCGATTTAAACCTCCTATTGAAAGTATCAGAACAGATGTCGGAACTGGTGGTGTAATATCAATCGGAGGTTCCGACATACCGGAGTCGGAGTCGAAGCTTCGTAACATCCCTGGTGTAAAGTCACAGCAGCAGAAGGTGAAGTCTGCATTCAATCAGCCCCGACCTTGATAACTTGGCTCCAACTTCGACTCTCCGTTAATCCTGCTCAGACATTGAGTGGATATTAGAAGCTTCAACTAATCCAACTCAATGATAATCCAGTTGATGTGAATCGCAGCTTGCACAATGACCTAACTGACTTATAGGCACTGACAGTAGTATTATTGTTTGTACCTATATCTAGCGGTCATGATCCGCTAAGACATAAAACCTCTCTTATCCTCACAAATACCATGTCTCAAAATACAAGTATTAAATAAATAAATAACTAAATATGCGAATGACTTGAACTATCAGCCGGTACCATTGGAAAACTGGCACTGATTTTCTAATTAGGAAAGATTTGATGAGTAGCTATGACAAAGGTACAAATACTACATACAGAAATGACAAAACTACAATAACATCTAACAAAAATAATGGAAGTAATATAAATAGGTAGTACATTCTAAATCATTCATCATAATCATAGTAATCACACCCGTGAGTTGTCCACTGCTGAACATAGCCTCCCCCACAGATTTCCAAGGCGATTTCTTATCATTTTTTTTTTAAATATTCCGTACATATCACACACGGCCAACTTATCCCAAACTAGGCATAGCCTGTACTATGGGTATCAGAGACTGATATACATAAAAGATACATATTTAACACCCAGACACAGAACAAACATCTGTATTAGTCACAAATTTTTGTCCAGTGCGGGAATCGAACCCGCGACCTATAGCGCAGAAGGCAGAGTTACTATAATGAAGGAAGATTTGCTTGCACACACTACCACGCGGACTAACCCGCGATTCATCGGTGCCTATTCTATCAATACAATACAAATTCTTTATTTGCAACATTAACAAGCTATAACAACATAATATATGCCTACTTAGGTGCAGCAAAATAAAGGTGACATACACAACTTATAGTAGGCAACTTATAGTTAGTAGGTACACTGTTGCAAAAAGGTCCCAACTCAGCGTGTGCAGATTGTAATACCCTGCGCTGTTTTTTTTTTTTTTTTTTATTGGAGATGGTTAGGCGTTTGACCACCAGCTCACTTTTGCAAGTGAGATGCGGCCTAAGATGGAGCACGCTTTACCAGAAGGAACTTATTCACTCTAGATTTAAAGACTCCTAGATTGTACTCGTCCGGGAAAACAGACGCTGGCAGATCGTTCCACTCTTTGCCAGTGCTTATAATAAAGGTGGAGCAGAAACGTTTGGTTCGACACTGTGGTATGTCGACCAGGTAAGGGTGGTAATTACCTGTGCGTCTGCTTGTCCGGTAGTAGAAGGGGGAAGGAGGGATGAGGTCATGCATGGTCTTCCGTTGAGGCCTTTGAGACCAGCTCAGTTGGGTAGCAGCCGCTATCTAATAGTATTTTGGTCCGTTGGAAGTGCATACAATGTTTAAAGGCTCCGAGTTGAAGTAGACCGCATATTCATGAAAACTAGATTGAGCTGGAAAATTAAATGAGTTCTTAAATATTACTTCCAGGCTTATAATACCTATCGTAGTTTTCAATGGAAGTAGTTTTGGAGGAGGTAGGGCACAGCGAGATTTTCTCGCTCTAAATTGGAGCAGCCCGCCTGGAAGGTACCTCCGCCTTACAGAAGATCGCAGCCAAATAACATTATTTGTTTCAAATAGCGTGCCCCTGTGGTACAACTTTGTAACCAATATAACTTCATCAACCAACAAACTTCTAGCTTAGATATCTTCAATGATAGTATCAGTATATTTAAATGTAAGGTGCTGGAACATTTCCAGCTCGAACTTAATTCATAGCATCTAAGTAACTGCTTCCATTATAGTTATAGGTAGTTATGACTCTCATATAGTAAGTTTTAGTATAAATTTACTTAGCTTTACCTAGGTACCTAGGTTAGAATAACTTTGATCTCATAAAATGTTACAACACTTCTATAGGTAGTCTTTAAGTACACAGTTTATCTTGTATAAATTTAGTTTATTGTAACGTGATTATCCTAGAAGATTAATCTCCATAACCTTATTTTCTATTTTAAAGTTTGTAAACTCTTTATAGGTTAAAATTGTCCCTACCAATGCTGTGTTCGCCTGTTATTGGCTATTGTATCAGTCCTTAGTCTACATAGTTTAATATTGTTGAATGTTTGATACATGTGCTGTTGGCGATCCTATTTAATAAATAAATAAATAGTGTTGTGTTCCTGCGGTAAGGTCAAACTTAGACATGGCTTATATAAAACTTAGACAAGGATTCTTCGTATGATTAACTTCTAAACTCTATCCTTACCTCGGTACGGGAAAGAGAGTGCCGCACTAAGTCTTCAGGTAATATTCATTTCAAGCGATTCAGCCAGAGCTCTTTAGGGGGGAGGGGTTCAGCAGGCAACGCATTGGCAATGCTCTTGGTGTTGCTGATTTCAATAGGGGACGGTAACCACTTACCATCAGGAGGGCCGTAAGCCTGTTTGCCTCCGTATAGCTCCGATTTATTTAATTTTCTTTTAATTAATGCCGTGTTATTTTATTTTTGTTATATTATTGTGTTTGATTATTATGTTTGACGTTCATAAGTGTACTACAATCTATTATTTAATAATGTTTGAAAATGTACCCAATTGAAATAATAAATGAATTGAATTGAATATAACCACAGATAACATTATACTGTACTATAAAAAAAGTAAAATTTACCCAGTAAAATGTAGCGCTTTTTATAATAACGCCCAACAGTAACATACATACCTACCTACTCCTGACCCCACACTCGTGGGTATAAGAAACTACGAGTACCACAACACTGGAACAAATATTTGCAGCTCATACAAACATTTATCCCGCAGCGGGAATCGAACCCGTACCCCTTGCGCCTCAGACGAGAACTCACCCGTTGCGCAACTTGGAAAATTACTTTTAATATAATTTTCGATAGTAGCGCCATCTCTCGCAGGATGGTTACAAAAAACTTAGCGTCTTGGCTAGAACCAAAGTACTTTCTAGTTAGAACTCTCTCTTAGTAGTAATGTTGTTGGGCGGTCTAGTTAGTTCACATGTCAGAACACAGATGGCGCTGCGCTTAAGAGATGCTGCTCGTGCATGATAAATCATTATTCTGTGGTGTATCTCAAAAAAGCATTAGCATTCCAAATTTCAGAATTGTGAGATAACTGGAAGTACCCTAGAGGTTTTTATTTTTTGCCATATCCATACAAAAATTTGACATTAATTGCCAGGCTAGAAACTTGATTTTCTTTCTGAGAAAAAGGGTCTTGACAGATAGATAGACAGACAGCTGGACAACAAAGTGATCCTTTAAGGGGTTTAAAGGTTTGTGAATAAGGATCACCGAAAAAAATGATAGGCACCAAGCCGTGTTTGTAGCCTGATTCTTCTAGGCTTGGTCGCGAGGAACAGGCATAGCTTCACCTAGTTTCTAAGACGTTTCAAAGTGATCCTAGTGATTTTATTGAAATAAATGCCTTTTGACTTTTGACTTTTGTTCAGTTTTTGCCAAATGAGGTACCTACGGAACCCTTTATCAGGTATTAAATAAGAGCACAAGATACTTATCTAAGCTCTACTTTGTATCTCCAGCATTATAATTAGACCATTTGTGCCATAAATAAAGGAAAAAGTTGAGGAATTTCGACGGAAAATGTGACCCAAACATGAAAAGGGCTCTAAAGATTTTGAAATAATTTACGTATTTGTTTTTGGTCAATATCATACAATGAACTACGTGAGCGATCGCGAATATAAGTTTGTTCTAAGTTTGTTGTTTGTCTGTTACCGATTCAATAAATAGACCTGTGACGGTCGACACACGCTTGGCTCCTCTATGGTATGGTACTTTACCTACTGGTCATTCTGTGGCGGTGGTTCAGTTAGTCGTCTGCAATTAGATGTATATATTTTAAATTCTGAAAATAACGCGTCTGTATTAAAATCCTTCTTCCTATCCTACTAATATTATAAATACGAAACTTTGTGAGGATGTTTGGATGTTTGTTGTTCAATCACGTCGTAATGGTTCAACCGATTTCGATGAATCTTGGAATATATACTTTTCTGTAGGTACCTAAAATAGCATAGGTAAAGGCTACTTTTTATGAAGGTACCACACGAGCGAAGCCGCGGGCAGTACCTAGCTAGTAAAAATATAATCAAAAACAAGAACATTATGTACCTTAAATTATCATACCTTACTACTACTAACTTATATTAGTAACTCGGAAAAATAAAGATCTCAAGTGTACAAATTGATAAGAGTCAAGGTAGGAACATCATTCTTTTAAAACCCTTTTTTATTTTTTTATTGTTGATGGTTAGGCGTTTGACCACATCTCACTTTTGCAAGTGAGATGTGGCCTAAGATTAAGTGTACGCCTTACCTTAAATAACTTATTCACTCTAGATTTAAAGACTCCTAGATTGTACTCTTCCGGGAAAACAGACGCTGGCAGATCGTTCCACTCTTCCTTCTTTGGTAAGAGTGCGCTGGGCCTTACCGAATATCCTTAGATTAATTTATAATCGTTGTGATAATTGACAGCTATTCTAAGAACGGCCTTCGTATATCTATTAAAAAAATGTTTCATTTCGCCACGTCATAACAAAGAAACGAAATATCTCCCGGTTATTGCCAGAATATTAACCGTGGGCATAGATAAGCTTTGTTGAGTAGATTAGGCAGCGGATTGCTCTGTGGCGCCGGTGCATATCTGGCATTATTGATTTGACAAGTTTGGCGGGCCTATCCTTTTCCATATTCTGCATTATCTAGCAGTCAAATTTACGCTACTAAATGTTGATAACTTTTTTGGTTACATTTGCTCCTCTTTCACCTCAATAGGTCTCGATGATGTGGGATCGCCCCTCGGTGCTCTAATGTAGATGTTATTTAAAATCTTATTTGTAGGCTCGTAGTTACGCTCAGAAACGTGGTTCTAGTATGTCTTAACTGTTTTTTTTATACAAGGTGGCAAACTAGCATGCGGCCCGCCTGTTGGTTAGTGGTTACCGTAGCCTATAAACGCTTGCAATACCAGAGGCATCACGCACGCGTTGCCAAACCCCGAATCCCCCTTCCCTACAGAGCTCTGGCAACCTTACCGCTGCAACATAACACTCTCTTAAACAAATATAATGTTATTTAGCTGCGATCTTTTGTAGAGATCTTTTGGGAGGTACCTCCCCAGGCGGGTTGCTCCATTTTAGATTAGAGCAAGAAAATCTCGCTGTGCCATACCTGCTCCAAACAGTGTTATACTGTGGTGTTTATAAGTAGGCACTCGTAGTTGCGCCTAGAAGTGCGCTCGTATATGTCATATCTGTATGCGTTTTTGTTATTTATCTATGCCTGCAAGGCCGGTGTCGGGGCGCGATCGTTGTGAAACGTTGGGATGTAGAGCAGTCTAAATATAGAGGTACGTCTCTCGGGTCGCTCTGCTAGTTTCCTCACCTTCGCATCACCTGCTGCTAAGTTTATGATTTCAACTGGATTCTACCTAAATGCGGTACATGAGAGAGATCTTATTTATTGCTGGGCTGACTGGCCTCATAGCTCAGTTGGTAGTAACTCTGCCTTCTACGCTAGAGGTCGCGGGTTCGATCCCCGCACTGGACAAACATTTGTGTGATGAACACAGATGTTTGTTCTGTGTCTGGGTGTTAAATATATATCTATTATGTATATCAGTCTCTGGTACTCATAGTACAGGCTATGCCTAATTTGGGATCAGTTGACCGTGTGAATATGTCCGGAATATTTAAATTAATTTTATTTACTTTTATTGCTAGTGGCTGGCCGCGGCTTCACTCGGGCGGAACCAGACCGTATAAAAAGTATTTTATATCCTTCCTCAGGGTTACAGCTAAGTCCATCCATACCAAATTTCATGAAAATCGTCGTTGGTAAGAAAACAGAAACTACGAGTATCACTGTTGTGGTACCATATTGTGCCAAATATTTGTCTCGTAGTGGGAATTAAACCCGCACTCTTTGCGTTTCAACCGGGCACTCGCCCGCAACGCCACCAAAGTCGTGAAATAAAAAAAACATCCTCATATCTTTGCAAACTTTCGCATTTATAATATAAGTGGGATTATTGACATAAACCGTTTCTTCAGTGCACAAAGAAAAGGTGACTAAATCGTGTATTTTGGGTTTGGTTCCTGGTAAACGATATGCATTACCTATCCATTATGAGTGGCACACTTGGCAGATAGTGACGACTTGTCATAGCGCGGAAGAAGATTCTTAAGTGCGGACACAGACCTACCGATTCTATTCTGATCTGGAAGAACAGAGATGACATCGGGAAGTAAGAATGCAATACAAAATGTATCACGCGTTACACGTACCGATCAGAATCGGCGAGAATGGCTATAGGCAAACAACCGGCCAGCACTGACTTGACCACCAGCCACTCAGAATGATCGGCCCGGGGTGCTATCGTAAGCAAAATGGGTATGAAATTTTTGATCTAAAAACCATATTCCAAAACGTATAAAAGTTTACAAGAGAAAACTTCTTCACCTCGAGTTCCTCCTCTTCATGTTTGAAACCTTTCAGACGATGCTAAGATCATTCAAATCATCTTCAAAGTTACGAACGTCATTCCAATTTTGCTTATTTGCACAATAGCCATATGTTATACTTACGCAGCATCCTGATAAAAAGTAGCATAGGTGTTGTAGTAGGGCTTCAGCTATCTCCATTTTTTTGTTTTTTTTATTTCCTTTTTGTGGCTATGGTGTCACTGCGACCACAACTGGCCTATTCTGATCGCCACTTGTTATTTGTAGAGCCCCTTTACTCGGCCTTTAAAGTTCACCGCAAAGCCCAGCTGTTAAATACTGAATGATTTTCTTTGGGGTGAGTTCCTTTAGCTCCATTGGGTTGAGGATGTGCTTTCCCAAATGGATGCTACGTTTGAGCATCTCCATACCAAATTATATAAAGATCGGTTCAGCCATTTACGCGAGTTTTTTTTTTAATTTGGTTGTTGTTTTTATAATAGCGTTTTTTAGTTAGCTGCGAGGGAAGATTTTTTTTAACTTTTTCGTGACTTATTATAAACTAGAATATGCATTGCCTGTTTGCTTACTTACATTTTCAGATTCCAAAACGTTGTTAACAAATATACAGAGGTACTTTCGCTTTTACTTAACACATTTTTTTTCGGACGTATTTTTATGCTGTTGTTCTCTTACCAAGGGCACCACTTAGGTACGGACCTCGGCTTGGGCTGTTGCTAGAGGAAGGTTTTTTGAGGAGGCCTACCTGAAGGGGTGGAAACGCAGGGACGGGACGTCGTCTTCGACCGCGCCGGCAGGGTCGGTGTGATGTATTGAGTGTTTTTATGTGTCTGGGTTCGATGAAGGGATCGCCTCCGCGTCAGCGGAGGTGAACCCGTCATCTGGATCTCCAAGAACATGTCTTGGCCTACGTAGGGATTTTCATAACACGAAACATTAGTCACCGAATAATATGCCAGAGTCCTACTTTTATTTGTCGCTTAAAAAACTAAATCATCGACTGAAACGGGATATATTTTCCAGTTGCAAATGGGTTTAGCTTCCAGAAAGAGTCGGCCAGCCAGAGAGCTAAATTAAACAACAACGCTGAGTCGACGCCTACGCATCCTATTCTGAGATTCAGGAATGTGTACACCTTACCTTTAGGTAAACTGACGTGTGCTTAATATTTAAGATTTATGAAATACGAATTATATCTTAAGGGCTGGTGCTTACCTCGGATGAGTATCAGTATACTTCCTCCGAGGTAAGCACGTCACCAGCCTTTGGAGCACACTGCCCGTGGTTAGTGATTTGAACTCTGTTCTAAAAAAAAAAAAAATTAAAAATAATTTATTGCTGCATAAACAACTTAGCTTATAACAAAGATTTACAAACGATTCTGATTACAGAAATTCTTTTTTTATTTTTTATACAACAGAGTTGGCAAACAAGCTTACGGCCCACCTGATGGTAAGCGGTTACCGTAGCCTATGAGCGCTTGCAATACCAGAGGCATCACGCACGCGTTGTCGACCCCGAACCCCCTTCCCCCCTAAAGAGCTCTGGCAACCTTACCGCAGGAACACAACACTATTTGAAACAAATAATGTTATTTGGCTGCGATCTTCTGTAAGGCGGAGGTACCTCCCCAGGCAGACTGCTCCAATTCAGAACGAGAAAATATCGCTGTGCCCTACCTCCTCCTACAGATTCTATCACAGATTCTACTTGTAATCGTCGAAAACAGCGTCATTCCTCATTTTTTCTATTATTGAGTTTGATAATGTATTTTTATGTGAATTAAAATATGTTTAATACTAACACAAATATTTAGTAAGTGTATCCGAATGTATTTAGTGTCTATGGCCCTCTACATGGGAATACAAGATGTCATCCGCTCTTTCTGCTCCTATCACCATGTAGCTACTACGTGTGCCAAAGTAGTAAATGATTCAAACAACAAAATTATTTTTTCTGTGTTACACTGAAAATAATATATTTTATTATAATTAAACAACGAGCCGTTTGAGGTAGAGACATTAGGCCCATGGAAATCAGGGGCTCACGAAGACATGGCAGACATTTGGAGTCCAAGCGTGACCAGAATACTGGCTTTTACTTGGGTCAGCGTTGTTGTTGGTGGCAATGCCGTCAGTATTTTGGGCACGATGCCTTCTTGTACTTCTTCTACTTCTTCTTGTACAGGGATCGACTGGATTATTTATGACTGATACCAAAGATAATATTAGAAAGGTTTCTGTTACTCATTAACATTTAGTAGTTTAATTTTTGTTTCAGGTAAAGTATGTTCAGTTATTAAGGATTAGGTTTTGTATTCGTTGTAAAGTTTATGTTATTATTGTAAAAAAACTGCTATGATATCGAAAATCTACAATGTAGGTCCTTTAAAGGCAATAGTACTAGGTACTGTTTATGTCACGATCTTATTTCCATATACAAAACTATATGGATCCTTTACTGTGTGTCGAAGTCCGACACGCACTCGGCCTGTGTTGATCCATAAGTATTATGTATACTATTTTGTAAGGGGGCTAATTCTATCAAAGAAAAGGAAATTTGCGAAAATATATCTTTAAATATCGGGTGGGGGGCCATACGCAGTGTTGGAAGGCCCCCCACCCGATGGACCGACGACATTGTGAAGGTTGCGGGAAGTCGGTGGATGGAGAAGGCTCAAGACCGTTCGTCGTGGAGCTCTTTAGGGGAGGCCTATGTCCAGCAGTGGACTTCTACAGGCTGATGATGATGATGATGATCTTTAAATATAATTTTATAAGCAAAACTCGAACTTTTTCTAATTGGTAGCCTTTTTTAGTGTGTTTAGTTTAGTCTAGTAATTTTAATTACTAATTATTAAACGTACAAGAAATCTGAAATTAAGATTACTATCTAAAACATCTGAATAAATGAGTTAGAACTGATTTGAACAGTAGTTTTTTAAAAGAGTTTTTTTCAAAATGTCGAATTTTCATAAGTCAAACTTTATTGCGAGTCAATTGGGTGTAGAATAAGCCCCTTTCAGGATAATATAAATAATATAAATAAGTATATTATGCTGCAAGTAGGTAGATTTATTTTGCATCTATTATTCACACAGTTGTAAAGAAAACGTAAATAATCTGCAGCGACATCCTGCATGAATGATGCGATAAATATTGTCCAGAATACTCGAATGTCTTGTTTTCGCAGACGCGTTTCAAACTGAAGGTAATCTCATCATTATGAATGATAAATATGCTGCATTGAGCTGCAGAGCTAATACAAATATCTGAATCATCGTAACAGCAGCGGTTGTTCAAAAGTATTTCTGTCGTAGCAGTATTTTGTTATATTATATTCTGTTGATTGGCCTCATAGATCAGTTGGTAGTAACTCTGCCTTCTGCGCTAGAGGTCACGGGTTCGATTCCCGGACACTGGACAAACATTTGTGACTAACACAGATGTTTGTTCTGTGTCTGGGTGTTAAATATATAAATCTATTATGTATATCAGTCTCTGGTACCCATAGTACAGGCTATGCCTAGTTTGGGATCAGTTGACCTTGTGTGATATGTCCGGAATAATTTATTTATTTATTATTTATATTAATTCGTATAACATAAGCTAGTGTGGTAACATAAGTTAGCGGTGGGCAGACGGTATCGCAAGCATCACGGGGCGCAACTGGATGAGGCTTGCACAGGATAGAGGAGAATGGCACATACAAAGGGAGGCCTATATCCTGCAGTGGGTGAAGTCAGGCTGTGGATGATGATGATGATGATGAGGAAGCTAGTGGGGTGATTTGTCAATTGAACTGGTAATCTCACAATGTAGGTCCCTTCAAGGCAATTTACAAACTTCAATTTAGGTCTTGCGTCAGTATCTTATTTAAATATTCCTCGTTAGTATACAAAACCGTTCGAAACAGTGCGTGTCGGACTTCGACACCTGTAGGAGTGTCGAATTCCGACAAGCACTCGGCCACTTTATTCGTTCTGGATTTAGTTTTACCAACCTTATAATATGTATTAAGTATGTACCAATAAGGACTTTATTTACAGAAAGAAACTTAAAACTAATACAAGTTAATATTTACAAAATACACAAGAAACAGTTGAGCCATCTAAAGACCGTTACAAACGATCTATAGATAGCTCAACCTATCCAGATCACTACCAGTCGGAAGCGTCCCCAAGACGCTGGCGATGTATTATTATGTTTACAGTATGTACCTATTTTATTTTTCGATAAAGCCATTTATTTTGTAATAATTGGATGCGTAGTTTATAAGCATAGTAACTTAAAAAACTTTTAACTTTAGATTTGCGCTACTGTGTCGCCGTAGCTGCGCCGCTACGCTCTCTGGCACCAAAGAGCGTAGCGTAGAATTTTTGTACAACAATTGTATTTATTCAAAGTGATCCTAGTGATTTTATTGAAATAAAAACCTTTGACTTTGACTTTTGTATGATGCAATAAACGTATTATTATTATGAAAAACAGTAACAGCATGCTATTTAAGTCCTAAGCCGGCAAAACGGTATGGAATGGTGAAAATTAATGCTTGGTTTAAAAAAAAAAAAAAAACAATCCGGACATATCACACACGGTCAGCTGATCCCAAACTAGGCATAGCCTGTACTATGAGTACCAGAGACTGGAATACTTAATACTTAATAGATAAATATTTAACACCCAGACACAAAACAAACATCTGTATTCATCACACAAATGTTTTTCGAGTGCGGGAATCGAACCCACGACCTCTAGCGCAGAAGGCAGAGTTACTACCAACTGAGCTATGAGGCCTGTCTGACTGAGCTATAATACCAATCGTTATCAGTAGACATTTACTTCTTTCGAAAAACGAGTCGTATTTAGCGTTCCACCACCTCATTTTAGTATTTTCAATGTACAAGCATCCGTAAAAAAATCCGGGCACTTGAATCGCTTCGTTATACGTAAAAGTCGAGATTTTTGAACCGTGCGTTACAAAAACCTCGTATTTTGAATATAAGAACGGGGCATAAGAGATCGCCACCAATAAAACCAATTTGCAAAATGCGTAATCACGAGTTTTCGTTCAGTTACCTACATATTTGTGAGTCGAAAAAGCGTTGTGACTCATCTTATGTTTATTTTTGAATGATTCATGTTTACGCCAGCGCCGAATTTGCCTGAATTTTCGGGATTTCAGCTATTATTGTAACACCGAGAGTGGGGTGTAGCAGTAGGTGATTTGACGGAATAGTTGGATTTGAATAAATTAAGATAAAAAGGTTTAGAAATGTACCTACTCCCCAGCACAGTGGCATGACATCTCATATTTCCTGGTGACTTGAGACTTGAAGAACTTTAGGGGTGTGGGGTATGCTCCTTTGCGGCATCACCTGTCATCTTGGTCATCTTTAACAAAGGCCTTGGTGACGTGGTCATTGACTTAATACAGGTGACAAAGAAAGAATCAGTGACACGACAGCAAGCAACAAAGGCCTTCCAACTAATAATAGGCCCACCTCTAGTCTTGTATGTTATATCCATTTACATAAACACATTATTGAAAGAGCCTCTACACAACTCTAATCAGAGAGAATAACAGGCGTTACATCACCACAATATAATGTATTAATTTCATTGACATTTCCTTTGTTTTTTTTTAAATTGATGTATACAAGGTTACTCATAATAAGTATACTATCCTGGAAGGGGCTTATTCAATCAACAAAAAAAAAACAAACTCAAAATTAACTTTATTCAGAAAACGTAGGGATCATTTTGAAATCAATTTTATATGATAAATCGCACGCAGTTTGAACAAAGCATGCATGCATTTGGCAAGACGAAAAGTACATTGATGATATTTATCAGTTCATTAAACCCTACAAGTCACCTAGTCTTTCTTCTTGGCAAACGTGCATTTCTTGGCTCCATGATAAACGCAGCATTAAATTAACTTCACTTCTTTGCAAGAGCCTTGTTGTCGCACATGACTTCATCATTTCAGCCGTACGACGTCCACTGCTGAACATGGCCTCCCCCACAGACAAAGCGAATTCCTTATCATGTGGGGGGATTTGCCCATACTCACCACGCTGGGCATGCGGGTTGGCGAGCGCAGTTAGAGCTATCGTTGTTAAAATGAGGCGCTGCTGCCCATCCCCTAGCTTTTTTCCCTTAGTCGCCTCTTACGACATCCACGGATAGGTAGATATGGAAGGGCCTATTCTTCAACCGGGGCCACCACGGCACATGATCAAGCATGAATCATGCATCATCTTCATCATTCATTTGCGTTTTATCAGCATGGAGGAGGTAGGGCACAGCTACATTTTCTCTTGGGGTTGGCTCGCTTGGGGAGCTACCTCCGCCTTACTGAATATCGCAGCCAAATAACATTATTTGTTTCAAATAGTGTTGCGTTCCTGCGGTGAGTAAGGTTGCCAGAGCTCTTAAGGGGGTTATGAGTCGGCAACGCGTGCGTGATGCCTCTGGTATTGCAAGCGCTCATAGGCTACGGTTACCTTTTACCAACAGGTCGGCCGTATGCTTGTTTGCCACCTCAATTTTATTAAAAAAAAACAGATTTCCAGAGAATCTAAATGATAAATCATGTGGGAGAATTTTCAAACTCCCCACGATGGGCACGCGGGTTGGCGAGCACAGTTAGAAAAATTAGTGAAAATAGGGGACGCTGCTGCCCATCCCCTAGTATTTTTCCAGTCACTTTTCATGACATCCAAGGGTAGGTAGTTCTGGAGGGGCATATTCGTCAGCCAGGCCATCATGGCCAAAAAAAATATACTGTAGATGGAGTACCTAAGTACTCCATCTTAAAATAGGCTGAGAGGATGGTACTTATACTCATACCAAGTCGGTCTTATTCACAGAAAAGACATGGTCAATAAGGGCGGATTTGACTAAGCCGCGGGCTTCCTCGCGATGTTTTCCTTCACCGTTTCGAGCACTGGAACGAGTAAAATTTGTGCATCCATCTCTCCATCCATCAAGAAAAATGCATTGGTGCATCTCCGTGTTCGAAAATTGAGGTACCTCCCACTAGGCCAACATGGTTCTCAAATGTAACTCATCTCATATTTCAAGAAGCAAGGCTAGGCAAGTCAGTCGGACAGACATTTTTATGTGTATAAATTGTTGGCAGCGGCGTCGGTGACTCTTTAATGACGGTTTCGGGCGTAAAGATCAAAATAAACTTTATCGGGTGAGGAGTCGATGACTAGATCTATGATTTAATAATGTTTCTCATTTTGTTCTTTGTCTAGAACATTCCGATTTTCAGCCGCTACTCATGTTCATATTCATATTCATTTATTGCCAACATGAACATGGATACAGCTTAGGTGTAAAGGTAGCTTTAGTAGGTAAATGTACCCTGTAGGGCGCTGCAAATTGTTCTACATACATTTATAATTTATTAGATAATAAATGATTAATAATGCTTGAAAATATAATAAATTGTTTTTGATTGTACAAAGTAATAATAATAATAATTGGTAACTTATTCATTAAATGTCAAAAAATAGTACCGTGTATGTTTGTTGTATGTATGTTTTGAGGAAAGGGTTACCGTTTTTGTATGGTGCTACGAAAGGGCACCAACAAGAACCAGTAATCTATTCACTTTTCACGGTCGATAAGTGAGAATTCACTAACATCTCAGTATAGGGCCTCTGGTAAAGGCTCCCTATTCTGTGGAGATCCAAAACTTGACCCTAATTCCCTGCTATTTTCACTAGCTTTTTAAAGATTTGGCTGTTTTTCAAAACCTTATTGTGTTTTTTCAATAGTCTTAATGTAACTAAATTACTATTAGACATTTATTTATATACAAAATAAAATAAAATATGAGCAAATTCGTAAAAACATGAGCAAATTTTGAGTTCTTCTAACGAAATACCTCGAAATATTTATGCAATTAAATTTAATATAAATGTTATTTAATTGTATTTCATACAACTAATAAGCAATATACCATAGGATTGGCAATTTTGATTTGCTATAATTAGTGGATTCCAATCAAAATTGACCGATGGACCGATGACATTGTGAAGGTTGAAGTCGGTGGATGGAGAAGGCTCAAGACCGTTCGTCATGGAACTCTTAGGGAGAGGCCTATGTCCAGCAGTGGACTTCTACAGGCTGATGATGATGATGAATCAAAATTACCTTAGAAATAGATTCTAACATTAACTGACGATATCAAAGACGACTTAAATATCAAAGATCATCCCACACGACATAAAAGTTCAAACGCTTCGCAACAATTTCAACGCGTTGAATCACCACCACATGATATCGCGACCGCAGGCTTGGTCGCGAGGAACAGGCCTAGCTTCATCTTCTAAAGCCGTGTTCAAACAGCATGCGATATGACCTTGCTATCAATAAAATAAATAAATAAAACAAATATTCCGGACATATTCACACGGTCAACTGATCCCAAACTAGGCATAACCTGTACTATGGGTACCAGAGACTGATATACATAATAGATATATATTTAACACACAACAAACAAACATCTGTGTTAGTCACAAATGTTTGTCCAGTGCGGGAATCAAACCCGCGACCTCTAGCGCAGAAGGCAGAGTTACTACCAACTGAACTATGAGGCCAGTAAATATTACATTATAAAAGGCTTGGTGACTGACTGACATGCAGCGCAGAGCCTAAACCGCTGGTCGTAGAGACTTGCGATTTCGAGGGTGTATTTGTCTTGCACCGACTTCCCGCAACTTCAACAATGTCGTCGGTCCATCAGGTGGGGGCCTTCCAACACTGGGTCGCTCGGTTCTTGGTCACCATTCGACAACCTAATATGAATGGATAATACAGCTTTTTCGGAATATAAAATCGAATCCAACGAACTTTACCTATAGGTACAGTCAGCGACATATGTTGATAAACAATTTAGGATTTAAAAAGTTGCTTGTAAATAACGTAGCTTGGTATTGTGGTACTTATTTCAATCATTAACAGTTTTGTTTGGATTTTCACCGTCGCGCTGTTTCCTAATGTCAAATACCGTAGTTGATCTAGCAAGCTATGCCTTGCGCAGTGTGGACAAAGCTCTAATTTCGCTCTTAGATCTACACACTGGAGAGGGGTAAACAGGGGGGAGGAGGAGACGCGGAAAGCATTTGGCCCACTTCGCTCAGGTACGAATATAACCGAATAATTTTCCCACCTGCGCCGGCGCTCGAACTGAACGACACACGGTCGCCCGCAAAAGTGTTTCGAGTAACATTCAGATTTTACGTCGGTCGTAAAGGATTACGAGCTGTACGAGCTGTACGAGCTTGATTTTGTATGTTACAAGGAGTGCCAAACTATACATCCTCCAAGCAATGCTACTTCGGTTTAAAGAACTTTATTCAACAGTACTCATTAAGAACAATACAGTTCACTTAAAAAAAAGAGTACTTACAAAATATAATAACAAACTTGATGGGTAGTCGATCCATTAGCATTGCTTACATTCCTCGGCTTGTGTGGGTTGAAGTCACAGCCACTCACTTTTTATAAATATTTTTTTTATAAACCTTTAATTTTGAAGGTATTATTACAACAACTTTAAACACATAGATAGCTTACATGAATTTATTTATTACCAAACCAAAAACCCAAAAAAGGAAAATATAAAAATTACAAAACTAACTTCTGAAAAACTGTAAACAATTTTTTTTAATGCTATTGTCATTTTAAAATTGACCCCGTAATAACTCTTAACATCACTTTTCGATTACTCTCACGAAAATAGAACTCACCGTGTGTACGTTGTACCTAAAAAACCAAATAACCTAAGATAAAAATAAAACCGTTGTGTTATGTATCAACAATGTTCTTTCATATAACACCCCTTAATATTTAAATGAGTTTTTTTTATCGCCTTAGGGCCCTTATATCTTAGCAACCCATATTTGTTGACCTCGAAAATTCCATGCAGATCAGACTGACAGTTTGAAATATCATCATCATCATCATTTCAGCCGCACGACGTCCACTGCTGAACATGGCCTACCCACAGACAGCAAATTCCTTATCATATGGGGGGATTTGCCCATACTCACCACGCTGGTCATGCGGGTTGGCGAGCGCAGTTAGAGCTATCGTTGTTAAAATGAGGAACGCTGCTGCCCATCCCCTAGCTTTTTTCCCGTAGTCGCCTCTTACGACATCCGCGGATAGGTAGATATGGAGGGGCCTATTCTTCAGCCGGGGCCACCACGGCCATCGGCCACGGTTCGAAATATATGCTCTAACAAATGAACACACAACGCCCATTTGTCCAAGTTATTTGAGAGATTATCGCTCGCTTCGACGAAAAACATACATGGTTGCTAATTATATACAAGGTTTTCTACATATCTGTACCGCATTGAAATAGAAGCATTAATATTGGCGCACTGTATAACCGAGCAAATGAAAATATCTTGACATTTCACTTATGTACTCGTATGACGCATAGATTATACCACCGAAACAAATTAATGTTTTGCAATCATGGGCCAGTACACACAAAACTTCAAGGTGATTCAAAATATATATGCTATAGCAAAAGGGGCTTATTCTGTTCTATATATTGGCACTAAAGTTCATTCTACGACTTTTGGAAATTCAATATTTTTCATTGAAAAACCCCAATGCTGATTTGGGGTCAAATTAGTTCAAACTCAATCAATCATCATCATCAGTTTAAGCCGTACGACGTCCACTGCTGAGTCCACTCCCCCACAGAACGAGCGGATTCCTTATCATGTGGGGGGATTTGCCCGTACTCACCACGCTGGGCATGCGCTCAATCAATAGTTCAACTTATTTAGATATAATGGCCTGCCCACAGTGCCCACACTGCCACTTCAAAATGCTAATTTATAAGAGAATTTGAGTACATAAGTGACTCAACGGATTAGCATTGCCATCCAGCGTGGCAATTTCGCCAGCGTCTTGGGAACCCTTCCGACTGTTAGTGATCAGGATCAATTGAGCTATCTATAGATCTTAAGTTAAAGAAACACCTTGCAATTTATGAATTTAATTAGAAAGAGACAACATTTGTAAGTTAGTAGGTACAAAGTTTCCTTTGAAAAAATAATTCACTTCATTGTGAATACTCTGTAGATGCTCAGCCATTAAAAACTAATTTTCAAAATTCAATGATTCACGAATCTAGATGAAATGGAATATCTATAACTAACCCGTAGATAACGTATTAGATTCCTTGAACTGTCTCTAAGAATAAATTAATATGCAATAAGAACTCACGTTGTCACGCATAAATTAACGGCTCATCTCTATTAAATCGACAAGACAGCAAGAAGCTGATAAATCATATTGAATTGTAAAATGCACCTACCTACGTCCAAAATATCAGCGAGAAATAGCTCTATAGCCAGACAATTAAATGGTACTGTTATATTTGTAGCATCCGTAGAGGCTCTACGAAGTGCTACGAGATTTGTTTCGAAAGCGTTTCCACGGAAGAAATATAACAAAATAACGAAATATAACTGGTTAAGAAATAAATGTTCTCATTAAAGATTTTGAAAAAAAAAGGATCTTCTGAACTTTACACAAAATTCCAGACAAACTTTTACTACTGAAGGTTTCGCGGAAACGTTTGATATTTAAATGCATCCGCACTAAATGTACCGACAAAATTAGAATAAATTAATGTTTGTAAACATCGTGTAGTCATGAGCTGAGGGTTGAATCAAAGAGTGCAAGAAGTTCATTGTTAAGTTCAGCAGTTTGGTGGCATTTGGGTATCGCGGGCGCTGCCAGGGACCGACAGGAATCCGTCAGGTAGCGGCTGCAGCAGCGCCGCTCACCCGATTCGTCGCCGGCGCTTGGCGCATCGCATCCGCACGCTTTTAGGACTAAAGGGTTTTGCCAATTTTTTAGGCAAAACAAATAAAAGAGAACCGCAACGGCTTCAGACCGGGCGTGTCTATAAAAGGCTGAGAGGGGGGTGCGCGGGGGTGGTAACACGATCCGCGAGCTCCAGCCGGCCAGCCGCCCTGGAGCGCGCGGGACGGGCGCGCGGGGCGTGCGGGGGGCGCGGGGCACGTAAGCGCTGCACACACGACGTCCGCACGCGCTCTCACTAGTCGAACGGTGCCCGACCGGTAACGTAGCGCCGACCGCCAGAGAGACGACCCAGCGACAATGTCCAGCGTGGCGAAGACTTCCAAGTACACCTACCGCAGCAGCGGCGGCGGCACCACCGACGTTAACATCGAGTACAGCGCCGACCTGAGTGCTCTCTCCAGGCTGGAGGTGGCTAGCCCGACTAGTGCAGTGCTTGTGAAGTGCCCGTGCGTGACATGATACGATATCTTGTATTTTTCAGGACAAGATCCGTCTCCTCCACGATGATCTGGAATCCGAAAGGGAGCTGCGTCAGAGGGTAAGCAGTTCGTGCGAAATGTGATATGCGCGCGCGCCGCCATACAGGGCGCGCAGGTGTGGGCGGGGCGCGCACACCTATTAATACCGCCCGCCCAACCTACGTTATCGCTTCCTTCACACCCTGTGGTGAAAGTGCAAGATTCATTACTTGAAGTTTATAAAGTTCTGTTCAAACTCAAGATATTATCAGCTTTATGAAAATCAAGTGTGTGTGAGAAAAAGCTTTCAATAAACCCTAACAACTTCATGTGTGTATGTGTGGAAATTTAAAAGTGCAAAAAAAGTTTTCGCAAAACCTAAAAATTTTACCCCAAAAATTTATAACGAAAATATCGAATATAAAGTAGATTTTCTCAAAAGTCCCATTTAATAAGACATTACATACTAATTGCATAAAGTCATCAGCATTTTTAATATGTAACAGAAGTGAAAATCCATCAATCAGCTCATATTATAATTGAAGTTTCGTGAGCTATTTTCGGACATTGCTCGGCGAGCGGCGCGCGCGCAGTGAAATGCCGAGGGAAAGCGAGCGCGCGCTCCGCCGCCGCCGCGGCAACTCACCGCGGCGCACCAACCGCGATATATTTAGCCACCTAGCGAAAGCATTCTCTGAAATCTCAACTTCTCGCTCTCCGGTCTCACTTTTGAAACTGGGCCAAATGATGCTCGTTCC
This sequence comes from Anticlea derivata, assembly GCA_947579855.1. Classification (NCBI taxonomy): domain Eukaryota; kingdom Metazoa; phylum Arthropoda; class Insecta; order Lepidoptera; family Geometridae; genus Anticlea; species Anticlea derivata. The sequence goes on along the minus strand of OX388257.1, from coordinate 12,831,206 downwards.
CGTTGAGAATGCCACAATATTGAAATATAATAATAGAACACGGTATTAGTGGCGAAAATATCCGTGTTAGTCAGAACTGCCGTGAGACACGAACTCATTCTTAATTTAGACGGCACAATACTGAAATATGCGAAGGACGTATTACAAACTAACTTGTTGCATAATGCCTGGGAACTGTTCAAGGAGATTTTGATGGAGAACTGAATACTGGTGCTTAATGGTACCTACTGACGTAGCTTACTACAGCGTAAGCATGTAATTCACGCTTGCTGGGCACTGGATGAAAACAAAACAAACCGTGACCTATCAATCACTTGTAATGCCATTATAACTGACAATAAATACATCTTAATGAACTTTTAACGGTGGCTTAGGTTCAATAAATGTATGCCACTTAGCTGAGAATAATGATTATCTCGTATAACTTAATGTAGGTTATTGTTTAGGTAAGCTTATGTATTATTGCTCATTTACCGCATTTTTAACAGCTTTGATATTTGCAAGCTAAACTACTGTCATTATCACCATCTCTGATTATCGCTACCTGACAAATTAAAAATTATATCCATTTCTCTCTTTGACATGTAAGTGGGAACGGTGAAATAGGCACTTACATTTAAAAAGATACTTAATACTAAGATACTTAAGTTCAGGAAATTTCTCAAAAATGTAATTGTTTATATTACAGATCGAGAGGGAGAAAGCAGATTTGAGCGTGCATGTTATTCAACTCTCAGAAAGGCTGGAGGAAGCTGAAGGCGGAGCCGAAAGTCAGGTAAACATTGCAAATTACTTATGTCTTATATACCTGCAAACTATAGATGAACTAAAAAAAAATCAAAATAAATGAGCTACAAAAGACAGGAAGGAAGAACAGACAAGCAAAGAAACAATTGTTAGCACGACTGAATGAGTGCAACATTGAAAACCCTATGAAGAAAACAGGATGTCTCTCTGCAGAAGAATAAAAGATGATAATAAACTAATGGAATAAAAAGAGGTTTATAATCCCGGAATATCGTTGGAATAGTTACACTAAAGTATTTGGCATTATCAGCCACCGGATTGTAGATCAGAAATGAGAAATCTTGGTTCAAATATTTCAAGGTCATTCCGCTTATCAACTTATTATTTTGTTAGTAAAAAATATACAAACACTGCAGTGCACAATGCAGTAGAATGTAAAGTGGATGTGGTAAATTTGTATGATTTGTACTTCAGGAGTGTATACAGGACATTGCTATGCGAAATTCAGTTTACAATGCAACTGCGACCTTATTATGTGCTAAGCGATATTTGACAAAGTGTTTTATTTCAGGTTTTTTATATCTTTCCCATCCAATCCTTTATTTGTGACTCAGAACATTAACAAAAACAATACAAATTTAAGGGGAAATAAGGATATTCTATAAGAACAGGCATAGCTTCTAAGACGTTTTAAAGTGATCCTAGTGTTTTTATTGAAATAAAAACCGTTTGAGTTTGATTTAAATGGAAATTTTCAGAGAAACAGTGTGTGAGAAAATTGCATTGTTTTTATTTTTATAATCATACAAGTTATCATTTTTATACACTTATCTTTTGAGGAATATCATGGGCAAATAAAATTTGATAAAACCAGGTGATTCATAAAAAGTAAGGGGCTTATTCATGAAAATAAATATAGCCGATTATATTTAACATTAAAATAACAACATAATTCTCCCCGAACATTTTTAATCAGCAGCTTTTGTTCAATTTATAATCTTTATACTAATTATTAAACATGAAAGACACATTGAAGTTAGATTCCTGCCTAAAACAGCTAAATAATTGTGTTTGAACTGATTTGACACCAAAACAGCATATTTTTACATAGTGATTTTTCAATGAAAAATGATTAATTTGTAATAGTTTTAGAACTAACTTTATTTCCATTTGGGTGTAGAATAGGCCCTTTTTGGCATATTAAGAACCAACATGAACAAAACCTTCTCAATTAATAGCCCTATAGACAGTAGTTGCAATGAAAATAGTGTCAGTATGATGACAGTGTGAGGGAAGAAAAACAAATACGCTCGACTAAGGCTCGTAACTTTAATCTCCGTGGGTTGCTATAACAGGAACGTCAATAAAATAATTACTAACTAAAACTTCTACAAGTTAATATTTACATAATACACAAGAAACAGTTGAGCTATCTAAAAACCGTTACAAACGATCTATAGATAGCTCAATTGATCCAGATCACTACCAGTCGGAAGCGTACCCAAGATAAAATAATTAATAATAATAATTAATAAATTAACTTTGACAGCAATTTCTATGGAATAAATATCAGGCTGTAGTCAGTGTGAGTGAAGTAAAAACAAAAACAGACTAGGAATACCAGGGTTGCAATGTTTAACATTTGAAAATGAGAGTTTTTTTTGGAAATTCTCCTAAATTCAATTTTTGGCAAACACAAAAAAAGTTAGGAATTGAAATACAAGCTACGTCTTTATGAGTACCAATTATTTACAGAAAAAAAATATAACTACTACACCTATGCAACTACTCATATTTACAAAAAAACAGTTGAGCTATCTAAATACCGTTGCAAACGTTCTATGGATAGCTCAAATGGTCCAGATTACTAACTGTCGGAAGCGTCCTAAAGACGCAGATACTGCCACGCTGGATTGTAATGAAATGTTTAAGTACATTGTTTTTATTAACTTTATATCAATATGCAAATACATTATAATTTCAAATGTGCGCCCCAAGCAGCAGTTTGGGGACATTTTTTGAAATAATACCGTAATTTTTTTTCAGTTCGAGATCAACAGGAAACGCGATACCGAACTCACCAAGCTCCGCAAACTACTGGAGGATGTCCACCTGGAGTCCGAGGAAACCGCTCATTTGCTCAAGAAGAAGCATCAAGAAATCGTGGTTGACTTCCAGGAACAAATCGACCAGCTTACCAAAAGCAAAGCCAGGTAAGGGGAACACTGTTGTGTTATTTTCTAAACACCCGCCAAATATATGTGACATATATCTCGCGTATATAGCACATGTATGAATGTACAGTTCAAATTAGAATAAGACGCTATGCGATAAAAGCGAAAAGCTATGCGATACATGTTTCTTCGTCATAACAACCAAAAATCCATTGTGTTTCTTGGGATTGCATCACGATTCTCCTTGTCACCAGGTCAGAGAAGGAGAAGTCCAAATTCCAAGCCGAGGTTTACGAGCTGCTGGCCCAAGTGGAGAACGTAACCAAGGAGAAGCACATCTTCTCCAAGACCGTTGAGAAGCTTGAGATCAACATCAGCGAGCTCCACATCAAGATTGAGGAGCTGAACCGCACCATCGTCGACATCACCTCGCACAAGCAGCGTCTGTCTCAGGAGAATGTTGAGCTCATCAAGGAAGTTCAGGACCTGAAGGTTTGTATAGCTCAAACTGATTATAAGGCTTACTTGTCGTGTCACTGATTCTTTCCTGGTCATCCTGTATCAGGTCAGTGACCAGGTTAAGGTATGGTGGCCCTAAAAGGGGCCTATGACCGTCAGTGAAAGAATCAGTGTGGTGAAAGATTTAAAGTGCGCCTCTTAAAGGCACCTTGAGTGCACTGTTTTAATAAAAAATACAGATAATCCTCACCTCACAACTTTTTAGTCAATGCAGAAATACATTGATTCCCCGAATCCTTCATCTTGTTCTACATTTACATTTAGAACAGCTTATTACCATGACTGTAAAAATTATAAGAAATATTTTGTTCCGCTTTCAGGTGAACATTGAGAACGTGGTGTACCTCAAGAGCCAGCTCGCTAGCCAGCTCGAGGACTCCCGCCGCAGGCTCGAAGATGAAGACAGGAGACGCTCTCATTTGGAAGCGACCCTTCACCAGGTACGTTTTTTCACCAGGACTTTTGTCACAATCATTATTGGATACGGGATTTCTTCCACTCGTTTTTGATCCCGTAGGTACATTAAACTTTCACATATTTATGACTTGAATTATTACCCCAGAAAACCTGTTTTAAGGGAAAACTGGTTCACAGACTCTGTCCTTAGGATCTAGTCCTAAATGCTCCAAGCCAAAGATTGGTTGTCACGTATGAGGATCATCGTTTTCCAGCTCCAAAGTTCTTTAACTATAGCAAGGAACATGAACTTTGTAAACGTGGACAGTCAGCAATTACTGGGACAATTTTATGACTGTATCGAAACATCATTCAAGAGGAACAGCAATTATCATTATCACTGTTTTTTACCTTGTCTTTTCCCGCAGGTTGAGATTGACCTGGAGTCGGTCCGCGTCCAGCTTGAGGAGGAATCCGAGGCACGATTGGACCTGGAACGCCAATTGGTCAAGTCCAACGGCGAGGTCCAGCAGTGGCGCATCAAGTTCGAGAGTGAGGCTGCTGCCCGCGCCGAGGAGATCGAGGAGCTGCGTCGCAAGTACTCCATCCGCATCCAAGAGCAGGAGGAACAGATCGAGACCCTCATTGTCAAGATCAACAACATTGAGAAGCAGAAGTCCCGTCTCCAGAGCGAGGTGATTATTCCTTCAAGTTGACCTAATACAGGATGACCAAGAAAGAATTAGTGACATGACAAGAAGAAGAATAGGAAGTTGCACAATTATATCTGAAAAATATTTTTTCGTCAATCAGCCCACATAACACAAGGTATGATCCAATACATGCAACCAATTTTGGATCATAATAGATTTCTTGGTTTTGTGAGTCTTTGTGCCTTACCATGTTTTGAGCAGTGTTGAAAAACTTCTTATTTTTGCCGGTTTCCGAACCAGCGAAAGAAACGTTTTTCTTGGCCCAGAGAAATCCATAAGGAATGAAATAACTGAAACATAAGTTTTTGATTTGGTAATTGCTCTCATTGACTTTCCAAGCAATTTTGATAAATCTGAAGCCTTTTCAACGCCGTAAATAACGCTTCAAGTATAACATATACGTATACATCATAATTATGACGACCTCGGTGGCGTATCGGGCGAGTGCCCGTCTGAAAAAGGGGTGCGTGTTCGATTCCCGCTGTAAGAAACAAACATTTGTTTTGGGTCTGGGTGTTGTGGTACCACAGTACTCTTCGTTTCTGATACCCACGACACAGGGAATCCTACAGTGGGATGAGGAGTATGTATGTGATTGTTGGGTGTTGTTTATTTATTACATTATTTATTTATTTCAGGTCGAGGTTCTCATTATTGACTTGGAGAAGGCCAACGGAACCGCTCGGGAGCTCCAGAAGAGGACCGAGCAGCTGGAGCGCGTCAACATTGAGATCAAGTCTCGCTTGGAGGAAACTATCCAGATCTACGAGCAGACTCAGCGTGACCTCCGCATCAAGGTCACCGAGATCCAGCGCATCTCACACGAGCTGGACAAGACCCGCGAGCAGAAGGACGCCCTTGGCCGTGAGAACAAGAAACTTGGAGGTGAGTTGTCCCGTCGTACCGTTTTTTACGAGGAGGCACAGCGAGATTTTCTCGCTCTAAATTCGAGAAGCCCGCCTGGGGAGGTGCCTCCACCTTATAGAAGATCGCAGCCAAATAACATTATTTGTTTCAAATAGTGTTGTGTTCCTGCGGTGAGTAAGGTTGTAAGGAGAGGGGTTCGGCAGGCAACGCATTAGCAATGCTCCAGGTGTTTTTGATGTCAATAGGCGACGGTAACCACGTACCATCAGGTGGGACGTAAGCCTGTTTGCCTCCGTATAACATAAAAAACATTTAAAAAATGCCATTCACCATTTAATTGGTGTGCATAATGCAGATCACAATCAATGTTGCAGATGGAATCAATTAAATATGTTGTTCGTATATTCGCTGTTCGTGTGTATAAACAAACAAGTGTTACGTTCGTTACACCAAAAGATGAAAGAAATACCTACGTACTTAGATGGTGGCAGCTCGTGAGCTTTTGAATTACATATATGGTGATTCAATATATGTATGCTATCCCGAAAGAAGCTTATTCTACACCCAATTGTTAACATAACTTTTGGAAATTCAATCAGCTGTTTTGGGGTCAAATCAGTTCACTGCGTCTTAAAATTGACGCAGTGAAACTACCGTAGATAGATAGATAGAAGATAGAAAATGCTTTATTGCACACCATAAAAGTACAAACATTTATGAACAATGAGCGGCCTTATCGTTGAAGTAGCGATCTCTACCAGACAACCTTTGGATGGAGTGGACTGGATATGATTGAATAGGGGTATATCAGATGTACTTAACTATACTAAATTTTGATAAAATGTTGTCCACACAACCTAAAAAAAAATTACCGTAGGTACTACTGAAAAGAGGAAATCCGAGAAGACCCGACAAGCAAGCAAAAGTGGCATTGGGCAGACCATATAGCTCGCAGAAATGACAACCGTTGGGGAACAGTTTCTCGAATCGTGACCACGTACCGATTTTTGCTTGTTCTGACAAATGTTCAATGGTGGATTTGCCCTAAGGCCCAGTAGGCCCGGGCCTAGGGCGGCCAGACATTAGAGGCGGCAAATCCTAAACAAAAATTTGTAGAAATTGTCGTAGAAAATCTCATCATCTCGGAATATATTTACAAATTAGTAGCTATCATAGTTAATTAAATTTCTGATTTCGATTTAGATAAAGTTGGCAGTAAAGTAAATTCATTATGTACCTAGTCTAATGATGGGTGCTGAGAAGGAAGCGGCACATAGCCTGGGGCCTAGAGCGGCCAAGACTGCAAATCCGCCACTGCAAATGTTTCTCATTTCCAGATGACTTGCACGACGCCCGCGCTAACCTCACAGAGTTGACCCGCCGTCTTCACGAGCTCGAGCTCGAGCTGCGCCGTCTTGAGAACGAGCGAGAGGAACTCACCGCTGCCTACAAAGAGGCTGAAGCCGTAAGTACATTTTGCAAACAGGGTTACCATAATCTACAACAATAATGACATACGGCACAGAGACGTGGTCTCTCACCGAGGCCCACGGTGAGAGACCACATCTCTGTGCCGTATGTCATTATTGTTATACGAAAGCTCAAGTCGCTGTGCTCTACAAAGAGGCTGAAGCCGTAAGTAAATTTTGCAAACAAGGGTTACCATAATCTACAACAATAATGACATACGGCACAGAGACGTGGTCTCTCACCGTGGGCCTCATACGAAAGCTCAAGTCGCTGTGCTCTACAAAGAGGCTGAAGCCGTAAGTAAATTTTGCAAACAAGGGTTACCATAATCTACAACAATAATGACATACGGCAAAGAGACGTGGTTTCTCACCATGAGCCTCATACGAAAGCTCAAGTCGCTGTGATTTGATGTCATTTGTTTTGACGCTTTCAAAGTTATTAGTGTATGTTATGCCTCGCGTTGATGGTCAGTCAGTAATTTAACATTATTAACTGACTTCGAAAAGGAAGAGATTCTCAAGTCAGCTGTATTTTTTTTTGTGTGTCTGTTACTCGATTTCCCTGCCAATTGGAAATCGTTTTTTTTTACTCTACCGACTGACAGACAACGCACAGCCTAAACCGTGAGTCCATAGTCGAGTTAAGAAATAATGTATTTCCCTTAAAGGAGTTCCAACAGTTAATAGAAGCTTTTTTTGAAATAGTTCCATGCGAACAAAGTCGCGTGCATTTCACTAGTAATAACGGACTTAGCTGTCTCTGAGGCGACAGTAACGAATATAACACGTTTATTTTAATTGTTGCAAGACTTTGGCAAGCATTCAGATACTTAAATCAGCAGTGCCCAGCCAGAGTTCCGTGCCTCATTCTGCTAATAGAAATCTATGTTTAGAATCGTTAACATTGTAAGCAATATCATTTAACATTCTGCCAATATGTGTGAAATACAGAAGTTAAAGCGCCAACAAAAATCAAACAAAATTACAACTTATTAAACCGTAGTACAATCGATTACGTAATTTAGAGTTTTAATTTGCAAATGATGATAACAATGCTATCGAAATACCTACAAAAGATATATCCATAGCCTCCCTGTAACTTCACTCTTACAGACGCATTCAGTTTACAAATATTATTATCTTATGAGTAAACAACGCATCAGTAATCTACAGGAGTCGTAGATGCTAATATTCAAATGTTCTAAAACAAAGAAAATCGTAGATATATATGCCCTTGAACCTGTCTCTCTTATTTACAGACTTCATCAATCAGGCACTCTATAGCTATTTCTATTTTTAACATGGTCAAAAATAGCTATCAAATATATGGTAATGAATAAACGTGACAGGACTCCACTGATTCTTGTGATCGGTATCAGAAAGAACGATAACTTACCATCTATGATACCGCAAATGGACCCAGAAACAGTATCAGTAGAACTAGTCTGTCGCGGGGACCAAAACCGCACCTCTTACTGGCAGGCAGTTGCAGCTAAACCACCAGAGGTTAATGCATGTTCTATGCAGATGTGTCTACAGCATTCGAAGGCAACATTTAACACTGCCTACACTTACAGGATGCCCTAGTATCTGTAACATGTTTTAGAAGGCGTAGATTGACCAAGGCATACAGAATGGTTGCCAAAAAGGATGCAGGTCCTTAAGACCGAATAAATTGGCATGAGAGAGAGGATACCTTTATCCAACAGTGGCTGGTTAGATAAGTAGACTTACCGAAAACCTATACCTTACTACTACTTACACATAAGGTCGACTAGCTGAGATATTGGAAGTTCTCCCTAAAATGTGGTTTCCTCTTCTCCAGGGTCGCAAAGCTGAGGAGCAGCGCGCGCAGAGGCTGGCTGCTGAACTGGGTCAGTTCCGCCACGAGGCTGAACGTCGTCTCCAGGAGAAGGAGGAAGAAATCGAGTGCATCCGGTAAGTCAATGCTTTCATGTTTTCTCATGCCAATTGCACGCAAACTAGCTTACATCGTAATTGGTTGAGTCGAAGCTCGTTCTGTGTACGTGTCAATGTCTTCGATTTTTCTAGTTTGCTCCGGTTCAGTAGTACTACTCGTTGTAAAAATGATACAAACTTGTATCTCTAGTACTGCTATTCAGGGACATGCCAGTTTCCTAGCAATGGCCTACACTGTTTGGGAGCACTGGTACCTAGTACGCTAATATTTGCTGTCAAAAACCGTTGATCCACGACTGAATTCAAACCTATCGGCCTTAGAACTGGAAGGCTGGGGTGCTACCCCCATACAACGAGTATTTTAGTAGGTACCCACTACCTACTCAGCCCAGCTGATGTTTAGCAGTTACCTGCGTCTAAAATCTGCAATATTGTTAATGATGGTGGTGACATTGCTGATGCAACCTCTCATCGTGCAAGGTCCGCGTGCAATGCGCGAGCAGCATATTCGCGGCGCATTTGATAATGTAAACACTCAATATTAATCAATAAATTAAAAACTAGATCGCACATATTATACAAGTAATGATAAAAACCCCAATGAATAAAATGAAAAATCAAATAAGCAGTTCAGAGAATATACTGGTTAACAATGTTGACGAGTCACAATGATAAAAAGATGAAACATTAAATATAAATGTTACCCAAAACAAGCAGAATTCGAACCCATATCTTCGCTTTGAATCCGCAATGAGATAGTTCGAATGACGCTGGCTTCGAAAATCTTGCGCAGATAAAATATTTTTGTCGGTTGATTAATTAGAGGAACTCACCAGCACTGTTGACATAATGCTACCTACGATAACAACAGACTAAATCAATTCACCACACACCGCAATCGCCAACTCGGAACTACGAGGCGTCTTTCGACGCCAGAACACTTCTGTGCGCTGAGTGACTAGTGTCGTTAAAACTTGCGACAGGCAAACTTCAATCGCAACCGTGACCCAAATATGCTGTGGATCAACGCCAATAACAAGATTGACAGGCGATTTACAAAATCAGCACACTATAAAAATTATCTTCATGACTCTCTGGCTTAGCTCTCCAGCCAAATCGTGTGATTCATTCTAAAACATTCATAAAGTAAACCGACGTGGTAACTGTCCCGCTTTCAACTGAAGTCAAGTACTTATTCGGGTATACACTATAATCGGAATTCTATTGGCAACATTTCCGTTTATAATTAGCAACGCTTTTGATTGGCGAGTATTAGTGACGATCACATGAACATTGGCAATCGGGTGTTAGGAACATGTACAAAAGACCGTGTCCATTTTCTCGCGCCTGCAATTGTACGACCTCGCGCCCTGACATCCCATGTGGGGCAGAGTGAATTTCGAAAAGCTACTTATAATTTTACTTTAAAACCGATTTATACAATATCAGTTGTTTAAAATGCCACCTGTTAAAGTGCCTAATTACTGTAGCAAATGGAATAAGCCTCCCACTTCCGTCTACGAAGATAACTATGGCTATGGAATCAACTTCTACCAGCCCATGATTGATTACATCACTGATAAAGAACATGGCGGTTCATCTAAGCCACCTCACCTGCCTTGGAATAACGAGAGAGGACTCGAAAAGTATAGGTTTGACAAAACAATCAAACCATATTCAGAGGCAGATGTGTCACGTATTTCGAAGGATATCGCGGAGACAGCAAAGCGAGATCTCAGTGTGTACAAAGTGTGTAAACGCAGCCCGTTTTCAGTGATTGCCACGGCTGCAGCAGCCAACGTCACTAAGCACGTAGGAGTGGAGAGTGTAGTTTCAAAGGGTAAGAAGAAGCAAGTCACTAGGGAGAAGTTCAGAGCTGAAAGACAGAAGAAACGTATGGAGGAAATCGATAGGGAGCTGGAGCTTTACGAGAAAGCAGTGAATGTTGGATCAGAGCTAAGAAGCAAAGCGGTGATGTACAGAGGCAAATCGGCGAAGGCAATAGCTCAAGTTTTGCTAGACGAAAGCAGGAAGAATGTTGCACAAGGTCGAATTAGGCATATGGATCTTAACGCTAGAAAGGAACAAATTGATCATAAGCTCGCTAGAGTTACCGAGAACATAATGTCTAAAGTAGCTTCCGAAACAAGACTATCCAGCAGCTCGAATTGCAATCTTTCTGAGCAGTTTTGTGAAACCATTCGCACCGTTCGTGCAACTTCGCCGGTATCTAAATGTGTCATCATCAGAACTGAGGTCCCAGTTATCGACTATTCATACGTGGAGAAAATAAATGATCTTAAAGAAACGATCAAGCAGTTCGAATCATTGAATACGTGCATGAGCTTCGACCACAGGTTAATTATACAAAAATCCTCCTAATTTATAGTATACTCACATTATTATTCATAAAGATAAAAGTAAGGCCTGATTACATCTAGAGGTTTTATACTCCACCAAGTGGACCATTTTAGCTTTTTAGTTGGATTGCCCAGCACCTACACTATCTTCTCAGCCTAGACCGCCTTATCCACAGGGCCGAGTTGGCCTAGCTAGAGGCCTTAGTCAGCTCCGCACGTGTTAAATTATATTAAACTAGCAACAAATCACGGAAGTTACAGAACACGCATAAATTATCCAAACTCATTTTATCACGAGTAGGAATGAGCCAATATCCGCAATCTCTTGCGAAATCCTTGGTTAAAGTATGTGTGTTTGCATCATCATCATCTAGAATAGGATATGTACGCCTCCGTAATTGTTATAAGCAAAAATAGTTTTTGTCTACAGCAAGCAGACCAGCATTGAGATCGAGCAGCTGAACGCCCGCGTGGTCGAGGCTGAGACCAAGCTGAAGACCGAGATCACCCGCATCAAGAAGAAGCTCCAGATTCAGATCACCGAATTGGAACTGTCGCTCGATGTTGCTAACAAGACCAACATTGACTTGCAGAAGACCATCAAGAAGCAATCTCTGCAGGTAGGACACATCATCATAACGATGCCTTCTAACCTCTCTAACCTCTGTAATATGAAATTGCGCTTCTTTTCGTCTAAAAATTGACTTTTCTTATCCCACTTAGTTTTTTCATTTGATTACTTTCTAAGTCTGTTTATTTTGCGTTGAACGACCGATGTACGACGAGTCAAAAAATTTGGTCGTTATCTTATAAAGTAGATACGAAGTTCTCATAAAGCACTCATTGTTTTCAATTAACGTTAACGTTTTCATAAATTCAAAGATATATTCTTTGTAAAAATTCCTATTTTAAATTAGATAAGTAACTTAACTAGTCGGTGTAGATGAAGGTTCCCCGACTTTAAAAAAAAATTAAATTAACGTCTTCGTTCTATTTTCCACAGCTGACCGAGATCCAGACCCACTACGACGAGGTCCAGAGGCAATTGCAGGTGACGCTCGACCAGTATGGCGTCGCCCAGCGCAGGATACAGTCACTCACCGGCGAGGTCGAGGAGATCCGTGGCAATTACGAGCAGGTAAGATACACATTACGCTGAAAACTGACAAATTTACGGTGAATTGGTTGAGAGCACGGGATTGGGGTGTCTTTGAAAGATGGCCTTTGTCCAGGTGCAGGACACTTCAAAATCTTTAAAACAAAAACACCATTCCTTTTTTAATTTAAAAAATTTGAAGTGTCCCAATTACCCGAAAAGCACTTTCTATATACCCAATTGGAAATATAGTTTGTTCTACGACGTCTGGAAATTCGACATGTTTCATTTAAAAAACTGCCTACTAAGCAAAAATCATAATAATTAAATCATATTCATTATATTCAAGATAATTCAGCTGTTCTAAGTAGCAATATTCATGTCGAACTTAACAAAAATTAAAAATAACTGATTTACAGCTCAAAGTATGTAAATCTCGCTAAAAAAATTGTTTTTCTTATAGAATAAATGCCTTTCGGGTCAGTCTATCTATTACGGACCACGTTATAGAGTAGATAGAAAATATATGTATATACATCTCAGTTTGCTTCATGATAATATCTGTCCCCAGGCCCTCCGCGCGAAACGCGCCGTCGAGCTCTCCTTTGAGGAGGCGCAGACCCGCATCAACGAACTGACCGTCATCAACGTCAACCTGTCCTCCAACAAGGCCAAGATCGAGCAGGAGTTGAGCGCTGTGGCCGCTGACTACGACGAAATCACCAAGGAGCTGCGTGTGTGTGACGAGAGATACCAACGCGTCCAGGTATGAACTTGTGCCTCATCATCTTTTTTTTGTTGTACAACTGAGGTGGCATACAAGCATACGGCCCACCTGTTGGTAAGCGGTTACCGTAGCCTATGAGCGCTTGCAATAACAGAGGCATCACGCACGCGTTGCCGACCCCGTACCCCCTCCCCCCTAAAGAGCTCTGACAACCTTACTTACCGCAAGAACACAACACTATTTGAAACAAATAATGTTGTTTGACACTATTTGAAACAAATAATGTTGTTTGACACTATTTGAAACAAATAATGTTGTTTGGCTGCGATCTTCTGTAAGGCGGAGGTACCGAGGCGAGAAAATCTCGCTGTGCCCCACCTCCTCCAAAACATCATGTCATCGTTTAGGCCTCCCCATAGATTTCCGGAAACAATCGTTTGTATTTGCCCATACTCGCCAAACTGGGTTGTCGAGCGCAGATAAAGCTGTTGTTGTTAATAAGGATCGCTGCTGCCCATCTCCTAGGTATCCCTTAGATGCCTTTTACGACATCCAAGATTAGAAATGGAGGGGACTATTTTTCAGATGGGCCAGCAGGTAAAGAAGGAACCAAAAAGTGATAAGGGGCTTGGTTTGTGGACATCCAGGTTATGTTCTTAGTCCCATAGTCATATTTATTTATTTGGATTCACATTACACATTTGATAAATACTTAATTAGCTGATATGACTTACTGGGCAACAGGCGTGATATTATGTATGTATGTTATCTAGTCTACCAATGCTACCGTGTGAAGATTTTGGCATCCTACGATATTCTTCGCGATAATGTTTTAAACAGATCTGACTCACTTATTAATTTCCATCGAACACATTATAAATTGGATTTGCTCCAATTAAGGTAGGTCGCGTCTTGAAATATTAGTGTGACGTTGAACGATGACAAGACGATCTAGTTTCGGATCAGTGCCCCTTATGTACTCGTAGCTTTTGCGCCTGATGCCCATTTTCGGTGATTGACACCAAATACAAACTCATGAGTGGTACAATACACATTTTATTATTCAGAGATTGCTACCTGTCCCGTAAAACTTAGAAAAACGTCATCATCACTTGAAATCACGACTTGACGAAACATTTTCATGCGGATGATTTTGGTTTTTAGTCGAAATTATTTGTTCCAGACTGAACTGAAACACACCGTTGAGCACTTGCATGAAGAACAGGAGAGGATTGTCAAGATTGAGGCCATCAAGAAGTCCCTCGAGATCGAAGTCAAGGTAATCATATTCGACCTTATTAGGAAACCAGGTTTATTTTAAGTAAACGTCAGCTTTTCTCAAACCGTATAGCAAATAGATTAAGAACTGGTTTAAGAAAAATAGAGATATCCGATCGGAAATCCTTTCGATGTTTTGAAATAGCCCTGATGAACACTGTTTTCTACTTGTAGTCGTAGGTAATAGAGTTCATTCCTAGTATTCGTTTAGGTTTATTTGTTATTTATTACTTGTTCTTTGTAAACAACATTATTTACTTCACCAGAACATTTCCGTCCGCCTGGAAGAGGTAGAGACCAACGCCATTGTCGGAGGCAAGCGCATCATCAGCAAACTCGAAGCTCGCATCAAGGACATGGAACTCGAAACAGACGAGGAGAAGAGGAGACACGCTGAAACCATCAAGATCCTCCGTAAGAAGGAACGCACGCTCAAGGAGGTTATGATCCAGTGCGAGGAGGACCAGAAGAACATTGTTCTGCTCCAGGACTCTTTGGAGAAGACCGTACAGAAGGTCAACATTTACAAGAGACAGCTTCAAGAACAGGTAAGATAAACAGTCGACAGCGTCGACTTTTTTTTAGCTAGTACGAACTGACTTTCGACTTTCTAATACAAAAAATCTGACTTTATTGTTTTTTACTACGGAGGTTATGTATGCTCATCTGTACCCTCGGCCTCGTAGCTCCCGTAGGGGCTTATATATCTTTGTGGTAGCTCCTAAGCTACTGGTCATCTTTGATGAATGAGGTATCTAGAAGGTATCCTATGAAGTATCTTCATGGTCCGGGTATCATAGGTTTTATTACATTACTCTTAATTCAATAAGACCCGACTACCTACGCTTTTGTAAAGGCATTCGGGTTTTAGTTTATAAACTTAGGTATAATCTTTAGTTTATCTAACCGACAACGAGCGCAAGACAATTTGAGTCTTGTGTAGATCTGTTCTAGATGATACAACGTCACGTGGAACTTCTTTTACTCACTTACAGGACGCTATAGAGCCTGGGACATTATTTAGACAGAGTAGGCTTGCCCAGCACCTATACCATTCTCTTCTCTTAGTCAACCTTATCCATAGGAGAGACATGGTCAATACATGTGGAGCTGCCTAAAGCGCGGTTTTCCTCACGATGCTTTCATGTGTTAATGTGCGCTTACATTGGTGCACGATCGGCATTCGAAGCTACAACCTGTCGAGGTACCTCCCAACCGACCAACACGGCCTCGGTTCTTGTATCAGAGTAACCCTCAGATATTACAATAGGAATGTTGTAACAAGAAAATTGACCTGTAAACTATGTAGCCCAGCAAGGGTCTAACTCCAACTTGTTTACCATATTGTGATTACCCCTGGGGTACAAGTTTATAGTTTAAGTTTATTTTACTAGCGTACGAAGGCCTGCAATACCAGAGACATCACGCACGCGTTTCTGACCCCGAACCCCTCACCCCTTACAGATTTCTGGCAACCTTACTCAACAATAACATAACACTATTTAAAACAAATAATGTTATTTTTTGTACCCCTACCTCATTTAGAGAGCCGTGTGGCCTAGTTGGAGGTCCCTTCGTGGGTTCTTATCTCGGTCGTTAGAAGCAGTACCGGGATTAATTCCTGGGTATTGTCTAAATTGGACATAATTGTTTGTGTTTTAGGAGGGTCTGTCCCAGCAGAGCGTGACCCGGGTGCGACGATTCCAGCGTGAGCTGGAGGCGGCCGAAGACCGCGCCGACGTCGCCGAGAGCAACCTCACGCTCATCCGCGCCAAGCACCGCACCTTCGTCACCACCTCCACCGTGCCCGGCTCCCAGGTCTACCTAGTCCAGGAATCCCGCGCTCTCAGCTCAGAGTGAAGTGCCCCAAACGCCAGCCCCAATTCTCACCAGCATTTCTCAATCGGGGCGCAATTCCGGTCGGGTATAGCCTAGTCGTTCGATAAGCATCGGGCTCGGGACGGGCGCTCGCCGCCGCGGCTCGCCCTAAGCCGTGTCTCCACACGTGGCCCGAACGCCGACCGCTCGTCCCCCACTAAATGTAACGCTAATTCAAATAAAGGAACCAAAAAACCTAAGCTTTTCTTTTCAATATTTTTCTACTAAGGTCAACCGGCGCTATGATATGTACTTCGGTACAGTTTAAATTAAAGAATTATTTTATACTATTATTTATTAATTGTGCGATACATAATTGTACGTTTGTAACTGTAACTTTTAATAATTTTAAAAATAAATGCTATTTATGTTAAAGAAACAAAAAAAGCAATAAAACTTCAAAAGAAATCTTGTTTTTCATTTTTTATGCGTATGATTCCTTCTCCGGACGGAAGTCTGTGTACAGAGCAGAGCTCTCGTTGTTACCCTCTTACAGATCTGCTGGGATTCCTTCACTGTACTGATTTCGTGCATTAGTTAGCCTTTAGTCAAATGGGAGTTACCGCAAAGCCGTTGTGGCCTAGAGGGAGATTCCCCGACTTTTGATACGAAGGTCTTGAGTTCGAACACAGTCAACCACCAATAAGTTTTTCCACGGACCATTGACACATTAAACTGTGAAGGAAGATATCATATGAGGAAACCAGTAGGTAATTAATATAAAAAATCGTTTTTTTGTATTTTATTTTTGTTGATAGAATAAATCCCTTTCGGGATAGTAAACCTATTAGTTAGGAAACAAGATGTACCTACCTATGTATAAAGGCCTATAAAACATTTTAAAATTAATTAATACCTCAACCCAGAAGCTAGCCCTCATATTTGAGATAGCTCAAGATAGAGACGACAATGGCGGCAAAACAAGATGGTTTCCATGGGAAAAAACCTTTTTCTAGCAGCAGTGAGGAAACATAGTTTAAATAATAAAGACGGTTGAGTAGGCGAACTCCGTATCACACACATGTTAACAAAAAAATCGAGATCTTAGCTTATAGACTTATATTTTTTTTTTGATTTCCATGTCGATACCTTCAGTCGCTCCTGAGAACAAGCGGACCGACAGACAAACTGATTCTAGGGATTCTGTTTTTTACTGTTGAGTTAAGGAACTCTAAAATAACCAAAAGATCACTACACTTCTTCTTATCTTGTCACTGATTCCTTTTTGGTAATCCTATATTAGGTCAGTGACCAGGTTGAGGTATGGTGGCCTTAACAGGGCCTTAAAAGTGTTATCACTTTTGTAGGTATTAAATTGTTTTCTTTCTTTTTCTCCCATTTTTAGATACCTACGTGGGTACTTGTGCGTACGTAGGTATATATATCACTATAACTATGTAAACTATTTAAGTAGGTAAGTTATTTCTAAGTTTAGTTTAATTGTCACGCCTCACCATCTTTTTTGCACGCCCAGGATGACTGGTAGAAAATACTTTAGCATTAACTCCTCCTTACACTAAGTTTAAGTGTGAAAGTATAAATAAATAAATAAATAAGGGCCTATGACCGATCACCACACTAGTAAATTAGGATGATGTTATACAAAAACAATTATTTCTATGGCTACAATAGCCATTACAACAGCCGGAAACTATAAGTCCATGGACGATAAAACTTAATTATTAAACTAATACAATAAACAAGAAAAAATAGGTTGATTATTGTTTTCATAAACTAATTTTGTTATTAGCTTCCGCATGAAGCCCTTTTTAAACGCCTTGCGATAAGTCAATTTATATTTATCTGAAAATTATCCTAACATGGATGGACTGTGTGAAAGTGGATATGGATAAAGTGAGTGCTGAGATGACGACTGTTAGAGAGAAATGGAAGAAGAATACGAGTTGTGCCGACCCCCCATGATGTGAGATCATCATCATCATCATCATCATCAGCCTGATGAAGTCCACTGCTGAACATAGGCCTCCCCCAAAGAGTGCCACGACGAACGGTCTTGAGCCTTCTCCATCCACCGACTTCCCGCAACCTTCACAATGTCGTCGGTCCATCGGGTGGGGGGCCTTCCAACACTGCGTCGTCCGGTTCGTGGTCGCCACTCGAGAACCTTTGTTCCCCGGTTGTCGGTGGTCGGTTCTGCGAGCTTAATGGCCGCCCACTGCAACTTCAACCTGCTAATTCTGAAAGCTATGTCGATGACCTTGGTTCATCTACTGATTTCCTCATTTCGGATTTTATCACGCAGCGAAACTCCGAGCATAGCTCTCTCCATAACTCGTGGGGCGACTCTGAGCTGGTGTATGAGGCCAATAGTTAGCGACCAAGTCTCAGTGCCATATGCCATCAGGTGAATATCATCATAATGTCATGATGTGAAATAAGGGCAGGAAATAGATGATGATGACGATCCTAGCATTTTTTTTTATACAAATTAGTCTAACGTTTGACCACAATCTCACCTGATGTTAAGTAATGATGTGGTCTACGGCGTAGCACGTTTGCCTAGAAGAAACCTATTCACTCTGGTCTTGAAGATACCCAAATTATAGGTATTCGGAAACACAGCATCTACTGAATAAAGTCAATTTGAGTTTGACTTTGGGCTTTCGACAATAATATCTCTGAGGTCTATTACTTTAACAAGAAGCTGTAAGAATATTTTATAAACGAATATCAGTTATCATATTTTACACCGTTTGAACACGGCTTGAGAATGGTTTGGTCGATTTAAATCACAAAGAGCAAGAGCATTATTTCTTACTAGAACAAAGATACACCACCAAAGGGTCACATATGTCCAGTGGACTTCTTAAGGCTGATTAACTAAAAGAATGACTGAAGACCGGCTTCACTCTCCGCCCCCAGGTGGGTACCAGTGGGCGGAAAGCGGAGATAATAATAACTATCAATATAGCCATTGGCTACAACAGTGTAAGGTGTTACTGAACTGTGGCCTTATAATTATGTCCAAGAATTTTAAATCTATGTAGAACACGTTAAAAAAAGACTTTAAGTAGTTCTTAGGTATATATATACAAGGTGATTCATAATATGTAGGTATTCCATCCCGAAAGGGGCTTATTCTACAACCAATTGGCAATAAAGTTTGTTCTACGACTTTTGGAAATCCGACATTTTTCATTGAAAAAACTCTATGCGAAAATCAGCTTGTGGGGTCAAATCAGGTCAAACTCAATGAATCAGCTGTTTTAGGTAGCAATATTGATTCCGAACTTCCTTTACGTATAGATAATACCTAGTTCTAAAAATGATAAAAATACCCAAAAACAGCAAATTTGAGAAATTTTGTGAATAAAAATTAAAAAAAAAATTGTGATTTTTTTTCGCTTATATTGTTTATATTCGTATATAAAATTCATAATACCCCACATAAAGTGATGATGATTTTTTATATTCGTAAATGCTTTGGATCAGTTTTTTGGATTTGAAGAATAGAATGCTATGTGATAATTACTACAAACAACATGAGCATAACAAGACGATGTTAATACACTGAGCAAAGTAAAGTAGGCAATGCGGATTGCTCGAGTTGAAATCTCAGGAGAAGTACGCCGTGTTCATACAGCGTGCGATATGTCATCAAATGTATTTCAAAATGATCCTTATTTACTGTATAAAGACAATTTTGAGTTTGACTTTTAGGGGGGCTATTTAGGGCGATATCGTACGCCCTCAAATGCCACAGAGTATTTTTTTATATAGATTTGGATCTTGTGATATCGTTGAGCTATATCGCATATACCCAAATGTCAAATTGAAAATAGACTTTATTCTGTAGAGATAAAGATCATTTTGAAACGAATTTTATGTGACATATTAAGGACATATAGCATGCCGTCGGAACACGGCTTTAGGGAAGAAATTGAAACTGGCCGACAAAGTTTTGGAAGGCCCACCACCCGATGGACTGACGACATTGTGAAGGTTGCGGGAAGTCGATGGATGGGCAAAGGCTCAAGACTCCACTCCTTTCTGACTCATGTCATCTTTCACACAATCTATCCGTCTTTTCCTTGTACCTATTCCCTTATATCCTTCAATTTTTTTATTTTTTTTATGTTATACGGAGGCAAACAGGCTTACGGCCCACCTGATGGTAAGAGGTTACCGTCACCTATTGACATCTGCAACACCTGGAGCATTGCTAATGCGTTGCCTGCCCTGGAGAAATCTTTTTGTATTTTTCTTAAAGCTCTTCATGTTGTAGGTTAGCGGGAAAACCTCGGAAGGAAGCTCATTCCACAATTTGCACGTATGGGGGAGAAAGGATCTCTTAAAGCGAGTGGTTCGAGATACCCAAGTATCGATGAGATGTGGATGAGCCTTATTCCGGTGACGCGAGGTCCGATGGTAGAACCTCGATGCGGGTATGAGGTCAAATAGTTCCTCAGAACACTCACCATTGTAAAGCCGATAGAGCACACAGAGCGAGCCAATATCACGGCAAGCATCAAGGGCTCCAGCTTACTAGTGAGCTTAGGTTCGTCGACAATTCTGACGGCTCTTCTCTGAAGGGAGTCGAAGCGGAAGAGCTGATACTTGGGGGCTCCGTGCCAGAGATGAGAACAGTATTCCACATGTGGCCGAACTTGTGCTTTATAAAGCAATAGGCGCCATATTCAAGCTTACCACTCTTTTAATCACATCTTTCTTCCCTCGGCATGACATGCGCATACCACACTAACCTCAAGCTCTTCAACTTCTAAGTCAAAGGCAATAAGTAAATTAACGAGCGCACGCGTTGCCGACCCCGAACCCCCTTCCCCCCTAAAGAGCCCTGGCAACCTTACTCACCGCAGGAACACAACACTATTTGAAACAAATAATGTTATTTGGCTGCGATCTTCTGTAAGGCGGAGGTACCCCCAGGTCCCCAGGCGGGCTGCTCCAATTCAGAACGAGAAAATCTCGCTGTGCCCTGCCTCCTCCTAAAGATGGAGAGAGAGAGAGACAGGAGCTTTATATACCTTCCCTATGACATGGGCAATAATTTGCTTTGTAGAACCGAATGACTCTGAATGAATCGACGCTCCCACCGGAAATCTAAAGTCGTCTTGAACCCGTCTCGTCCCGTGCCGCCTAAACAGCTCGCGCCCGAACGTGCTCACACGCCGCCCGCCCAGTCGCCCGCCGCCCGCCCAACTGTGCACGCGCCACGTCTGTACACACCAGGTCAGTGTTCATTTCAACTAAAATACTTTTATCTGTGTCAAGAAAACGTGCGATAACAATTCAAGCTATTCGCGAAGATATAATTGCTACTTAAAGCTTCTGGAAGTTCGAAAAATGTAAGTCAGTGCTATTTTTTCGCGGTGCATCAAAATGTCATGTGTAATTAAACCAAAACGGTATACGGTACACGGTATACGGTACACGGTATACGGTAACGGTATAGGTACATTCGCAGCGGTATTTTAGTGGAGCTTATAAATAAATAATATGTATACAAAGTGGTATGTATACATAGTAATAAGCAATGTATAAGATACGCATACTATCCCGAAAGTGGCTCTTTATATCAATAAAAAGAAAAAAAAAATAACGAAAAAATATATCAAAACTTTAAGTAGGTATATTTTTACAAAACTTACCAAACTTTTTATTTCTAATAAATGTTGTACAATAATAATACATAATAGAACTTTATTGTCTTAGATGCAAAAAACCTCAGTGCTCTAAATATTAGTGATAAAAAGTGCCTTAGAAAACAATAACATCAAGTGAAGTACCCACATTAGCTGTTTTTCGTCTTATTATCATCTTTATAATTAACTCGCTTCCGCCCACGGCTTGTCTCGCGTGTTATATACATAAAAAGTAACCTATATGATATTCTAGGTAAACAACTCTAAGTTTCAACAAAATTGGTTGAGCCGTTCAGGCGTGATTGAACTACAAAAATCCTCACAAACTTTCGCTTTTATAATATTAGTAGGATTATTAAACTTACTTACGCCAAGTTCAACATCAAGATTTTTACCTATAACACCTGAATAATTGAGTTCGAACTGATTTGACCCTATCAGACTAGGTAACGGCTCGTATTCAGAGACACGACTCAAGCATAGATTTAATCACAGATCAGCTGAACTCTATTTAAGTATTGAATCTCTTCTCAAACATAGCTTATATTCAAGGACTGTTCTTAAACTACTCTCAGCTGAATCGAGACTCAAATCTGTACTCAAATGTTCTCGTCTACATTTTGATTTATTTATAATTTTCGATCCGTTTTACGCAGAAATTCAAACAGCCAGGGTGGAAATAGAATATCACAATAAAGTGAAGTAAAAATACGCATCAAAGTACGTGTAACGGAACGTAAATGTCATTTGATTAATGTCAAATCAAATCTAAACTCAAGCACTGATTTCGTCTGAATGATGTTTTAGAATAAGCATTTACTCAGGTGAACTGTGATCATTGAATCTATACTTAAATACTGTTCACAAATTAGAATCTCACCTCAAATCGAGATTTAAGTACAGATCAATGCTTGAGTCTTGACTCTGAATACGAGCCTATGTGTCAAAAAAAAAACAAAATTTATAAAAACTGCGATAAACTGAAACCGACTACGCAAATTGATTTATATAAGCTGGTTTTCAAAGTTTAGTCATTATGAAAGTTAAACTATATGAATTTATATTTTTTAAGCTCTTTCATTTAATACCAAATACGATATGTTTATACAATTTCTACTTTGTTTTAGATCAGGATTGTTTATATTCCATCATAGTGAATGTAGAGTGTCGTTTAAAGCCTATGACACCTGTTACATGACATGCTTTACCTAGCATTTGTCAAAGTATGACCAGTAGCCCCAGTAGCTTTAGTAGTTTTAGTAACATTTGTGCCCTCGTAGCTCCTAAGCTAGAGACCCACATAGACACATAGACTATTAAACACATAAACCTTTTGCACTAGATTGCACTAAATCTGGCTGATTTCTATCGGTCTAAAAATTACGTTTAAGCTATTTTTTAAACATACCAAAAAAAAATCTGTTTTATAATATTTAATATGAATTATTATTTCTTACATGTAATAAAAGTCTTACGTTATTTATAATAAAAATATTACAGTGTCGCCACGGATTCAGATAACGTTCTGCCAAGAGCTCTCAACTGGTACAAGGTTCCTTGATTTAAGTGTTTTATGTAAAACGCAAGTGCATTGTGTGTATGGCTGTGAGTTTTATGAAGAGGCATTAAGAGGTGTTTAACACTTGTATTATCCTCCACGTTAGTTCTTTCGCGATCATATAGATAGACCAAGACCCTTTATTTATAATTACTTAGTTGTATTGCTACAGCTAGCTGTCATTGACCTAGAGGACGGCACCTAATAAATATATAGTTCATTCATATTTTTATTGATTCTTTCTTGGTCATTCTGTAGTAGGTCAGTGATCTTAACACAAATAAGGTAAGTATACAACAATCTACAAAAACAACTAAATCTACCATCTACTACTAAAAGGGCCTATGACCGTCGGTGAAAGAATCAGTGTAGTGAAAATTAGAGTCCGCCTCTTAGATGCTCCTTTCGTGCAGACACTTGTAATAAGCAATGTGTAGGAAAACATTTTAAAAAAAACCCAGTTTTCGCTCTATTTTTCAAAACATCAATTTACCTACTTACCCTACAATAAATTCTCTCAAATCATGTCAAGTTCGTCTGTAACGTTATAATTACTTTAACGCGCGCTCGGATTCACTCATTATGTTTTTGCAAACATCCGTGGTTAGGGTTGCTAAACTTTAGTATAATGAAGGTGACCGGCTTGAAACGGCTATTTTTTCCTATTTTACGTGACCCGAGAGCTGGCTCTTATTTGGCCCAGCGCATTAGCATTGCCATCCAGCGTGGCAATTCCGCCAGCGTCTTGGGGACGCTTCCGACTGGTAGTGATTAGGGTTGCTAAACTTTAGTATAACGAAGGTGACCGGCTTGAAACGGCTATTTTTTCCTATTTTACGTGACCCGAGAGCTGGCTCTTATTTGGCCCAGCGCATTAGCATTGCCATCCAGCGTGGCAATTCCGCCAGCGTCTTGGGGACGCTTCCGACTGGTAGTGATCTAGATCAGTTGAGCTATCTATAGATCGTTTGTAACGGTCTTTAGATGGCTCAACTGTTTCTTGTGTATTTTGTAAATATTAACTTGTATTAGTTTTAAGTTTCTTTCTGTAAATAAAATTTTACATTACTAGCTTCCGCCCGCGGTGTCGCTCCCACGGTATACACGCATACAAGGTGATTCATAACATGTATTCCATCCCGAAAGGGGGTAATTCTATCAACGAAAAGAAATCATATTAGCGATAAAAAAACATCAATATTTTCATTATGATCACCTTGTATATAAAGCAGCCTATATGCTATTCTAGGTAAAGAACTTTGTCTATTCCAAGTTTCAACGAAATCGGTTGAGCCGTTACAGCGTGATTGAACAACAAACAAACGTACATACAAACATACCTTATTCACCTCTTACGACTTCCATGTGTAGTAATGGAGGGGCCTATTCTTCAGCCGGGGCGACCACTGCTTTGGTGCGTGGTAGCCCTATACGTGATCTATTATCAGTTTTACGTCTTCAACGGTAATATCATGAAGGATTAGATCTGAACGAGTAGCAACTCGGTGTTTTCATGTTGTTTTAAAATGGAATAGTAAATTCTGACTAAATTGGCATGTTTTGGTTTGAAAATATTCCTAGCCTTGAATATGCATCTGGTGGTTGTTTTTACTCCGTTATAGGAACGGAAATCAGAATGCGTTTGTTACCCAGTGACTAAATAAACAAGATGATTCATTATATGCACGCTATCCCGGGTCTTATTCTACACCCAATTGGTAATAAAGTTTGTTCTGTCGTAGAACGTAAGGAAAATAGTCATTTTTCATTGAATAAACACCAATCAAAAATCTAAGGTTTTGGGGTAAAATCAGTTCATAAGCAAACTTGATGACGAACTTTTGTACGTTTAATAGTTAGTAACAAATATGATAAAAAGTTATTAATTTAAAATACAAGATGAGTTGTTACATTTTTAGTTAGTTTTTGTTAGTCACTTTTTTGTTACTTTTATTATGATAGAGATGCGTTGCAAGATTCATGCAAATCAAATAAAAAGTCCAAGAAACCGCTGGATAACAATTTATTTGCTTGAACGTAGTAGAGCTTGTACGTAGTAGATCTGTAAGCACATTAAACAGGAGAACGTGCACGCTTTCCGACCATTTCCAATTTACTGGTGGGGATTTGTGTGTACATAATATATCTACTATAATTATACGCGTGAGTTGGTTTCGTCGTAAGCTGTGTAAATGTAAGGCATAGAAGTAGTGTCTTGGGAAAATCTACTAGAAGAAAAACATAATATACAAATAAATTCAAATACAAATCTTTATTTACACAAAGAAACTTAAAACTAATACAAGTTAATATTTACAAAATACACAAGAAACAGTTGAGCCATCTAAAGACCGTTACAAACGATCTATAGATAGCTCAACTGATCCAGATCACTACCAGTCGGAAGCGTCCCCAAGACGCTGGCGGAATTGCCACGCTGAGACGCTGGCGGAATTGCCACGCTGAAAATAAATACAAATAAATTGATTTATCAAAAATAACAATAACAGGAAAAACAATTTACTAGAGGTCCCGCACTAGAACCAATATAATAATTAACTTAAAAAAAATACTCCGAGGTAGTCCCATACGTCCCATGGCAGTTATTGTTATTGTTGTTCATTGTTCAGGTAAGATTGTATTAGTTAGATCATGCTAAAAATTAGGCAATATATATCAACTTCAAAATTTATATATTTGCCTTAATGATCATCGTAATGTCATCGACTGTGGTGGCCCCGGCTAAAGAATAGGTCCCTCCATATCTTTATCCGCGGATGTCGTAAGAGGCGACTAAGGGAAAAATCTAGGCGATGGGCAGCAGCGTCCCTCATTTAAACAACGATAGCTCTAACTGCGCTCGCCAACCCGCATGCCCAGCGTGGTGAGTATGGACAAATCCCCCCACATGATAAGGAATTTGCTCTGACTGTGGGGGAGGCCATGTTCAGCAGTGGACGTCGTACGGCTGAAATGATGATGATGATGATCATCGTAACACCAACTTTGACCAGACATCGCAAGACCTCCGTTCGGGGCGAACCACTTTAAGTTTTAACATGATTATCGTATATAAGTATAATATCAAAGACGACTAGATAATCAAGGAATCCTACAAAAGAAGTTCAGGCGTGTAAAAATTTAAAAACTAGTAAGTATCCTCATTAGTCAATGTCTCATAAAGTAGAGTTTTTTTTTAAATAAATATTCTGGACATAATCACACGGTCAACTGATACCAAACTAGGCATAGCCTGTACTATGGGTACCAGAGACTGATATACATAATAGGACACAGAACAAACATCTGCGTTAGTCACACAAATGTTTGTCCAGTGCGGGAATCGGACCCGCGACCTCTAGCGCAGAAGGCAGAGTTACTACCAATTGAACTATGAGGCCAGTCCTACCATTGTTTGTTTATAGCGTGCCCGGCTATGAAAAAGAGGAAGAGCGTAGAGGAAGCCGTGTTGGCTTAGTGGGACGTACCCCGACTTTCGTTCCGAAGATCGTAAGTTCGAACCCGGTCGTTAACCAATAAGTTTTTCTGCACTTACGAAAAATTTAAGTGTGCATTAACACTTTGAAGGTAAACATCTAGGAAACCTGTAAGTATTCTTATAAGCGGCGATGGTCTAGCAATCTAGCACGTATGAAATACTAATTAATGTAAAAATGTTTAGAAGTGCCTGTGACTAGTCAGACATTTCAAGGCCCTGATGATCAGGCAGAGATCTAGGATGTCTACCATTCTTGCTGATAACAATTGTGAGGGTTTTAATAAAAATAGGTATCTTAAAGATGACATGAGTAAGAAAGAAGTGAGTGCGGAGATGACGGCTAACAGAAGAGACTGAAAGAGGAAAACATGTTGTGCCGACCAAAGCCAGGCAGATGATATTGACTTGCTAGATAACTTCTATACCTTATAACTCAGTGCCCTAACTACACCCGCCAATACATTTAAACCGTGTATTTAGAAGCAATGGTAGAGAATTTCGCGCGAACAAGGTGAAATATATTTTGTTTACATCTCGAGTGGCACTGCGCAGTGTTTACATGAGGTAATAAGTTGAAACACTTCGGTTAGCCCACTTAGTTATCTCAACAGTTATTATACAAGGTGATCCATTATATGTATGCTATTCCGAAAGGCGTCAAAAACTCATTAGATGTCTTCTTTCTGGTTCATCATCATCTTCCTGTCCTTGTCCCACATTATGCGGGGTCGGCGCAACATGTTTTCCTCTTCCACTCTCTTCTGTTAACCACCATCACCACACTCGCTTCTTTCTTACTCATGGTGACTTTTATACAGTCCATCCATCTTTTATTTGCCCTTCCTTTACTCTAAAACCATCCACATTCATACCTAACACTCTTCTCGATACATGACTTTCATCCCTCCTCTTGACAAGCCCATACCATGCAAAGCTAACCTATTAATCCTCAACATTTCCGTCACGGACGCTTCTTGCAAACTTCCTCTGATTGTCTCTCCTCAAACCGATCTAATATAACTGCAGTATTGCTGTTAGGGAATGGGCAGCGGCGTACCCTATTTTCACAAAGATACCTTTTACTCCGCCCGCTAGCCCGCTTCCCAGCAGCGGTAAGTATGGGCCAAGTGTAGAACCAAATAAATTTTATGACCCACTGCTTAACTAGTCCTAATATTTTGATGTTTTTTTATAATATTTCTTCTAAATATTTGTCTTTGGTATGGGCTAATCCCCCCACATGATAGGAACTCGCTCTGAATATCTGTGGCCGTGTTCAGTAGTAGAAGTCTTATAGCTGAAAAAATGATCATGGCTTTCTCAGCTATTACAAACAACATAAACAGTTATCGGAGGGTTACGCCTAGCAAGCGGATATAGCAACAAACTGGGATATATAAAAATAATTTGTCAGGATATTCTATTGCAACGAAATGTGGCTGCATCTATTTTTAGGGAGTGCGTTGTATTGTGCCACGCGACTATCCACATGCGCTGTTGATCTAAATGGATGTCTGACTAAAGGACCGCCCGCTACTTTGTCTGCATTCGTTACCTACAAGCTACCACTTTTCATTAATTATTTTACGAGTACTTAGATACATCAGTAGGATCAATCATCTTTGATGAAGTAGGAACCGATCGGATCAAAAAACAGGGCTTCATTATTTAGGAAGGAGCCTTATGAATTAAGTGAAATGATCTGGCTGAGAATAACGCTGTGTCGGATTTACTCATTACCCAAGTATGGGCTGCAAAATTTTTGTCGCCCTCACTTTTGTTTTACAAATATAGAAGTTTGCGGTAGATACAGTTGAATGTACAATGATAGGGAAGAGGGAAAAGTCACCAGAAATATGTCTTGTAGACTTCTTTCTGCAAGACATCAGATAAACAATAAATAAAAACAAATTGATCCCTGAATTGGCCGCCAACAAAATCTGCCTTGGTGGCCCCGGCTGAAGGATAAGCCCCACCATATCCACGGGTAGGCGTGGATGTCGCATGAGCCAACTAAGGGAAAAAGCTAGGGACTGCTAAGCACTAGCACAGCAATAGCTCTAACTGCGCTCACCAATCCGCGTGCCCAGTGTGGTGAGTATGGGCAATTTCCTCCCACATGATAGGAAGTCGCTCTGGAAATCTGTGGGGAGAGGCCGATGTCCAGCAGTGGACTTTTTACGGCTGGAATGATGAAAATCATCCGCCCTGGGAACAAGTCTACTCAGCCTGCTGGTATATTCACCGATTATGGGATTACGATAAAAATAGCTTAACAATTTTAGCTGTTAACAAACTTCTGAATTCTGACAGCAATCTGTGAGAGAATGTATCGATTTAATTCATCTAAAGTAAAGTTGAGTCTTGGCAGACGTTAACTCGAACATAAATAAAAATCGCAAAAACAGCTTAACAATTCTACCTGTTAACAGGCTTCTGACAGGAATCTGTGGGAAAATGAATCGATTTAGTACATCTGTAGCCATATAAAATATATGTACATGCATACTCAACATACACAAAACCTGGTCTAATTACGGAAACCAGTTTGCGAGTAGAGACCTACGCTCGCGTTTGTAGGATCAATATAATATTGACAATGTCAACATTATAAATTGATGATAACTGATCAACAAACCCTAAACTTGAAACTCGGAGTACCTCTCAGAGTTTCAAGTTTAGGGCTTTCCGAGTACTACGATAAATCATTTTGATTTGCTTTTGCAGAGACAAGTTGATTCATAACATGTAAAGGGGCTTATTATTCTATCAATAAAAAGAAATAATATTGTGAGTTCAAAGAGAATTTAAGTGTGTACTTAAATTTTCCGAATGTTAAAATTAATTGGTGCACGGAACGGTTGAACCGGGCGACGCAGTGTTGGAAGGCCCCCCACCCGATGGACCGACGACATTGTGAAGGTTGCGGGAAGTCGGTGGATGGAAAAGGCTCAAAACCGTTCATCGTGGAACTCTTTAGGGGAGGTCTATGTCCAGCAGTGGACTTCTACAGGCTGATGATGATGATGATGATTGGTACACGACGAGGTTCGAATCTACGAGCTTTGGATCGTCGGAGAACATCCCACTAGGCTAACACGGTTTCAGGCTAGCAAAAGCAACACCCATTTTCCCCAATCCATTTCATATAAAAATACTTAATTATAGATTTAGTTTGTATTTATGCCCGTTATATACAAATGTGGGGCAGTCGGGCACTTGTAATTACTATTCGGTGACTTACGAGCCATTTATATATAGATTCATCGTATTTTTGGCTAGATTTAATCTGGCTTCCTTCCATTACGTTGTAAATTAGAACTCTACGGAAATTCTATATGTTTTCAAATTTGTTTGGATTTTTTAGTGTCGCATGCACTGAACTGATTTTAGGTCACTAATTTTATCCCATGCAGTACAATTTAAAATTATGTGTCGGCTTATCCTAAATTGTATCTATTTTCATGATTTTTTGCCTCATTCGTGCTGAAAGAGATTTATTGATGGAAAGTCAAATCCTAAGATTCAAAACCATGTCGATGTATTTGTTATTTGCTCACTGTCGGACGCACTCTATGCGGATAACTCATGCTAACCCATTGCATATTTAAAAGTTGATGTATCAATACAAGTATTAAATTAGTAATAATTGAAAGAGTTAAGTAAAGTTCTGTAAAATAAAGTAAAGTAGATATTATCTTAAACTAAATTATTATCATGATATCGAACTTGGCATACGTTTAATAATTACTTATAAATATAATAAAAAGACCAAAAACAGTAAGTAATTTGAAAAAGATCGGAAAAAACTGATATAAATGTTGAATGTTTAGTTTTTTTCCGCTAATATTCACTCATTCATTCAACAAAAGTTGACAAAATAAGCCCATCACTAATAGTATACATATAATTACTCACCTTGTACGGTTAACGTCTCTGAACCAAAATATCCGGTCATATAAATTGTAAAATCTTCTCAAGTTACATTTCCGAAGATAAGAGGAAGTTCTGACACGCAATGCAAGAGTTGCCATCTGTTTTCCCTGGCATATTGCTGTCGGAAGTTCAATAAGCAGTGGTTTCTTTATAAGCTTCAACCTTATTACTGCCATTTGTAATCAAAGACGTAGAAATTACTTTTAAATTTTCATTCTACATGACCAAACCATCTCGGCATCCCTTTCTCAATCCTCATCACTACGTCTTCTTTCACTGCACAAGCGCTCTCATAACACACTATTGTTAGCATAGATATTATTGTCCACAAATCAAATTTCAATATCCCACTTACATAATCATTCGAATACAAAAGATAGAAATGAATAAGAGACTAATACATTTCCGTCTCGCCAACAAATGATACATTCTTCAAACAAATATCAACTTTTCTGTAGACTTTTATGAGCGTCGTAGTAAACAGAGTGATGTCACGAGTCCCCGTGGCTGATGGCCAAGCCAGAGAAATGGCTGATGGTGACTCACACGAACGCATTTTTTTCATCACTGCTGCGACTCTCTTCGATTTTGATTGACTCCGTTTAAAGCTCCGTGCTTGCACTGGTCATTCATAACAAAGATGGCATCCAGGTGCTTTCTTTAGCATTCTTTCACCGGCCGTCATAAGCCCTTTTCAGGGCCACCATATATAGATAGATAGATAAAAAATGCTTTATTGCTCACCAATACAAACATTAACAAAAAAAAAACAATAAAAACTAAACTATGTGATGAACAATGGGCGATCTTATCGCTGAAATAGAGATCTCTACCATACCTCAACACAAAAAATAATCAGTGTTACGACCAGATTAAGTGTTCGCGGGAGGAAGTTCCTCTGAAACTGCAATATTTTGTTTATCAGATGTGGCGAAGTCTGTGATAGAGATACGGCATCGCGCTCTAGTTCACGAGGTAAGTGGTTAGGTACTAGGATTTTGCAACTTGTATATTGCGTTGTTTACTTTCATATGATGGATTAATGTTAGTGCAAAACATCTAGTGGCCATCAAATTTTATGCAATAACAAAATAAATTTATCAAAACACTCACATTTGCACAAAATTTTATAATAAACATTATAATAAAAAACATGAAAAATTTATGGTTTTAATAATAATTTTATATGTTTAGTAATTTGAATAAATGCTGATTATTTATTGATCATATTGTATATCTATCTATATTGTTATTTACAGAAAGAAACTTAAAACTAATACAAGTTAATATTTACAAAATACACATGAAACAGTTGAGCCATCTAAAGCCCGTTACAAACGATCTATAGATAGCTCAACTGATCCTGATCACTACCAGTCGGAAGCGTCCCCAAGACGCTGGCGGAATTGCCACGCTGGATATTAACAACATCTATATTGTAAATAGGTAAAGAAAAAATGAGAATAATTAAAATGTAATAAATTATATTACAAATTACTAGCAGCCCACGACCTATGTATTTCTGGGTTTAGCTTAAATATTTATTTCATATAAAAATACTATCGAAAATTATGAATTATTTTGATCCTTCATCCTTTGATCCTTGTCCTACCAATTACGAACACAACGAAAAAGAAATAAGCCAATTCGGTAAAAATTATTAACTATTTAATAAAATAAATACCTTATAAAAATAAAACAAATTCAAGACAATATTTACAAAATACACAAGAAACAGTTGAGCTCTATAGATACAGTTTCAGATGATCTATAAATAACTTAATTGTTTATAGATTGTTTGTAACGGTATTTAGATAGATA
Source organism: Anticlea derivata (assembly GCA_947579855.1). Classification (NCBI taxonomy): domain Eukaryota; kingdom Metazoa; phylum Arthropoda; class Insecta; order Lepidoptera; family Geometridae; genus Anticlea; species Anticlea derivata. The sequence goes on along the minus strand of OX388257.1, from coordinate 12,798,621 downwards.
AACATTTTTTTGTTTAGTATAAACAAACTTTTTACTTCAAATTAAAAGAAAATCTTATCTCATTTAGTTTCATCTTACACCGTGTGGTTTATGAACATGGTCATTGCACATAATCGAGTTCAACGGAAGGGACATCAAAGGGGCCCGATTGCACAGTGGTTATTTTGTGGTTTACAATTTCCTTGGATTACTTTACATGGCACAAATATAGTCATTTAAAGTGTTTAGAGAGCGTATAAAAAGGATATACCTACAACAAATTTTATGGAAAACAGGCATCGAAAACCGATAAAAGTCTTAGTAAAGATAAGTCGGAAGCTCTTAACTTTTTGTGAAAAGGATCTTCGAAAAACTGATAGGAACCAAGCCGTCTTTGTTGCCTGATTCTTCTAAGCTTGGTCGCTCCACCGTAACTCCACCTAGTTTCTAATTGATGCTAGTGAGGCCGTGGTGGCCCCGGCTAAAGAACTGGCCCATCATCCATATCTCTATCCGCGGATGTCGTAAGAGGCAACTAAGGGAAAAATGCTAGGGGATCGGCAGCAGCGTCCCTCATTTTAAAAACGATAGCTCTAACTGCGCTCGCCAACCCGCATGCCCAGCGTAGTGAGTATGGGCAAAACCCCCCCAAATGGTAAGGAATTTGCTCTGTCTGTGGGGGAGGCCATGCTCAGTATTGAACGTCGTACGGCTGAAATGATGGCTAGTGATTTTACTGAAATGAACACCTTTCAACATCTCAAATGATTTAGGATTAGGACAAGTAAACATCACTTAAAAATTGCTATAAAGAGATAGCTTACAAGTGTGCGCGTTTAATTAAAATATTTGAGTATAGGTACCTATCAAATCTAGTTTTATATTTACAACCAAACAGCATAATATAAAAGCATACAGGTTGTAAATTTTACTTTCTCCGCCAATACATTATTCGTAGAAAATTAACAATATTCGTAGAAACCAGGATTATTGAGCGTCATTAAGAGGAAAGGCGGGCGCAAATGTTTCAAAGAAAACCTTTGTAAAATTGGTGAAACTAGCACCTCGTATTCCGCCTGAATAAAGACTAGACTAAAGCAAATACTTTTTAACGATGAATCTATATTTACCACTGCTACGTTTAGTATAATCTCCTAGAAAAGTAGGTAAATATTTTTCAGGTAGGGCATTAGACCCACTAATGACAGTTTCTTAGAAGTTAGACTTGGCACCTGGGTTTGGCCAACACTGTCGGAAAGATGGACGACCCCATTTCACTAGAGGCAACAACCGGGCTCGCATCGACTACGCATGTATCGCATTTTATCGTTAAATGTGCCTTGTTTGACTTTGATATAAGGTTCAGTATGCCGACTTCCAGCAGAGCGAAAGAGTTGTTGATGCCAGAACACTACGAAACTTTACTGATTAGAACGATATCGAAAAATATATCGAGAGACGACTAAAGGAAGAAGTAATGTGAAGGCTATCCGTTTTGGTTGCTTGCTTGTCGTGTCACTAATTATATTTTGTTCATCTTATATTAGGTCAGTGACCATGTTGCGGTATGGTGGACCTGAAAAGGGCCTATGACCACAGATGAAAGAATCAGTGTAGTGAAAAGATTAAAGTGCGCCTCTCAGAGGCTCCTTTCGTGCACATGTCTTCGAATATTAGGTTCTAGGACATGCTGCTTTCCTCACGATGTTTTCCTTCATCGTTTGAGAGCACTAGTACAGCGCACTTACATTTTCCATTGCGGACTGACGCTTCTGTAACTGTTGTCATGCTCTGTGGTCGAACCAAGTCTTTGACACTTCTAGCGGAGTGGGCCACTTATTTTCGTAATGTACTGCCGACAGAAATAAATGTAGTTCCTTTGGAGATCGTTTTAACGCATTGATTATGTAAGGCTTTTGTGCACCAAAGAACATAAGGCAACATTTTTCAACATTTACTTGGACTCACTAAGACACTGTTCAGATCCCTGAATATATCTACCATCATCTTCCTGCCCTTGACCACCATTATGTAGGGTCAGCATAACATGTTTTCCTCTTCCACTCTCTTCTGTTAGTCGTCATCACCGCACTCTCTTCTTTCTAATCATTTCAACTATAATACATTCCACCCATCTTTTTTTTTGGCCTACTTCTACTCTTATATCCATCCACATTCATATCTAACGCGTTCCTCGTTACATGGCTTTATCCCTGAGTATATCTATATCATGGTGATTAAAATCAATGTGTATGCACTTGTGTGTTCTGCACGATAAACAAATATAACTGCAATAATAATACGAAAGTATGTATATTTTTAGTTCGTTGGTTGGTTGGTTTGTTTTGTCACGCAGCAATTTACCTATCTACGTAATTTTTAACATGATAATGATAATCAGTTAAAACACGCACTGGGTTACAAGCAAGCGAAGCAGTGGGCACAAGCTAGTTACTCAACCATCATCAAAGCACCAACTTTTACTCGACAACGCGAAATATCAGTTAGGGGTGAACTACTAGAATTAAATAACTAGGATCCCCGAGTGAGCTTGAAGTGAAGTAAATATTTATACCGTTGCAAAACAAGACCATTGTGAAATAGCACGAATATACAGACAAACTCGACAAACTAATTCATTACGAAGGGGCACGCATTTATCTAGACAACAGGTCGAATAAAGCTTCGGCGACAGAAATAGTTCCTATTCTCTCATCGCCGGTAAAATATTATGTAATTAAAGTGGTAGTTGCTACCATAGATTATGGAACCGCGTACCAAGGGTTGACACTACATAGCTATAGTCTAAAAATTTATAACTTCACGTTATGACAGTTGGGTGAGCACAGGTCTTTGGGCTTGTATTGGCTGCCTGTCTGTTTAGGAGGTGTCGTTTCTAGCTCGCGCTTCTTAGAATTTTTGTTTTTATCTTTCTCATGTTGCTGCAACTGGGTACCCTTAAACTTGAAAAGGAAAAGAGGAAGACCGTTCAAAAGATGGAACGAAGAGATCATCCAAGTGGCTGGGAAAATGTGGCCAAGAACGGCACGTGATAGGGAGGTTTGGAGATCCTTGGAGGAGGCTTATACCGCCGAAGGCAGTCCATATTAAAAATCAATTTATAATTATTTTATCTTTTACCTTTAGTAATGTATATTTTTGTGTGGAAATAAAGCTCTTTTTATTTTATTGATTTATTTATTTATGACAGTTAGAGTTAAGCTACTTTTTGCCGAAAATTTGTTGTTTGGACCCTCAGAGCAATAGACAATATAAGAATACAAGACATTATATCCTCGGAATATGCTCGTATTGAACCACAAAATATAGTGGTTTTATAGTTGTATAAAATACTATTCTTTCAATTTGTAGTTCCATAGTTTCAGAGTGATACCTAGGCATTTTTATAAGACATCACAACCAGAATCCAGGTCCCTGTGCCCGTCCATATCTCCGTAATAAATTACTGAGAAAGCTTTTGTAGTAGTTTTGATATGAATTTGTATTAATAAAATAATAATAATAATAAATGTTCCGGACATATTCACACGGTCAACTGATCCCAAACTAGGCATAGCCTGTACTACGGGTACCAGAGACTGATATACATAATAGATATATATTTAAAACCCTGACACAGAACAAACATCTGTTTTAGTCACAAATGTTTGTCCAGTGCGGGAATCGAACCCGCGACTTTTAGCGCAGAAGGCAGAGTCACTACCAACTGAGCTATGAGGCCATTCAATTCGCTTCGCTTGCTTTTGTTACTTACAAAATAAGGAGATAATTAAAGTTTAAAAAATAAGTGAGGTTAACTTAGAGCTATCGTTGTTAAATAGGGGACGCTGCTGCCCACCCTGTAACTTTTTCCCCTTAGTCAACTCTTACAACATCCAGCAAGGCCTTAATAATAATAGTACTTAAATATTCGTTAGCCCTAACTATTACGACGCTCCTAGTGTCATGCCTCGACCAAGATCCTAAAGGCTTTATTGCTCTTAGGCATTCCGTTGACCGCCATCTCGCATTATCTTATTATTGTAGACAGTTCCAGATTAAGACGCAATGCTCTTCAGTCATTATTGTTCTTTTTTGATCTTCGTATTTGATAACTCTCTTAATAATTTCATCATTCGCATCTTTTATAGCCGTGGTAGGAAGAAAGGATGCCTAATCTTCAAGGAGTTACCCAGATTCTGATTTATAGAGTGTAAATATGCTTAGGAAAAATAAGGGATATATTATTTGTTTATTTTATTTTTTGCTCTTAGTAAAGCTTTCTATAATAACAAATCAAGTAACAATAACATTTCACGTGTTCTTTTTTATAAGTTTTTGTGTGTTACCTCTCTGTCTTTGTTTCATTTTTTCGCTCTCTATGTCTTGCTTTTATTGTGACCTGTATTGTGTGCCAAGTTTGTGAATAAATGTTTGTCTATGTCTATGTCTATCAAGTCAGATTTAAAATCGCCGTTTGGCTTAGGTCCTAAGCATTAAAGTTGTAATCCTAAGCAACTATTTTCTAATCTGTGACAACAGCATGTTAATTAAGTCCGTTAAGTCCTTAAAAAGGTAGGAACATCTTGAACACGCGGATGAAGTTGAGGGCTAGTACAGAATAAGAAAGAGGGTTATGATATTACCTATACAGAGATACACCTATTTTAAACAAATCAGCTCAACACAATCCGGTTGAAATTCAGCCACAGTTTCCAGCCTAAAACTAGCCAAACAAGTTCAATCACATCCACATCTGTCAGCCTGATTTACACGCCAATACACCAGATGCGAAACCGAATCGGCCCGCGTAACTGTAAATCTTACATCTTCAATGATAGATGCGAAAATGCAGTGGCAGTAGTCGTCCGAAAAACTTGACCATCTTTTGTCCATTGACTCGGCCGATGTAGGTCAGCCAGGAACTATTTGAAGATCTATTTTGAAATAAAAGAAACGCGTACTGATTAAAGCCCAGCCGATAAAAAGCATTGCTACTTGCACGTTTAATATAGGTATTTTTTGACTGCAAGCTCGATCAATCTTCTGTTTGTCTACTTATGTATCTGCTTCTATTTCAAAATTGTGAAGGTTGCAGGACGTCGGTGGATGAAGAAGGGTCAAGACCGTTCGTCATGGAACTCTTCGGGGGAGGCCTATATCCAGCAGTGGACTTCTGCGGGCTGATGATGATGATGATTCTTCTGTTCGCCTGATAATGCCATTAGAGGTGGTTCGTATTTACGCAACCAGGTTTTAACTTTTACTTTTAGCGACTTCACGATACTTAGACGTATTAAAAATACTCGGGTGCGGCGCGCAAGTCCACCGCGCACCCTAGGTAGGACGCGACGCGCCGCGCGGTCGCAACCCGACCGTCGTCCGTCTCGCGGCGCGGTGCGTACTTGGCTACGCTGCGGACTTGAGCTGTGGAATTGCGCAGTGGACTCGCGCGGTTGAAGTAATACTTTCAAGTATTAAGTACCTGGTTTTTGAACCTGGTTCTTGTAAAATACGAATCGTTATGGATCTGGTACGCGAAATAGCAAGTACGACTCATCTCTAAACGCATGATAAAGCCTAATTTAGAGGTGGTTCGTATTTACGCAACCAGGTTTTTAAACCAGGTTCTCGCATCAAACTATACGTAACTGGTACGACTTCACGATACTTAGACGTATTAAAAATACTCGGTTGCGGCGCGTAAGTCCACCGCACACCCTAGGTAGGACGCGACGCGCCGTGCGGTCGCAACCGGACCGTCGTCCGTCTCGCGGCGCGGTGCGTCCTTGGCTACGCTGCGGACTTGAGCTGTGGAATTGCGCAGTGGACTTGAGCAGTGGACTCGCGCGGTCGAAGTAATACTTTCAAGTATTAAGTACCTGGTTTTTGAACCTGGTTCTTGTAAAATACGAATCGTTATGGATCTGGTACGCGAAATAGCAAGTACGACTCATCTCTACGCCATGATAAAGCCTAATTCACACTCGATGTCACACAAAAGATGCATTACATGATCAAGCGAACCGGTATGTAGCAGCCAACTAACTTATATTTGTTTGTGATTTCAGGATTAACGGAGAACCCGAATTCGCCAACAAGTCAGCACTAATGGAAACGAGCTGATACTACGGCAGCCATGTCTTTTAGGAATTATGTAAGAAGCTATTTATGAAACATCGTCTTCCTGCTCTTATCCCACATTATGTGGGGTCGGCACAACATACATTCTTTTCCATTTCCCTCCATCAGTCGTCATCTCAGCACTCACTCCTTTCTTACCCATATTATTCATACAGTCCATCCATCTTTACCTTTTTTTTTTTTTTTTTTTTTATATTCTGGACATATCACACATGGTCAACTGATCCCAAACTAGGCATAGCCTGTACTATGGGAACCAGAGACTGATATACATAATAGATATATATTTAACACCCAGACACAGAACAAACATCAGTGTTAGTCACAAATGTTTGTCCAGTGCGGCAATCAAACCCGCGACCTCTAGCGCAGAAGGCAGAGTTACTACCAACTGAGCTATGAGGCCAGTCACCTTGGCCTATCTCTTCTACATCCATCCACATTCATATCTAACACTGCTCGTCACATGACATTCTTCCCTCCTCATCACATGCCCATACCACGTTAACCTATTACTCCTCAGCTTTTCCGTCACTGGCGCCACTTTAAAACTTCCTCATAAATGATCATTCCTTAGCTTATCCATTCTGGTCACTCCGCACATCCATCTTAACATTCGCATCTCCACCGTTCATTTTGAGTTTGACTTTTAGGAGCTTGCGATAACACACTCCGAAATGAAATCAAACTTAAAAATGATTTTGTTCGATAGAGCTAGGGATCATTTTGAAACGTATGTACCATGTGAAATCAAAGTAATTTATTTTTACAAGACAACAAAGATAAATTTGGTATCTAACAAATTTCTTTCCTCCATTTTAATCAGTCTCCTCAAAATACAGCAAATCGCAAAGGGATCTATAAAATCCCCGCGCACGTTATTCTGAAGCACAGTATAAGGTTTTTAAAACAGTAATAATACTTAACTGGGCTACTATTCTCAGGTCCGTACTCAGATATTGTGCTCAAGCTTGAATCTTGATTCAAACTTGGAAGAGACTAAATTCGTTCCATCTTATTGTCATTCAAATGACATTTCACGAATTTGAACCATAAATCTCTGAGAGTGTCAACTTTTTTTAACTAACTGAAGCTTACGGCCCACCTGTTAGTAAGCGGATACCGTAGCCTATGTACGCTTGCAATACCAAAGGCATCACGCACACGTTGCCAATCCCTTAAAAAGTTCAAAACGCCCTTTTTGAAGAACCCCATACTGTAGTCCTTAGGGAAAACCTCAGCAGGGAGATCATTCCACAACCCGAGTGTTTGCGGGAGGAAGTTCCTCTGAAACCGCACGGTACGCGAATTAACTTATGTCACTGCCTGAACAAAATTGCAAAATTGTTGGTGGCCAACCCAAAAATGGTTCGGGGCCAGGAATACTATACAGGCAGCTTTCTAGCATGGTAAATACCAAGCCAAAAATGTCATGCGGAAGCTAGTAAACGGTGGATGATGAGTGTAATCTAGGCCTTTCCGTAACTAATGCAGTCAGTTTACTCCATATATGATGTGGAGATTGTTTTGTAATGGGCAAATGCGAGACTTGAGTTACGAGCACTGTTATTAAATGGCAAAGCCATAAAGCCCGAGCGTTCCTACTGCTTGTCAAAGCTTATCTCCAGTGCTTGATGCGTACACGCATTCCCTGGCTATTTATAAAGCTGTGAAAGGAACAGCTCTATATGTGATAGCGTTGAGCGAAGAATATTGATCTCGATATAGATTTACTGCTTGATTAATAATCACAAGTTGCTGCATGATATTTTAATGCACTTAGGGTTTTCATCGGAATTTTATTGAAATAAATCTCAGTAAACTTACTAGCCACTCAGGCAACTTCTTGTTTTTAAGAAGTACATCAATCAAGCGGCGCCGCTTTAACGCGACGTCGGCGTAGCGGTGGCGACGCTGTGACTAAAATATCACAATTAAAAAACAACTTCACCTATTCTTGTTTATTTATTAATCTAAAGAGTAACATACCTTTGGAATACTAAATAATCTGCATATATGATCCCCAATCCAATGTCAGTCATTTGTGAAAGAAAACTTCGAATAAGGTAAAAAAACATTGTCAAGCAACTGTATGAAAACAAGTATTATCGTTATTCCTAAGTTAATTATGTAATTGAATACTAAGACGTGGCGGAGCGCGCTAGTGCCCATCTGAGACGCAAGGGATGCAGGTTCGATTCCCGGGACCAAACTAAACGTTTTTTTCTAAGAACACTGTTAGACATAGCTTCAAAGATAAATTGCACAGTAGTCTGTAAAAATAAAGATTAAAGTGGCCTATGTCGCGTGGTTCTCGGGAACTATGATTCTAACAACATCCAAAATCGGCTTTAGAGGTGGTTTTATAAATTCATTTAAATTTTATATAATGCAAAATTGTCGCTATGGATAGCCTCGCTTAAATGACCACAAGTCGACATGGTAGCGACATTTAAATGGCTAGGCTTTTGCTAATCATATATTTTTCCATTTCAGTATGATACGTCATCGTACGGTCGCAATCGGGACACGGGAAGAAGCACATCATCTAGCGCCGCCGATCGACCAACTACCGTCACTGCCAAATACACAACTACGCCTTCATACAAATCATCCAGCATACCCATACTCCACTCTGAACGAAACACTGCCGAAAAAGAATCTCCAATCACTGCGATCGCAAACAAATACGCACATTATAACAATCCTGATAAACCCACTTCGAAGTATGAGAAGAAAGATTACTCCAAGCTCACTGTTCCCTCAACCACCAATGCCAAAAGCAGAGAACCCAGTCCAGTATCAACGTCTTCTAGATACAACATTGGACGAACTTCCCGGCACTTGAGCCCTGAGAGAAGAACCAAAAGTTACAAGGAAAAAAGCAGAGATTCCAGCCCAGGAGATCGCGATAAAGACATTCCAAGTAAGACTGATAAGTCTACAAGTTATAGCGGCCTAACAAGCTACAAACTGTACCCTCGGAGCTCTAGCTACACGAGACCTGCATCTCGAACTGAAACCAAACCTGAAGTAACCGTCAACAGATACGCTATAGCTAATAGATTGTCCTCTAACTATTTGAGGAGTCCACCGACGGTAAAAAGAACTTCTGTATCGCCAGTATCCCCAATCAATCACATAGAAATTCCCAAGTGTGACAGTGAAAAATCCACGTCCCCTATACACCAAATAATTTATGAAACACCAGAGCTAGTAAAAGAACCAGCAAATTTAATCGTCGAAAATGGAGGGTCCGTACAGGATTATGATGAAAATGAGACTGAAACTATAACTATTATAACACGTCATACCTCACCTACTCCTCCAGGTTCCTCAGCCTACCTTAGAACGAGAAGAGCTGATATGGCAAAAACAGTTGAAAAAATTGTCACGAGAACAAAAAAAAGACCAGATATGGTAGATAAAGAAATCCAATCTGATAGATTAGATGATTCGACTAGGTCAAGTAGATTCGGCAGCACTGCCAGAGCGAATGTCAACAACTGGTCACTCTATACGCCTAGTTCAAATAGTTATACAGGTTATGCTGGAAGATACTCCACACAATACTCGAACGCAAGAGATAACTCCAGTAGTAATTCGTATAATGATAGAAGCAGTCGAAGCAGGAGTACAGAACCATCACCGAAGGATAATCAATCATGTGGTTCAACGTATTCTGAAAGTCACAGAGATAAAAACCATATACCAGAATCAAACCCAGAAATTGTAACAGCGGTATATGAGCAAACAAAAGGTGATGATCCCTCTGAAATAATTATAAATGTAAACTTGAAACTAAAACGAGCTAAAAGTCCTGCAGCATCGACAGAGTTGGTATCTCCGGAGATAACGATAACTAATAGCCAACTGCCACCACAAGCGCCAAAAGCGGAAGGGATCGTGAGACCAAAGAAAATAAAAGTACGAAAAACCAGCACAGACTCATTGTCAGATTCAGGATCAAAAAAGAAAATTATTAAGAGAAGAAGCAAATCTGCAAGTCCTACAGATTCAGAGCAAGGGGATATAAACGACAAATCCTCTGTTTCACCAAAAGGCATACCAAAAACTACATCAAGCAGTAATCTAATGAATGGACCCTCAAAATTAAAACATTCCAAGTCACGAGACAGCAACAGTCCTGAGTCAAGTATAACGTTATCAACGCAATCTTCAATCAGTGAAGATGAAACGATATCGAAATCCAAAACTCATGAAGCTTCAAGAACTTCAGCTGACGAGCCGTCTCTACCAACGGATAGATCAGTAAGACTTTCTTCTCCTCTATCACCAAAGAATGGAAACGAAGAAGCCAAATCATTCTTAATCAGAGCACTTGCACCAGTAACTAATCTTTTCAAAATAAGACAAACAGACTCTAGCGACAATAGTCGCTGGCCCGAGACATCAACAACTGAATCAACCGGAAAAGATGTTTCGAATCTTTTAACAGAAAGTGACAGGTCAGGTAAAAATAAAAACGTTGTAGCTTCCAATGATGATAGCCTTGTTCAACTAAAAGGGATCAGACAACTAGATTCAGGTGAAAAAGCCTGGTGGATGGACTCGGAGTCTGATAAGAAACTAAGTAATCACAGTAACGAAAATACGAGAATACCATCTGATAAAAACATTCCTCGAATCAGGCATATAGAATCTGGCGAACGAGCGTGGTGGATGGAATCGAATAGTGAGGACAAAAGTGGTAATGCTCAGCCGATAAACAGTATCGATAGTTCCAGCACAAATAAACCACTGAAGAAGTGCAAGTTTGTAGACGATGAAAAACCATGGTGGCTTGACAGTTGCGCTAATATTCCAGAAGGCATAGAACGATTGACTCCTCCCAGAAAATCGTCTAGTGACAGTGATAAAAGTGAGAAGTACAACTTTTTCAAAGTACGCCGGATAGAATCAGGGGACCAAAAAGACTGGTGGGCTACAAGTAATGAAAATTCATCGAACAGCAATAAACTGGATCCAGGAACAGGCTTAAGCAAATCTGGATCTCAGTTGAGTAAGTCTGGATCTCAAAATTTGAGTAAATCTGGGTCTGATAGAAACTTTCCCGTGAGAAGAATACGGCATATCGAGTCAGGTGAACGGCCGTGGTGGTTAGCGAGCGATAAAAACATTCCAGAAGGAGTAGAGAAATTGCCAACCCCTCCGCCGCAGGATGAGTCTGATTCGTCCGATTCAGAGGAAGTCCAGGTATACTCCATCCCAACCCATATACCACCGTTTCCCTTACATCTCCCGGATGACGAACCGCTGGGTGCTAGGAGAAGTCCCGAAGGCTTGGAGACTCCAAAAGAAAACGAAGATTACAGAGGTCGGAGATCTCCCTACGAAAACAATCGGCAGTTCAGACGAAGAAGCTCATCAAACTATCAGAAAGGCGTTGAAAAATATATATCTCGATACACGGATATCGACGACATTTTGGGGACATCTGGTCAGATCTACAGTCCGTTCATGGACTCAATCTTGGCAAGAAGGACTGGTCAGATGCAGTACGATGACGACGAGTGTGAAGAGATAGATCCCACGCAAGTCCGTATCCACGACAGCACAGCTCAGCGGCCGGTCATACAGAAGATTGGTTCCAGGTAATTTCCGAAACACAAAACCTGCGGTATTATTATGTTGATATTTTCTAAGCGGTATAACTTCAAATAGGTATGTATGGTCATTGCATGAACAAATTCCGTAGTCACTCAAAGTGCTTTCCAGCTATGGGTATGCACGCTTGTACGTGTCTAGAACTCCTAACTCTCACGAATCATCTACGGCCTGAACTAAACTATTCGTCTTTGTTTCAGAAGCGACATTGTGGATTACCGGGAGGAGGACCAGGTTAGTGCCAATTTAAAATCAATTATTCTGTAAAAAATGAGCTTTAAAACACTTATAATTAAACATCCATTAATTCATCCGTAAACGGTGCACTATTTTAAGGCGATTGGAAGCAAATATTTACAGGGACTTATAAATTAAATTGCTGCCTCGGCTAATAACATCAGCTGTCTGTATAAAAACTCGTTTTGATGTCGATGTGAATAAGAAACATGCTCGGACAAGTGCGAGTCAAACTTGCTCGAGAATTCCTTTGTCCTTAGAAATAATTTCAAGCTTCGGTGCATATTATGTGCCGTGTGGACTCGTTCGGCGCGGCGCTGCCGCGCGCTGACCAGGTGCCGGTCAAATCATAGACGTATGATCTACTTTATGCATCCAGTCACATATAGCCGGATCTGCAAATTTGACTTTCGCGAACCAGTTGACATTTCAAGCCGGCTGCCGCACGGGACGTGTGCAGTGTGCACTGCACTGACACTTTTTTCACATGTTCTTATACGGCCAACAATAATGAGTACCTTTCTTTATCTGTAATTGATATGAGCTAGAGTTTGTCAACTGTGTAATGTTGCAGAAAGACGAGTGACTACTTCTATAAATTTAAGGGTTAAGATTTACCTTTTGGTTATGGATCACCAAATACATGTAAGTCTAGTACAGTGGGATAGCGATTTAATAGTTATAGGCGCTCCTACACGTCTTGACTCTAATTTTATGTGGGACTTTTCTGACATTAATTTGACCATATTTTAACTCTTGACATATTATTTGACTAAAGAAAATTACATCGTTTATTACGTGTCACTAAAATACAGACAATTTTATTCATCATTATCGCTAGTTTCTTGTTTTTATTATATTATAGGTAATTTCGTGTGTAAGTATGCTAAAATTTGTCGTATTCCCCTCGTCTGAATAATCACAGATCTGGCGGCCTACTAAGGCCTACCGTTTCAGCACTATTTTACACGAATTTGAACCTTAAGTCTTTGAGACTGTGAACTTCGTCACCGTCTTAACAAAATCGCAGTTGATGTTACGAGGCGAGTCTAAAAGTTAACTAGATTAAATCGCGTACAAAGTCAAAAGTACCTATTAACAATCCATACCTTGATAATACATTCAGAAACCTAAGCCTAGGATTTAATTAAAATAAAATACACGCGCAACCGTCAGCCGGTAAAAAATGCATTTCCAAAATGAAGCCTACCAACTGCGCAAGTCTTCTATGCATTGTTTTTTTTTATACCTAAAAATAAAAACACAATCCATAGAAGACTCTTGCGCAGTAGGCTTCGCATTGGGAGCAGTGAACTGAAGAGTGCACTGTGTAGAGTATCCTTGAATCGGTCCCCTTTTGGAGGACCGTGTGGGACAGAGACGGCAGATAGTGCGAGTAGCTGACATTTCAAAACCTTGACGTCATGGGCAAAGAGTTTTGAAAACGATGAAAGCGAGCTACTATTTTGTAACTTATTTTTCTTACATCAGAAAGTAAAATAGGATATCATAAACGTGTTAAATTAGCCATAAATACGTGTTAAATACAATTTGTCTTCTATAATAATATGTAGTAACTATCTTAGATGGCTCCGCTAAATATGATTAGCTTAGATTTACTAATTCACGTATTCACTAATTTACTAATATTACCAATTAGTTACTTATTTATGCGAGGTAGGGCACAGCAAGATTTCCTCGCTCTAAATTGGAGCAGCCCGCCTGGCGACGTACTTCCGCCTTACAGAAGATCGCAGCCAAATAACATTATTTGTTTCAAATAGTGTTGTGTTCCTGCTGTGAGTAAAATTGCCAGAGCTCTTTAAGGGGCGGGGCGGTTCGGGGTCGGGTCAGCGTGCGTGATGCCTTTCATACCAGAGAGGCTATGACAAGCGATCATAGGTAACCACATACCAACAGGTTAGCCGTGAGTACTTTTGCCACATTAGTTGTTAAAAAATACTAAACTCTGTATCCTTAGCTTTAAATTAAATAAATATCAGCTCGAATTTTTAGACCTAATTCCCTTCTATGTGATCATCTTTTTAAAATTTCAGCTGATAAGGCACCTTCTGCAATCGCTGCTCTCTGCGAAGGTTCTCAGTCATTCAGTTTTCATCTCCTTCTTCCGTGGCCATATGTTCTTTTGATAACCTTACTAAGGCGCGCAAGAGCCTTACGCTTTATCCGCTCTCAGACGCCGAAGCCTTCTAACCGTGGCAGGCTTATACGAACGTGAAAATAAAATTGTACCTGTGTCTTGTATCGTTCGGAGTCAGTCAGTAGTACGTATGCCATTGTCAGGTCCGGTCCTCACCGGCCGAGAGGGACCAGCGTCAAACTTGACCAAAATAATGCAGTGAAGTGATTGAAAGACTGTGTACTGATCTCAGAGGGGTGTTTGAAGACTTGTAGTTATCAAGTGTATTACTAGTTTCGGAAGGACTTCGAGCCGGTTTTCAATGTTTTTCTTTTACTGGAGCTTTTTGTGACGGCCGTTTGCGGTATATTTTTTGGTTTTGTTTTCTACACTTCAACGGTTTACTAAACTATCTCAGCGATGTCTAAGCTTGACACATCACTATTTTACGCAAAACAGAGTTATCTGTAGTAAGCATTTTGACACATAACTATTTTACACAAACAAAACAGAGTTAGCTGTGGTGAGTTTTTTAAAAATCAATTCAACAATCAATGTGTTCGTCAATTTTATATGTTGTCATTTAAACACCTACACTAGGTTCCTACATAGGTAACATTTTTGACTAGAATGGCCGTTGGCCTCAAATTGATTAATTTATCCACCTACGTTCATATGAATTCCGTCAATATGTTTTAATCAGTGGTCATCATTATCATGACCATGAATGAAGGCTGTTTGCGAAATATCGCCGCGACTTTGTCCGCATTTGTATAAAAGCTACCTCATAGTTTTAACCCCTACTCTGCCCCCTTTAGGTATCCTACTAATAGTATAAATGCGAAAGTTTGTGAGGATGTTTGGATGATAAATGAATGTTTGTGATTCAATCACGCCGAAATGGCCGAACGGATTGGATGAAATTTGGTACAGAGATAGATTATTGTCTGGAATATCGTATGGGCTACTTTTTATCTTCATAGGTACCACATGAGCGAAGCCGCGGGCGGATGCTAGTGAACTTGAGGAATTATGGAATAATTTTCATCCTTCAAGACTATTTTTTGAGACAAAAGATAGTTCCTTCCCCAGGATATAATATATCTCCTTGCCAAATTTCATTACGATCCGTTCAGTCTTGAAAACGTACAAACGAATAAACAAACATTTACTTTCGTATTTATAATATTAGTATGGATACTTAAGATGTAGGTGCATATCGTTTACTTTCTTTCTCATTAGTACCCCGTAATGTGAATGTTTTTTCAATTTCATAGTTTACTTCAAACCAAAATCACAAATATCATGAAAATTTAATAACCTTGCATTTGGATTTTTATAAAATCTATAACTAATAATGTTTATTCAGCCGAGTTCAAAAAGCCATATTTTATAAAAGCCACAATAATAATTCTTATTAGGTTGAGTTGTACAATACACTGAAGCTGTCGAAAAAAGTTTGGGTGTATCTAATCACCATTCTTCATGGTACTCAAAGTCAAAGGTTTTTATTTTAATATAAGATATTTTTTGTACAAAATCTAAAAAACGACTTCAAATTCCTGAATATTTACAAGATTAATATTAACCTCTTTTTTTGTTAGCAACCTCTTTGCGTTTTGCTTACCTACTGAGGACGACACTAGCCACCTACACTTTTGAATAAAAAACAAAAGTAAGTATGACATCCATTCATCATCATTAATAACTCATACGGTACATACTGACTGAATGACAATCAAACGTTTTATTCTCTTTGAAAATCAACGCAGAGCCTTACCAAAATCCTAAGAGTATGAAATTTGCAGGGTAGCTACCTGTTGTAAGGTATGGGTACACAGAAAGGAATTCCCGACACACAACCCCTAAGTTTATGTAAAAATAGCAGCAACCGAACGAAGTCGCGGGGATAACCATAACATACCGACGATTAATATGGGACCACCCCGAGATCATACTCTGTACACTAGCGAAAGAATTATCAAAATCGGTTTAGTATTGGCGGAGTAATATACACACAAAAAAAAAATACAGCCCACTTGAGAACCTCCTCCTTTTTGAAGTCGGCTAAAAATCACTAGGATCACTTAGAAACTAGGTGAAGTTATGCCTGTTCAGAGTCAGAGAAGCTAAAGTCGGCGGCCTAGAAAGATTAAAATATTGTAACTCTAATGATGTAACTCATCATCAGCCTGTAGAAGTAAACTGGAGGACAAAATTCATTTCCAAATGATCCTTACCTTTACCAAATAAAGTCAGTTTTGATTTTGACGTTTGATATAGCTCAACGATATCGCAGCCCCTAAAAGTCAAACTCATAATGAACCTAATTCAGAAGGCGTAAGGATACTTTTTAAATTAATTTTATATGACAAATCTGTATCGCAACAGCCGACCGATATACAGCCAAACCGTAATACATATTTCGACCTGTTCAGCTAGACAGTCATTTGTGAAAATTATTCACGCCAAGCTTACCTGTGTTTTTTATAGGTAGGTGCACAGTGACCAAAAAAAAAATCCTCAAAAATTCTACAGAAAAACGAGGCGTTATCTACAAAACCCGTGACTGTTAATTTAAATACATCCGGCCGAAGACGATAACATTTTTATTGCTTTTTACACTTTTCGACAAAAGGCTCAAATAATGCGAGGAACAAAGCGTACCATTGATAAGGCTATAAACAGGTGTGAAAGTACCTATAGGGCTTCGCTTTGAAGGGTGAGGAATTCAAACTACTGACTGTCGGTGTTCTATAAGTACCACTTTGGTGATTGTCCGCGGGATCTGCATGACCTCATCCCTCCCTCCCCCTTCCACCACCGGACAAGCAGACGCACAGGTAAATACCACCCTTACCTGGTCGACATACCACAGTGTCGAACGAAACGTTTCTGCTCCACTTTTATTATAAGTACTGCCAAAGAGTGGAATGATCTGCCTGCGTCTGTTTTCCCGAAAGAGTGCAATCTAGGAGTCTTCAAATCTAGGGTCAATAAGTTCACTCTGGGAAAGCGTGCTCCATCTTAGGCCACATCTCACTTGCAAAAGTGAGTTGGTGGCCAAACGCCTTACCATTACCAATAAAAAAAAAATACAAAAAAAAAACTAAGACCTTGAATACTGTTTGACTCAAATACATCTAAAGTTAAACACTTTCTTACCAATCGCTGGATTTGCATGCCTTAGTAGCCTCTGTCGTAAGCTATGTATGTTTTCGTATAACGTTAATTTTGTTTTTTACGATAATACGGCAATGAATGCCCAATTTTTGTATGGAAATGGCAAAAATGTTACAGTTACAATTCTGCAATTTGGAATGCTAAGTGCTTTTGTGACATAAATAAAGGAAAACAGAACTAAAATTGAGGAATTCCGACGTTTTTAAGGAGACAAAGCTATATTTGCGGTTGATGTCTCACAACGACAACGTGATCGACCGCAAAATATAAGTTTGTCAATTCCTATTCTTGTCTTGGAATGGTATGAAAACTTCAGGGCGCGGGAGCAGCTCATTCAGCTGTTTTATGTAATTGAGTTGATTTAGTATTATTATACATAAATAGCTTATAAAGAAATTAATAAACTGTTTTGTTTTATTTCGCTAATATTCTTAACTAGCTTCCGCCCACGGTTTCGCCTAGCCTATATGCTATTCTAGGTAAAATAACTTTATCTATTCCAATTGTCAATGAAATCGGTTGAGCCGTTACGGCGTGATTAACAAACATCCAAACATCTGATGGCCTCAGCTCAGTTGGTAGTAACTCTGCCTTCTGCGCTAAAGGTCGCGGGTTCGATTCCCGCACTGGACAAACATTTGTGACTAACACAGATGTTTGTTCTGTGCCTGGGTGTTAAATATATATATATATTATGTATATCAGTCTCTGGTACCCATAGTACAGGCTATGCCTGGTTTGGGATCAGTTGACCGTGTGTGTTATGTCCGGAATAAAAAATAAAAAAAAAACGAAAAATCCAAACATGCTCACAAACCTTCGCATTTATAATATTACAAGGATTTTATTTGATACAAAAAGCCCCTTTCGCATAATATACATTGTATTTCAGCTTTAGTTATAGAGAGAGGAGAAACATTTCTTTCGTAACTGTTATAATATCTGTGGCCGGTCCCGAAACCAACAGGTTTTTCGCATCGAACCGGTTCCTGCCTGCTAGATTATAAGGTGATCGGACGTTACTGCAGACAATATTTTTTTTATGTACTTTGAGCTTACACTTGTCTGAAGCTGGCAAAGTCAAAGTCAAAGTATATTTTATTGTTTGAAATACATGTCTAAAATGGCAGAATTGTGACAACAAGCCACAGAAGCCAAAACAAAGAAACTAACATGTCTAAAATTCAAAATTAAAACTCATCTGTAAGAACTAGAAGTGTACGAAAGAAAACCTACGTCTATTAAAAATAATCGATTGCAAGAACTGCATAAATTACGTTCGTGAATTATTTAAAAGGTTGGCCATAGCGTGGTTGCAATCAATATAATATTCAAAGTATCGATTAGTCGTATCGAAACGGCTGCACGGTTTTACAAAGCTACCGATTCCACAGACAGACTTAGTTTCGAATTTAATTTTATTCTATTATTATTTTTTATACAAAAACACAGATGGACTTACAGAAAGACCCAAAGCACCCAAATGTTACATTAAAAATACATACAGATAATTGGATCATAATGAATAAATAAAATTAAAATAAAATTGGAATAAAAAACACAGGCAATAAATTATGGATTAATATGGCCGTGGTGGCCCCGGCTGAAGAATAGGCCCCTCCATATCTATCTACCTATCCGCGGATGTCGTAAGAGGCGAATAAGGGAAAAAAGCTAGGGTATGGGCAGCAGCGTCCCTCATTTTAACAACGATAGCTCTAACTGCGCTCGCCAACCCGCATGCCCAGCGTGGTGAGTATGGGCAAATCCCCCCACACGATAAGGAATTTGCTCTGTCTGTGGGGGAGGCCATGTTCAGCAGTGGACGTCGAACGGCTGAAATGATGATGATGATGATGGATTAATAAAGGAACGTTCTGCGTAAAACGCCTGTTATGGCGACCAAGCCTGTAATTAAATGCAATGGCAACTGGTCGCGAATCAAAACAGTTTTTCGTGCTTCAATTCGCATCAATTCGTTATCAACTTATCGGTTATCGATTTTATGACTTTCGCATGCAGATAGCTAATTTCGCACACCACTAGCTTCGCCTTAATAATAAGGATTGCCGATTTATTGATCGTAATCGGCAAAATATTATATCGTTTTATTCAACATATTATTTTGAAATTTTCGTCTATAATTATATTGATTCAACCGACAATAATAATGTCTTTTTACCTGACTACGGAGGGTTATTTGTGTCATAGTATGTAGTTACCCTTAATTCAATATGACAAGATATAAACGCGAATTTATGCCATAAACAAAATTAACAAACGCCATCATTTTGTTCGGAACAAACTTGACATTCATATTTACTTGACACTGGCAATATTGACTAAAAACAGAAGACGCCATAAAATTAAAAATAAAGTTTTGATAAGAAATGAAAAAAATTACAGTGCATCCAAAAACATAAATTTAAATTCGTACTTTTTGTCTAAGCTTTAAATTTAATATCAGATTATTTCTTAAAATTATTATTATTCAGTAATGTTAGGCATTTTTTTCAGTGTAATTATTACGTAATTTACGTGACGTAATGTATGTTATTGGTCTGCTGACTAGACTAGACGCTGTTAGTTGGTCTTTTGAGTATGAAATGCTATTTTTTTTTAAATAAGGCCCTACCCTGACTTCTTTTTGCCGTTCGAAAACAAGCGAGTCAGCAAAATTCAACACGAATGCATAAATCTTTGAGACAACTTACGTCAAAAGTCAAGTTAAAAAAAGTCAAAATCTTAAGAGCTTTCGTCATGGCACTCTTTTGGGAGGCCATCATCATCGAAGTCGACTGTTGGACATATCAACAGTGGACTTCTACAGGCTGATGATGATTATTTTAATACCGCTTCAGAATCCATTTACGGCTTCAACTACATCGCCAAATAAGCAAAAACAATAAACGTAGGTGGACCTAAGTTTTATTATATAACCAGCTTCAGCCCGCGGTTTCGCTCGCGCGGTACCCGAAAAGTTTAGTTTAAAGTAGCCTATGTCAGGCTCCGTTAAACTATACCCATGCAAAAAAACGCGTCAATACGTTGCTCCGCGTTGCTGCGTGAACGAAGGACAAACCAACAAACGAACACACCATTTATGATATACCGACTGCCACGGATAATTTACGTCCCACGTTGCAGTTTCTACGTGGCAATTGAATTTAATTGTGTTATTCATATGTATGTTAGTCTGTAAGGTATTTGTATATGGGCCGGGTATTTGTATACACTTTGCAAATTGACTGGCCTCATAGCTCAGTTAGTAGTAACTCTGCCTTCTGCCTAGAGGTCGCGGGTTCGATCCCCGCACTGGACAAACATTTGTGTGATAAACACAGATGTTTGTTCTGTGTCTGCGTGTTAAATATTTATCTACTATGTATATCAGTCTCTGGTACCCATAGTACAGGCTATGCCTAGTTTGGGATCAGTTGACCGTGTGAATATGTCCAGAATATTTATTTATTATTTATTTATTTATAACTTTTGTGTTATTCTATTGTTTGCCTGAAATTAGATAAAGAAAGAAAGAAAATACATTTATTTTGGACACACAATAACAGCACGAACTAATCACATGACAGACACTACAGGATACAAAGAGGCAAGAAACGAACAAAAACAAACAAAAGTAGATAGGTAGTAACAGAACTAGGCTACTCATTAGTCCGTGCCGAGGTGCATGCGTGAGCCAAAAAAGATATGGGATATTTTTTGGCTCAGCTTTAGTGCCGCACACGAAGTGTAGCGGCTCTGGTTTTCTGATGGAACCCCTAAGAAATAAATTTACTGAATGGAATATTATTAGTAAGGATTTATAAGACGATTTAGGGATTTGCATAAGTAGTAAGGAAACGCCTATGTTAGGAGGCGCGCTAGGTATCCTAGACCACCATAAAACGGGTTTGCTAATGCGTGCCGAATCTATAATTTCGTGAAAAACAGACGGATTATGTCATTGATCTCAACGGATTGGTCTTGGCTAGCAGTCTTGAATTGGCTTCAAAATGTTGTTATCGGTGGCTACTTATTAATGTATGTACAACTAGCTTCCGCCCGTGGCTTCGCTCGTGTGGTACCTATGATGATAATAAGCATATATGCTATTCCAGACTATAATATATGTTTGTGCCAAAGGAGGCATTTCATTCTGGGCCTGGTCCATGTACACTACATAGAAAAATTAGGAAAAAATAGGAGATCACAAGAAAAATACAATTTCATTAATTTGAAGACAAATGCGATGGTACAAGAATAGTTCTTCTGGTAAGTGTTTTACTATGTGAACACTATTGAAGGCCGCCATGTTGGTTTTTAATTGGCGTTTGACATGACATTGACATATTTTTCATATCATGTATTTCTTTTTCTTTGTTTTTGTTCAAAATTACATTTCACGCACGTCCATCCGCCATATTTTTGTAGCGCTGTGTGTTGCTCTCTTTGTGGAAGAAAATCTTAATGTACCTTAGAACGAAGTCAATTTAAATAAAATAACCAATTAAATACGTTTACTTTATTGCTTAGCCATATTTTAGAGTAGTGTACACAGTGCAGGCCCAGGTTCCATATATTGATGAAACGTCTCTTTTCATTCAAATCCGTTGGGCCATTTGTGCGTGATTGAACCATCCCAAAATCCTCACAAACTTTCGCAACAACCGATTTCAACCGATTTCGTTGAAACTTGGAATAGACAGACCTAATTGCCTAGAATAGCATACAGGCTACTTTCTATCTAAGTACTATAGAAGTGAAGCCGCTGGCGCAAGCTAGTTCCTTATACATATTAGGATCTAAAAACTCACGCGCAGGATATTGGAGCGAGTTATTTTTACTTAGAGTCCAATACTGTTACTCGATGACTAATAGCCCAGGAATTTTAGAAGGACCCGCGTTGTCCCTCTGTTTCTTAAAAGTGGCGACCGGAATATGACAGATGTAATAAGAGATGAGTGACAAAATGTTATATTTTATGATATACGATGGATAATGTGGTATGAGATATACGTCATTTTTGATTGCACTAAACAATAAGTCATGAATTTAGTTGGGGCTCGTTGAACCGATTATTTCCGCGACGGTCATAGGCCCTTTTCAAGGCCACAATACAAAGTCAAAGTCAAAGTCAAAGTCAAAGTCAAAAGGCATTTATTTCAATAAAATCACTAGGATCACTTTGAAACGTCTTAGAAACTAGGTGAAGCTATGCCTGTTCCTCACGACCAAGCCATACCTCAACCTGGTCACTGACCTGTTACTGACCAAAAAATAATCAGTGACACGACAAACAAGCAAGGGTTCTAGTCGCACTTCGGGACCCTAAAATGTAAGAATTACTTATCTCTAACAGAATCGCAGCGGCAGTATAACTCAGCTAGCTTGCCTAGAACCAGTCTACTTTCTTAATGTCGATGTCGCGACGTTGGATCTTAAATAACTTGATTCGCAAATGTGACAAAGAAATCGTAGTTTTTAATCCGACGCCAAAAATAGGAAGAGATGTATAAAGATAAAGATAAATTTATTTGCTTGAACATCATGTAGGTTGACAATGGTCATAAAATAAATAGGTTGAGGTAATTGGTAGGAGGTAGGGCACAGCGAGATTTTCTCGTTCTGAATTGGAGCAGCCCGCCTGGGGAGGTACCTCCTCCTTACAGAAGATCGCAGCCAAATAACATTTGTTTCAAATAGTGTTGTGTTCCTGCGGTGAGTAAGGTTGCCAGAGCTCTTTAGGGGGGAAGGGGGTTCGGGGTCGGCAACGCGTGCGTGATGCCTCTGGTATTGCAAGCGCTCATAGGCTACGGTAACCACTTACCATCGGGTGGGCCGTAAGCTTGTTTGCCACCTCTGTTGTATAAAAAAAAAAGTACGAAGTAGGATTCTTCAGCCGGGGCCACCATAGCCTAAAAGCAGTATGTAGGTACGGACTATTATAAAAACCACTCAAAGAAGTTCATGAAACGTGCCTCAAGGCGGTATTATGACTCGGCCCCTCACCATCCGAACCCGCTCGTTTCAAACGTCCCAGACTACCCCATCAAACTTAACGGTGAGAAATCTCTTCATCGAACTCCGAAACATAAAAACACTCAAAACATCACACCGACCCCGCCGGCGGGGTCGACGACGATGTCCCGTCCCTGCGTTTCAACCCCGTCAGGGTGATGGCCTCCTCAAAAAACCTCCCTCTGGCAACAGCCCAAGCCGAGGTCCGTACCTAAGTGGTGCCCTTGCGCTTGTTGCCAAAATCTAACCTTTTATCGGCAGTAGCGCCCTCTGCGCTCACCTAGCCCGGTGTAGCTGGCAATGGTCGTAAGAGACCCACAGCATAAAAATCCGTTCGAAAAAAAAAAAAAAACCACTCAACGTTTATCTAATCTCGTCCTCAGTACTTTCCAGTGAAACCAGTCGCATTACAAAGCCTTTCTAATCTTTTGTTAATTCATTAGGAAAGCTCAGCTCAAATTTTAATTGCAAAACAGATTGGACGTCTGACGTATGCTATGCATACCTACTTGGTATGAAACTAGTAATTCGCTGTGACTTTATCAAGTTATATTTAATAAACTAGGAGTTTTATACCAACTATGTCGTTTTTACCGACCTCGGTAACGCTGCGGGCTAGTGCCCGTCGCGCCCGTTCGATTCCCGCTGTGGGACAAATATTTGCATGATCTGCAAATATTATTATCTACTATGTCTGCACCCTTCTTCTTCTTCTTCTTCTTCCTGCCCTTGTCCCAAATTATGTGGGGTCGGCACAACATGTTTTCTTCTTCCACTCTCTTCTGTTAGCCGTCATCTCCGCACTCACATCTTTCTTACTCATGTCATCTTTAATACAATCCATCCATCTTTTCTTCGGCCTTCCTCTAGTCTTATATCCATCCACATTCATACCTAACGCTCTTCTCGTTACATGACTTTCATCCCTCCTCATGCTCCACATGCCCATACCATGCTAACCTATTACTTCTCAACTTTTCCGTCACTGGCGCTACTTTCAAACTTCTACTATCTACTATGTCTGCACCCATAGAATTAAATATAAATATAGCACCCATACAAAAAAATACTTTCTTAAAAAAAACATCTTAAGGAATCCAGTATGTATTCCTAGTATTCCTACAAGCGGCGATGGGCTTGTAAACTGTCACGTATAGAATGCTTACTACTGCAACATGTGCGAATGTGGCAAAATGTTTGGACGTGCCCAAACCCAGTCTGATCAAGGATCTAATCGCCTGGAGATCTGAGACGTTGGGTCTTACCATGACGAACGGTCTTGAGACTTCTCCATCCACCGACTTTAGGTTTCGTTTTTGCTTATGTATTGACTTTCAGTCAGTCAGTAAAAGTCAGCCAATTTTACATATTTATATGCTGCTTGACTCTTTTCTGTATATTTTCTATCTAAAGATATTTATAGCAAGTTTATATTTGCTTTTACTTTATAAGTTTAGTTTGATTTTGGATAAATTATCGATTTATTTCTCGAAAGTCTTTTTCTACATAGTGAAATGTACAACTTAACATTCACTTCATACTCATTGTAAAATAATAAAACACCTTTGGCCACTTTTAAAAGATTCAAAATGATAGAGCTTACACAACACTCATTCATTAGTCATTACCGTTCAGTTGCGGCCTTCCATAGGCCAGTCATAGGCCCATTTCAGGGCCACCATACCTCAACCTGGTCACTGACCTACAGGATGACCGAGAAAGAATCAGTGATACGACAAGCAAGCAAGGAATTAATTATTGAGGAAGTTCGACATCCAAAATGCTACCTAAAACAGTTGAATAATAATAATTGAGTTTGGATAACAGATTTTAGCATAGTTTTTTTTTTTCAGAGACGGTCATGTAGGCGCTTAGGCTTCTTTACCATTACACGGGGTCATAAAAACAGAATTCCAAATGTTGGAAGTGACAAACTTATATTTTGCGGTCGCTCACTTAGTTTATTGTAGACCGCAAATATAACTTTTTAGGGGTCAAAACATCAGAATTCCTCAATTTTAGACTTTTTCTTTATTGATATCACAAAAGCTCTTAGCATTCCTAATTTCAGGATTGTCAGATAACAGGAAGTAAACTAGAGATTTAATTTTTTGCCATTTCCTTATAAAAATGAGACATTCATTGCCATACATATGCATTGAGCTAGAAACTTGATTTTTATACGGCACTATATGCTCACAGACCCTTATAGTTGGTAACCCTAATAACCCTAGTTGGTATGGACCCTAATTTTAAGTTGTTTTAATTTTTAGTTTCTGAGTAAAAGGATCTTGACAGACAGACGGATAACAAAGTGATCCTATAAGGGTTCCGTTTTTTTTTAAATGAGGTAAGGAACCCTTAATACGAAATGTGTGTAGAATAAGCCCCTTTCGGGATAGTTTTATGAATCACTTTGCATATTTAGGTAGCTCAACTAAATGTACACAGCTCAAAATAGATTGCATTCTAATTTCTTAACAAAGATCACAGGTACATACAAATTCCGGGCACCGTCCTGTCACCCACGCGACTACTTGTGTTATTTTCCCACGTCTATTTTATGCATTGGCATTCGATACATCTGTCCCACTCGTCGCGACGAGAAAGGAGAGGGACGGAAACAGGTTAGTGGGTAACGTGGCCCGCTTTCGTATGCGCCGTCAGCGTTCTGGACTTATTGCACGGGCTAGCACGGGTATTAATGCTCTGGGGCCTGTCTGTAATAATTGTGAGGTGCTATATACCATCTAAAATGCATTTTAAAATTATCTTTACGCCTTCTGAATAAAGTTGATTATGAGTTTGAATTTTAACGATAACTTTGATCTATATCGCACACCCTCAAATGTCAAACTCAAAATTGAATTTATTATGTTGTGGTAAAGATTATTTTGAAACGAATTTTGTATGACATATCAAAAACATATCGTTCGAGCACGGTTTTACTTACTTTTCACGTGAAAAGTGAATAGCTTACCGTTTTTGTATTTGAGAGCATTGCAATCTTTTTTCAGTCACTCAGGTGATGATTATGATGAGGCTTTGCTATTCATCATCATCATCTTGTAGAAGTCCACTGCTGGACATAGGCCTCCCCCAAAGAGTTCTACGAGTCTTGAGCCTTTTCCATCCACGGACTTCTCGCAACCTTCACAATGTCGTCGGTCCATCGAGTAGGGGCCTTTCAAAATCGCGTTTGCCATTACTGAACGGTAATGCTCTTCGTTGTGTAACCTATAATGAATTTTTATTCATTAACACGACAGGACAGCATATCTATTCACGGATAACATAGTTCTATCTATAGATAACTCGCAAAAAAATTGCGAGCGATTTAGGAACGTTGAAACTAGTGTTAACTCTATAGTGAGACGTCTTTTTAGTATGCAGTTAATTATTATTTGCTTGTATTAAACCGCTTTTGGACAAATTAATATGCATTCCATGGTTTAATGTTAATGAGTGACCATTTTAATATAACCAGACCTACACCAACATAATGGTGTGTAGTAGAAATGAAACAGACTGCGACTGTAACCGCAATTTCATGATTACTCTTAGAATACATAAGATAAATAACTTGTACTGACACAGATAAAAGTAATATTAATGTCATCATCATCATTTCATCCGTTCGGCGTCCACTGCTGAACATGGCCTCCCCCACAGACAGAGCAAATTCCTTATCATGTGGGGGGATTTGCCCATACTCACCACGCGGGCATGCGAGTTTGCGAGCGCAGTTAGAGCTATCGTTGTTGAAATGAGGGACGCTGCTGCCCATCCCCTAGCTTTTATCCCTTAGTCGCCTCTTACTAGTACTCCGTTAGTACTATAATTTCTCTGCGAATGGGGACAATGGGAATACCCAATTGTACATGCATGCCATACAGGGCAGGATACGTCCTAAGTATTTCTTATAAAGTTGGTTTCAAAATGCTCTTACTTCTACCAAACAAAGTCAATTTTGAGTTTGACATTTGGGGGATCAACGATATCGTCTTAAAAGTAAAACTCAAAATATTCTTAACTTAGAAGACAAGGATAATTTGTAATTTGTCAATGTTTGCTTGTCGCGTCACGGATCCTTTCATGGTCATCTTGTATTAGGTCAATGACCAGGATGAGGTATGGTGGCTCTGAAAAGGGCCTATGACCGTCGGTGAAAGAATCAGTGTAGTGAAAAGATTAAAGTGCGCCTCTTATAGGCTTATTTCGTGCACAGTCAATACAATAAATGTTTCGATTTTCGGATCTCTAAAAGCTCTAGAATTCCGTAATTTATTGTTACGGTCAATATTATGCATTGTTTACGTAACACACAGCATACAAATACAATTCGAGTCGTGATATAACTGATTTTATCCAATTATACGGCTATTATAATCAATTATAGCGTTTGTGTGTGTCAATCTTAATCGCCTTGGTCCTTGTGCCAATTGCTTGATGACTTCCTGTTTTAACCGACTTTGTTTGTAAGTATTTTCAGTTTTATTTAAAGTTTTAGCTTCCACCCGTAGCTTCGCGCGGTTCCTATATTAAAAGTAGCCCAAATGCTATTCTAGGTAAAGAGCTCTTTATATTCCAAGTTTCAACGCAATCGGTTGAGCCATTACGGCAAGATTGAATAACAAACATTTAAACATCCTCAAAAACTTTCTCATTTACAATCTTAGTAAGATAGGATTTGCTGTGCCTGCAAAGCGAAAAAAATGAGTTTATGGTTAATATATTTTCTAAGATATTTGAGCAATGATTCCTATGTTTTAATCTTAAATTATTGTGCATCAAGATGTGGTCAAACCGCTTGCAGGCAATTCGTTTCAATAAAATCACTACGTCTACATAATAAATTCAAATTGTAGTTTGACATTTGAGTGCGTGCAATGTGTAGCACAGTGATATCGCAAAAGTCAAACTCAAATTGACTTTATTTAGAAGTCTTAAGGATAATTTTCAATTGACAAATCGCACACCGTTTGAACAAGGTTTCAGACGGATACATATTGCCTCGGACTCCCATAGAAGTTATTCTGTAAATACCAAAAACTGTGAAGACTACTAAAACAATACGTCGTCAGTCTGTACTTTTTTACTGTAAATAAAAATACGGTGGTATATTTATTTTCAAAGGAACTGGACTGTATTTTTTTTATTTATTTTTCCTGAAATATTACACACGGTCAACTGATCTCAAACTAGGCATAGCCTGTACTATGGGTACCAGAGACTGATATACATAATAGATATATATATTTAAAACCCAGACACAGAACAAACATCTATGTTAGTCACAAATGTTTGTCCAGTGCGGGAATCGAACCCGCGTCCTCTAGCGCAGAAGGCAGAGTTACTACCAACTGAGCTGTGAGGAGAGTTTATACCCCAAACAAAAAATTACAACAATCAACGTAAAGTTTTGTCCATTGTTCAAGCGATACTTACGTTCCAAATCTTTAGGGGTCTTCCAAACTTAGACCGTTATGTATATCATTTCGGCACATTTCATTTACAATGAAACAATAACATATCACAAGGTGTTTCATATTATGTATAACTATCCCGTCTATCATCAAAAAGAAAGACGTTAGAGGGAAAAAATCATAATTTTTTTTAGGTACCTATTCAAATTTAATTGATTATTCGTATGCAAACTGTCACAAGACGCTAAGTACCTAAATAACAGGAATGTCTATACGTAGGTATATGGACGTCTTTACAATATCTCAGGGAGTTTTTTTTGTCATATTACGGACCGCCAAGGATGTGTAACAGTGAAAGTGTTAAAAACTATCAAAACTGCTGTTTCATTCCAAGAAACCACGGTTTGATACACAAGGCTACGGAACCTTGGTTTGACGCGTATTCGACACGCACTTGTTTGTTTTTAAACGGTTGGAATGGTCACGGGAATGCCCATGGCAATAACGAGGAGGCGTTCTGAAGAGAATGCTTAAGGTGCCTTCACATAGTGAATAATTTTTCGAATAAGATCTTGATTTTTTTAATGATTTTACACTAGATTAGATTTGAGGTGTGAGGAATCCTACTTCTTCTTCTAGTCGTGTCACTGATTCGCTCGATTCGTTGAAACTTGGAAGAGATAAAGTTATTTACTTAGAAAATATAGGCTTCTTTTTATCCAGGTACCACGAGCGGAGTCGCGAGCGGACGCTAGTGATGCAAAAAGAGTACAAACACATTTAATATAGTGTATCGAAAGAAGAGTAAACTGAAAAATACCTTAAGTTAAGTTGATATATAATAAAAAAAAACAAATAAAAAAAAATGATAGGCCCCAAGCCGTGTCTGTTGCCTGATTCTTCTAGGCTTGGTCGCGAGGAACAGGCAAACCTTCACCTAGTTTCTAAGACGTTTCAAAGTGATCCTAGTGATTTTATTGAAATAAAAACCTTTGACTTTGACTTTTTATTTAGGTTTTTTTTTTATGTTATACGGAGGCAAACAGGCTTACGGGCCACCTGATGGTAAGCGGTTATCGTCGCCTATTGACATCTGCAACACCTGGAGCATTGCTAATGCGTTGCCTGCCCTGGAGAAATCTTTTTGTATTTTTCTTAAAGCTCTTCATGTTGTAGGTTAGCGGGAAAACCTCGGAAGGAAGCTCATTCCACAATTTGCACGTATGGGGGAGAAAGGATCTCTTAAAGCGAGTGGTTCGAAATACCCACGTATCGATGAGATGTGGATGAACCTTATTCCGGTGACGCGACGGTGACTTTGATGTTAATGTAGATTGCAGGTTGTCACAAACAGGTGTGTAGGTAAGTTCTCCATTATCCTCTCACTGCTTGTCTGGGTAACCCTACCTACATACTTCGGAAACCAGCTTATACCGGCCTACTGACGTATCAAAAAGCAGTGCGGTGAAAGGAATAAGCGCAAATGCATTGTAAATAATCCCCCAGAGTACAAAAACTGTACAGCAAACAATAGGTAGCCAACTCCCATAGCATCCTGAGAACCTAACGGTACAAACGATTAACTGCAATGACTCAATACCGAACCAAGTGCTCGCCTTTTAAGGGATGTTTCATGGGCTAACTGCTCATGTAACTCATTCTGACGGTACCATGGAGCCGTAAAAAAATTCTTAAAAAATATTGGTATATCCAAGCGAATTCCGAATACTTACTTTTCTTACACTTAAATCCTTTCACTACACTTGATTCTTTCTTCGACGGTAATAGGCCCTTTTCCGGCCCACCATACCTCAACCTGGCCACTGACCTAATACAGGCTGACCAAGAAATAATCAGTGACACGAAAAGCAAACAACTAAAGTTTCGCAAAAATAACTGAAACAGAACCGATAAGCATCTCATATCGTAATAATTACGTTAGTTTATTCGCAATTAGTATAGTGGCGTAATTTGTATGCGTCTTCAAAAAGTTGGTATCACATGGTGAGCTATGGCCAAGCGCACTTTGATATATATCACACAATTTGTACCAACCTGAAAATGAATCTCTTTTTGATTAATATTAGCAAATAAACCTAACATGACCCTGTCAGTTAAATCGAGTTTTAGGAGGAGATAGGGCACAGCGAGATTTTCTCGTTCTTAATCGGAACAGCCCGCCTGGGGAGGTACCTCCGCCTTACAGAAGATCGCAGCCAAATAACATTATTTGTTTCAAATAGTATTGTGTTCCTGCGATGAGTAAGGTTGCCAGAGCTCTTTAGGGGGGAAGGGGTTCTGGGACGGCAACGCGTGCGTGATGCCTCTGGTAATGCAAGCGCTCATAGGCTACGGTAACCGCTTACCAACAGGTGGGCCGTATGCTTGATTGCCACCTCAGTTTTAAAAAAAAAACGGAAATCCTACTAATATTATAAATACGAAAATTTGAGAGGATGTTTGGATGTTGATCAATCACGCCGAAGACGGCCCAACCGATTTTGATAAAACTTAAAATAGATAGAATTATTATCTTATAATTAACTTAACGGGCCCCTCCGGGTTTTCAAAAAGATATCAGGACGTCTGATCGAAGCGACGCGTGACCCGAGAGCTGGCTCTTATTTGGCCCAGCGCATTAGCATTGCCATCCAGCGTGGCAATTCCGCCAGCGATTGGGGACGCTTCCGACTGGTAGTGATCTGGATCAGTTGAGCTATCTATAGATCGTTTGTAACGGTCTTTAGATGGCTCAACTGTTTCTTGTGTATTTTGTAAATATTAACTTGTATTAGTTTTAAGTTTCCTTATTAACTTATGACTACCAAATATATTTTCATCAAGGTACCACGCGAGCGAAGCCGCTGGCGCTATCATAATTTATATCATATTTTATATCATATTTTTACCAATCTGTCTTCAATATTTATTTAAATTTTGGTGTAAGCATTTAGATACAGTAATAATAATAAAAATGTCGACGCAGGATGAGATTTATATCATAGCAATGCGCAGCGTCCGAATGCCACATCATTTTAGCCGTACGACGTCCACTGCTGAACATGGCCTCCCCCACAGACAGAGCGAATTCCTTATCATGTGGGGGGATTTGCCCATACTCACCACGCTGGGCATGCGGGTTGGCGAGCGCAGTTACAGCTATCGTTGTTAAAATGAGGGACGCTGCTGCCCATCCCCTAGCTTTTTCCCTTAGTCGCCTCTTACGAAATCCGCGGATAGGTAGATATGGAGGGGCCTATTCTTCAGCCGGGGCCACCACTACCAATGCCACATAAAGTTTGTAAATGAATGGCTTTTACACAGGTTTACAGATTTTGCTAAGTGGGTAGTTGTTATTACATTTTGATTTATTACAAGTTGCTCAATGTAAACGCCCCTAACTTTCAATTACAAAATGGCAATGATCAAATAATAGAAAAATGTATGGAACACTTCGCGACTGAACAACCGCAAGCCTTTTGATTACAGAATCCGGCTATTCAAGACGGACGAATGAGCATTTTGCTTCTTGTTTGTAGGTACGAGTGTGTGTGTGTGTATGAGTCTGTGTGAGACTTAACTTTCGAATGGTTAATCAAAAATTCATGAAATTAATTCATTGATAATACTACTGTATGACTACTGTATTTTATTTCGGATGGATTTTTAATGTTATGGTCTCCTATGACTTTTACAGCGACCCTACTTTAATGACTACTGTCATTTCATAGCACAGGCACCTTCCATCGCCTCCGCATTTCGTATCAAACAGGTCGCGACTTAATCAAGCACAAAAAGTGAAGATACCGATAACAGTAAAGCTTGTAATAAGAACCGACCATCAATACAGCGCTTAAGAGGAAAAAGGATTCATAGTTTATATTATAACAAATGTATCTCTTCTATTAACAATGGCACCACTAATATTTTAGTCTATTGTGACTAATAATCTTCTGAGTAATAGACTTAACGATTTAGTGCAAACTAAGTTATAAATAGCGAGTATTAAATAAAAGAAATATATATATTTTATTTCAGACGACTAAAATCCATAATTTGTTAGTAAAATTATATAAAAAGAACTTATAATTAGGGTTAGTACTTAATGCTAAATAATTAAATTAAAAATTTCAGTAGATCACTCTCCTCACGAAGCAGTGCCACGTGGGAGAGGTGATCCTGCCAGCAATCGTTTGAAGGATGATATTGGGGCTATCACGCACTCTGCGCAACAGTATTGCTCGTGCCCTGAGGCTTCCGTACACGTAACATAGGATCGTGTACGAAGTGACAAGAGTCAAGGTAGGAACATACTTGAACACGTGGACGAAGTTGTGGCGACGAAGGGCGGGTCAACTAGTAATAAATAACAGAAATACTTATTTATATTTCAATTATTTTCCTATAGTGTTTTTTTCATACGTTTCGCTTATTGATCTTACTTCTGTTCATAATAAAATAAATGTATTTGGTGGTCGATGTCATAAGCACCACTGATTTTTACTAAGTATCTAGAGCGTAAGTAGGTGAATGAGTCCGTGTGCATGAAATAGCTATAACTCCTCTTTCCACTTAAATGGACTGACACAAATGCGTTCAGGAAGTTGTTAGTATAATATACAAAGACCTTAAAATAACATTTACACCTGAAGAATGGTGCGAAAGTTTTTCTTTGTGAGATAGATAATACGTTTCGGAAATGATGGTATTTAAAGAAAACCGAAAAAGCAATAGTTACCTAATAAATCTGACCATGCCTATCGTGTCACTGATTCTTTCTTAATCACCCTGCAATAGGTCAGGGACCAGGTGGTCCTGATAAGGGCTTATGACCGTCGGTGAAAGAATCAGTATAGTGAAAGGATTAAAGTGCAAATCTTAGAGGCTCCTTTCGACATGTCACGTCTATAAAATCAGTGACCGACCAGCAAGGAAATGGAATAACTACTGATCACATAGACATTTACGTGACAAATATTTTGTCTAATAATATCATATTATGTTTTTTTTTTTTATAGTGGTAACTTTATTTACAGAAAGAAACTTAAAACTAATACAAGTTAATATTTACAAAATACACAAGAAACAGTTGAGCCATCTAAAGACCGTTACAAACGATCTATAGATAGCTCAACTGATCCAGATCACTACCAGTCGGAAGCGTCCCCCAGACGCTGGCGGAATTGCCACGCTGGATGGCAATGCTAATTCGCTGGGCCAAATAAGAGCCAGCTCTCGGGTAACGCGTCGCTTCGATCAGAATGTCTACATGGTTTTATTTAAACAAGGGAAACGGTTTTATGTACTTTTGATCGCAGTGCCGTGACTGCATGGCGGCGTCATGGTAACTATTTTGTGTTATATTTCGAGTCCGTCGGTGAACGCAGTCAAACCTTAAAAACATACAAAAACACTGGATCTTTAACCGCGTTCTTATCTAAAATCGGTTAAAAAGCACGGATGCTCTAATTTCTGGCTAAAAGCTTGCACTAGATTCTAATAAACCAGAACTCGCAAAGCTTGCTTACCAAGAAGACACCCATTTAACAACTCATTCATTCGTTTCTTTAATTTGTCGCTATAAATGATACGTCTACATACCTACTGCGTTGTATAACTGGCATCCCATTGTTCATCGTTCTCATAAAACTTCTTAGACGCAAACCGGTATTTTTACAAACATTCCGAGTAAAATGTATATTCTTTAGGAATGTATACACTTGCATACAGCAAGTTATTGCCGTGTGCATGTCACTTACGGGATTTCGCGTTGAGTGTAGAAAAGCTTTACAATCGACTGAGATAACGCCAATTTTGAGTCTTGAGGCTGGTGGGTAGAGTTTAAAACTGCATTGGAGGATATTAATGAGATGCATTGGTGATCGGATTTTTGCAGCAATTAAGATGACTGTGAATATAAAGTGACTTTCAATAAGTGCCATAAGAAGTAATGAGAACAAGGTAGAGGTTTAAGTTTTACAAAACTAGATTTGATAAAAGTTGTTCGCCCCGAAGTGAGATTTAGTGATGACTGGTAAAAGTTGTTGCTTCGATGACTATTTGCGCTGCATCTCAAAACTATAAGACCCAGAATGAAAATAAGAATCGTTTAGAATGTATGTGGCTCCCTTCATACGACAAGCGACTTCATGAACTTGTATTTAAAAAATATATAACCGCCTTTGGACACCGATATATTAACAAGCCTTTGGCCGATTTAACTCATATTCTTAACAGATGATATTGATAGTAAAACCGGTTGACATAATAATTTCCATGCAGATCGGATTAACGTTTCGAAAGTTATGCTCTAACAAATATACATACAAACATACAACATCAATTCGTCAAGTTTAAGAGATCTTCGCTCGCTTTACACGTTGGATCCACAAATTGACTCGAAAAATGATCATGAATTATATAACTATACCTTTCTCTTGATATACTCTCTTCATTAGTGGAAACCTGAATAAAATCCGTTCTGTAATTACGGAGAAAGGAGAAAAAAACGAACAGACGCGGCACTGGACAGTTTTTGACCTTAGATCCTTCTTAAAAAATTACGAACTCAACATACTGAGGAGGACATACTTTTAAGGAGAAGGTAGGGCACAGCGAGATTTTCTCGCTCTAAATTGGAGCAGCCCGCCTGGAGAGGTACCTTCGCCTTACAGAAGATAGCAGCCAAATAACATTATTTGTTTCAAATAGTGTTGTGTTTCTGCGGCTAGTAAGGTTGCCAGAGCTCTTTAGGGGGGAGGGGTTCGGCAGGCAATGCATTAGCAATGCTCCAGGTGTTGCTCATGTCAAAAGGCGACAGTAACCACTTACAAAAAAAAAACTGCAATTCGAAATACGGGTTCGAAAATAAACATCGCATTATCGATTCCTACCGTTAAACCCAGCTTAAACATTGAACCCGCGACCTTGTCATTATAAATTGTTGGTGCAAGGCACTGTAAATGAGCGGTTCAGATTTCATTACGCATGTTGATAACTTTTTTCGTCTGTCTTTATTTATGAACAGTGTTTACAGTAATCGTCTTTATTTTCCACTTTAGTATATCTCTAACTATTGTATCCCTGACTTTGTTATGTCAGGTTTGGAGTAAGTATGATGACATACAAGCGAATATTGAGTAACTTCTTTTTGTTCCACAGAAAAATAATATTTATTCCTCATGACTGAAGGTCGTGATTTCCCGGAAAATATCTCGCTAGCTTTTCCCATCTTTGTCGCCTTTTTAACTAAGTTAGCATAATAAAATGCCTCAACAAGCGTGCCGCGAGGAACGGTCTGGAGTCTTCTCCATCGACTGACACTAATTTACTGTAAGTAGCAATGATTTACTGTTTTCTTGTTCATGGTATGGAACACACCTTTATTTAAAACGACATACATACATCTCAACATACACCTTTATATATATTCGCTCGTCACTGTCACTTGTCTCTATCCCCATTGTACAGTCACGGCCAATCTCGTTAGTACCCGCTCACGTGGTGTGACGTAAGCTAAATCCTTTTTACCGCCTTCGTTTGTGTGCACGTGGTGTGAAAATAGTTGATTGAGTGAGCGAAGCGAGAGAAACATCTATCAAACAACTTCGAATCGGCGTTGTATGTTGATTTGTTCTAGCATAACTTTTTAACCGTTAATCCGATCTGCTTGGAGCTTAATAAGTCAACAGATTGGACTAAATTTACAGCTACATTGTTAGGGTTGCTAAGATATAGGGGTCCATATGGGGGTTTTCCAAAAAAACGTCAAACATACACATGAAGTGGGGTATCATATTAAAGATCTTTGTTCATACAAATCAATTGCACAAAACAAAGGGCTATGCCCAGCAGTGGGTGAAATGTGGCTGTGGATGGAGATGGGTCATCAAAACACAAACTGACCGTCCGTTTATAAAAAGTGGACAAATAATGTCCTTAATTTTATTAGGTTTTTAACCTCGCCTCAGCATTTGCCACTCCTCCGCATAATAAAGCTGATCAATGACCCAACGCCGGACTTAGGAAAAAACAGTAGTTTTTCTCTAGTCGAAGAACGATCGAAATCATAATACAAATTAAACCTATTTCCCAGAGGGGTACGCAGAGACCACGGCTTTCCACTGATACGGCTACGATCCTGACATACCTCTTGCGTTATTCACTCTCATCACATTCCTCATGCGTGCTCGGTTTAGGGTACTCTTGAGCTGGCCTTTTTCCGAATTCAATAATTCCAATTATAACTTGATGCGCATAGCTTCATAAATTATGCATACCAATTTATTGCATGAGCAGCATAGACTAATCAAAGTTCTAACTTGGTAATCGAAAGGCTTACTGCGGTTGCGTCATCTGCTAAAATAGAAGAGTGACGTCAGTTAGGTCCGGAAGTTTCCGAACGCGCAATACAGAAAGTAAGGCTGGCCAAGTGAGGACTGTGCATTCGGACCACATAGTGTTGGGTGAGAGTTAAATTGGCTACTTGTCAGCTTAGTTTATGGAAGTGTATTTGTCAGTATATTTATTCAGACTAGAAACTATTTGTTGGAAGGACCAACAAATCTCTTTCATATGACAGCCCACTTCATGTATTCGTATTTTTATAAACCCCCTTTTGGGCCTTTATATCTAAGCAACCCCTCTGCTGATTTAACTTTACCAGTAAATTCAGATAGACCTGAAAAAAAAAAAGACTAGTTGAACAATAAGTTTTAATTTAATTTAGCAATCCAGCTTTAATTGTTGATGCAGAATGGATGTACCTACTGATTCCATGCAGATCGGATTTACGTAACGTCGATTTAACGCTATGTTCTAAGTAATAAACATACAACATCATCATCATTTCCCCTATTGAACATAATAATATGCCTATCCCATAGATTTCCAGTAACAATAATTTATGGGTATTTGTCCATACTCGCCACGTTGGGCATGCCGATAGCGAGCGCAGATAAAGCTATTATTTTTAATAGGAAGCGCTGCTGCCTAGCCCCTAATTTTTTTTCCTTATAAATTGAGGGGCTTTTTCTTCAGCTGGGCTACCACGACTAACACAAATACATATAGCCGCCAATTCAAGCCAAATCGTCCAAGTTGTTTCAAAGTTCTTTGCTCGCTTCGCTCGATCAAAGTTGAAGATTTTTAACATAGAAATGGAGTGGTTTATTCTTTAGCTAGGCCACCACGGCTAAACCAAACACATACATACAGCCGCAGATTCAAGCCGATTCGTCCAAGTTGTTTCAAAGTTGTTTGCACGCTTCGCTCGATCAAATTTGAAGTTTATAAATAAGCGAGATCGTGCCTTTGAAGAAGCCACAGGCTTTAGATACAAAATGGTCTGTGCCACAGGCGCTTATGTAAGCAAATACTTAACAATTGATATTTTACATAACAAAGTAAAACACGCTTTTATCAACTGTCAACTCACGCGCGCTTCTATGCGATTCGTGTACAGTATCATTTAACGATTTCGACCATTATTATTCAACACGGTATAGGGTAGGTATTTTTGAACGGAATTCTTTTACGTGTGCTGTTACTGTGCTGTCACAATGCCTGTGAATCTTTACTGTGGGTAATGTAGAATTGTAGAGATACATTTATTTAAAAACATTAAACTGTTACAGGCATAATAAGACTATACACCTACCAAGGTACATCAACAAGTCTGTTATTGCTAGAAGATACAAAGATTCTAAGCAATTATAATGTGTCTTGGCTGAGCTCGGTCCCTTGTACCTCATATGAGGCTGTATAGCGAGGTTGTCAATCATTCACTATATTCATACATTCAAAAATTCGAAATTTGCATTGTTTAACCTGAATTTTGCAAAGGACCTATCAGAATTACGCTTGTTAAATGTAATATTTGGACAGGTACTTGCATATGTATAAGAATGTTTTCGCCTCGCACTCGGAGATCCAGATGACGGGATCACCTCCTGAGCGATTCCATCATCAAACCCCGACACATCACACCGAACCCGCCGGTGGGGTGGATGACGACGTTCCGTCCCTGCGTTTCCACCCCTTCAGGGTGATGGCCTCCTCAAAAAACCTCCCTCTGGCAACAGCTCAAGCCGAGGTCCGTACCGAAGTGGTGCCCTTGTGCTCGTTGCCCCAACCTAACCTTTTTTCGGCAGTAGCTCGCCTAGCTGGCAGTGAAAATCCGTTCGAAAAAAAGAGAAAAAAAAAACACCCGTTAGACTTCCAAGGAGCTCAGCGCTGAAAATCATGCTTAGAGAGTGAGATATAGAAGGGCCTATTCTTCAGCCGCAACCGGGGCAAACTCGGCAAACTGTATAAATGCCTTTTATATGTACAGTAGGTACTGTATTTTAAAGATACAGTAGGTAATATAAGGCTTATTATACAAGCACCT
Source organism: Anticlea derivata (assembly GCA_947579855.1). Classification (NCBI taxonomy): domain Eukaryota; kingdom Metazoa; phylum Arthropoda; class Insecta; order Lepidoptera; family Geometridae; genus Anticlea; species Anticlea derivata. Next base: position 12,759,476 of record OX388257.1, on the reverse strand, counting down.
TTCGCCGGTATGCTAAACACCTGACCTGTCACCTTGCCATCGTAAAAACGACTAAATGGTCGATAACTTTATATGTGCGATAATAATGTTGTTTTCAAAACTAAGTGTGATGTAACGTTGAAATATTGAAATCCTACTAATATTATAAACGCAAATGTTTGTAAGTATGGATGGATGGATGGATGTTTGTTACTCTTTAACGTAAAAACTACTGAATGGATTTTAATGAAACTTCACAATAATATAGCTTAAACATCAGAATAATACATAGGCTATAATTTATAAAGATATTGTGTGAATTGTCCAAAATATGACTACTAGCTACTCGAAATACTAATCCTGCGCAGACAAAGTCGCGGGCACCAGCTAGTATATAATATGTAGCTTGCATACCTATTACCTAGTACCGGAAGGAATTAGAACGAGATAGAATGTAATGAATAGACGAAATTATACTAAACTAGCTTACGCCAGAAGCTTCGCTCATGTAGTTGTTATATATTAGTATATATTTATATATATTACAATTATATATTAGCCTATATGCTATTCTAGGTATTCGAAATCGGTTGAGCCGTTACGGCGTGATTGAACCACAAACAACCGAACATCCTCACAATCTTTCGCATTTATAATATTAGTAGGATAGTAGGATAGGATCTTTCGCTCTGATAATGTCGATTGTCTAGTCCCCGGAAAATCAAAAATATCAGAACGAAAACGTCGTCCTAGAATCTAGGGCAAAAGGGTTCTAAAGCTGTGTTGAAACGACGAGCGATATGTCATCAATTTTTTTTTCTTCGTTGTGTCAATTTTGATTTTGACTTTTAGGAGCTTGCGATATCGTTACGCTTTATCCTACATCCCTAAATGTCAAACTTAAAATTGTATTTGTTTAGTAAAGGTAAGGATAATTTTGAAACGAATTTTATATGACATATCAAGGACATAATATATCGTATCCCGTTTGAACACGGCTTAAAACATAAGTCACATCAAGAAAATTTATCGTAATTCTTTGAAGCGCGTTGAAATCTTTTGTATTTATATATCGTACTTACCGACTTAGGGTGGATTCGACCAAACTAGTATAAGTCTTATCCATGGAATAAAATGACTACCTAATTACTCTAGAGTTGCCTTTTTCCAGGGAGTTATCCCAGGGATTGTTACTCTGGCATAACATAGCGTTTGGTCGAATTCACCCTAACTTAATAGATTATAACGATGATGTTTTACTTGCATACAAACGTATTTGTTCTATTTTATCACACACGTACAAGATGTACCATTGAGTAGTACCATTGATGGAATAATTGGCACCGATTTGTACCATTAGTACCTTTAGTGATACCACTGGGACACTCCACTCTAATCCTTTCACTATACTGATTCTTTCACCGACAGACAGCTATTTGTCCGGTAGCGGGAATATAACCCGCACCTCTTGCGCTTCAGTCGGGCATTCGCCCGCTCTCACTACTCTTAACCAACCTAAACAATTGATTGAAATTTCGATTTGGCCAGTTAAACTTCACCTCTAATAAGATTAGGCATAATTTTGAAAATCATTAAAGGCAACTCATACAGACTCATACAAACTGGTTCCCATAGTACAGGCTAAGCCTAGTTTGGGATCACTTGGTTACTATCACGTGTGTAATAGTAATAATGTCCGGAATAAAAAATAAAAGAAAACTATTTATTCGTCCCACAAGCACAATATCACTTTATAAGCAAAGACAATATAGTAGAAAATTAAGAACATATTTTAGTATAACCTACCCAGGCAACATAGAAACATAATAAAAAATTAAAATACTAGACAAAAACAGACAACCGCCTGCGCATCACCACGCCTCACCACCAGATTTTGCCACTTCCAACTTCACTGCCGAGTATAGTGACATTATTTTGAAAATGAATAAAGGTCATCTTATTAGAGTTGACTGTACCTATCCCGTTCTTATTCTCGTGGCTGGTTACGCAACCAGCCCCATTCGGCTGGTTACGCAACCGGCCAGAATTAGAATAGAATGCTGGCTAATGACGGCGCGCCTGTCTAAATAATGGAACTTGTCATAATACCTAACGAACGCCACAATGCATGCTGATGCAGTGATCGATAGTGATAAATGGTCATCATCATCATCATCAGCCTGATGAAGTCTACTGCTGAACATAGGCCTCTCCCAAAGATTGCCATGACGAACGGTCTTGAGCCTTCTCTGTCCACTGATTTCCCGAAACCTTCACAATGTCGTCGGTCCGTCGGGTGGGGGGCCTTCCAACAGGAGAGGAGGAAGGGCACAGCGAGATTTTCTCGTTCTGAACTGGAGCAGCCCGCCTGGGGAGGTACCTCCGCCTTACAGAAGATCGCAGCCAAATAACATTATTTGTTTTCAAATAGTGTTGTGTTCCTGCGATGAGTAAGGTTGCCAGAGCTCTTTAGGGGGAGGGGGGTTCGGGGTCGGCAACGCGTGAGTGATGCCTCTGGTATTGCAAGCGCTCATAGGCTACGGTAACCGCTTACCAACAGGTGGGCCGTATGCCTGTTTACCACCTAAGTAGTATATAAAAAAAAAAAACACTGCGTCGTCCGGTTCGTGGTCACCACTCGAGAACCTTTGAAAATGCATTGTGATTGAATAAAATCACCTAACCAACTCGCGTGCCCAGTGTGGCATATTCTCCCACATGATATGAAGTCGCTCTAGAAATCTGTGGGGGATGGCTATGTTCAGTGGTTGACTACCAACGGCTGGAATGATGATGATGACGACCCCGGTGGCGCAGCGGGCGAATGCCCATCTAAGACGCAAGCGGTTCGATTCCCGCTGTGGTTAATCCACAACTACTGACAATTTCTCTTAGAATTACAAGCAATAAAAATACTGTGATTTTTTTACTATAATCGCCAAGTCGTTAACGAATTAATTAATTATTTATTACTATAATAATAAATTAGAGGAACATAGATTCGGCTAGATTCTCACTATTTGTCAAGCGATAATCGTAAGCATTTTAGACCATAATTGTTTTTATCTTGTGAATTCTTTCAGATACTCTTTCCGTCAAAACGAAGCATAGCATAAAATTTACTTTTCTATACGAAACATCACAAGTCTTTTTGAAACCAAGTTACAACCAATGCAGTTACAAAACATCTTGAGAGAATAATAATTATTATGTAAGGTGATTCATGACATATATACAATCCCGAAAGGGGGTAATTCTATCAACAAAAATAAATAATGGTAGCGAAAAAAAACATCAATATTTTCATTTTCTTTTTTTATGTTTTTTTCACGAACTTTCTCAAATTCGCTGTTTTTTGTATTTTTGTCATCTTTAGAACTAATAACTAAACGTACAAGAAGTTCGTAATCGAGATTGCTACCTAAAACAGCTCATTCATTGAGTTTGACCTGATTTGACCCCAAAACAGCTGATTTTCGCATAGAGTTTTTTCAATGAAAAATGTCGAATTTCCAAAAGTCATAGAACAAACTTTATTGGTTGTAGAATAAGCCCCTTTCGGAATGGAATACATATTATATATCAACTTGTAGTTGGCGACTCACAATACAAAGGCTCACAAAAATCGTGATACTTGCTGCTGACACGACTAGTTCTAAAGCCGTTTTTACACAGAGTTCAAAACACACAATTAAAATATGATTTACTGTTTTTCCCCGATCTTTTTCAAATCACCTGTTCTTGTTCATGTTACCAAGTTTATAAGTAAACCAAGTTTTATAGGTTATGAACTTGGTAACAACTTGGTTTTAGGATTAGATAAAATTTTTAACTAATGTTTATTGGTCCTGTTTTTGGGGGCGCTTAATAATTATTTAGCCTTTTTAAATTTGAACTGATTTGACCTCAAAACAGTAGATTTCATAGCTTTTTTAGATTGTTGCAGAATTTACAAATGTCGTAGAACAAGAGTTCTTGTGTGTAGGGTATGGCATAAGCCCCTTTCGACTAAGTATACCGATTATAAAAAAGATGACGCTTTACAAACATATTACACGCAACATTAGGTACAGTTATAATAAATAAAATTTTCGAATTTCGGCTTTACATTGAAAGCCACCGTAATCGTAAAATCGAAAAATCGACCACCTACAGAAATGCTTTACCAACAATATTCATAATTCCTCTGAACACAAGATTCTCGGTAACAAAACGATGACCCACGAGAACGGGAATCGAACCTGTTCTTATCTGCTCCAATTACAAGTCATGTAAACATGCCTTCAGTTCAAACCACAGAGTATAAAAGTACTATTACGTACAGATGTCACTCCAAAACGAATACTTCGTAGGTAAATTTTCGTGGTTATTTGTTTGGTACTGTTTTGATCCAATTCAATTGAAAAAGTTTTTAGTTCAATAAAATGAAATAGTTTTAACGCCAAATCTTCGCTTACAAGCTTAAAAAAGAATTACGCGGCATAGTGTTTGCTGCTTCGATGAACCTTTTCCAATTACGAAGCATCGTAGACTTCAGTACAAGAGATCCTTGAATATAAGCTAAAAGATCTAGGTATAAGCTCCATTTGACAAAATTACACAAATCACAACTGCATAAGGCCCTCCTACGACGTCCTTATCATCATCATCATTATTAGCCTGTAGAAGTCCTCGTGGACATAGGCCTCCCTCGAAGAAATCCACGAAGAACGGTCTCCATCCACTGAATTCCCGCAAATTGACAATGTTGTTATCGGTGGGGGGCTTCCAACACACATCACATTTTATTGCCATTCAAATGGGAGCGTGTCAGCCCTATGTACCCGAAATTGAACCTTAAATCTTTGAGACTGTCAACTTAGGCAGCTAAACTAAATTGCAATCTTGATGCCACGGGGCCATTCTGACTGAACCAAAAATACCGTAAAGTTCGCTATGCCATATTGAACCTAAAACCAGAGAATTGCAGCTCGTTTTACGTTGCAAGCTGATGAGAAGTGATACGACCTCGTTGGGTCAAAGCGACCATCACGACCTTACAAATGGGCTTTGAAGTCATTGAAGTTTTACATTCGAAAATAAGATGAGCTGATTTTTAAAATGGCCGCGCATTTTTAACGATAATTACCTCCTACTTTTGTGTAGTTAGTTATGAAGAGAAAGGATTTCAAGTCATGACCTTGATAGCTGAATATGCTTGTATGTTGGTTTGTAGTTCGTAAGCCACTCAAAGAGCTGCATCATGGCTTATCGAGTGATTGGTGGCATTCAACCGACCGCTCACGTGCAATTGGCAATCTATGGTGAGAGAAGAAGAGCTCTGGCAACCTTACTCACCGCAGGAACACAACACTATTTGAAACAAATAATGTTATATGGCTGCGGTCTTCTGTAAGGCGGAGGTACCTCCCAGGCGGGATGCTCCAATTTAGAACGAGAAAATCTCGCTGTGCCCTACCTCCTCCTACTTTATATCATGTGGGAGGAATTTGGCCATGCTCATCAAGCTGGGCACGCGGGATAGACAGCGCAGTTAAAACTATTGTCGTTGCTGCCAATCCCCTATTTTTTTTCCCTTAGTCGCTTCTTACGACACGGGTAGGTAGCTATGGCGAGGCCTATTCTTCAGCCGGGGCCACCACGGTCTACAGGTTGAAGATTATGATAAAATGTAATAACAAAAAAATATGAAGATGTTATCACTTCACATCGTGACTCATAATTTAGGTGTTAAGGTAACTAGGTAGTTACAATCGTGCTGAATTTCCCACGGCTTTTACACAATGCCAGTAGCCTTAGTCATTTTGCTGGAAATTCTGCTTGAACTACTTGGAACTGTAAGGTTCTTTTCACATTTGAGCTGGTCGAGCTTTGATCCTGTCCTCGTAAACTGGAAGCAAAGTAGTAAGTTCTTCAAAGTACTTTTTTTTTTTTATTTGAGATGGTTAGGCGTTTGACCACCAGCTCACTTTTGCAAGTGAGATGTGGCCTAAGATGGAGCACGCTTTACCAGAAGGAACTTATTCACTCTAGATTTGAAGACTCCTAGATTGTACTCATCCGGATAAACAGACGCTGGCAGATCGTTCCACTCTTTGCCAGTGCTTATAATAAAGGTGGAGCAGAAATGTTTGGTCCGACATTGTGGTATGTCGACCAGGTAAGGGTGGTAATTACCTGTGCGTCTGCTTGTCCGGTAGTAGAAGGGGGAGGGAGGGATAAGCTTACCTTGTACTTACTGAAAATGAAACTTCGGTGTTTCATTATATGTGTATTAAACCGAAAGAGGCTTAGTTTACACCCAAAAGGCAATCAATTTTGTTTTAAGGATTTTGAAAATTTGTATCTCTTCGTAAAAAAACAATATGTAAAAATCTACTGTTTCATTCAGCTGTTTCGGTAGCACGTTTGATACCTATCAAATTTATCGTACGTTTCTTACTAAATTTTTTAACCCATTACACATGTACAGACACACACACACACAAACACAACATAGACACATATAAACTTAATATTAGTTTTGAATCAAATCTGTGATAGTCTTATTAGAAAAAAAACTAAATACCTATATTATTGGCTAATAATTAGTTAAGTTGTGCCTTAAACCTAAGAACTGTAGATTTGTTTCTAAAAAATATAATAATAATGTTGATACCAAAAAAACGTTTCAAAATAGTAGGTACTGTTACTGTACAGTAAATAATTCTAATTATAAATATTGCTTCCTTTTGTGTAAAAAATAAACCTCCTTCGGAATAGTATACTAGTTACGGAACAAGTTGTATACAGAAAGTGTTTAACTATCAAGATGTATAACTTAGGAGGCAATGTTGCACAACAACGATTCTTCCGCATCCACGGCCATGACTGGTTTGCGGCGTGGTGAATCGCCAGCGCGCGCGCAGGGTCGATGACCGCACTGGTTTTCTGGCTCTCTAGGTTACCACTAGTTCTGTTTTGGCAAATGTTATACGGAGGCAATCAGGCTTACGGCTCTCCGGTATGCCTATTGACATCAGCAACACCTGGAGTATTGCTAATGAGTTGCCTGCCGAACCCCTCCCCCCTAAAGAGCTCTGCAACCTTACTCACCGCAGGAACACAACACTATTTGAAGCAAATAATGTTATTTGGCTGCGATCTTCTGTAAGGCGGAGGTACTTCCCAGGCGGGCTGCTCCAATTTAGAGCGAGAAAATCTCGCTGTGCCCTACCTCCTCCAAAAATGGTGGTAGATAAGCCACTTTAAACTAAGTCTTAGTGATGTAGTTGAAATATGTTCCAACCTGAAATGTCATGCATGAGGCGCTCTTGAATCCTTCAATCCAGCAGTATTGGTGGAAAGCGTTAATAAATATTTTTTTGCCACTTACCTACATACAAGATAACAGCAAAATACATATCCCGGACTGACTCTTCAGCCGTGTAAAAATGTCGATGCGATTCCATAATCGCATCACTAGACCCGAGGTATTATGTTCATTAAAATTTGTCATTGCGTACACTTCTTCTGACCCCGTGTACTGTGTAGTGATACGGGGCGAGTCCTAATTGCAGTTGACCATCCTAATCTGAAATTTCTCCTCAAAATGCAATACGATCAAATATGCAATATAAAATTGTAGCTACGTACCTACCTACGTATATAACGTATTATTATCAAATTACCTCATAATTTATAGCAGTATGTTTACTATTACTCATTCTCAACCTTGCACTGAATTTGTATTTCAGTACCTAGATAAACAAATTACGAGAATAGAATTATACAGGTACTTACGTTTACTTTTACATCTTATGGAGGTAGTATATTTTTGTTCTAACGAGCTTGCGCCCACGGCTTCGCTCGCGTGAACGAGAGATGATTGGATAAAAAGTATCTGCCTATGTATGTGCCTATGTACTATTTGAGACTATAATCTATCTCTATGCAAAATTTAATCCAGATCCGTTCAGTCGTTCTGGCGTTAATGAGTAACAAACATCCATGCTTCCAAACTTTCGCATTTAAAATAGTAGGTACCTAGTAACGTAGAACCAAATAGTACCGTTACGAAACCCATTCGATAACCGAACCCGGCTCGTTAGTGTTCGCAATTCAAAAACATCAAACCACATCCTTGCGTTCGATGTAAAAAACCTAATCAAAACATCTTGCACGCTTATCGTAAAACCGGCAATTTGACGAAAACGTGCAGCTATACCGCGGACATGACACAGAACAGTCGAGTGGCGATTACGCGCTACACTGGCCGCAAATTAAAAACAAATAAAAAAGTTATTAAAAAAATAAGCATTGAGATCCGGCGCGAAGTTTGAATATGTTTTTTTTTTACAGTTTTTAAGTGTAAAATGTGATTAGACTGTGATTTAATTTAAAAATAGTGTTTAAAATGTTTGAATTGTTGAAAGTGGGTGAAAATAGGGTGAATGGGGCGATGAGGGATCTGAGTGCGGTGTCCTTCGTGTGTCGAGTGCAGTACCTGAATGATTTGGATCCGTTTTTGGAGTACAATGTTAGGGAACCGCCAAGGGCTCTTTACCACACGTTCAACACGACGATCCCTTTGTCGTATCAAATCGCCGCTGTGCACCGGCTGCTGCAGGCACCACATCGGGTAAGCGGTCATAATCATTATACCTAAGCCTGAGGAAGGGTCCACTATATATATATTTTTTTTAATGTTATACGGAGGCAAACACGCTTACGGGCCTTCTGATGGACATCAGCAACACCTGGAGCATTGCTAATGCGTTGCCTGTCGAACCCCTCCCTCCCTGAAGAGCTCTGGCAATCTACTCACCGCAGGAACAAAACACTATTTGAAACAAATAATGTAATGACATTATTTGTGTTTTACCTCCGCCTTACAGAAGATCGCCGCCAAATGTGGCGGCGATCTTCTGTAAGGCGGAGGTACCTCTTAGAGCCATTTAGAGCGAGAAAATCTTACTGTGCCCTACCTCCGTCTACTGCTGGACATTTTACAACCCCAAAGAGTGCCCTGGCGATCGATCTTGAGCCTTCTCCACCCACTGGCTTCCCGCAACTTTCACAATGTCGTCGGTTCATCGGATGGGGGCCTTCGAACACTGCGACCTCCAGTTCGGGGTTGCTATTCGAAAACTTATGGCGGTTTTGTAAATATATGCCGACCCACTGCCACTTCAGCTTGCGAGCTAGGTATGTCGGTGACGTTCTTCTATAGATTTCCTCGTTTCGGATTCTAGTGCAATTACGAAAGGTTTTTAACCCGTAGCGCGACTTTGAGCTTAAAATTCAAAGCCATATCCATTATAATAAGTAAATGAGACCCCGGCTTGGAATGAAAATGGTCGGTGGATGGACAAGGCTCAAGACGGCTCGTCGTGGCACTCTTTGGGGGATGCCAATGTCAAAGGCAGAATTTTTTGGTGTCTGTACTAGTGATTATAACATATTTTCATTTTTATTTGCATTTCTCGCCTTGTTGTATTTTATAAGTAAAAATAATCTCTTTCACCGTAGCATCAGTTTGGCCTGACATAATATTTACAAACAGTGTCTATAAAATGATTGTTATTTAATGCCCTAGATAAAATGGATTAGGTACCTAATTATCCGTGAAATGCATTCAATAGAACCAATTTGCTTCAGGTCAAATGCACTTATTTTCCGACAGCCAATTATTATGAACGGGTCTATTGTAGTAAGATAGGTACCTACCAGAAATATATTTTACTAGCTTGCGCCCGCGGCTACCATGGTACAATGTGAGCGAAGCCTAGTTTTCGTTTAGAAATGGTATGTTGTCTAACCGGGACGCTCTCCAAAAAGTTTCCAATAATTTTGTTTTTTGTGTTGTGCCCTGTAGACAATTTTCACAGACTGCAGCAGCGTTAAAATGTAATATGCGTAAACATTACTAATACTTGTGTTACTCACCGAGGTTTGGCTAAAATTATCCGTTCTCAATATTTCCGCCGGTCTCAGGTGCGAGTCGTGACAATATCACAGACAATAATGTGATACCTACGTGTATCTGCGGCCCCATTCTGGCGAGCGCGAGACATCTCGCATTAAAACTTTCAGGTTCATCGTAAACATGATTTAGAACCTAAAAAATCGAAGACATGTGACATGTGCACGGAAGTAAAGGCGCACTTTAATCCTTTCAAAACATTAATTCTTTATAGGCTACTTTTTATTTATGTACCACGCGAGCGATGCCGTGAGCGCAATTGAACTTGCAATAAAACACCCAACAGTCACGTACAATGTCCTGACCCCACACTAATGTATCGTGGGTGTCAGAAACTACGAGTACCATGGTACCACAACACCCAAACCCGGAACAAATATTTGGGGATCATGCAAACATTTGTCCCGCAGTGGGATTTGAACCCCTTGCGTCTCAGATGGGCACCCGCTGCGCCATCGAGGTCGAAAATGGTCCCTGATGTTGTGTGGAATCCAGGAAGTAGTTCAAATCTTTATTAAGGTTTTAAACCTATGTTGTGAATGCGCTACGCGATGATGGGATGAAATTAATGTTAAATTTAATGGGGCCGAGACTTATAAAATCTTCCTAAACTATTTTAGCTTTCTCTCATTCCTTATTAAAAACATAAGGAAACCCTGTTTCTCGTTTCACGGTTTGGTACTTCTACGCAGTTTTCAATTTATTTGAATAGCTTAGTTTTCCTATATAAAAGTAACCAAATCCTAATAAACAAAATCTACAGTCATGGAAGTTCCTATGACACTCATGAAGCAGACGTCAGTCAATTCTTGCATGAATAACGAATCATCATCTATGTTTAAAATTTATTTTAAAATTATCCTTACGTCGCTTTAGAGCCTACGACATCATACGGAATCAAGATTGCTACCGAAAACAGCTGATTCATTGTGTTTGACCTGATTTGACCGCAAAACAGCTGATTTTCGCATAGAGTTTTTTCAATGAAAAATATCCAATTTTCAAAAGTCGTAGAACAAACTTTATTGCCAATTGGGTGTAGAATAAGCCCCTTTCGGGATGGCTTATATATTATGAATAACCTTATACCATAAATTTCAGATGACATATCAATGGTCAGATGCATCTACGTTCAAATGTGAACGGGATCATATTTTGGGTTTCAGTAATTTCTTCTATCTAGAATGTCAATGTTCTAAATATTTGTATCGGATATCAAGTTATTAGGCACGAAAGAAGAGGCGCACTTTAATTCTTTCACTACACTAATTCTTTCACCGTCGCGACGGGCATAGGTCCTTTTCAGGGACACCATACGTAAGTTACGTAACCTGATCACTGACCTAATACTGACTGGCCTCATAGCTCAGTTGGTAGTAACTCTGCCTTCTGCGCTAGAGGTCGCGGGTTCGATTACCGCACTGGACAAACATTTGTGACTAACACAGATGTTTGTTCTGTGTCTGGGTGTTAAATATATATCTATTATGTATATCAGTCTCTGGTACCCATAGTACAGGCTATGCCTAGTTTGGGATCAGTTGACCGTTTGTGATATGTCCGGAATATTTATATTTTAATACAGGATGACGAAGAAAGAATCAGTGACACGACAAGCAAGAAAGTTATTCATCTGAACATTTTTTTTATCATTTTACACTAACAAAACAACATCATAAAAATGTTTCTGCAATTATCATTAATCGGACAATAGCTGATATTACCATACAGTCTATGTATTAGTAAATTATTCATCATTTTATCTACATACAAAGCGATGATTGTGACTTCCTGATTAATAGAAAAACAATAGTTTTTAATTGATAATAAATCTTAGCGACCAAACATAGGTATTGGCAGGTAAATAAGATAGCGATGCGTTTTTATTGTTATTAGCTGCAGCGTATTTTTTGATCGAGCGATAGTATCAAGCGTAGATCTCTCAAACGACTTGGGCAAATAGGCATTGTATGTTGTTATGTTTACTATCAAGATTGACTGATAAGAATGAGTCAAATCAGCCATTATGACTGGCCTCATAGCTCAGTTAGTAGTAACTCTGCCTTCTGCGCTAGAGGTCGCGGGTTCGATCCCCGCACTGGACAAACATTTGTGTTAAAACACAAATTTTTGTTCTGTGTCTGGGTGTTAAATATTTATCTATTATATAGGTATATAAGTCTCCGGTACCCATAGTACAGGCTATGCCTAGTTTGGGATCAGTTGACCGTGTGAATATGTGCGGATTTTTTTTTTTATTATTTATTTATTAGATATATATTTAACACCCAGACACAGTACAAACATCTGTGTTAGTCACAAATAGAAAATCTTTTGATGCACGACCGGTATTTCACATCTGAAAGAAAGAAAAAGAAAGAAAGAAAACATGTTTATTCGCTCCACAACGCATACTAAAGATTTAAAAAAAAACACAAAACAAAACATACCTAAAACACATAAAAGCTCAGGTACCTATGTAGTTGTAGGCACAGATCAAGAGAGGTAGGTACATATAGGTAGGAGGTAGGTTGTGTATGCGTTATGTGGGGCAAATGGGTCCCGCCTCAGCATAAAGCTGCACCAGACTTGGGTAGGTACGGTGCGGGGCTGGTTTTCGGACGGGGCCTAGGCGGCGACGCGACGAACATCGATAAACATTATATAATAAATCCATTTCATCACATAAGATAAAGAAGGCATAAATTACATAATAAATATAAAGTAAAATTAATAAGTAGGGGAATATATTATAGAGGTAAATATATACAAAGAATTGCATTCCGGGCTAGGTTAGACTGGCCTCATAGCTCAGTTGGTAGTAACTCTGCCTTCTGCGCTAGAGGTCGCGGGTTCGATTCCCGCACTGGACAAACATTTGTGACTAACACAGATGTTTGTTCTGTGTCTGGGTGTTAAATATATATCTATTATGTATATCAGTCTCTGGTACCCATAGTACAGGCTATGCCTAGTTTGGGATCAGTTGACCGTGTGTGATATGTCCGGAATATGAAAAAAAAAAAAAAATTGGTGTTGTGCTTTAATTGTCGACCTGTGCGTGGGCTGGTGGATTGGTGGTAGTGGCGAGGGCTGATCTCACCTAACGGAGTTCCCGGATTCATTCACAGTGGCTATAATTATTTCTATATCAGATCTACATTATTTTAAGAGATAAATGACTCGCGTCAAGCGTGGGTATGTTAAACGATGATATTTTAAGCAGATTTATACCTCAGCCGCGTTCGAAAGGCCGGCTATAAGAATATCTTATATCCTACTTTGACATTTGTGTTGTGCATGCCAGCATTGATTTTTTGAAAACACATCGAAACTTGAATAAGCTATGCTTAGAGAATCGCACCAACCTGGGGTTTTGAGAAAATGTGGTACCATGGTACTTTTAGTTTCTGATATCTACCCACAATACAGAGAATACCTACTAGTGTGGGGTCAGGACTATGTATGTGACAGTTGGGTGTTATTTATCTAACTGTTATATAAGTTAATTTAAGACCTAATAGCTGTTATTTAATTAAGCTCAAGTACATTGTATATGGGACTTCAGTAATATTATTTGTACCGGCCTGTAATAGAATCTAGACCACTGTGCATGAATCTACAACAAAGTGCGCTTTAAAAACGCTCGCCGTTTGAAAGTATCTTCATGTGTAAAATACTAGCTTCCGCCCGCGGTTTCGCTCGCGTGGTAGAACTCTTTATATTCCAAGTTTCAACGAAATCGGTTGAGCCATTACGGCGTGATTGAATAAAAAATCCGAACATATAAACATCCAAACATCCTCACAAACTTTCGCATTTATATTATTAGTATCATTTATCTTATTTGGCCCAGCGAATTAGCATTGCCATCCAGCGTGGCAATTCCGCTAGCGTCTTGGGGACGCTTCCGACTGGTAGTGATCTGGATCAGTTGAGCTATCTATAGATCGTTTGTAACGGTCTTTAGATGGCTCAACTGTTTCTTGTGTATTTTGTAAATATTAACTTGTATTAGTTTTAAGTTTCTTTCTGATAGTAAATATATATAAATATAAATAAATATATTCCGGACATATCACACACGGTCAACTGATCCCAAACTAGGCATAGCCTGTACTACGGGTACCAGAGACTGATAAACATAATAGATATATATTTAACACCCAGACACAGAACAAACATCTGTGTTAGTCACAAATGTTTGTCCAGTGCGGGAACCGAACCCGCTACCTCTAGCGCAGAAGGCAGAGTTACTACAAACTGAACTATGAGGCCAGTGGGATAAATAAAACAGAGCAGAGAGAGACATTTAGCATCTCGCACCTACCCACGGAGACGATGTCACCGCGTCCGTTACGAGTTGCGCCAAAAATAATATTGCGGTTCGTGAAACCACCTGATAATGGCGCAACGATGTCGTGTCGGTGAAACACTGCATCTTATAACTAGCTGAAGCCCGCAGCTTGCTCTTATAGTACCTACCCGAATAATAGTAGGTAATCTTAATATTACTGAGTACCTACTACAATGACTGTCAGTAGGTAGTCAATCAGTTGGTTAGGACCAAATAATTTTTTTTTTAGAAATTGGTCAGGACTTTGATTCCTATATTTTACTGACGCTCGCACCTTAACTCGCGTGTAAAATGCAGTTAACACAACCTACTGTTACCTGCTGAGGAGACCACGGTCCTCATCTGTCGTTGAATATTTCAAGAAAACAATTTAAAAGAACCCAAACGTATCAATTTTTTTGCAAGTCGTCGAGGAGCTATCTCTCCAACTCCGGCATCAGACCATATCCTCATAAAGGTACAAATCGTAGACATCACAAACAAATAGCATTTTTGTAGTAAGTAGATAACAAATTAATCGAATAAGGACATTTTTCTAGACACCAAAAAGCAATTTTCTTTAGGCATTAGCAACGCCATCTTTTTCCTGACATCTGAAGTAGAGTAACTACCACGCTTTCTGTGACACGCTTTTTGTTTAGCACAAATAAACTACTACTGCGTTGGTACTCGCGGAGTTCGTGAGACTTAACACAGATGGCGCATTCCGGATAGGTCCAATAGCAAGAGGTACATAGCAGGTTATATTAAAAACTTATTTTTAATATCAAATAATATTAAAAACACCTAAAAAAATTAGCTTTGACATTCGCCTGTTTTGTATGGGTTGGTCTCCTATAAATTTTATTCCTGAGGAATTGCTACTTATTCCGTAAAATTGAAAGAACGACATCTCATCTGTTTAAATCACGACTGATAGGTACATATTTTGGACCATTTCATTACATACACTTTTGTTTTTATTTGAAGAAAGAGTGTAGATGGCCGTGGTCACTCCGAGTGAGTAAAATAACGTGTATATAGGTATTTATTCGATCAAGTAACAGCAGTGATATTGGTAAGAAAGGAGCTCAGAACACAGTGTATTTTGGAGGAAAGGAGTGAGTGCTGAGATGACGTCTTATAGAGGGTACCTAATGGAAAAAGATTACATGTGATTGGATTCCGTGTTATGCGAGATGAGGGCAGGAAGATGATGATAATGATAAAGTAACAGCAGTTTTTATTTTTTATGAACTTAAGAGCGGTGCTTATGTCATCACAAACAACAATGACCTTGAAAAACAATAATAATAGGTAACCTTGAATTAAATTAATTTGCAAATTGCCACCGGCAGCGACCCCTATAAATTGATTTGTCGGGACGAATAGCACCCCACCTCTGATGTCAAACTGGTTTGCGAGGGCAGAGTAAGTCAGTACCTACCACAGAAAGAACAAAACTGCAAAACAACAAAGATTATGTTGTCGAGGAGTTCCAATACAATGCCCCGTTTCATCAAATTTCAGATTTTGTTTAGGCCATTAGTTGGGTATATTAAAGATTTAAGGTTCAAATTCGTAATGGTGGGGCACGCTTGCTATTGAATGGAAATAAGACGTCATAATAGGGCCCAATGCCCATAAACTTTGTGATTTTATTTAGGCCGTGACGTAAGTTGACAGTCTCAAAAATGTATGGTTCAAGTTCGTGTAAAGTGTAAAGTAGCGTTGATATCTGTGTAGTTATAAAAATACTGAGTTTCGTAGGTAGACTGCCTATTTCTTCTGAATTTGTTTGTTTCTGGCTTCTTCTGCAGCCAGATATCTAGTAGAAATACGTACTACCAACCAGGGGGCTTCAAGCAAATTCGCGCGAAATTCAGTTGGAATCGAGATTGGTAGCTACTGTTTTCAAGGGTCCCCTGGTCGTCCCTAACACAAACATAATCATGGCTTTTTGCCCAGGGGCACAAAAAGACTCAATGTTATCTTTAAAGTTTCATTGAAAGCTTAATACCCATGATCTAAGAAATAATGGCATGTATGCTTGTTTCAGCTGGACGATGCGACTCTACAGGTGTTCAAAGATGGTGACTACGGACCTTACTTGGACCTCGACTCCACTCTTGCCGAGCAGGACGAGGAACTCGAAGGACTCCCAGAAAGGTAAGTTGTCCAAAACTACTTGGCAACGTTCCTTTATACCGTGTGTGTGCAATATATAGAGGGAATATAAAGGTGCTATGAAATGCCCGCAGGTAGATTGTAATTGCAACATTGTTTATCTGCAAAAGTGTGTGGCTTTTGACAGAACAAAGTTGCCTGTGTAATCAAAATGAGTAAGCAAAATGATCTGCAGAACATAAATAATATACCTGATGATTTGTCGATGAGATAAAGGCAAACTTTAGATGTGAATCTGATATACTTGATTGGTTTTTAGGCAGTTAAAGTAGTATGTAAAAGACTTTTATTTGGAACCGAGGACTAAAAATTATTTGAACGTAAGATGAATACTTACGTTTCGTGCCTTTATTACTTTTACTCCAATTATTCTCCAGTAGGTACCTTTAAATGTATAGCTATGTCGGTCGGTTAGCTTCTCTCCCCAGGACACAGCAATAATAATTTGGACTGGCCTCATAGCTCAGTTGGTAGTAACTCTGCCTTCTGCGCTAGAGGTCGCGGGTTCGATCCCCGCACTGGACAAACATTTGTGTGATGAACACAGATGTTTGTTCTGTGTCTGGGTGTTAAATATATATCTATTATGTATATCAGTCTCTGGTACTCATAGTACAGGTTATGCCTAGTTTGGGATCAGTTGACCGTGTGAATATGTCCGGAATATTTATTATTATTATTATTATATTATTTATAATGAACATTTCCTTTCGTTGCTCGATTGGTTAAGTGATACAAACCTTTCTACTATACCTATTATCTTGGTGATCGATAAAATAACAAACAGTTGATAAAGGGTCCATGCATCCATTATTTTACCGAATAAACACCATTGTCATGCATAGAACATTTGCTATTTAACCTGGACGGAATAATGGAGGATTTCAAGTTCTTGATTATGATGAAAAAATGAAAAATGACGAGTCCTGTTTGAGATACTGATGACCAAGAGATGGATTTCAATATAAAAAAAAACAATATTTTTTGTCAAAAAATCAGTAAACAAACTGGTCTTAAAAAAAGTGGTAGAAATATCAAAGACTACGGTTACTGGTAACGATTATAAAATTGCTGCAAACCCTGGTATGTTGAAAATGATGGTCAATGAGACCTTGGACTTTAAATTTCAACAAGGGACGGGTTTTCTCTTGTTTATTGAAGAAGAGGATGATAATGTTGCATTCGATTTGTTCTCCATCCTGTCCCCAACCGGTAATTTATCATGATTGGCAAATTGCAGCTGGCCCCAGGGGTCTGCACTGCGAAGGTTATAAATCCGGCCTCAAAGGACTGACGTGCTGTTTGACAATAAATAACAGAGGTCGACATTTCAGGATTTGTAAACATTTGGTCATCATTGAATGTCACAAAAAACAACAGGTGTCATAAGTTTTGAAAATGTGACCCGTTTTAAATCTTGGCTGAGAAACGAGTATGTTCATTAGGAACTTTTGCATCGCGTGTGGAAACAAGGCCCAAAGGTCGTCGCACCGTTTCCCATGGATTTTAAAAATAAACCAGAACTGGATTCGACACAGATTATTTATTTGGGTTACTGTTACTCCAGTAACCGGATTAACCATCTGTTCAGTGGTTTATTTATCCCTATGAAACGATTTTCAATCAAAACAATTCTGTATTAGAAAGTATAGAAACTTTGATTGAGCGAAACCGTGAGTGTTACTTAGTTTTTTCGATGCTAATTTCAATAGCGATGAAGTCGAAGGTGTGCAAAAAGTTTGACTCGATAAAACAATGAACTTGCACTGCGGAGTTACTCCACAGGTTGTTTCGTTTTACACAGTTACGTATTTGCTGTAGTTATGCATCGGATTAGGGTCCTCAGAGGATATATCAATTGAGCGTATATTTTTTCGCACTTGCGATCTGATTCACAAAATTGTCGGAGAGTGTATGACTACATGTCGCCGGGATCGTGGGAGCACAGTCGGGAGTAGCATCTGATGGAACGCGCAGGCGTTGATCTATCTCGGGACTAGATCAACGTATATTTCGTAATTAAAGCAGTGATGGATCCGATAATACAGCCCTGCGCTCGCGAAGTTATAAAAATCTACAACGCTATAACCGACAAAATATTTACCGGATAAATGGAACATTTTCTGATGTATCCTAAATTGTAGAAGCTACCTGCGGCACAACCTTAAATGTACATTAATTTATTTGGAAAAATTATGAACATATTTGAGTGATTAAAAAGAATGGAAACAACCTATATAAAGTTACCGGGGAAATCGAATTACAGCGAGATGGGTACTGATAGGTTCACACGCTCGGCCTCAGTCGAAGGAGACAAACATGAGCATAGCAATTGGAAATTAGAAGTTTTTCGCCAAATATCAATTGATTCGGGGATAGCAGACTATGAAGAAGGACTGTTGAAGATCAACAGGTTCCAGGATTCAGAAGATGACATGTCTGACGAGGAGGAAGACTTCAAAGATGCGGAAGATTTCACCGAGTGAGATTTTGAACATTTTCTTGTACCTATCGGAATGTGCGTAATTATTCAATAGGTACGGTAGGAGCCTAATCATAATGTGAAATCACAATCTGCATTCTGAGGGGTTCCACTTCACCATATTGCCTCCATTTCTTGTTCAGGATGAATATTTTCAACAGTTGTAATTTTCTCTTTTCAGCCGCAAAAATGCCCTCGTTCTACGCACCCAGCTGTCTGTCAGAGTGCATGCTATTATTGGTAAGTAATTTTTAAATTTTTACACAATATGTTTAAAACCCCATGTACTAGTAATATTTGTAGTAAGTTTCGAATGCCGCTCCAAGACATTTTTTGCACTATCTAATATTGATATTGCGGTCTGCATTTCATTGTGTGGTTGTAAATTAACGTTACCTATGAATTTGACTATTACCATAGCTTTAACTATATGCCACCATAAAAATGTTTACATCTTACATA
Source organism: Anticlea derivata (assembly GCA_947579855.1). NCBI lineage: Eukaryota > Metazoa > Arthropoda > Insecta > Lepidoptera > Geometridae > Anticlea > Anticlea derivata. Next base: position 12,740,066 of record OX388257.1, on the reverse strand, counting down.
AGCAGCAGTATTGAGAGCACAATACCATAATTGTATTTCTTTCAAGAGTAGTATATGCTTTTAATTCGATGGTACTCATAGTATCTATATTCACAGACCAGGAAATCCTATTGTGTGATCCTAGCCCAGCCTGTGTATCGTGACACAGTACTACACGTATCCATGTATTCTATTTTCAGAGAGGTTGCTCCACTCTCAAGGTCGGGAGTTACGCCGGGCTTTGTTCACCCTCAAGCAGATCCTGCAGTCTGACAAAGACCTGGTCCACGAGTTCGTCGCAAACAAGGGTCTCGATTGCCTCATGCAGGTCGGCAACATGGCCGATCACAACTACTTGGACTATATCCTTCGGGCGCTTGGCCAGGTGATCTATTTATTTTTACCAATACTTCCGATGCCAGTCCCGCTACAGTGACTTATTATGTAAAGAGCTTCTGGTAATTCTTAATCTAAAATGTCATGAATGTAACATGAATAGAAATAAAATAAATCACCCATTTAGCAGCTGTGTTTTATACAACTTCATGGTCTTTCTGTTTTCCACAGATACTGCTATATGTGGACGGAATGCATGGAGTCATGGTCCACAAACGCTGCATCCAATGGCTCTACTCTTTGATCTCGAGCAAGTTCCGACACGTCGTCAAAACTGCTCTCAAACTTCTACTAGTCTTCGTCGAATACACCGAGAAGAACTCCCTTCTTCTCATCGACGCTATAGTAACCGTTGACGGCTCAAACGGGAAACAGCCATGGTATAACGTCATGAAGATCTTACAAGACTTCGACGCTTCAGACACAGAACTGCTGATCTACGCTACGACTCTGATAAATAGATGTCTAAACAACGTTCCCGATAGAGACTCGTATTATGATCAAGTGGATGCGTTGCAGGATCAGGGAATGGATGACATCATTCAGTTGTACATGTCTAAGCAAGGGACTGATTTGGATCTGCTGCGGCAGCTGCAGATTTTTGAAGCTGTGCTGCTGTATGAAGATGGTGATGAGGGCGGGACTGCTTTGAAGTAAGAACCTTTCACGAACTGTTTCTTTCACGGTCTCAACGACCTTAATCATTTACCGTACCTTAACTTAGGAGGTTATCTAACTAAACGGCTAATCGCAATTAGCTTCAGCTGTAAATTTTTCATTGTTTAACAGTCTACACACAATGAGAAATTGACAGATATTAGTTCAGTTACTCTACTTATGAAAAACTATGCAGTCTTCGTTAACTATGAATTCGACGCCATGGTTCCTTAGAACATATTTCTCTATCTCCTAGTTTCAGAATTCCCCATATTGACTGGTCTACACGAAAATTTCCGCTTATTATTATATATATTTTATTTAATTCAAATTGTTTGATTTGAAATATACAGTTTTATACAATTAAGCGATTCATTTCTTGGTGTGTGTGATATTCATTCTTTGTTTATATTTTCAGGCAGTTAGACGATTCTGTGATAAATTCTGTTCGGCGGCGAAGTCTCAACATCAGTACAACAGAAAGACGAAAATCCAAGAAACAACAGATGAAGGAAATGGGTGAGCATGATTTTCTGGTCATAATAATGAGAACTTTTGTGTTTTTTCTGTTTTGTGCTTTACAACTGCAACAGTGTTTGCACGATAAGTGATTATAGTTAGATCTTTTAACCTCGATAAACACATATTTTCTAGCGAGGCCAATCAACGACTCATCCTAACGCCCCATTTGCTGTTCATTTAAAACTAATACACATTCCATGTTTATTTTGTTTGTTTTCTGCTTTAATTGATTCAGTTTCATGTTGCATTTCACTAACAACAGCAAAACTGCCAGTGATCACCATTGCTGAACCAGAGATCAAACCGGTGATCCGATCTCAATTTCTCCCTTCAATCTTGGATAACAAGGAGAATAAAGAACTGAGCACAGCTTTGAGGAGGAGACGCGATAGGTTCGCGAGACAGGCGACGCATATCCAACAGCAAGAATTACTGAATAATACTAGTAACACTCTCTACAATGGTGTTTACGGTAATGCCAATGGTATTGCTACTAATGGAGGCTATACAAATGGCACATATGCCTCCAAACCGTATACGAACTTGAACGGTGTTGGCAATGGAGTGAACCACTACACCAGTGGAGTCAATGGGATAAACGGAATCAATGGAATCAACGGAGGCAATGGAATCAACGGAATTAATGGAATTAATGTAGTAAACGGAAGCAATGGAATAAATGGACATCAAAGTGAAGAGGAACCAGAGAAAATCGTGAACAAAACAGCTAAAACTCTAAATTTAGCTGATGTTTTAAAGAATGGTTTGTTTGTTTGTTCTCTAACACACTAATTTTGCCTCCATCACTGATTCACGTATTTGCTTTACTTAATAATTTAACTGATAATTCTTTAGATGCAGTGTAGTCCTATACCAAACACGCTTCAAATCATCTTTTTTCTGTTTCCAGGAAACCAAAGATATACAAGCGGTCTCAAACAGAGAATCCAAAATGGCACTTTAGGACACAGTGTCACTGCTGTTGACGCTATTACAGTAATGAGGCAGAAGCAGCAAGACATCGTCGTGGAGACCAATAAAGACGAGCTAGGGCTGATACTAAACAGGGAACATAGCATCAAAGACTTGGCCCAAAGACTGACCAGCCCTGTTAGCCCGACGACAGAGGAGAAACCATTGAGAGTATCTGATATGGCCGGGATAGTTTCAAAAGCCAAAGAAGAGTTAGCTAAATCACAATCAAAAGGTAAGTTTTCTGATTATTTTCTAAGAGACAATTGAATGATCTGAGAGTGAAATTGAGTATGAAAAAAAAACAAGGAAATAGGCTCGCGAATATTCGACAAATTTGAGTATATATTCGAGTAAATATAGTTTATAAAAACAAAGCGCGAAGATCTGAATTGGAGGTCTTACCTCTCACCGCTTATTGATAACACTCATTAGCCTATTTTTATACTTTACATTTCAGAGGTAATCAAGAGTCCATCAATCGAGAAATCACCAAAAATCCACGAGATCAAAGTCTCAGAGAACGACTTACACTGGGAAGAGCTGAAGAAAGGTTGTCTCGACCGAGAGTTCCACTTATGTGATCTTGACTTCTCTGATCTACGTCTGGACTCTGACGACGATATGCTATGCCCAGCTGTCAACACAGCGAATGGACCACCACCACCGCCTCCTGGTTTATTCCCTTCTTTTAATGCCCCCCCACCCTTACCCGCCTGTTTTCCTCCGTTCGCCAAAACCAATGTACCTGCGCCACCAAAACACACACTCTCATCGGAACTGTCAAATGACTCTGACAGTTCCACCATAAAGAAGAATAAAAAAACTGTAAAGTTGTTCTGGAAAGAGATACAAGAAAACCCCGCGCCGCTGCCGATGAGGCCGAAGGTCGGAGGGTTTATATGGGATGACTTACCTGATGTCAAGCTGGATACGGCGATGTTGGAACATCTCTTCGAGTCGAGAACAAACGATTTGATAATTAAGGTAAACCAGTTTCTAGGTGAGCAATAATTATCAGAAGATTGGTACTTAACTTTTTTCTTGTACCTATGTATCAAAAAGACATTATTACTTTTGTCTATAGATAAATATGATACGTTGGAGACTTATCTTAATTTTTTTAGAAAGAAACTTATAAATAATACAAGTTAATATTAACAAAATACACAAGAAACAGTTGAGCCATCTAAAGACCGTTACCAACGATTTATAGATAGCTCAACTGATCCAGATCACTACCAGTCGGAAGCGTCCCCAAGACGCTGGCGGAATTGCCACGCTGGATGGCAATGATTAATTTTTTTATGTTTTGTTCCATGTTTCTTGTTTGCTGATGGGATACTTTGAAAACTACAGGAAGTAAGTATAATATAATTTTATGCATTTACTTAGATTAAATTAACGATTTTTCCAAAAGCTGTATGCTTTTTCACTCTTTAAGTTGGTCTTGGAATTAGTGCGCCATGCGTGGCCAAAAATGCCGGTATCAGGATAAACCATCGTAAAATTGAGTATTTTATCCTACTCTTACCAAAACGAACGATTTTCTGACTCCCGAAATAATTTCAGAAACTAATGGAACCAAAGAGAAATTTGATCTTAGACGCAAAACGGTCCAACGCCATAAACATAGCTATGAAGAAACTGCCGACACCACAAACAATAAAGGCAGCAATAATGAAAATGGACGCCACGGTCATCGGACGGGAGGGAATAGAGAAGCTTCTCACCATGCTTCCCACTGAGGAGGAGAAGGTCAAGATTCAAGAAGCACAGGTAAATACCAACCACATCACGGACATGGACACACATGGACTAAAATCCAAACGAACTTTATTCATTTGCTTGTTTTCTTTCAGTACGCCAATCCAGACTTGCCTCTTGGAAGTGCAGAGCAGTTCCTGCTCACATTAGCATCGATAAATGAACTATCATCTCGATTGAAACTTTGGGTCTTCAAATTGGATTTTGATAATCTTGAGGTGAGCAATCCCATGAGCAATAAAAATGGCTCACGAATGAATTCCCAAGTACGAAAGACATTTCGTTGATCCGTGGAGATGTATAGGGAGATAAATGTTCTGCCAGTCCTTTCTTACATTACATAAAAAGTATACCTATTTTCATACCTACATCGGTGTAAAACAGTATTTTTTGTAAATTTTAGAAAGAAGTTGCAGAACCACTGATGGATCTAAAGCAAGGTATCGAGCTGCTGAAAGGCAACAAAACATTCAAAGTGATCCTCTCGACCCTGAGGTCCGTTGGCAGCTTCTTAAATGGAAGCCACGTGAAGGGCTTCAGACTGGAATACCTGTCCAAGGTCATGGAAGTGAAGGATACGGTGCATAAGCATCCATTGCTGTATCATATCTGTGAGATGATTATTGAGAAGTTTCCAGATACAACCGACTTTTTCAGTGAAGTGAGTACTTGTGTCAATGTAAATTATCTATCACTAGGTCTTTATTGGTCACTCAATGTGATAGGTCATTGACTACGTTGAGAAATAGCAAGCAACTGATGAAAAATCACAGGTACATGAGACATACCAACGCATGTCTCACGGGTTGGCAACCCGTTCGTGGTGTATCTAGTATTCATTCGTAGGTAGGCCTGTTAGCCACATTAGTTGTAAAAAAAAACGTTTTTCTCTTCACAGGTTGGTCCCGTGATCCGGGCATCGAAGGTGGACTTCGACAACCTCAGCGCAAACCTCCAGAAACTTGAGTCTGACTGCAAAGCGTCGTGGGACCACATGAAGCGAGTCGCGAAACACGACAGCGCGCAGATATTCAAGACGAAGATCAATGAGTTTCTAACTGATGCGGCCGAAAGGATTATTCTGCTGTCGGTTATCAAAAAGAGGGTTATGATTAGGTAATAAGCATGCTTAATGGTGTATCCATACTAAAGCATTTTGGGGCCATCACACTAGATGCGACCAACATTGATTATGAATATGGCGCCTTTACATTAGAAGCTCAAGGAACCAGTGCAGTGGTGCAGGTTTGGCAGAACTACACACTTTTAGATAATATAAAGAAACAAGTGTAGTCAGTCCATGGTGACACGTCTGTTATTGTAGAAATTGTTTTAAGTAGTCGCACTACTACACAGCACTTGCTCGATCGTCTAATTAGAAGGCGTGGTGGCGTGGCGTGGGTCCTTTGCTTGCGTGGATACACTTTCAAATACTTACACAAATAAAAAAATATACTGACAGTACACACTTTACAAGTATACACAAACATGATGCCTTACAACGATTAAATAATAGACGAACATTAGTAGTGTGACCCTTCGATCAAGCTAGAAGGTTACTGTTTAACAATATTCAACTCTAATAGCATTTGCGATGCCAGCTTATGTTTTTTAGCCTTGCGATTTAAGTTCTATCTTTTAATTTGACCGCTGAAAGCCTAAGCGATTGTCACTTTCTAATTTCCAGTATTTTGTTCATCATATATCTTATGTGTTTCTTGCTCATTTATCCCATCAGCTCTATAGGTAAGAACCAGGATCAGATAGAACAACGTTACTCTCCTTGTTCCAGATACAGTAAGTTTCTCATGTTCCTCGGAGTACCACCTCAAGACATCCCCAAGACCAAGCCCTCAGAGTTCCTGAAGGTTATAGCGGAGTTCGCGCTAGAGTACAGGACAACGAGGGAGCGAGTGCTGCAGCAGTTGGAGAAAAGAGCTAATCATAGAGAGAGGAACAAGACTAGGGGGAAGATGATTATTGATGTAAGTTGTGCACACTCTCATTTAATGCCATCAACATCATCACCGAAGTAACCATTATCATTTTGTTAGCTGTCTCAAAATGCCTACAAACCGTCATGGTTCTCAAAGGTTAGATTGAAATCATTGATGCCAGTGTTGAAGTCTTCGATTTCTGATATTTAAGATTCTTAGCTGTTTTATACTTATATTCGCTCAGAGACTGCTATATTTCAGTGACCTAGACACTCATATACTGTGTAAATATTTATCGATTCAATCGAACCAATCAATAGCTTCGAACTATAGGTAACATTTTTGGAGTTTTCTACTAGCGCGACGCTAATTAAATCGACAGAAAGTTACTTTGTCTAGCTCCTCCGGTCGAGATACGATGACACTGGCTAAAGTTTTGCTTACCATTGCACTTATTCTTATCATATACGCTTACCCCCTCATTCATAATCACTCAACAGCTTTATTGGCTTGATAAATGTATGACCGCCTCTTTCTTTTGTTTACTGTTAGAGACAGGGTGAGAGATATCGAGCCGATAAAGTCAGTGACTGATTATGATTAAGACAGAGATTAAGAGAACTGAAGTTTAGCTGCAATTTTCCGCAGTTATCCAAGTCCGCAACAGGTTAACAAAATAATAAAAACATATTTCAGGTGGGCAACTACTCAACAAAGAACGGTGACCACACAGCAGACAGCGCACTCAAGGAGCTGCTCAAGACTGACCCTGACACAGACAGCCTCACTAAAGGCAGGAGGAAGTCCCAAACCTCGGCCAACAGAAGCATGTTAGTCAAGTAAATTATCAGTAAACACCACCCGCAAAGCATCCCAAGCTATGCTGTAGTTTCGACGACAGAGCAGCAGCCCTAAAGAATTGCTGAAAAGTGTCCTTGAATTTGACTGCCTCACCAAAAGCCCAGTCAGCATATAAAAGCATATTCGTCAAGTAGTAAAATAGTCAGTTTACACTGGGCTCAGTCAAGCTGAGTGTCCTTGTCAGTGCATCTGACACGGAAATATTAACGCCCAGTAGCAATTTCACTAGCTAGACCACACAGTAGAAACATCCTAATGCTCACTGTCTTTCGAATTTCATCTTCTTGTGTCAACAATTTATAAATCCCCTTTTTAAAATTTCAAGGACTTTCTTGACCTCTCCCAATATTTATTGTTTTGGTCAAAAATGCCTTAACATAATAAACATATCGATTGAATGAAAATTCTTACAGCGACTTGAAACCTTCCTTTCTTATTGGTAAATTCACCGTTGATCATACGAGTTCCAGCTATTCATGGAAAGTTCCAAAGAAACAAAGTACTATGCTCCATCTATTACAGCGGAGACTTGTCAGCTGACGACGAGATTATTGAAAGCCTGGTGCGTTCAGCCACGTCCAAGCGGCGTCCCGTACCTAGGGAGAGACGAAGGAACCGGATCTCAGACAAGAAAAATTGTAAGAACCTTTTGTTATGTTGATTTACTAGTGTGTTAGATTACTGTGCGTATTGGTCGCGAACCATTGGCCCTATACACAAGCTCAAAGTCGCGGAACGGGCTACAAAGAGACTTAGTCGGAGTTTCACTGTGAAACAGAAGAAACTGTAGAATTATCAAGTTGAAGTGGTATTAGGCAGGCCATGCGCAGAACGACAGCCGTGGGGAATAAAGGTTCTCGGTTGGCTATCACGAACCGGACGATCCAGTGTTGGAAAGCCCCTCACCCGATGGACCGACAATATTGTGAAGGTGGCGGGAAGTCCATGATGGAGAAGGTTCCAAACCATTCGCCGTAACACACTTCGGTGGAGACCTATGTCCATGATTAAGGTGATGCTGTTGACAAGTGTGTTTCTACTCAATGGGCCGATGACATTGTGATGGTTGATGATGGAAGTCGGTGGATGGAGAAGGCTGAAGACTGTTCGCCGTGGCAATTTTGCCATAAAATTGCCACGGTGAACCCTGATGATGATGATCATGCTTTTCTTAAGGAACAAAGAGAACCAGAGTATTCTTTCTTGCTAGAACAAACATACACAATATGCATAAAGCATCGAAAGAATGCTCTTTAAATTTGTATACCAAGTAAATATTAAAAAGCAAACCTTGATATGCATTCACTCGTTTTAATTGAATTTGTTGCTTTGTAGTGCTTTATTTGTACCAAGCGAATTGCTACCATTATGAATTTGTAGTTCATTATTCTACATCTCAAGGCCCAAGTTGTCACACCGCTACAATTTGTTATTAATTGAAGGTCAATAGGGTTGGCATGGACTCCAAGCATTATTATTAGATAATACATCCATAATCCTACTAATAATATAAATACGAAAGTTTGTGAGGATGTTTGGATGTTTGTTATTCAATCTCGCCGTAACGGCTCAACCGATTTCGTTGAAACTTGGAATATAAAAAAATACAGCCGACTTGAGAACCTCCTCCTTTTTGAAGTCGGTTAAAAAAATATGACCTGCATAAAAAAATGGTTTTTTTTTTTAGTTTTTCACAAAATATATTTTTATTGATGATTTTTTTTGCATTTCTGTGTTCTATGTTTGATAAACGGTAAATAAATAAATATGTCCGGAATATTTATTTTCATCATCATCATCATCAACCTGATGAAGTCCACTGCTGAACATAGGCCTCCCCCAAAGAGTTCCATGACGAACGGTCTTGAGCCTTTTCCATCCACCGACTTCCCGCAACCTTAACAATGTCGTCGGTCCATCGGGTGGGGGGCCTTCCAACACTGCGTCGTCCGGTTCGTGGTCGCCACTCGAGAACCTTTGTTCCCCAACGGTTGTCGGTTCTGCGAGCTATATGGCCGGCCCACTGCCACTTCAACCTGCTAATTCTGAAAGCTATGTCGGTAACCTTGGTTCTTCTACGGATTTCCTCATTTCGGATTTTATCACGCAGCGAAACTCCGAGCATAGCTCTCTCCATAGCCCGTTGGGCGACTTTGAGCTTGTGTATAAGGCCAATAGTTAGCGACCAAGTCTCAATATTTATTTTACAATTATTTATTTATTAACAAACAAAGAACCCAAAAATGCAAAAAATATATATTCCGAAATCTTACATTTTATGAAAAACTAAATAAATTTCAACTTTTTTTAATGCTGATCTTATTTTTGACACAATCGAGCCCGTAACTCCTAACATCACTTTTCGATTACTCTCACGGTTTCCGATTTCACCTAAGTGGCCCTTAAAAAATACTCACCCTGTATAGAAGTCCGGACGTTATTCAAGGCGTACCTAATTGAATTTGAACAATACATTTGTATAAAACTGAGCTCGCAAAGCTTAGTTCGCAAAACGAGGGTGTTCCAAGGCCAATGCGGTTGCCGTGGAACTTTGTTAGATAAACTAGTGGCTGCCCGCGGCTTCGTTCACGCGGTACTCAGACAAAAATTAACCTATTTGATTAATTTTGGTATGTAGACAGCCTAAACCCCGCGGAAGGACTTCCGCGGGGTTTAGGCTGTCTACATACCAAATTTAGTCAAATCGGTTCAGCAATTTAGTCGTGAAAACGTGACAAACTGAAAGACCTATGGAGTTAAGACAGATACATATATAGGTACTTTTCGTTCCGTTCGAGCAACTTGTGTTCGATAAAGTAAGTGAGATCCTATCTTATCCTACTAATATCATAAATGCGAAAGTTTGTGAGGATGTTTAGATGTTTGTGGTTCAATCAAGCCGTAACGGCCGAACGGATTTGGATGAAATTTGGTACAGGCATAGATTATAGTTTGAAATAGGAATAGGAATTTTATCTTTTCTTGTAGTGTGTTGTAGGAATAGTTTTAAAAAGCATAATAAAGTATAAACGAATTTTTGTATGACAAACTTAATTTAATTTAATATTATATAAGATTGACATTAATGATAAATTTATATTTTTTTGAATTTGTAATCTACTTAATATTGGTTTAAATCTTTGTATTTATAATGTTTGTATGACCGATGTCAGAATCTAGTGATCTGTACTCTAAAGCTCACCATCTATCAATGTGGTTCACGAACAATAAATGAATTATGAATTATTATAGCATATAGGCTAATTTTTATGTAGGTACCACGCGAGCGGAAGCTAGTTAATAATAAGGGGTACTCGGAAGTGTGGGTTTAGTATCTTGGGGTTTGTTATTTGTTGCATTATAGCGTACCTATAAAAATTCAAAAAATAAGATTTCAAGTACCTCCGATATTATTAGCTGAATTTTTGAATTTCACTATTGTATCGTTAGCGTAACGCTGTCGCGAATTATTCGTGCTTGGGCCACAGGTTCGAATCCCGCTGGCTCAATAGTTTTAGCTAATATTTAAATTTAATTGCTTCATACTTTTGTTGTGAGCTGTGCGAAATTATCGTTAGTCGTTGAAATGTGTTTTTTTTTACAGGGAACAGAACTCTAGACGGACATCAGTCCTGGCCCGGAAGAGAGAGTAGTCCAGGGTAAGATACTAGCTATTTTTAACCGACTTCCAAAAGGAGGAGGTTCTCAAGTCGGCTGTATTTAAATATATATATATTTTGTGTTTATGTTACTCGATATCTCCGCCAATAGTAACCCGATTTTTATGATTCTTTCGCTGGTGTATAAAGTATAATCCCGGAGTGGTCCCATTCTAATTTAATTCATGAGGGATTGCAACTTGTCCCGTAAAACTTAAAAAAACGTCATCTTCTCTTGAAATCACCACTTGCCGATTTTTTTTTTGTCCACTGTGGTATAGTATGGTTATCCCCGCGACTTCGTTCGGTTGCTGCTATTTTTACATAAACTTTAAACTTCGGGGTTGTGTGTCGGGAATTTCTTTCTTTGCACCCGTACGTTACAACAGGAAGCTACTCTGCAAATTTCATACTCTTGTAGGCTCTGCGTTGATTTTCAAAGAGAATAAAACCACTAGGTTTAATTGTCAGTCAGTCAGTCAGTACCGTAAGACTTATTATTGATGATGAATGGATGTCATAGTTAATTTTGTTTTTTATTCTTAAGTGTAGGTGGCCAATGTCATCCTCAGTAGGTAAGCAAAACGCAAAGAGGTTGATATTAATCTTGTAAATATTCAGGAATATGAAGTCGGTTTTTAGTTTTTGTAAAAAAAAATCTTTTATTATAATATAACGATCTTTTCTGACTTAAGGTAAAAAAACCGGTGCCAATAATACATACCTACAAGGTGGTAAAATATGTATACTATCCCGAAAAACACACAATGGTCAATACATTTTGTTTACGACTTTTGGATATTTGACATTTTTCTTTGATAAAATGTTTTTTTTTATACAAAATAGCGTTTATAACGTTTGACTACAATCTCACCTGATGTTAAGTAATGATGTGGTCTACAGTGTAGCACGTTTGCCTAGAAGAAACCTATTCACTCTGGTCTTGAAGACACCCAAATTATATTTGCTATGCTAAAATCTGCTGTTTTGGGGTCAAATCAGTTCAAACTCAATAAAATTATTCAGCAGTTCAGCACAGAAAAGAGTGAGAAGAGAAGAGTTCCCACACAGCACTTTGTTATATATTTAAAATATTATACACATATTTTTATTTTTCTTAATTTTTTATTGTTTTTTTTTTCAGGTCAACCGCGGACATTCAACAAAGATAGTCAACAGCAACTCTTTAATTTAATTATTTCCTATTTAATTCGTATTGAGCGAGCATAGAACGGTGAATCTCAGTGTAAAAAATTGTTACATTTTTAGGTTTTTCTTTATTTAGGAACATCTACATATAACGCAATAACTTCTTATCATTTTAACTTACTTAATGATATAATCGCACGTTTTTGTATATTAAGTCCAAGTGTATATAAGAGAGTTAATTTGCATAGGCATTTCCTATTTTTTCCGTGGCTTTAGGAACTAGGATTGCAGTCGAGATAAAAATTAAAAAAATTATAATATTCTTTCATAACTTTTTTAATCCTACAATTATTTGTATTTTTTCTCCAAAAAACTTCCAAAGAATTGGAAGTTTTTTAGAGAAATTGAGAATAGTATTTTTTTCTACATGCCTGGTCCATTTAAGCTTCGTCAAAGAGAAATCTCTTTTTGTTCCCTAAACATATAATTTGTATTTACCTGTCAAACCAATATCTTTGCATTTTTAATTTTCCCATAATCCCCTTTAAAGGGGATTTAGAAACATTAAGTCTCATTTTCGAATTTAGGATCAATTTATTTTCTTAAAAAGAATAAAAACCTTTATTTACCCTTATTTTTCGCTGTTAAGGATTTTTTACAAGGGTAAAAAGGACTAAAAGTTTTTAAATCCCCTTTGAAGGGGATTCTTAAAAGGGATTATGGGACTTACTCTATTTAACTGGTTATTTCAACTTGAACACTAACCTAACTCAAAAATTGTTCTCAGCGCGTTCTCAGAACAAAGATTTGTTATCACTTTCAAAGACTATCAAGACATAGTCCCTATATTATATATTATATATAATATACTATATTATATTATTACTATTACACCGCTCTGATTTCCTTGTGATTTGAGATTTTATATTTGCAGACATTTTTGAGAAAACTATAATTGCAAAAAGTGCATGCAATGCAAAAATTATTAATAATTATGAATTATTAATAATTTATGAATGTTTTTTTTTAATTTATGAATGTTTGTACAAATATGTTTTGAAATTGCACTTTTATTGCGAGAGAAAATAAAGTATCATTTATCCTGTTCCGAAGTCGTTTTCCGCGATATTTTCGAAAATGTCCTTCGCATCCAACGACTTGATATCGAGTCTTATGACTTCGCCCCAACTTATCACTAATAACCATGGTAAATATAAAGGCTAAAACCTATTTATCTTTTGTATTATACAAAAATGAACGGAAAGCTTCTCATTGGTGTACAAAAAATCATTACTGATTGGTTATTATATATTCTTTATTATCGACTCCCGCGAACTCGATATCGAGTCGATACTATACTGCTATTTAATCAATTTAGATACTGGCATTTTTTGTAATTTGTAAATAAATATTCATATGACAAACACACTTTATTTGTATTCGCACCAATTTGTAAATATTTTGTATGTTTACCTACTCAACATTTTTGCAATAATCATAACTACTACCAACTAAAATATTCTTAATCTTTTATGATGATATTGTATAAAATCATAATAAATATTTTGAAAATTCTCTTTTGTTTTCTTTTCATCTATGAATAGTGGCAATTATTTTTCAGTTTGATTTTCAAACAAACAGAAAAAAAACCTGTAGAGATGTATTGAAAGTGCGTGTTCGTACCCGCTTATCGTCTCGGATTTCTATCATCATCATCATTTCAGCCGTACGACGTCCACTCCTGAACATGGCCTCCCCAGTCCCCCATACACAGACAGAGCATATTCCTTATCATGTTGCCCATACTCACCACGCTGGGCATGCGGGATGGCGAGCGCAGTTACAGCTATCGTTGTTAAAATGAGGGACGCTGCTGCCCATCCCCTAGCTTTCTTCCCTTAGTCGCCTCTTATGACATCCGCTTATAGGTAGATATGGAAGGGCCTATTCTTCAGTCGGGGCCACCACGGCTTTCTATAATTCTTACTAATATTATAAATGTAGAAGAGTACCTACTATTTGTTTGTAGGTCTTTTTCGCAACCCTCAGATTTACATGCATGTTTTATATTTGTAAAAAATCGAATATACACAGCTAGACTTAGATTAGCTATCCTATTTTCAAAACTTTTATATAAAATAGCGCATGTGACTTTCTAAACTAATAAATCTCCATTTCGCAAAGCAAATAAATGTTTAAAATAAAAAATATGACTGACTAACATAATCAAAAAAAAAGAAACATATTATAAACATAAATCTAGTGACGAATCTATTAAACTGGTCCGTTAATAAAAATAATTATTAAAAACAATGCAATTTTCGCTGTATATAGGTATGGCATAGGACATAAAACTCTAACATAATAATCGGCATAGCAAAACGCTGGCGTGAACTGATGGAAGGCAGGAACGGAAAATATCTTGAACATGAAGTGTACAATGCGCGCAGCCAAAGATGAGAACTGTCAGATACTAGTAGAGGGGATTTTGCGCAGGTACAGTCGCGCTCAAAGTGAGGGTTAAACTGTTTTATAGTTTTTGAATTGTTTATTCTCAATAACCGCAAAACGCATAGTTTTGAGTTTTATGACAAAAATAACTTGAGCATTTTATTTACATAAATCCAAGTCAGAATTGCGATTGGTAAAACTTTTCTCGATAGATTTATTTTTTAAAGTTGGGTCCTCTGCGTCAGTTTTTTCGAAAATAGTCTGAGACTATCTAACAAAAATAACATAATTCCAAGAAACTTAAAAAAAAAATAGTTTTTAAGATGTTTTACTTTTGCTACTCTGTGGCTCGGGCGTAGCCTCTATCGATTTTCAGTACATTACCTACTGTACAATGGAAATAAGTCGCCCGGAAACATATTAAGGACATCAAATTTGAACTTAAACACTGTAATAAAAAAAAAATCATATAATTAAAAACCTAAATCAATCATCTTCATCATCATCATCAGCCTGCAGAAGTCCACTGCTGGACATAGGCCTGCCTCAAAGAGATCCATGACGAACGGTCTTGAGCCTTCTCCATGCACCGACTTTCCGCAATTTCCGCAATGTCGTCGGTCCATTAAGTGGGGGGCCTTCCAACACTGCGTCGCCCGGTTCATGGTCGCCATTCGAGAACCTTTACTCCCCAACGGTAAAAAATAAACATAAATCAATAAAATTAAATGAAATAAAAAAATATATTTCAAACTTATTAATGCTAGCTTGCGCCCGCGACTTCGCTCCCGTGGTTCTGCGTAATCCTAAACTAAACCAGTATATGTAGAAGTGAACAAAACAGAAAAAAAAAATGGCCGAGGCATTTTTGAGTTTTTGTGAGACTAACTCAATCTCTATCTCATTCTATAGGTGAAGCTAGCGGTTTTTTGTAAAATAATATCATCTATCTAAGATTTTTGGCACCAGCGTCATTCGTTCCATGGCGTAGTTGGTATCGCATTGCCGATTCAAGACCAAGATGAGGGTTCGAATCCTGCTGGTTTGATAATTTTAGGTATCATCATCATTTAAATTTAAGACTAACTGAAGGCAATTTATTGATATACGAGTATAATAAATAAATAAAATAATTAAATGATAGTATTATTGTCATAATTATTACAGACCAACTAAATGACAAGCCAACAAGATACAACGCCTCTACATATCCATTAATCGCACAGCCAAGATACCTTTCCCACTAACCAACTATTGATTCGCACACAATGGCGGCGTAGCATGGGTTGGAACCCAGGCGGCGTCCTAGCACCCCCAAAATAAAAAACAAATAAGTATTAAAAGAGACGTTTCATCAATATATGGAGCCTGGGCCTGCAATGTGTACACTACTCTAAAATATGGTTAAGCAATAAAGTAAACGTATATAATTGGTTACTTAATTTAAATTGACTTCGTTCTAAGGTACATTAAGATTTTCTTCGACAAAGAGAGCAACACACAGCGCTACAAAAATATGGCGGATGGACGTGCGTGAAATGTCATTTTGACAACCTACATTTATCTGACGACAAAACAAAACATCAAATCAAACAACGACATAAAAATATGTCAATGTCATGTCAAACGCCAATTATAAACCAACATGGCGGCCTTCAAATAGTGTTCACATAGTAAAAAACTTGCCAGAAGAACTATTCTTGTACCATCGCATTTGTCTTCAAATTAATGAAATTGTATTTTTCTTGTAATCTCCTAGTTTTTCCAATTTTTTCTATGTAGTGTACATGGACCAGGCCCAGAATGAAATGGCTCCTTTACTTTTCTGTCCTTTTTAATGGACAATATGGAAAGATTGGGAAGTCGCGTTTGGCTCATTGTGAATCATTAGTAAGATTTTATTTAAGATTCATAATGAGAAACGTCTGATCCGATCAAAGACATTGAGCGGCTACTACGCTGCGCGAATAAGTTGTCACCACGGTGTCACCTCTTACTTGGCGCTTGGCACCCGGGGCGTACCCCTCCCTTACGCCGCCACTGTTCGCACAGCACTTATCCCATAATATGACAAGCAGTAAGCCTTGCTCACCTGGGTTATAAAATACCTCCCGAAGTTGCCCAAAACGTTGGTAAACTAAAAAAAAAACAGATATAAAAGCCGGTTGGTAAAACCTAATTATAGTTCTTTCAAAGGGTGTAAGTGTATTAAGTAATTGAACACGTATAATTAAAATACAACAAACATAAGAACTTAAAATATAAAATAAATATTCCGGACATATTACACACGGTCAACTGATCCCAAACTAGGCATAGCCTGTACTATGGGTACCAGAGACTGATATACATAATAGATAAATATTTAACACCCAGACACAGATCAAACATCTGTGTTAGTCACAAATGTTTGTCCAGTGCGGGAATCGAACGACCTCTAGCACAGAAGGCAGAGTTACTACCAACTGAGCTATGAGGCCAGTCTAAACTAACTAACTTGTATACGTTATTTTAATAATTTTACTTACCGATAAAAACAGTTCTTGTGATTTTTATGAGATGTTTTTTCCCAAGTTATCGAAACAATTTCGCTGCAATGCAATTGCGTCAAGTTACTTGAATGCACTCAAAGTCAAAGTCAAAAGGCGTTTATTTCAATAAAATCACTAGGATCACTTTGAAACGTCTTAAAAAATAAGTTAAGCTACGCGACCAAGCCTAGAAGAATCTGGCAACAAACACGGCTTGGTATATGGCACTCATAGCTGGTAAAAAAATATTTAAGTAGTCACAAGCACGATATGAATGCAACTGATAGCTGTTAACTTAGAGGCTGTCATTAAAGTTGTAAGAGTCATAAAAACAAAGGGCTTTCCCCAAAAAAAATATGTTCGTGTATTCTATTGGTCAAAATTAGTGGACCAAGAAAAAGGCGGAGTCAGCTAGCTTATCTGCTTGCAAGCGAAACAGTTTCAAAAGTGGTAAGGTGGATATTTGGCGATAGTACCTATGCTCCGGCAGTTCCATGAACACTGCAACTCTAAGGCACCAGTTATGGCACGGAATTGTTATTCGCGCAAGCGTTCTGAACTTTTGTTAGCTGGGTTCACTGTACGGATAATGGTCCTCGAACACAGAATACCCTGTAG
The DNA here is from genome assembly GCA_947579855.1 of Anticlea derivata. Lineage (NCBI taxonomy): Eukaryota > Metazoa > Arthropoda > Insecta > Lepidoptera > Geometridae > Anticlea > Anticlea derivata. The sequence goes on along the minus strand of OX388257.1, from coordinate 12,722,567 downwards.
TCCCTCAATCTGAAACACTTGAGTAATTTCGCCCATATTCAACGTTAGAAAGTTTCAGGGGTAGTTTGTGCGCGGCGGCGGCGCGAAGCCTATCGTGACAAAGCCAAATTCTGTTAAAAGCTTAAAAAGGCAAAATAAAATTCAATCAATTAGTTATAACCTGTTCAAAATAATATATTTAGGGGAATAGTTAATGCATGTTTCGCAAAAAATTACGACCTCCACCAGGACTTAGAGCGTGGTCTAGGAGCGAGGTATATTAAACTCTCTCCTTAACCCTGCTAAAGTACTGCATCCTCACATCAGTCATAAATTTGCTAAACTATATAATTTAATAGCTTGTGAACATGGAACATAGTGAGAAGACTAATGAACAAAGTGTTAACAGTATAAGGTAGTGTAAGTACCTATTATCAAGTGCTTTGTATACCGACACAAGAATAAATATCACCCTAAAAATAAAGTGACAGATTCTTAGACACAATAGGTAGGTATTTTTAGTCGTTATGAGTGGAATTTTGAAATGAACTAAAATAAAACCAATAAAAGCATTTGCGATAAAAAATGTGATTCTATTAATATAGGAATCTAGGAATAAAGGAGGGGAAAGTGGGCTCAAGAGGGGAGAGTGTTTCTATTGCACGACAACGCACGGATTTTTTTAAAGTGGCGATGTAGAAGTTAATTACCGCAATTGCAGCCTATTTTGAAGGCCTTGACAAAACATTTTTTAGCAAACTTTTTTGAAAATGTGTGTCTATGGTACTTACTACTGTAAAAGTGTTAGAATATATTTAGAAAATTAATAACTTGTTTTATTTGATCTACCCAGCACCGCCATCCTGTTTACCATACCGCAAACTAATATACCTCACCTAGTAGGTACTAAAATCGCCAAAAATAAAGTGTCAATAAAATAATGTATGACTTATAAAAAACTACCCCTACAATGGAGCAACTTTGATTCTTTGTTAAGTGCTGTAGTAAAATGAAACGGCGATTTCTTTACCCCGATTTCACCCCTTCTACCTATGCGGGTGTGCAAGCGAGTGCATAGTCATGCATCTTGTTCGCACTTGCCTGCAGAGTTCCCCATATTTCAACCCAAATAAAACAGGCGCACCTGAAGACCCCATACATAAATGCTATCCATATATTAATGCTGCTTGCTATAATACGGAAGCCAAACCACTGTGCAGTATGGTCTGACCCATACTGCAGCAAAACGGATCCCGTCAGAAAGTTACCTCCGAATATTTGCCGCATTAGATGGCGCTGTTTCGCTGCAGTAGCCAAATCCTCTCTTTCCAACCCCAGTATTGATTAACGAGACTCGCAGATCCCGCCCCGCAAACCTACCCCTTGATGCTAAAAATAGCTCCGAGTCTGGGGGAGAGTGTGGACCACGGTATAAGATAAAGCGAGTTTCTGGAACATTCTAACAAAAACGTATTATTACTTCTAATTTTAAAATTTAAAATTTGTTTTTTTTTTACTTTTATAGTCTTGATGTTTATTTAGTGGTCTGAAACACGATTTATGAAAGAGATTTTTTTTTATGTCTGAGTACATAACCTTCAGCAGTTTTATCTAAATTTTTTATACCTATGAAATTTATCACTAATTTAATTACCTACTAAAGAGCCGAACAGTCACAAGCTACTTTTATCTATCGATTTTATCGATAATTCCTTATCGAGGGGAAACGCGGACTCAAGTATGAAATACTTTCTCAGAAAAATACTAGAAGGGAATTGAAAATAGTTTCCTGTGCCTCTTATATAGTAGCTCGACGTCTCGACTTGTGGAAGACTGTCTGTCACGTCTAAACGCCCTGGGCTCAAGGAACAGGGTCGTACTAAGATGGGTTCCGGGGCACGCGGGAATCGACGGTAACGAATTTGCCGCCGAACTTGCGCGCACCGCCGCCGCCGGGTCAAATTGTACAATGGTAGCCCCTAAGCCTTTTTTAATTATTATTCACGTATATTTATGTAAAGTCTCATTTAAAAATACATTTTTTACTACAAAAGTACATTATTATTATTCAAATATATTTAATTAAAATCTCATTTATAAAATACATTTTTTACTACAAAAGTACATCTTAATATCAAAAAAGAATATCAAAACAACTATTATAGTAAAAAATATATATAAAAATGGAGAACCACCGACCGCGAAGCTCGGCTCGAGCGGTCGGTGGCTAGGGCTGCAGAGAGAGGAACTCCTGACTAAGCGTGCCGAGTCCAGGAGTACCGCCCTCTGTATCTGGCCCTTCACCCAGCTGTCTAGCGAGAGCCTCTTAAGATATTGATCGAGGCTCTTCGCTATCAGTCCGTTCACTGACACCACTATCGGGACGATAATCGTTGAGTCCACCTCCCACATGGCGGTAATCTCGAAGGCCAAGTCAAGGTACTTGCTGAGCTTGTCCTTCTCGGCCTTCACGAGATTAGCATCATGTGGGATAGTGACATCAACGAGTATCGCCCGGCGCTCCGACTTATTATTATTATTTACATAATTATTATTATTCATTTATATCAGAACATGTCCATATTAAAGTTGCGGCGTACCAAAAAGCCTGGTTCAAAGAAGCCTCTTGCTTTCGTGCTTCGAAGAAACGACCAAGCTCTGGACTAACTCTTCGGGCATGAACCACTATAAGTCACTTATAAAAGCCTTCGATAAACAGTACACCAACCGTATCCTAAATAAAACCAACCTTCGCATTATTGTTAGAGCCTTAACTGGACACTTGTCTTAATAAGCACATGTTTAAAATAAGGCTATGCGACACACAAACCTGCAGGCTATGCAAGGAGGCGGACGAAATGCCTCTACACCTGCTAGGTGTAGAGGCATTTCGTCCGCCAACTCATCCCAAAGAAAATCCTTCAGTTTTTAACAGCTGCTGGGCTTTGCGGTGAACTTTGAAAGCCCTGTAAAGGGGCTCCACAAATAAAGTGGCGATCACAATAGGCCAGCTGTGGACGCAGTGATACCATTAGCCACCATACCATAGGTTAGGTTGATATGGACTGTAGAATAAGTTAAATAAAACCTGTAACTTTACTTTAGTCTGAAATAAATGAATTATTATTATTATAGCCACATAAAATAAATAAAAAACAAAAATATTTCACCAGCGGCTTCATACGCACGACTTATAACCATATAACGGACATAATTAGAGAAGTGTCCAATTTTGTCAGCATCAAGAGGATGTTACGTACTCTTCCACAATTTGAGACAGCTGATACTTATTCCAAAAGACAGAGACATACTATTAGGCTATCCCGGGTGTTTATGACGGGGTTAAAAAAAACACATACGTGCTATGAAGAATGTGGACACTAAGGTTCGTATTCAGAGACAAGACTCGAGCATTGATCTGTAGTTAAATCTCGATTTGAGGCGAGATTCTAATTCTTGAACAGTGCTTAAGTATAGATTCAATGATCACAGTTCACCTGAGTAAATGCTTATTCTGAAACGTCAATCAGACGAAATCGGTGCTTGAGTTTAGATTTGATTAGACATTAATCAAATGACATTTTTGTTCCGTTACACGTACTTTGATGCATATTTATACTTCACTTTATAGTTCTGTTCTATTTCCACCCTGGCTGTTTGAATTTTTGCGTAAAACGGATCGAAAATTAAAAATAAATCAAAATGTAAACGAGAACATTTGAGACTCGATTCAGCTGAGAGTAGTTTAAGTACCGTTCTTGAATAAAAGCTATGTTTGAGAAGAGATTCAATACTTAAGTATTGAATCTCTGAATACGAGCCTAAGGCTCGTATTCAGAGACACGACTCAAGCATAGATTTAATCACAGATCAGCTGAACTCTACTTAAGTATTGAATATCTTCTCAAACATAGCTTTTATTCAAGAACGGTACATAAACTACTCTCAGCTGAATCGAGTCTCAAATCTGTACTCAAATGTTCTCATTACATTTTGATTTATTTATAATTTTCGATCCGTTTTACGCAGAAATTCAAACAGCCAGGGTGGAAATAGAACATAACTATAAAGTGAAGTATAAATATGCATCAAAGTACGTGTAACGGAATGAAAATGTCATTTGATTAATGTCAAATCAAATCTAAACTCAAGCACCGATTTCGTCTGATTGACATTTCAGAATATGCATTTACTCATGTGATCTGTGATCATTGAATCTATGCTTAAATACTGTTCAAGAATTAGAATCTCGCCTCAAATCGAGATTTAAGTACAGATCAATGCTCGAGTCTTGTCTCTGAATACGAGCCAGTTCTGCAGTGGCGGAACATGCTGGATTCCAGCATGACGGACTTACATTTGCTTTGATAAAGCACTGGTTTTTCGCAAAAGAGTTCTTCGGGAAAGAGTTCTTCGTTCGCGAAAGATCTGTGAAGATACTGAAAGTTCGTCCGTCTACCTTCAACAGGTCACGGAATATCGTCGATGATTGAAATCCTATCCTATCCTACTACTATCCTATTTGCTACTAATATTTTAAATGCAAAAGTTTGTGAGGATGTTTGGATGTTTGTGGTTCAATCACCAAAACAGGCGAACGGGTTTGGATGAAATTTGGAACAGAGATAGATCTGGAATAGCATATAGGCTACTTTTTATCTTCATAGGTACATCGCGAGCGAAGCCGCGGGCGGAAGCTAGTCTTTTTTTTTTTTTTTATACAACAGATGTGGCAAACAAGCTTACGGCCCACCTGATGGTAAGCGGTTACCGTAGCCTATGAGCGCTTGCAATACCAGAGGCATCACGCACGCGTTGCCGACCCCGAACCCCCTTCCCCCCTAAAAGAGCTCTGGCAACCTTACTCACCGCAGGAACACAACAATATTTGAAACAAATAATGTTATTTGGCTGAGATCTTCTGTAAGGCGGAGGTACCTCCCAGGCAGGCTGCTCCAATTCAGAACGAGATAATCTCGCTGTGCCCTACCTCCTCCTAAAAAGATATAAAAATTATATTTTCGTGGTCGCCATTCGAGAACCTTTATTCCCCAACGGTTGTCGCTTCTGTGTGTGATCTATATAACCTGCCTATTGCCACTTTACCGGGAAGGAAGTTATTCCATTTAAGTAACTAATAAAAAAACACCTGAACAATGGGGGCGGAGTTAATGATAGTAACTGCTAAAGCAGTCAAACAAAGACCAGCCTTAAGAAACCCTACCGTTGCATTATTTAGTATATAAGTAGTTGGAGTCGATCCAATACCCTTTTCTTTTACAAAAGTTATATGATAATACGTAATAATAATAGGAGGAGGTAGGGCACAGCGAGATTTTCTCGTTCTGAATTGGAGCAGCCTAACTTAAATGGGATAACTTCCTTCCCGGTAAAGTGGCAATAGGCAGGTTATATAGATCACACACAGAAGCGACAACCATTGGGGAATAAAGGTTCTCGAATGGCGACCACGAAAATATAATTTTTATATCTTTTTAGGAGGAGGTAGGGCACAGCGAGATTATCTCGTTCTGAATTGGAGGTACCTCCGCCTTACAGAAGATCGCAGCCAAATAACATTATTTGTTTCAAATAGTGTTGTGTTCCTGCGGTGAGTAAGGTTGCCAGAGCTCTTTATGGGGGAAGGGGGTTCGAGGTCGGCAACGCGTGCGTGATGCCTCTGGTATTGCAAGCGCTCATAGGCTACGATAGCCGCTTACCATCAGGTGGGCCGTAAGATTGTTTGCCACCTCTGTTGAATAAAAAAAAAACATAAACATAAACATTGGCATAAAATGACAGATTCGTTCTATAGGCCTATGGTATGGTGTGGGCGGAGTCGAAATACGGCATCAGTTCTGAGCTTATTAGCAGATACTTATCAGTGCTCATGTCGTACCCAAGCCAGTACAATGTTGGGAACGATACCATTCAAGTTGTAGACCATTGTCTCTTTTTCGGTCAGACGATTCAACTAGGATTAACTTCCACAAAAAGGTCAACCGACGAATCCAACTCTGGTGGGTAGCGTTTGGGAAACTTCGTCATATGTTCTCGTCACTAATGTCTCGTCGTTTTTAATGAATAATAACTTTATACATGGTATTACTTACCGAGATTCACGATTGACCTTGCATTACAGTATGCATGGCGCTGGACGCTCTCCGCCCTCAAACACAGATGTTTGTTCTGTGTCTGGATGTTAAATATTTATCTATGTTAAATATTTATATATCAGTCTCTGGTACCCATAGTACAGGCAATGCCTAGTTTGGGATCAGTTGACCGTATGAATATGTCCGGAATATTAACTCAAAACTCGCCGTGGTGGCCCCGGCTAAAGAATAGGCCCCTCCATATCTCTACCTATTCGCGGATGTCGTAAGAGGCGACTAAGAGAAGAAAGCTAGGGGATGGGCAGCAGCGTCCCTCATTGTAACAACGATAGCTCTAACTGCGCTCGCCAACCCGCATGCCCAGCGTGGTGAGTATGGTAAAATCCCCCCATATGATAGGAATTCGCTCTGTCTGTGGGGGAGGCCATGTTCAGCAGTGGACGTCGTACGGCTGAAATGATGATTAACTCAAAAACGGTTGAATGCAGTGTGTTGAACAAAATTTCTCGAATAATGTATGTTCTATAATGAAATATTTTTAATAATGATGATGTATGTGAGTTTTCCGCTTATTATCTCCCGTTCTGAGTTTGGCCCCCTGTTTTGGCTTAATTGACTGGGCTATAAGGAATTAAAATAAAATAACTAAACGCCTTACCGCCGAAGTACCATTTGATGATTGTAGGTACATAATATTTCTAGTTTGATTATTTTTTAAGATGTTTATGTTTACAATACCGTGTGGTGTACAATAACAAATTTTCTATATCTATCTTCCTATCTTAGTACTAAGCTGCGCGCCGTAGCAAAGTGCTACATAAGGACTTTCTGTTGCAATTGAAAGAAAGAAAGAAAATACATTTATTTTGGACACACAAGCACTGCACAAACTAATAAAAAAGACACTAGGTATAGGTTACAATACAAAAGGTAGGGAGGAAGCAAAACAATAGTAGGTAGGAAGTAACAAAACTAGGGTATTCATTAGTCCGTGCAAAAAAGGTTAAATCTCAGCATTGATGCCGCACACGAAGTGTAGCTGGAATTGTTAATGTCTAGGCATTTGAGCGAGTAATAGTAGTTTCCTAAGTCGCTTGAGAATACTCTGTGTTCAGTAGGTACCTATTATTAACCTCGGTGGCGCAGCGGGTGAGTGCCCCTCTGAAATGCAAGTGGTGCAGGTTCGATTCCCATTGTGGGACAAATGTTTGCATGATCTGCAAATATTTGTTACGGGTCCAGACCCCGAGCAACAGGTATTGACAGAGTCAATGGTTCTCGATCTGATTCGAGTTCGGCCCTTTCGGAACAACGAACCTGCACCAAATAATGGAAAATTTCAATAATATAATATAACATTTTGAAAAATCTTGTTAAGTCTAGAAATCTGATATTGTATCAAATCGCTTATCACTTAGCTCACAGAAATCCACCCCCTTGCTACCCCGCGCCGATCCCCTCAGGTCGTACAGGGGAGTCTAGATTCGTTCCCTTTTCACTCCGCGCTCCAGCCGAGACGGACGTGCCTCGAGCTTAGCCTCAACTTGCAGTTATGCCTGGCCGTGTCTCTCACAAACGTCGCAGCCTGAAGCTGCACTCTCCTCTGGTGAAGATTAAAAAAATAAGTAAGTTATAAGATGTACTCTCATCCTATGCTTTACTATACCTGCGAACATTTTCAGCGACTTTCGTCTGCCAATCGACGCAGAAATATTTCTATGCTATGTATTTATCAGCTCGCGTAGCGCAATTTGCGCTGAGGTATTTTTAAGGTTATTTTTTTCTTGCGTGGTGTATACGCTGTACGTGCGTATATTCGGCCATCTTGCGGTAGTTACATTGTGCGTTTTAGCGATTTTAAATAGAAAAATACAATTTTTGCGTGTCTATTTAGAAGGGAAAAGCGCATGCGCGTGGCGCAATGCGACAAGGCGAACGACCCCATCATGGCGCGACTTTCCTAGATTTTACATGGGTACAAAATGTTCATAATCGGAAGACCTCGGTGGCGTAGCGGCGAGCGCCCGTCTGAGACGCAAGGGGTGCAGGATCAATTCCCGCTGCGGGAAAAATGTTTGCATAAACTGCAAATATTTGTTCCGGGTCTGCATGGGTTTTGTGGTAGCATGGTAGGTACTCGTAGTTTCTGATACCCACGACACAGGGAATCCTAGTCTGGGGTTAGGATTATGTACTTATGTGTCTGTTGGGTGTTATTTATTTATATAGTAAAATTTTATTCAAAGAAATATTCGTTAATGTTTCTACAAGAAAATATTAGGCAATGATTATGAAAACCTCCCATGCGTCATAGGCGCGTTGCGCAAGGCATCATTTCGACGCTATCTTGGCAATATCTATGAGACTTTCATAAATCCGTTTTCATCCATGAGGCTTTGAATAGTTTTTCAAAATTGCTTTAAGAGTTCAAGAAATGAAGAACCTGGTTGCTCAAAACCAAACGTATTTTAAAATTTACCGGGACGTAAACGTAAATAAACTTCGATTTTTTCTATAATTATCTAGTATGGTTTGCGGTGTCTTAGGCATAGGAAAAAAAATCTGCGCTAAATATAGGCTGAATGCCTCATATTATGCAATGAAGAAAATCTTTATTTACAGAAAGAAAATCCATATTTACCTACTAAATACACACGAAACAGTTGAGCGTTACAAACGATCTATAGATATTGCAATTGATCCAGATCACTACCAGTCGGACGCGTCCCCAAGACGCTGCTGGCAAAATTTTCACGCCTGGATGGCAATTATTATGAAAACCTTACGTGATATTCAGCGCAATGCGTCACACGCATGCGCCTTTCGTCATTAAGACGCCATCTTGGCACGTGTTCCTGAATACGAGGCTTTTATAAATCAAGTTTCATCCTTCAATAGTTTTATAATATTTCTCATAAAAATTCAAGAAGCAAAGTACCTGGCTCATTTTAAGTTTTTCAGGCACCAAATTGAAAAATGACTTCGTTTTTCTATAGGACATGGTTGGCAAGCGTGTTAAACGCACGTGCAATCTTTATGCGTCATTTGTGTGTGAGATGACGACGCCATCTTTGGCCTATTTTTCACCTTGCCTGCATAATAATAACACATGGACTAATGCAATATGCAATGGATATACAATGAATATGCAATGAATATGCAATGCTTATGCAGTGAATGGGCTGTAGAGTGGCTTGGTATCGAAATCAGCCAGATCCAAAAAACGGATTTTTCAAACGAAATATTACGTCTGGAGCACAGCAATGAACTGAGTACTTTCGTGCTTATCGGAACTAGCTAAATTTACGTAAATTCTCTGAAAAACGGTACTAAAATATGGCTTTGGGATCGAAATCAGTTAAATCCAAAGCACTTGCACATCGAAATAAGACAAATCCGGGACAGCCAATCAGCTTCAAGTTTTTTGTATGGAGGTGTCGGCCATATTGTTTTCTCTTGATTTCACAGTTGAGTCGGTTGAAGGTCCCATCGATGGTTTTTGGTAAATAATAAATAAAATAAAGGAAGGAAGTGATGTGAATACAGTAGAAAATGCGCCTGAAATGTCTAGGCCGCAACAAAAATAATCATATAACATTTCGAAAGCGAAGGTTGAACGGTAAGTAAACTTTTCCAGACACTGTCTCATGCTTACATCTTGCAACTTTCGTAAAGCAGGGGTCCTCAACTTCAGGTTTGGGTGTTATGCATTCCTTGCTCCTCCAATTCTTTTGCTAGGTGGGTCGGTACTATTTATTTTATTTTGTTGTGGTGATTGAGACTTTTATTTTGGAGTTGTGTTCCTAATTCCTTAATTTTTCTTTTATTCCAGATATTCACCAAAAGTTTTTGCTAGTCCAGCAGAATTACAAAACGAAATTCAAGAGGAATTGTGAGAGATGGTGGAGGAAGCACCGCATATTCGATTTAATTTTGATATGCATTATGTTTTAGTTTTAAGTAGTAACTTAAATGTTGATTTTTCATTAAAATATTAGAATTTATTTTTGTTTTTATTCCATCTTTTTGACAAGCCAAAATGGCAATCCACAAGGCAGCCATTGATCACCCCTGATCTATCAAATACTTCAGTAACAAAAATAGACAAAAAAATGCTCTGAGTGTGGGCTGCCATATACATAAACTAGTTTTCGTCTGATACTGAAAAAAAGTGAAAAGTGGATTTGACCAATTTCGATACTAAGCTAAGCTAAAGGGGTGAAATAGGGGTTGAAAGTTTGTATGCAAGTCCCATGTTTTTGAAGTTGGAGACATCAAAATCGGTAATCAGGTATATAGTTCAAAATAATACCTACTTAAGTTTTTTTATAAAACAATCCTCAGGTTGTGTAAATAGGGGATGAAAGTTTATATTGGAATTATTTATCTGTTAAGTCTATACAATTGAAATTTGGCACGCAGGTACCTTAAAAAGAGTAAACATTTGTTATAATACAATTTTACGAAAATTCTCCCCGGTAGGGGATGAAATGGGGGGTGAAAGTCCTATGTTTTTGAAGTTACAGACATAAAAATCGGTATTCAGGTTAAGAGCTATAAGTAATAAGATATCCGTATATGAGTTTTATGAAAAACAGGCCTAGAGGATTAATAATCATCATCATCAACCTGTAGAAGTCCACTGCTGGACATGGCCGCCCAAAGAGTTCCACGACGAACGGTTTGAGCCTTTTCCATCCAACGACATCCCGCAACCATCACAATGTCGTCGGTCCATCGGGTGAGAGGGCCTTCCGTGACCATGATGGTGATGGTGACGAAGGTGGTGACGGGACGGTGACGGTAACGGGACGGTGACAGTGACGGTTACGGTTAACGTTACGATTACGGTTACGTTGACGGTGATGGTAGGTAGAAGAAGGTAAATAAAATAGCTGCATAATAAGAGTTAGTACTTTGGTAAGGATAATGAAAAATAGTCTAGGTTGGTAAACAAACGCGGACGAAATCGCGAGCGGGACAACTAGTGCCGTATAATATAAAGGAGTAGTCCACTCACTCACTGACAGACTCATCACGAAAGCTCGGAAACTACTAAGCCGAGAAGTCTGAAATTTGGCACAGACATTCTTTAAAAAGTATTACATACATACATCCATAAAATCACGCTTACTTCCCAGAGGGGTACGCAGAGACCACGGCTTTCCACTTGCTACGATCCTGACATACCTCTTTTGCTTCATTCACTCTCATCGCATTCCTCATACATGCTCGTCGGTTTAGGGTACTCTTGACCTGGCCTTCGTCCAAAATGTCACCAATTTGGTTGCTAAACGTACACCTAGGTCTTCCTCTTCCAACGGTTACATTCACACTCGCCTTATACACCTGTTTCGTCAATCTTCTTTCGTTCATCCTCTCTACATGACCAAACCATTGCAGCATACCTTTTTCAATCCTCATCACTACATCTTCTTTCACTCCACAACTTTCTCTTATCACACTGTTCCTCACTCTTTCAAAATTACTCCACACATACTTCGCAAAGCTCTCATTTCCACAGCATTTATCCTACTTTCATTCTTTTTCTGCCATACCCAGCTTTCACTGCCAAACATTAGTGTCGGCACCAACACTCCTTAATGCACAGCCGTGTCGAGCCTTTTTGAACACTTTCCGACTGCTCATAAAGGCATTTAGTGCCCCATTCACTTGATTTCCAGCATTCACTCTCCTTTTGATATCACTCTTATGCTTCCCCATCTCTCGTAAACAAAGTCCCCAGGTATACAAACTCATTCACTTGTTCAACTCTTTCTCCACCAATCAGAATATTACAAACTGTCACACATTCATCTCTCTCAAAACCATTACTTTCGTCTTACTTACATTTACTTTCATTCCTTAAAAAGTATAATAAGAACGAATTTTGGAAAATTCAACTCCTAAAGGGGTGAAATGGGGGTTGAACGGTTGTATGAAAGTCCTATGTTTTTGAAGTTAGTGATATAAAATCGGTTATCAGGTGAATCGTTCAAAATAATAAAAAACCGAAACAACTTTTTTTTTAAAACTACCCTCAGGGTGTTTTAATGTGATGAAAGTTTATATGGGATTTTTTTATTTATTAAGCCTATACAATTGAAATTTGGCACGCAGGTTTCTTATTGAGAGTTAAGATTTGTTAAGAAATAATTTTACGAAAAATCACCTCCGAAGGGTATGAAATGGGGGTTGAATGTTTCTTTGAAAGTCCTTTGTTTTTCAAGTTAGAAACATCAAAATCGGTCATCGAGTAAATTGTTTATGATAATAAAATACCTATGTGAGTTTTTTGAAAAACAATCTTTTTGGTGTGTAAATAGGGGGGATGAAAGTTTATATGGGATTTTTTATATATTAATCCTATACAATTGAAATCAAGCACTCAGGTTCCTTAAAAAGATTAAACAGTAATAAGAAATAATTTTACGAAAATTCACCCCCGATGGGGATGAAATGGTGGTGAAAAAGTTCGGTGACAATCCTATGTTTTTCAAGTTATTGAGAGACATTAAAATCGGTATTCATGTTACATAATAACAATCAAAATAAGACGTGACCATGACGGTGAAGGTCACGGTGACGCATAACGGTAACGGGACTGTGATGGGACGGTGACCGGACGGTGACCGGTAAGTGATGGGACGGTGATGGGACTGTGACGGGACAGTGGCTGGGCGGTGATGGGACGGGGACTGGACGGTGACGGGATGGTGATGGTAGGTAGAAGCCTTATGAAGTAGGGAAATAGGTGCAAAATAAGTGTTAGTTCTTTGGGAAGGATAATAGAAAATAGTCTAGATAGCGGAACAACTAGTGCCTTATAAAAATGTTTCTAGCTCAATGCATTAAAAAGATATGGCAATGAATGACTAATATTATGTGGCAACGGCAAAACTGAAAAACCTCTAGGGTAGGTTAGTAGGTAGGATTTTCATCCGAAAATCCATTGGTGCACGACCGGGATTCGAACCCACGACCAATGGTACGGAAGCGGCTCAGGGCGCGAGTTCTTGCACTTGACCGTCTTTATAGAATCATTACTTCCTTCCTACTAATTTATAATTTAAAGGAGTAGTCCACTCACTTATTGACTCATCACGAAAGCTCGGAAACTAGGCCGAGGAGTCTGAAATTTGGTACAGGCACTCTTTATGGGGTATAGTGTAGGCGCGAGATAACAACGGATTTTGCATAATCCAACTCCTAAAGGGGTGAAGATGGGGGTTGAATGGTTGTATGAAAGTCCTATGTTTTTGAAGTTAGAGACATCAAAATCAGGTTTTAGGGAAAATGCTAAAATAAAAAATACGTTTATTATAATTTTTTGAAAAACAACCCTTAGGGTGTAGTAATAGGGGATGAATTTTTTTATGGGAAGTCCTATATTTTTGAAGTTAGAGACATCAAAATCGGTTATCAGATAAATAGTTCAAAATAATTAAATACCTACATACCTACGTTTTTTTTTAAACAACCCTCAGGGGGTGTTAAATAGGGGATGAAAGTTTATATGGGAATTCTTTACTGAGCCTATACAATTGAAATTTGGCACGCAGGTTCCATAAAGAGAGTAAACATTTTTTATAATATATATAATTGAGACATAAAAATTGGCATTCAGGTAAATAGTTCAAAATAGTAAAATACCGATACATGTTTTTTTTTTAACTACTCTCAGAGTGTGGAAATAGGGGATGAAAGTTTATATGGGATTTTTTGCAATTGAAATGTGGTACGCAGGTTCCTTATAAAGAGTAAACATTTATTGCTAAGTAATAATTTTATGAAAATTCAACCCCCAAAGGGATGAAACGGGGGTTGAAAGTTTCTTTGAAAGTCTCATGTTTTTCGAGTTAAACAAATGAGAATTGGGATATTGGTTAATAGTTTTAAATAATAAATACCATGTTAACATTTTGTTTGTAAAACAGCCCTTAGAGTTGAATATAAGGGATTAAAGTTTGTATGGGAAACGTAGACATCTTATAGCAAAAGGATTTTATGAAAAATCTCTTATTTAGATCTTTATTTATAGAAAGAAACTTAAAACTAATACAAGTTAATATTTACAAAAAAGATTATTTACCTAGAATATTATAATACGCATTTTTTTAAGTAGGAACCACGCGTGCGATGCCGCTGGCGGAAACTAGTTCAATATAACGTAATTAACGGTATTAAGTAAACGGTCATATTAACGGTGAAGTATGTGAAACAACTAATATTGTACAACCATGCTTCTAGCAAAATAAATCATTTCATTTCCTCTTTTTTTTTCTTCTCATTTATAATTCTTTCAATAATATAAACATTCCTTTGTACCTGTTCCTGAAATAAAGTAGGTACGAGTATTACCTATGTATTTTTGGTATATTTTGTATAGACTGTGGATCGATAGTCCGCATTGCGTCAAGCAGGATATGACCCGACTAGGTGCCACCCCCTCACACCGCAGTCTTTAACCACGCCCCACTCACCCCCACCGCATGTGCAGCGCAGCTTCCGGCCACTGCGCCCAGTTGTTGTCTGGCACTCGTTTAGGTTGCACCTCTGCATCGAAATCAAGACGTCGGTCACACGCATCTTACAGCTGCTAGTCCTAAGAGTAAACCTACACACAGCGCGTGACAAGCAGGCGAATTGATCTGTTCACGCTGCTTCAAAACTAGCTACGTGTGACCGACGTTAAGATAATCGATTCGAGAGTTCGTATAGTCGTTAGTTTGTGCAACAATACTAAATTACCTGCGTCCGTATCAGACACATCCTGCAGCATTTCTGGTAAGCAGTAAATATTTATTTTCTCTAGAGTTTACGATATTTCGACTTATTCTTACATATATTTTGTAAAACTCGTGATATCGCTTGATTTATTCCTTTTATGGTGATGTGGAGCTTAATCACCCAGAATTTTCTATAAGGTAATTTCCAGGTTGGCCATTTCTTTCACTCACCTACACCACTACATCTCACTCCAAATTATCCGTTGTCTATTTTGAAGTGTATTTTGCGTCTTCAGGAGAGCAATCAAGATAATTCGAAACGGGGCGCGGTTTAGCTCGGGTCTCTTATTACCTACTCTATCCCTGTCATTCCCGAAAATTCTATAAATGCGCGAATCGATAATCTGCAATGCGACAAACAGGGTGTGGCCCAGTCTGTCACTTACCCCTCCTCCTCTCTTCCTACTCCCTCCACTCACCCTCGTATGCGCCGCGCAATGCAAGGTATGCAAACTGCGCATCTGCAGGGCGACAGTTAATGTATACAAGTTGAGTTTTTTTCAAGGCCCCTTAGGCGAAATCGGAAACCTTGAGAGTAATCGAAAAGGGAAGTTAGGAGTTACGGGCTTGATTTTGAAAAAAATAAGATTTGTTTCAAAACTATTTTGAGTTGAAATTAATTATTAGTTTTTCGGAATAAAATAATGTATTGCATTTCTGTGTTCTATGTTTGATAATAAATAAATAAATGTACGATAACAATGTGTATATAGTTGTTGGAACACATGAAATTTCAACTTTTTTTAATGCTTTTCTTATTTTTTTCCAAATCGAGCCCGTTATCCTAACATCACATTTCGATTACTCTAACGGTTTCCGATTTCGCCTAAGGGACCATAAAAAAAACTCACCCTGTATAAAAAGTTATAATCTGCTAGTTTGAAAAGAGTTTCTACGTTTTGAACTCCCATGAGCATTAGCATCGCTTTTATGAATCTCACTTCTCCAACAGGTAGGTACGTGTTCCTTACTGCGTATGAACGCATTTATTATATTACTGCGTTCATACGCAGTAATTATACGCGACGCAATACATTGAAATCTATGGTGCAGTGTTCCTTGATGCGGACCTTAGATAATATCTAAGATGCGGACAAACAGACGTTCTAGGTATATTTCAATGAGTAGCTCGTTCGTATCTAGAGATGCTTAGTACGCATTGCGTGCCATGACACTGACTCGGTCGTTCTAGAAGTTTCTTAGTACATTTACACTCGGCCTCGTTCTTCGTCTCGTGTCTCGCTCCGCACCTCGCGTGATCGATGGTATCTTGGTAGAGGGATGGATCGATAATCTGCATTGCGACGAACGGGGTGTGGCTCTGCATGGGCCGCGGACCCCCTCATCCCGCGTAGCCTTTGCGGTATCTCCCCCTCCCCCCTACGTCACACACCCATTCCAGTGCCCCCCGCAGCTCTCCGCATCTGCAGGTCCGTCCTCGCGTGATCGATGGTATCTTGGTAGAGGGATGGATCGATAATCTGCATTGCGACGAACGGGGTGTGGCTCCGCATGGGCCGCAGACCCCCTCATCCCGCGTAGCCTTTGCGGTATCTCCCCCTCCCCCCTACGTCACACACCCATTCCAGTGCCCCCCGCAGCTCTCCGCATCTGCAGGTCCGTCCTCGCGTGATCGATGGTATCTTGGTAGCGGGATGGATCGATAATCTGCATTGCGACGAACGGGGTGTGGCTCTGCATGGGCCGCGGACCCCCTCATCCCGCGTAGCCTTTGCGGTATCTCCCCCCTCCCCCCTACGTCACACACCCCATTCCAGTGCCCCCCGCAGCTCTCCGCATCTGCAGGTCCGTCCCAGTCATTAGTCATCCGGAGCTTGGTTCCTGCAAATCTGCATATTCGGAACAATATTTATTAGAATTGCACTCGGTGTGGGTATTTTATAGTGCTCTTACAAAGTAAATTAAATCGTTCGTATTTATCTGTGATTATACTCAAATTGCTTCTTCGGCAGCAGTCAGTACCTACATACAAATTTAGGTACGTAAGTTTCTATTCTATATATTCGAAATAAATTATAAATAGTTTGTTTCAATTTATTTCGTATTGTCTATGTTATTTGTTGGGCGCCATTGAATACATCAATTATTATTGGGCCCGAGTATTATTTTTGATGCAACTCCCAGAGCCATCTCATAGCGAATAGCTTGGGCTCCAAATCTGCGATGCGGATCTTTCTAATCAAAGGATCTGCACCGTTTTATCTGACTAGTTCAGCCACCGGCATTGTCAATACATTCGTTCTGAGAATGCCGGTAGCTCAGAAGCACAGATCAATAATCCGCAATGCGTCAATCAGGGTGTGGCTGGGTGTGGCTCGGTCCTGCTTCCCCCTCCCTCCCCCCGTCATTCCAGCTTCTGTATCTTCCCCTCACCGCGCGCCCCGTTAGCATCTGGCTGCACCTTGCTATGAAAGGGTCCCCGCGCATCTAGACCCTACCCCGTCTCGCGCATCTGATGCAGAGCTCGGTGCCCAGATACGCTCTCTGGCTCTCGTCTAGTCTGCACGACTGCATTCAAGTTGAAACGCTTGAATAACGCTCTTAATTAAATCGATAAGTACCTACCTACGTCCCTCATCTCTGTAGTGAGTGTTGATCCTGCCGCAACTGCTCAGCTTTGGTAAGATTTAAAAATACTAATACAACTAGCATCCGCCCGCGGCTTCGCTCGCGTGGTACCTACTTATAAAGTAGCCTATATGCTACTCTAGTTATAGAAATCTTTATATTCCAAGTTTCAACGAAATCGGTTGAGCCGTTACGGCGTGATTGAATAACAAACATCCAAATATCCTCACAAACTTTCGCATTTATTAGTAGGATAGTATGATAGTAAGAAGTAGGATTCCGATTTGACGACATTTTATGTGTTTTTTATTCGTCAGATATTGTTAGTTAATTTTTTGAATTGCTTTTAGGGTTAAAATTTCAAAAAGGAAATGAACAGTTTAATCCAGAGTTTTTTCCTTGATTCGGCTGATCTCGTTATTGCGTCGTCTCACCATAATATTTGGCTCATGTCATCTCTGAAGGATCTTAGCTGTATTGAGAGACATAATCGATAATCCGCAATGCGTCAATCGTATTGCCATGCGCAGCATCCGCTGTACCCTCCCCCCCTTCCCTCCTATTGATTTGACTCCCCCCGTCGGCGTCGCATCTGGCTGCACATGCGCAATGTGATGCAAGCGTGCCTAGGAGACCTGTGCATCTCCCGACCTCGCAGTCCTCTGATTCACGTGGTCCTGCCTGTCAGTCGTTTTGAATTTCCTAGTGCAGTGATTGAAATCAGTGTTGCTTTTTAAATAATATAACAGCAGCAGAGCATCGGTAAGACTTCGCAGTTTTTAGTGTCATACGAATTTTCTCACGTGGAATGACTAATAATATGCTTGAAATTTCACGATACAAATCTAGACATCCGATCTCCAACTTTTAGTTCGGCTTGCTAGTGTAATGACCATTGAGCCAGTCCCCTATACATGAGCGGCATAAGACATAAAAAATACCCGAAAATACCATACTATTACAACATTTATCTTGACAATTTATTGTGGTAGGTTCTTTTAAAAACAACAAACTAATCTGTCGTTTTGTCTAGCTAGAATATTCAGATTTTTAGGGGACCTAACTGCGTTCGAGCATAGCGCATACAAGCAAGTTACGTAGACGTCAAATAAGATGCTACGCAATACGTTTGTGCGCATCAACACGGCGCGCCCTAGATTTCAATGTATTGAAGCCTGAGTTTCTACGTTGCGTGTATGGGCTGTGTTCATAAATACGCAATAAGAAACGCGTATAACTTTATGCGTCACTCACCGGAATTTACGTTCTTACGGGCCGCGGGCTCACCTCGCGCACCTTCCCTGCATCTCCCCCTCCTCGATTTTTCTTCTCCGCACCACTGTGCCTCTAGCTGCAAAGGTATGATGCGTAGAATCCTCGTGCATCTGCAGAGACATCTGCTAGCCCGTCGGGTCACGTGCAGAACGCAAGTTTGGAAGTGAAGTAGGGAATTTACGTACTTAAGAGCAATGGCGGTGTAGTAGTATTGACCTCGGCTTCCGATCCAAAGATCGTGAGTTCGGATCGCGGTCGTGCATCAATTGATATTCCTTCCGAAAAAATTAAGTGCGCGTTTGTAAGCACTATGATCTCCCAAACGAAGTAGAAATACATAGAAAAAGGCGCTCTATATCTCTCTATAAAATCTGTGGAGGAGGCTTATGTTGAGCAGCGGACATTTTGCGGCTGAAATTATGATGACGATTATTTAATTTATTTAGTGCAAAGGGCGCAATGCAGATTTGCACCGATACCATTTTGAAAAGTTCGTTACCGGATGTTTTACACAAAGGGGTTGAATGCAAAAAAACACGATGTTTTGTTTTTTTTTGCTGTCCTGTAAAGCTAAGCGTCTATTTGAGGCGGGTCGGGCTGGGACGGTTCGCATCTACGGAAAAATACGCTCGCCGAGCGATGCGCCCTCGGATTCCGTCGCGGTCCGACCCGCCCCGCCTCTAATCGACGCAGTTTCATAGAAAATGTAAGCGGATTTTTGCGTTGCGATACGACCCGATGCGGCCCGCCTGGTATTGACCACCATTTTATTCAACTCCGTACTCTGCGCAGTAGGCGGATTGTAAACTAAAACGCACCGCTTCTGTCCCGTACCCCCGACCCCGGATGTAATCTTGTATCAACGCATCGAACTAGCTCTATCCCTGTCGCACTTACAGATTTCACCGTGGTCGTTAGCGAGTAACGGCGCAATACATTTGCACCACTTTCCTTCCCCAGTGAAATTACTTCGCGTACCTCATAAATAAATCAATCGATACAAGCCCAGTTTTACCGCCATTTGCAATACGAGTATATATCGTCCTGATAATGCGCCTTTGAAGTTTGAACTACGTCTGATAAAAATGTTAATTCAATTCAATAACTTTATTTTAGGCAAACAATAGAATAACAAGATAGCAACATAGAAAGCATAGATAGATTATATCGATTATATCGATGATTCACAATGTCGTCGGTCCATCGGGTGGGGGGCCTTCCCGGGGGTCGCCCGGTTCGTGGTCGCCATTCGAGAACCTTTACTCCCTGCGAGCTATATGGCCTGCCCACTGCCACTTCAAATTCTGAGAGCTATGTCGGTGACCTTAGTTCTTCGACGGATTTCCTCATTTCGGATCTTATCACGTAGTGAAACTCCAAGCATAGCTCTCTCCATAGCCCGTTGCGCGACTTTGAGCTTGTATATGAGGCCTATAGTTAACAACCAAGTCTCAGTGCCATAAGTCATCACTGGCAACACGCACTGATTGTAGACTTTCGTCTTGAGGCTCTGCGGTATCTGCGACGAGAAGATATGACGTAGTTTCCCAAACGCTGCCCATCCGAGTTGGATTCGTCGGTTGACCTCTTTGTCGAAGTATGACCTACCTAGTTGAATCGTCTGACCCAAATAGACATAGTGGTCTACAACTTGAATGGTATCGTTCCCAACTTGTACCGGCATGGGTGCAACATGAGCATTGGACATGATATTAGTCTTGCCCATGTTCATTTTAAGACCCACCTGTTGAGAAACGTTACTGAGGTCTCCGAGCATTGCGCCAAGGTCCTCTAGCGATTCTGCCGTTATGACTATATCATCGGCGAATCGAAGGTGAGTGATGTATTCACCATTGATGTTGATGCCATGTCCTTCCCAGTGCAGAAGCTTAAAAACATCCTCCAATGCAGAGGTGAACAGTTTCGGAGAAATTACGTCTCCCTGTCTCACCCCTTTTTGCAATTGGATAGGATTTGTGCTCTGGTCCTGGAGTCGGATAGACATGGTGGCCTTGCTGTGCAAACACTTCAACACTTCGATATACCGGTAGTCGATCTGGCACCGCTGTAGTGACCGTAACACTGCCCAGGTCTCGACTGAATCGAAGGCTTTCTCGTAGTCCACAAACGCTAGACATAATGGCCGATTATACTCTTCGGTCTTCTGTATAATCTGCCGATGCGTGTGGATGTGGTCTACGGTACTAAAGCCTTTGCGGAACCCGGCTTTTTCGGGAGGCTGGAAGTCGTCAAACCTACGGGCGAGCCGGTTAGTGACAACTCTCGAAAACAGCTTATAGACATGACTCAGTAGCGAGATGGGCCTATAATTCTTCAAGAGGGTGTTGTCACCTTTCTTGAAAAACAGTACCACTACGCTCCTGTTCCGTGCCTGAGGCGTTGTACCTTCGAGGATGACAGAATTAAATAGCTTCTGAAGGACTTTAAGTACCGGTGTTCCACCCGCTTTCAGAAGCTCTGACGTTATTCCGTCCTCCCCCGGTGCCTTATTGTTCTTAAGCTGTTTGAGGGCCGTCCGGATCTCGTATAGGCTGACGTCCGGGATGTCTTCGGTATAGTGCCGGGTCAGACGGGCTGACGGCGACGGGAAGTCGGTGGACGGAGAAGGTTCAAGACCGTTCGTCATGGAACTCTTTGGGGGAGGACTATGTCCAGCAGTGGACTTCTACAGGCTAATGATGATGATGATGATGATGATGATGATCGATGATTGGACCCGATGCTGACCCGAAGTAAAATATATATACGAAAAGGCTAAAGTTCTGTCTGTGAGGAAATTATACATATTTCTTACTATTAAAAGGTATCACAAAGAAATAGTACCACACCTACCTTCCTCGGAGAGTAGACGAGAACGCTTCCCTGTTCCCAGAGTAAGAAGTAAATTCGCGCAACAACATTATTGTTTTCAAGCGCCGAGACTATACAAACATTTTCATATCAAGCACCAAGTAAAAAATCTACCTTTCCTTAAAATAAAACTTAAACTTAAAGAATGGTTAAGCAAACTAACATACAATAACATAGAACACCTGTTAGCGATTGTACAGTAGCAGTTAGTACCTACGTACGAACGCGTTACTGTACAGCCGAACGGGCACACACGTACACACACACAATTAGAGTTATACGGAGATAGCCTATACGCCTAGGAGAATTCACAACATTTCAAAAACAACTCTGCTCGCACATAGCTTTTACACACACCCACACAACCCCACCACCTCGCTCATGAACAAACCCTAATTTAACATTTAAACACACACATACACACACACACACACACACACACACACACACACACACTCACACACAAACACATACTTACATATTTAACCTACTTTCTTAGTACTAGTTTCTTCGTATTTGTTACTTTTATTTACGACCACTGTAATTAGGTACCTCTTAATGGGAAGGAACTGACTCCTGACATACAGCTCACGCTAGTTCAGGAGTCAGGGCTTATAAAGATTTTAACTTTGCTTTTTAATCAATAAATTTTACTTTTTACTTTACTTTTTTATATTATTAAAAACGCATACCTACCTGTGAAGTGAATCAAATTAATATAAAAATAACGTCGGTAGGGTTCTAGTTTGGTACTCGCTTCTGTTTAACCACTCAAAGGCCACTTACTATATTTAAAAAAACTAGCCATAGGGCTCGTGTAGATTTTTATGACAAACTCATGAAAAACTCATGAGGGGAGCCTCTAACAGGCCGCTAACACACTGGTCCTTCACCAACTGTCATTGCTCCGCTCCAGGGCCACCATAACTAAACCTGCTCGCTGATCTTGATGCAGGATGACCAAAAAAGAAGCATTGAGACGACAAACAATAAAGTGCATCCTATATTTAAGTTCGCTATGCGAAGGTCACGGGCTTGTTGACCGTATATTTATGGGATATTATAAAACCATTTAGCATCGTCCCTCATTTTAACAACGATAGCTCTAACTGCGCTCGCCAACCCGCATGCCCAGCGTGGTGAGTATGGGCAAATCATGTGGGGGACATGATAAGGAATTCGCTATGTCTGTGGGGGAGGCAATGTTCAGTAGTGGACGTCGTACGGTTGAAATGAGGATGATGATGATGATAAAACAATTGAATTCCATTGGTGAGGGTTATCCTATCACTATTGAAACGTTTTTTTTTTTGTTATAGGAGTCAACATGGGTCACGCCATCCTAGCCACTAAGTGGCAAAAGAGCTATCGTAGATCTATGGCCAACTTAAGGGAGAACATCATTATAAATTTGTACGAGCATCTTGACTCGCCACGCCGCCTGGCCCCGTGGAACTCAGCGTTTGTCATGCCAGGACGGCTCAACTCTACATTTACATCAATAATGACGCGGGCCTGCTCTAAGACGAGGCGTTTGACGACAACTATCGACAATAAGGGGCAGAAACATCAGCTCCACCACTCGGTCCCACATGACGCTTCCAACGAAGACTATAAGCTGCTGTTCTACCACAAGCGCAACGCTGCCAAAGGCCCACTCGGAATAACACGCACTTTCAAAGTGACTGAGGAAGAACCAAATCATAAAGTAGAACAAGATAAAAAAGAATACGTTGAGCCCGACGCTGAAGCCTCTCTGCCTGCTCAGACACAGCGGGCGGATAACGCGGCAAATTAAAAAAAATTAGTTTTTTTAGTTCAGGGACATCTTATTATTTTTTCTTTCTGTCTATACAATACACCAGTATCAGTGGGGACCTAAAACTTGCAAAAAATAACACAAATCAACTGAATTGAACTGGATTGATATTAGGTTGCTACAGAAATAAATCATAGAAAAAAACCAGATCTAGAAACAAGGCTCAGTTGCTGGAATTCAACTAACACAGAACATACCCACTGCGCTGGAACCACAAATTCAAAACTTTTACTTTTGGGCAATAATTTCCCCACTTCCTTCCATTTTAGGGGATTATGTATTACTAACGTATGTAAGGAGTTACTACTGACAAAAAGGGATAAGGTTAAAGACCAGCAAGAATGTGTCCAGATGCTGTGAATAAAAAGATTTTGAATGAAGAACATAAAGAATAACTAGGGAGCATCAGGCCCTCTATATACCGCTCAAAGAATTAATCGGCCGAAGAACCTTAAGCGGGTTATTTAAGTACCACCAATAGGCAGCACTGAGACAGGCTCGAGGACTTAATAGTGTTCTAGAATAAGGACATACAATAGAGGTGTTTGTGCATATTTAAGTTCAATATCTACATGTTAGTATTATGTCGTCCTTTCGAGTAGCCCCTGCGTGTATCCATCGAGAGGACCTACGTGTTATCCCGTGTCTTAAATGTGAATAGATTTGGATAGTTATATACCCCTGCCATTGAATACTGAAGATAGTAGCTGGCGTTGTCGTCTGTATGAAGGCAGCACAACATGAATATGTAAGTTAATAAATTAAAATGGTAAATGCACAAGTAGCGCGAGCCACAAAAATAAAGACGGTCAAGTGCGAGAACTCGCGCCCTGAGGCTTCCGTACCATTGGTCGTGGGTTCGAATCCCAGTCGTGTACCAATGGATTTATAAAAATTAATAAAAATTCTAAGTGTAGGAATTGACTAACTTATATTTGCTGTCGCTCACGTAGTCATTGACATTTACATGACATTTACCGCAAATATAACTTTGTTTCCTAAAACTTCGAAATTCCTCAATTTCAAACTTTTCCCTTTCATTGTGTTACAAAAGCTCCTAGCATTCCAAATTTCATGCTTTGATTTTTATATGGTACCATAAGCCCACAGACTTTATAACGTGGTTTAAATTTCAAGTTGATAACTTTAGCCGTTTCTGAGAAAAAGGGTCTTGACAGACGGACAGACAGACAGACGGACAACAAAGTGAAGGGTTCCGTTTTTCCAAATGAGGTACGGAACCCTAAAAAAAGTTATTTAATTCCAATGAAATCATAAACGCTGGAAGACGTTGGGTGCGACAGCACGCGATCGATCTGGAATGTACTAAGGAGGCGTTAGTTCAGCAGTGGACTTTTTTTTTACAATTGAGGTGGCAAACAAGCATACGGCCCACCTGTTGGTAAGAAGCGGTCACCATAGCCTATGAGCGCTTGCAATACCAGAGGCATCACGCACGCGTTGTCGACCCCGAACCCCCTCCCCCTAAAGAGCTCTGGCAACCTTACTCATCGCAGGAACACAACACTATTTGATACAAATAATGTTATTTGGCTGCGATCTTAATTAAGTAAGGCGGAGATACCTCCCCAGGCGGGCTGCTCCAATTTAAAACGAACGTACTGCGGCTGAAATGATTATGATGTTGATCATGATTATAAAAGTTTATTTGTATTCCTTATAACCTAGATAAGTACTAAAATATTTTATTGTCTGTAGGCATCCTGAGGCTAACAACCAGTGTGGAGAAAAGATGTGGATGCAGATTGAGAACTATCCGAAGTCAAGGCCATACCAGTATAGCAGTGGTATGTATGGAAACCAATAGCATAAAGTCAAATGTATTTTTCATAATATTATGTATACTATCCCCCACCCGATGGACCGACGACATTGTGAAGGTTGCGGAAAGTGGATGAGAAAGGCTCACTGAGAAAGGACCGTTCGTCGTGGAACTCTTTGGGGAGGCCTATGTCCAACAGTGGACTTCTACCGGCGGATGATGATGATGTATACTATCCCGAAAAGGGTTTGTTCTATCAACAAAATGAAAGAATATTAGCGAAAATAACAATTTAATCATCTGTATAGTTAAGTAATAAACTAAGACAATGTTCAACATCAAGATTGATTCCCAAAACATCTAAATAATTGAGCTTTAACTGATTTGACCCCAAAATATATTTTATCATTATGTTTATTGAATGAAAAGTGGCGAAGTTCCAAAATTTGTAGAACAAACTCTATTACCAATAATTGTGCGTAAAATAAGCTTAATCAATAATTTTCCAATCGTTTTTTTTTTTTTAGGTGGATATGAACTACATTAATTATCTTGTAAGATTGTCCTCCATCTTTATTTTCACCTTCAAGTTCAGTACGCTCAAATACTTGGTAAGTATAATTATACAAAATATTGACATTTTACTCTCTAGCAAGTGTAAGTACTTAATGTGTTATTATTTTGTTCATACAGTTTTCTGTGGAAGTAATGATTATGAAGACATTTCAACGAGTGCTGAGTGAGTATAATTATATTATCCGTATATATCAAGCTAAACTACCAATGACTCAGCTAAAATTTCGAGTAACTTTGGGGCGCTGGTTACGAAAACAGCGTCCATTTTGAAATCCAAGATGGCGGCTGCGGATAAACAACAGCAATAAAAAAGTAACGCGAGCTGCGTGCAGCTCCCACACAACGTGAACTATATATTTTGTTTTATACAGTTGCATTATATGGTCGTGGTGGCCACCACCGGCTGAATAATAGGCCCCTCTATGTGTTTCTACGCATAGATGATGTAAGAGGCGCCTAAGGAAAAAAAGCTATGGTAATGGGTAGCAGCGTTCTCTATTTTAACAACTAGCGCTCGCCAACCCGTGTGCCCAGTGTGGTGAGCATAGGCAAATTTCACATGACAGAAAGTCGCTCTGGAAATTTTTGGGGCGGCCTGTGCTCAGCAGTGGATATCCTACAGCTAAAATGATGAATGATGATGATTCTACATATGAAACGTGTCAGACCAGGAACATTAGTGGACTGTTGTTTCGCAGGGTCTTCAGGAATGATGCGAAGTGCTGTTGAAGGAGATTGGATTACAGGGAAGGCCTGTGCAGGTACTGCAGGCTTCTAAAGACTGAAAATACCAGGAGAGGCTAAAAGTGCTTAAGACTGAAACGCAGACCTGAGACATTTGTTGAAGTTGCGCAATCCAACACGTAAAGAAAAAAACTATATTGTGATACTCGTTACTTAACTTTTTTAACTACGAGCCATGCTTCTGAGGGCCTGCAAAGGCAAAAATTTAAGGACTAGGCCAATATAGGTGATTAAAAGTGGGTCCGATGTTACGGATGCCTGTCGGAAATTCGTTACCGAAAATTCATTATAAAAATATACGTATATCAGTGGCGGATTTGCCCTAAGGCCCAGTAGGCCCGGGCCTAGAGCGGCCAGATATTAGGGGCGACAAATCGTGACCAAATAAATCACTGATGATAGCAAGAAATAAACCAAATGCAAAGAACATAGGTACATATTTAAATTAAATTCATTTATTGATTCGGACAACACAAAGTTCCATATAGAAGGCTGCGCCATAGACTTATTACCTAGTGGTAATAATCTCCATGTCTGGAGCTAGTGCTCCAGACATGCAGCTTCGAACAAATTTTCGCTCGAAACGTAGGCGCGTAATACGTGCGTACGGGTTCAATTGCAAGCTCAACGACATTCTCCCTAAAATGTAGGGAAAATTTTCCTTCCGATTTCACTGAAGTATGCGTTAGTAATGCTTAAAGTAAAGGAGTTGTTTCGTTCTGGGACTGGTCTATGTACACTACATGGAAAAAATGGGAGAAAATGGGAGATTGCAAGAATGATACAATTTGTTGATTTGAGGGCAAATGCGATGGTACAGAAAAGGTTACAGAAAAGGTTACAGAAAATGGTTATTCTGGTTAGTTTTTTACTATGTGAACACTTTGGGAGCCGCCGTGTTGGTTTGTGGTTGACGTTTGGCATGAGATTGACATATTTTTCATGCATGCATGTTGGTTGTTTGATTGTTTTCATTCATTAATGAGTCATCTACACCTCGACTCGTCGTCTACCATCTTGGTTTAGGAGGTGCGGGTTCTTACCCGAACGTTACGTTCTTTACTCTGGCGTCAACTTCGTAAACTGCTGCTTCCGTGTCGCTGGGTGTTGCCCTGTGAGTGCCAGCCTGTCAGTGGCATTACATTGGCCGATTTCTCGGCTACGATGGCTTCTTCGCAGACTTCGTCGCTCAGTCTTCGCAATGCGAAGACTCAAGCGACTTCAGGAGTGCTCGAGGAAGTGGACGCCAGAGAGTTTGGTGGTCAGGGGGTCGCGTGTGCAGTGCTCTGTGTGCTCTGGCTACCTTACTCACCGCAGGTAAACAACACTATTTGAAACAAATAATGTTAATTGGCTGCAATCTTCTGTAAGGCGGAGGTACCTCTCCAGGCCGTGGTGGCCCCGGCTTAAGAATAGGCCCCTCCATATCTCTATCCGCGGATGTCGTAAGAGGCGACTAAGGGAAAAAAGCTAGGGGATGGGCAGCAGCGTCCCTCATTTTAACAACGATAGCTCTAACTGCGCTCGCCAACCCGCATGCCCAGCGTGGTGAGTTTGGGCAAATCACATGATAAGGAATTTGCTCTATCTGTGGGGGAGGCCATGTTCAGCAGTGGACGTCGTACGGCTGAAATGATTATGACGATGATGACCTCCCTAGGTGGGCTGCTCCAATTTAGAACGAGAAAATCTCGCTGTGCCCTACCATGCATGAAAGATATGTCAATTTCATGTCTGGCGTCAATTGCAAGCCAACATAACGGCCTTCAAGTGGTGTTTACATAGTAAAAAAACTTTACTTTTCGTGTACCATTGTATTGCCTAGTGAAATAGTATTTTTCTTGTAATCGCCAATTTTTTCCTAGTTTTTCTGTGTGGTGTACATAGACCGGTCCCTGAATGAAACAACTCCTTTCTGATTTCGATTTAGATAATGTTGGCAATATAGTAAATTTATTATCTACCTAGTCTACCTACATGATGGGTGCTGAGATAGGGGGCGGCACATTGCCTGGGGCCTAGAGCGGCCAAGACTGCAAATCCGCCACTGCGTATATAACTGCTCCACGCGTTAAGTTCCGATAGTTGAGGCAATTCTTCACTCCACTTGCACTGACAAACAGACTGACATTATTTTCTTCAAAATTGCTGTGATTTTTGATACTTCTATTTAATTTCTCATCTAGGTATACTACCAAAGACTTGAGGATATCTAGAATTATCTTTCGGTCAGGGGTTTTTTTATAAAACTAACGGATTTCAGATTAATAGAAACCATCGAGCGAAGATACATTTTCGAAACAATCCCGTTAATTATTGGGTTAAAAAGTATTTGCGATAAATAAGGCGTGCAAATTTGTCTACCTACCGTTTACTAGGTACTTAATGGAAAGAATTGGCTTTATTTTTATTTTGTGAACGAGCCTATTCCTCCCAGATCCAACATACAGGTGTAAAATTTATAATGAACACTGAAAAACTTTACCCAACCTTCGAGCGTTTACCCGCTGAATCTGAATTTTGTCCGAGATGATAGAATGTCTTCTACCTTGGAACGCAGTGCGTAAATACTGTCCCTTAATTTGGCCCTGTCCGTCAAGTGGGGTGCGGGCGCGGCAGGCTGGAGGAAGAAGATATCATTCACGTCCTAATTTTCTTGGACCTAATTCGGACACAGGGTATAGTCACCCGAAGAATAAGAGGAAGTAAAATTTTCACTACTCACTATTTACGTAATTAATAAGTACAGGGTGGAAGATAGCAAAAACGCTTGTCCCGTTCTCAGGCCCAGACCCTCATTGAAGCAGGCATTTTAAGGCACTATTATAGCCTAGGCATTCGCATTTATATTTTGACCTAGCGTCTTTTCCGCTGTGGAAATGCTTTTTATTCAATATGTATTCTTTATAGTATTAAGTTTTAGGTCTTAAGATTTGCTATTAAAATAAGTGGCTGTTAGATAATTATAAAGCCCATGAGGCACCCAACGCGTTGAAATCATTGCGGTGCCTCAGCGCATATTGTGGTCTGGTTCATAAATTGTAGGAATTATGGTGTGGTAGTCTTTAGAATTTCTAATATTACCTTATTGTTTTGAGGGTTATTCATAAACACGCGGAAGTACTTACTTACCTACTTATCAAAAAAGTCACAAACACGCGGAAGTAGCTATGTACTTACTTATAAAAAAATCACAACACGCGAAAGTACCTACTTACTTATCAAAAAAGTCACAAGCACGCGGAAGTACCTACTTATCAAAAACGTCGGGCGGTAGGGTGGGTGGGGGATGAGCAGCAGCGAACACCTGCGTTTCCGTAATAGCACACTGCTACGGAAGGTTGCGAGTGCGTACTGCTGCCCATCCCTCAAAGAGCCGGTTTCTATCAAAAAGGTGAGTGATGTGTCAACAAACCAATTAGTGATCGTTCGGTTCTTTGGTTTACAACTTTTCTCACCCCTTTGATAGAAACCGGTTTTTATAGATGGGCAGCAGCGGCCAACGTGTACTTATAATTTTATTACTTATTGCGTTTATTTGATGTTGAAAAACATCAATTAATCGTGATAGAAAATTAAGCACACGCTGTACACTGTTGCCCATATTTTACTGCGAACATCAATCAGTATTCAACATATACATTTGTCATCAAACTATGACCAAAATTGTGTACTCTTAGGAGCAATGTAACTTAACACAATGAAGTAGAACAGTTTCTTCCACTCGCGTAGTGAAGGCATCTGACATGGACATGTAGAGTCACTACGTATTTGAAACCATGCGCCTTCATTCTCTAGACCAGTATTCCAACGTATCCGCAAGTCTTCCAAAGAAAGACGTGTCATATAACCATCAAACTACGACCGAAATTGTGTACTCTCTTACTTATCAAAAGAGCCACAAACGTGTGGAAGGACCTACTTATCAAAAAAGCCAAGAACACGCGGAAGTAGGTACCTAATTACTTATCAAAAGAGCCACAAACGTGTGGAAGTACCTACTTACTTATCAAAAAAGTCACAAACACGTGGAAGTACCTACTTACTTAACAAACAAATCACAAAAATGTGGAAGGATCTACTCACTTATCAAAAAAATCACAAAAATGCGGAAGTACCTACCTTCTTATCAAAAAAGTCACAAACATGCGACAGGACCTATTTATCAAAAAAGTGACAAACACGCGGAAGTACCTACTTATCAAAAACGTCGGGCGGTAGGGTGGGTGGGGGATGAGCAGCAGCGAACATTGCGTTTCCGTAATAGCACACTGCTACGGAAGGTTGCGAGTGCATACTGCTGCCCATCCCTCAAAGAGCCGGTTTCTATCAAGAAGGTGAGGGATGTGTCAACAAACCAATTAATGATCGTTCGGTTCTTTGGTTTACAACTTTTCTCACCCCTTTGATAGAAACCGGTATTTATAGATGGGCAGCAGCGGCCAACGTGTACTTATAATTTTATTACTTATTGCGTTTATTTGATGTTGAAAAACATCAATTAATCGTGATAGAAAATTAAGCACACGCTGTACACTGTTGTCCATATTTTACTGCGAACATCAATCAGTATACAACATATACATTTGTCATCAAACTATGACCAAAATTGTGTACTCTTAGGAGCAATGTAACTTGACACAATGAAGTAGAACAGTTTCTTACACTCGCGTAGTGAAGGCATCTGACATGGACATGTAGAGTCATTACGCATTTGAAACCATGCGCCTTCATTCTCTAGACCAGTATTCCAACGTACCCGCAAGTCTTCCAAAGAAAGACGTGTCATATAACAATCAAACTACGACCAAAATTGTGTACTCTCTTACTTATCAAAAAAGTCACAAACACGCGGAAGTACCTACATACTTATCAAAAAAGTCACAAAGATGCGGAAGGATCTACTTACTTATCAAAAAAGTCACAAACATGCGGAAGTACCTACTTATCAAAAAAGCCAAGAACACGCGGAAGTAGGTACCTAATTACTTATCAAAAGAGCCACAAACGTGTGGAAGTACCTACTTACTTATCAAAAAAGTCACAAACACGTGGAAGTACCTACTTACTTAACAAACAAATCACAAAAATGTGGAAGGATCTACTTACTTATCAAAAAAATCACAAAAATGCGGAATCACCTACTTTATATCAAAAAAGTCACAAACATGCGGAATGACCTACTTACTTATCAAAAAAGTCACAAACATGCGACAGGACCTACTTATCAAAAAAGTCACAAGCACGCGGAAGTACCTACTTATCAAAAACGTCGGGCGGTAGGGTGGGTGGGGGATGAGCAGCAGCGAACACCTGCGTTTCTGTAATAGCACACTGCTACGGAAGGTTGCGAGTGCATACTGCTGCCCATCCCTCGAAGAGCCGGTTTCTATCAAAAAGGTGAGTGATGTGTCAACAAACCAATTAGTGATCGTTCGGTTCTTTGCTTTACAACTTTTCTCACCCCATTGATAGAAACCGGTTTTTATAGATGGGCAGCAGTGGCCAACGTGTACTTATAATTTTATTACTTATTGCGTTTATTTGATGTTGAAAAACATCAATTAATCGTGATAGAAAATTAAGCTCACGCTGTACACTGTTGCCCATATTTTACTGCGAACATCAATCAGTATACAACATATACATTTATCATCAAACTATGACCAAAATTGTGTACTCTTTGGAGCAATGTAACATTACACAATGAAGTAGAAGAGTGGCTTCCACTCGCGTAGTGAAGGCCTCTGGCGCGAGTAGAGTCACCACGAACCCAAAAATGATGCGCCTTCACTCTCTAGATAAACAGTTTTCCAACGTAGCCGCAAGTCGTCCAAACAAAGACGTATAACACCAATCTACGCCCAAAATTGTGTACTCTCTGGAGCAATGTAACATTACACAATGAAGTAGAAGAGTGGCTTCCACTCGCGTAGTGAAGGCATCTGGCGCGAGTAGAGTCACCACGACCCCAAAAATGATGCGCCTTCACTCTCTAGATAAACAGTTTTCCAACGTAGCCGCAAGTCGTCCTAACAAAGACGTATAACACCAATCTACGCTCAAAATTGTGTACTCTTTGGAGCAATGGAACATTACACAATGAAGTAGAAGAGTGGCTTCCACTCGCGTAGTGAAGGCCTCTGGCGCGAGTAGAGTCACCACGAACCCAAAAATGATGCGCCTTCACTCTCTAGATAAACAGTTTTCCAACGTAACCGCAAGTCGTCCAAACAAAGACGTATAACACCAATCTACGACCAAAATTGTGTACTCTTAGGAGCAATGTAACTTAACACAATGAAGTAGAAGAGTTGCTTCCACTCGCGTAGTGAAGGCGTCTGGCGTGAGTAGAGTCACCACGAACTCGTAAATCATGCGCCTTCACTCTATAGACAAACATCCACACATCGCCTAGACAAAGACGAGACGTCCAAATGATTTAAAGATCGCTTCGACGACCGGCACCAATGGCAAGAAATTTGACTTCGTGGTTCA
This sequence comes from Anticlea derivata, assembly GCA_947579855.1. Lineage (NCBI taxonomy): Eukaryota > Metazoa > Arthropoda > Insecta > Lepidoptera > Geometridae > Anticlea > Anticlea derivata. Next base: position 12,689,528 of record OX388257.1, on the reverse strand, counting down.
GCAGCATACACCTACCCTTCCGCAATAACACCCTGCTATGGAAGGCTGCAGGTGTTGTCTACCACCCTCTATAAGAAAGAACCGTCTATCAAACGGGTGAGAAATGGGGATTTTAACTTTTTCTCACCATTCTGATAGAAACCGGTTCTTGTACATGGGCAGCAGGGGCCAGCATAGCATTTTTACATATGTACTATACTTATGTATATTACCTTCGTATTGTGTTCAATTGATGTTGAAAAATTTAAAATGTTGAATTCTGTACTCGATTGAGGGCACTAGTAGTTAAGTACCTTTATTTAACTCCAGATCTTCCGATCGTTGTTACTTAGAATTCTTGTGCACCAATTAATTTCTGATTGTTAAATTAATGTGTGCAACTTTAAACCCTCAACGGTCTCAAGGAGGACGGCAAATGGCCTAGAACCAAAAAATAAGATATTCTTATAGCCCAATTACACTCGCGTGCGAGTCGCGAGGCGAGCTGCGAGACGAGCCACGAGACACGAGTGTGAACAGACGCACGCTCGCGGCTCGCCTCGCGCCTCGTCTCATCACTCGTAACGCTCGCGTCAGAAGCGGTTTTTGGTGACGAGTCAAAAGACTTCGCGACAAACGACTGAACTCACCACGAGAGTGTAAACAGGAAGCTCATTTACCATCAATCACGCGAGGTGCGGAGCGAGTCACGAGACGAGAGACGAGCCGCGAGTGTAAATGTATTATTATGACATGCGTGTGACTGTAGGTGCTGCGCTTCCTGGTCCCGGCTCTGGGAATCTTTTCACTTTAGTTTTAACACAATCAATCCCAAGATGCTTTTCGGGGCCAATATGGCGAAAAAGCTGGAGGACTGTTGATGGTGATCGGATTAAATGATCATGACATCCAAAACGCAACCCCTTTCTTGAGCTACTTCTAACTACATGTAGTCAGAAGCTCGGTAAGGTTTTTAGCCATCACCGACTGCCGTGAAAAATTGCACTGCCAAATGGGCTGTTTTGTGTTAGGTAGTTTAGGTAAGGATTAGTTAAGGTTAGAGTTAAGTTAGGTTTTCATTCACGTCTAATTCTGTGTCCGATTTATATCATTGTACTTATAAATCCATCCATGGTTTTTCAGTCTGGCCTACGTATGCCAAATACGGAATATCCATCTGTGTGTGATCAATGAAGTTGCTGTCATCACCTGTCCGTGATCGCGAGTGTGTTGCCCTTTAGGCGGTCAAACACCGCAATTCTGTCGTCGCCTCACCACTCAGCCCAGGCGTCGCGGTCCTGGTGTCACGGCACCATCACCGTAATAAGACCGTATGGGGCATCATCAACTCGACGACTCAATCGGGTGCCACAAGTGACGTATGCAGCCAACACCCATCAGCAATCCAGCATCCAGCCTTTATGTAAGTACCTAGTTATAACCACTACATTACACTTGCATACAAAAAACGCAATAAAACTATTAAATGTCGTAATTTATATCAAGTTCTCTACGATCTATTAGGATATAGTTTCTCCATCTCTCTTATGTATCTCGATGTGCTGTTTCTTATGATCTCGAGTTTCGTCATAGTTAGGTATAGGTAGCTAATTATATTTTACATCTTTCCATTGTTACGAGTTTATATTAAAAGCCGAGGCTGAGGTGATTATACGGGGCTTGGATTTGCCTTTCATGTGGTGAAAAGAAATTGATCGTTGAATTAGCGAATGCTCGAACTGCATAGTGCTTCACTAAAAATCGACTTGAGAGTTGTCTTGTGAGAGTCGTTTTGATGGATTATCCTAAGTTAATATGACTGCGCTAAAATTTACCGGCCATTTCTTGTTGAGCATCCCTTTTTATCTAGGCCTTTGAATCTTTGTTGGATCTTTTAAGTTACATAATTATGAGTGTGGTTGAATATTATGGGAAAGCTTAAAGTGGTCTTGAAAATGTGAGCTAAACTCGGCAAAGTTACAGTTTGAACAGAATGGAAACTGAATAAGATAAATATTAGAAAAATTTAAAGAGATTTATTATGGTATGATGTTGTGGTTGAGCGCAAGCAAATTCAAAGCCCCCCCTCCACTGAAGTTCATAACTCACCCCAGCCTTTATCTCGTATTAATATTAGTAAACTTTATAGTCGCTATATTTCCTAATAAGTAGGTAAAAGCTAGATAAGAAAGACGTTCTCAGCAATTTCGAGCAAGGTTAAAAAATATTTTGGGATGGTTCAATAAAAGACGAATGACGATAAAACTGAATACGGTTTGCGGTTAGATTCGAATTACACTGAGAAATATACATGTGCTGAGCCAAGTTGAATCCTTTTCAAACAATTTTCCTCCCGACAATTGTATTTACTTTTGGAAGAAAACCGATTCCTACCGACTTTGCAAAACGATTAAATGAAACTCGATCTTATTTACTTCAAAGGTATACGGCCGATATCACAAAATCGCACTGTGAGGCTCGAAGTGCCACGCGTGCACGGTCTTTTTAACCGACTTCAAAAAAGAGGAGGTTCTCAAGTCGGCTGTATTTTTATTTTTGTTTTTTTGTGTGTATGTTACTCGATATCTCCGCCAATACTCAACCGATTTTGATAATTCTTTCGCTGGTGTATAGAATATGATCCCGGGGTGGTCCCATATTAAATTTTTGATTGAGGGATTGCTACTTATCCAGTAAAACTTAAAAAAACGTCATCATCTCTTGAAATCACGACTTGCCGATTTTTTTTTTGTCGACTGTGGTATGGTATTGTTATCCCCGCGACTTCGTTTGGTTGCTGCTATTTTTACATAAACTTTAACCTTAGGGGTTGTGTGTCGGGAATTCCTTTCTGTGCACCCATTCGTTACAACAGAAATTTCATACCTACTCTTAGGACTTTTGGTTAGGCTCTGCTTTGATTGTCAATGAGAATAAAATCACCACGTTTTATTGTCTGTCAGTCAGTCAGTACCATTATGAGCTATTATTTATGATGAATGAATGTCATACTTTGGTTTTTTGTTCGAAAGTGTTGGTGGCAGGTGTCATCCTCAGTAGGTAAGCAAAACGCAAAAAGGTTGGTAACAAAAAAAGAGGTAGGTGTTAATCTGGTAAATATTGAGGAATTTGAAGTCGGTTTTCAGTTGTAAAAAATATCTTATGTGATTTCAGCTGGTAGCCGTCGGTATTAAATAATTACGTTTTAAACAAAAACTGACTTCGAGTTTGAAGAATTATATTCTCAATCTCCACTATTAGTAAATGGAACCAGCTTAAAGGGATACATACCTACGTTCCTTTCCCTAAGACAACTGTTTGAATGATAAATCATCAAAAAATGTTTCGGAAAATCGTGAAGTCAAGTGATTATACAGTAGTTGCTTGCTTGCTTGTCGTGTCACTGATTCTTTCTTGGTCATCCTGTATTAGGTCAATGACCATGCCAACATGGTCATGCCGATTTTGGGGTTGGTCCTTGGGGACCAAATCGGCAAAATTGGACATCAAAATCGGACCAGCCGTTGAGGAGTTATCGGTGTTCGTATATGAAAAAAAAACATATCCAACAGTCGGCGTGGAATTGAAAATTTTGTTGAAGTTAGTTAAAAACATTACCCTTCTTCCTTCTCGGCAGTCGGATGAAAAGTACGAGGCTTCGAGCCTCTCAGTGTGATTTCGGCTGTACCTATCTATCGATAAGATAGTAATAATAATAATATTCATATATTTCAATCAACAAATTGAATTATATGTGTTAATTAATACCTACTGTTCTTCTCACCCTACGCTAGTTATGTAAGATAAGTAACAAACTCATAAATAGAGATTATTCATTGGTTTTACTTAAATATTTCTTTATTTCATAGTTGGAGAGACATAGGTACCGTGCCGGTTAGGTGAAAGTAACTACGGTTGAGTTTTAATTGTTCTGTGAATCAGTCGCTTTGCCAACAACTCCGTCCTTTAAAGCCTGAGCTACATTAGCGGCTTCCTAATCTATAATACACTACTCTACATTTTTTTCTATATGATATATATCACTGTTGCTGCTATAACTGACCTATTACTACTTAGCTACACTACATAGCGCCTTGGCCAATTTAGGTTTTGTCAAACTGCTAGCACGTTTTTATTAAACCATATTTTCTTTTCTTGATTTTAAAATGAAAGCAACACTAACGGATAACATTTTGAAATTATATCCAAAATGTTTTAACCGGAAATAAAATCATCTGTCCAAGATTTTCGGCAGCAGCGTCATTCGTTCCATGGTTGGTTATCGCATTGCCGATTCAAGGCGATGATGCGGGTTTGAATCCCGCAGGTTAGAAATTTTTGGATATCATTTAAATTTAAAATTAATTTAACTGCTAGTGATCAGTTTGAAGTTCACTAAAATTTAGACAGGCTGCACGTTCAAGCTTCAACGATCCACTATCGAAACTAACACTCATTCAAATCTTTACATCTCAAATTCTCAACCTAACTGGGCTGATATTGCGTAAGGTAATGGGAATTATGTATTATGTTCTCAAACTTAAGGCTCGTTTTTTTTAATTTTGCGGGGTTCTAAGGAGTTTAGGAATTCTTTTGGTAGTACACCCTTAACTCCTTTCCCAGTACACACTAAAGGGACCGCACCCTCCAAATTCCAAGTTTCTAGGACCAACTGCTTAGACTCTTTGTCTATCAGCGTGCTAGTTACTTTTTTAGATAATGCGCAATTTGAAACATACGAATGACGTGGCTTGGCACGCCATACATAATTCATCATAAGTCAGCGCTTTATCAGCACCAGACGTCACTTCAGTGTGGATTGCGCCTAAGATTAGTAAGATCATGCTCAAAGTTGGGAACTAGATCGTCATTTTCCTTTCGCAATAGATCCGCAGATACCGTGACAGGGTCAACTTTTGCTTGTTTACACACTGCCAAGCACTGCCCATACGAGCAACAAAAGACTGAAACTTATTACACGTATTGTGAAACTTATAAGGTAAATTTACGGTAAATTTACCTTCTTGTTATTAATCAGTCACTTATCATTATTTTCTAACAATTTCTTGCTTGTTGTGTGTCTGATTCTTTCTTGGTCATCCTGTATTAGTGCGCCTCTTAGAGGCTCTTTTTGTGAACAACCATTCTAACAGTAAATAAACAAAAGAAGCGGACATACTTTTACAGAGCCGATAAAGATAGTGACTGATTATGATTAGGGAGATTTGTTTATAACTTTTTCACATTTTAGTCGAAAGGAGAGTTAGGTAAAAAGGAGCTATACATTCTTTAAACAATAGTATGTCAGGGAGATGTTTGTAGATCAACAACAAAACGAGTAGTGAAATAGCATTTGGGCCAAGGAAACGCAGTAAAACTGTTATAGAACAAAATAACTATGAAGAAGTTAAAAACTTTCAGAATAACCACGGAAGTACACAGAAGTTTTGGTTTTGTGTTTATTTCATTAAAATCACTGTGGTCACTTCGAAACGTATGCTACGCCTGTTCCTCGCATCCAAGCAAGAATCAGGCAACGAGCACGGCTTGGTGCCCATAATTTTCTCGATCCTTTTCATAAAATTGAATGTAGAGCTTCAATGTACGTTCAAACAAGGTAAAGCTCAAAAAAAAATAGGTATAAATAAAAGCTTATAAACATTTGAAAGAAAGACAATCTGCAAAAGTTGTAATGGCAGCACACGCTACAGTTGATGAAATATCTACCTAATTCTTACATAAATCATATTTAAACTATAAGGCAAACAATTCAGACATTGAAAATTTATAACTTAGCTCTCGAGAGGTAGAGCAACATCAGGTCATGCATTTCTATCATTCATAATAAGGTATAACTAATATAACTAACGCAACGAAATATCCTATTAAAAGATTTAAAGTGTACATAAAGATTTATTATAAAACCGTAGGTACTATAATATTAATAGATTTTAAAAAAAAAATTTAAATAGTTGTAAAATGTTTAACATCTATTTTAAACATTTTACAACTATTTAAATATTTTTTTTTAAATCTATTAATATTATAGTACCTACGGTTTTATAATAAATCTTTATGTACACTTTAAATCTTTTAATAGGATATTTCGTTGCGTTTTCAGGAAGTTAACTAAAAATGTAACAATATTTCCCATTAATGACCCATTTACTTATTCTAGTAAAAATTTGGATAGCCCAATTTATTTCTAGCGTATATAATTATAGTTAGTAAGTATATTAGCCATAAGTTTAAAAACGAACACCAACACGACTGCTAGACATTACTGAATTAATCAATCATCACTAGGTATACAGGCTTAGAGTGCGTTATTTTTAAAATGCGGAAATCTTGAATACAGATTATTCGGAATCAAAAGTAGAATAGATTAGCAATTAAAAAAAACTATTTCTTGTGTCAATTAAAATAAAAATCCTTCGGAAATCATTTAATTTTCTATCTAAAATGCCTCCATCATAAAATGTTGCCAATGTGCGATGGATACTTCATTTACAACTCAACAATTTTATTCCCTAATATCCCTTTTGACTAATAAAACATTTTTTTTGTCTTTATCATGCAACTTGGATCTGAAACGGTGTCGGAGATTTTGCGCATTAATCAAAATCACCTGTAGGTACAACTCGACCTGACTAAGTGACTGACTGACCCTAGAAATTTCACAAGATTCAAGATGTTTATTTGCAGAAATAAGTGTTACAGAGAGGTACCTACTATTAGAAACAATCTTGAAGGAAGATAGGTTATTTCGTCGCAGTAGTAATTGAGTCAAAAAACCCATCTAAATTAACAAAAAACAGGAATATTGTCAAATTTTTTTTTGTTTTTATGATGGTTTCGATGCCTTTATGAGGATCAGTCTGATGCTGCAATCTAAAAGATACTCCTTCAACGTCTTCTGATAGAATAGTTTGTATTTGTTTTTTTTTATGAAGACAAATGAGGACAATGGTCTGATGACGTATTAGAAGGCGTACATAGATTGTTCGGTCGGTATATAGACGGTTCGGTTCGATACATAGATGGTTCGGTTCGGTAGAACGGGCGTGTTCTCTCTTCTGAATGGCTTAGGCTATATTTTATTATTAACATTCCTAATTATGCTATTAAGTACTTATACTAAATAAGTTTAAACATTTTTTTTAAATATGATGTTCTTTGACCACGACCATTTATAAATTTATGATTAAAATATAAAATCATCATTTTATATTAGAGAAAAAACCAGGAGTACCAACCCCTACGATTTGCCCTAGCTTTGTGCCACAAAACTTACCACCAAACCATAGCTTTCAATGACTTTCTACAGGGATAAATTGACTAGATTTATAATTTGGTTTCTCGGTGACCTTGGTTCTTCTACGGATTTCCTCATTTCGGAATTTATCACGCAGCGAAACTCCGAGCATAGCTCTCTCCATAGCCCGTGGAGCGACTTCGAGCTTGTGTTTGAAGCCAAATGCTATCACAATCGCTGCAAACTTTTCTCGGAAACAGTTTGAGGAGTTATCTTTTCAACCCTAGCATCAGAGAGACCTGATCCTCATAGAGTTATAGTTAAATATTTAACGAATATTTTGTATGAGCTATAATCGACACCACACTCAAGTTTTTCAATTATGGAGTATCATTTTGATTTTGGAATATATTAATATATTAATAATATTATATTCGGTATCTAAAACTTGCTGCGTTGAAATACACACAAATGCAGCTAAACAGTTAAGTGGATTTTTTTGAAAAAAAATTACAAAAAAAAGCGCTGAATCATGTACTTTTTTATTTTGTTTGTTTATCTCTACTCTCCAATAAATCCTCAAATAAGTATTTTTGGATCACTTGGGATGCACAAATTCAAGTTTTTAGAACAAGCTAAATTGGTAACCCATCTAGAGACTACAGACCGGGCTTAGTATGGTAAAAAGTAGGTGAAATAATGGCTTGTAGAGATATACTATTGAAATAAAATTATGTCTTGGCATCATATGGTTGATTTTTATCATCTCCCTTATCACTCCTCCGTGAAGAATCGGTACTTTCATGTTTTTCTCTTGCACTCATTTCCATCAGCCGTCATCTCAGTATTCACTCCATTTTTACTCATCTGTCACACACTCCATCCAACTTTTCTTTCGTATGCTTCTCCTCTTCTTCCTCTTCTACTTATAATTATCACTTCATAATTAGTATCACTCGTCACATGACATTCTTTTAGTCACATTACATTATTCCCTCCCCATGTCACATACCACGCTAACGTATTGTTCCTTTTGTTTTTCGGCAGATTTTCTTTTGAGTACTTTCAAATTCCTTCAGGAAACGTGTACCTACTCCTTCAACTTAGGAAAACTTGAAGCAAACCTAAGTACTCTAAATTGCTGAGAACACAATCATTTTCAAATTTAAGCCTATTAGATAATCGTAAGGTTTCTTATTTGTATCGGTATTGTGAACTAAAAGCCACATAATTTTTTAGATATAAAACCGCGATATAGACGACGAATTAGTTAGGAAAAATTCATATTGCCTGTCCAGAAGTGCCTGAATTTGTACTACATTCTCAAAAAGATGTGACTACCAGACGCGAGACATGATTTCAGCTTTTATTAGTGGACACCCACCGCCAAGGAAATAAACGTTTCGTGCAACAGCCTGCGGACAGTAAAGGCCTGAAATCCGGCTTCTGCGCTCTTTGATCTTTTAAGACATAGAATTCGTCGAAATGAGCGTGTAGTTGAATTAAATTAAAAGCAGTAGCTGTTGATCGTTTGATAATTCCATCTAAATATCGCAGCGACTACGGCAAATAGCTTAGTAATAATAAGTTAAAGCGTTAAGGGGCCACCCCGAGCAAAATACACATCAACGCGTAAGTTTATTTTTTAAATTAAAATGTATTTCTTAAAGTTGCATGGCGTTCAAATTGAAATTGGCTCGCGTGGGCGAACAACGTTGCTTTCTAAGTAGGTACATAGTTTAGTAAATTTCTTCCATAATTTCTTCCTGATAACAGTTAATTGATTTAGTCTCGATACGTATTTAAATGTTTTCTACGTTATAAAAGACAGTACGAAAATTGATAATACCTAAAATATTTTTTTTTCGCATTTGCAAGTCGTCCTGGTGAAGAGGCGATCATCCATTTATCAGCGTTTTGCTCGGGGTACCGCGTGTTTCGCGGTTAAAAGAGGATTCTAGCGAAGAGTCCAGCAGATAAAAATTGTTACGAGGTCGAGTCACATCAGCAGCCCAAAACTATGACTTTAGAGACTCAGATTACTAGTATTTTCAATGTTAAATAAAAGTTATTTGAAATGACGAGAGTTAAAGTACAATATACAGGGACAGTGAGCTTTATTAAAGCGTTGGTACATTGAGAATTAACGGGAGCAAAAAGGGAACAGACGACCATCTAAACCTACCAGTTAGTCAAAAGTAAATGCAGTCGGGTAATAAATTACTTCGCATCGCCATATCTTGCTGGATCGTTAGAAAAATAGGTTAGATTTAGGTGTAATAGTTAGTAAAGTTTCATGCAGTGTTTAGTCGACATCAGTTCGTATAGCTTTAATCTTTATCTGTTTAACTTTGAGCCAGTTGAGAGCTACCCGCGCATGTAATCGGCCGGCTAAAAACATAGTCCGATGTCAGTGTCAGTCAGTCAGGGAGGTGAGGTAAAAAATGTTCTTGACCTGTGTAAAAAAAATTACTTTTTTTTGTAAAAGAACTAGTCAAAAAAACCTTTCATTGGGCGTATAAGGAACTGAAAATGAAAACATGAAACTAACTTAAAATATGGCTTCGAATGTGATCATAAAATTTTAAGCCTACTCAGACTCAAAGTCAAACAATATGACATGTAACCAAAAAACCCGTTATAAGTTAGAAAGCGTGTTCCCTAGTTAAACCTGGATTAGGTATACTTACAATCATGTCCTTATTAAAACTAGAATCTAGCTATGTCAACTAGAATTTACTGCTATATAAATTTTAATAAAAAATAAATCTAGTTATAACTTTGAACATTAGATAACTCGCTCCGCATACTCTAACTAAATGAATACCTCATTTCTGGCGCTTGAGCTACCGCTGCTGTGGCATGCTTGCTTTGCTCGCCCGCCTTGCGCCACAACTCTAACCTAACAGATTTCAAGTTATTATGCGACTTCGCTCCAGTAGGTGCTTCAATAGCAGTAAACTCTAGTTGTATCAAAGACATTCAGTGTAAACTGGTATTAGCTAGAAAAAACGCGTTCTAATTATCAATGGATTTTCACTGTAGCATCTACATTGATGACTGTCAATGACACTTCCACTCATAAGGCCCTAAACAGTGCTCGATAGTGAGTACATCACTGATAAAAGCATCAATTGTAAATGTGCCATCGGCGTGGCACTGCAGTTGTCCCTATGTTTTCATTGATATATTCTACGCTCAACCGACATCAGCGTCTCACGGACTGTTTGGGGCCAGCCAATCTTGTTACCATGCGTTCAATCTTTATGTATGTAACGTTCCGTCAAATTCAACACATTTCATTCCTATGTTAGAGGGCAGTAGTTTTGGGAAGAAAAGAACTCCGCGAGCTCCGTTCTGAAGACACGGTAATGTAAAGTCACCAAATTATTTGTTAACGGTTTTATTTAAAGGTAAAACCGTGATTCATCAGTTGATAAACTTGCAAAAACGAACCGTCCAGTACCTAGTCAAGTTCTGATAATACAATACTAGAGACATCCTGTTCTGACTGTCTAATGTCCATCCCTATATCTAAGTGAATTCATACTGACCTTTTTATTCTTTATTCATTATATTTTATTCTTTCACTTCTAACTAACATCACTACGTAAATATTCTATGTACTCAGAACATTATAAAACACAATAATAAAACAGACAAATTAATTCTAGGAATAACCTCTATTTTCCGCGTTTGCAAGTAACTTAACGAGTTCTTATAGACAAAAAATGTAATTCAACATCATGATAACAAAAATGGCCACCACTCAGCATGCGCTAGGTGCTAGGTGTATTTATGTGGTTGGTAAATTCATCGTTCCATTATAATCAAAACCTACTAAAAAAAGGTCTGAAAGGAATTAGCCAAACTATCATCTCTTTATTTCAACACTAACTGCTGTCCTGTTACATATACGCTCATTTAAGATTGTTCCATGTTAACAAGACAATGCGTGGACGTGTCGTGACATCATCATCATCATCTGTACTTATAGAGTGCGAAGAAGACTGGCTATTATTAATGCGTCGGTCACACAAAGCTTTAAGAAGCTGCTAATCTTTAAAATGTCTCGCAAAAACGCTGCTAGCCTACTCGCTGCGTTTGACAAACCGGAGTACAATAGAAGTGGTGACTTTTTTCCGCTAGATCTCGCTGCTTCAATACTGGTATACTAACCCACGCGTGACCGACGTTCGAAGTGCACCAATATGACAATGAAATTCATCATTGCTAATGTTAAAGTCTGCTTTTCTTACTATATGGAGCCCAAAGGTAAAATTATGAATATCTAGGTTAATTAGATTTATTTATGTCAATAAAGACACTGTGGCATATTAACTCTGTGGTGCGCAATCCTAGGGCAATTATAGGGTGATAGTGCAGTCAGCCGGAAGATATCTCAGAGCAGGATGGCTTTTTGTCAAGCGTCCGTCCAACAGCTTGTTCGCCACATTCTTTTTTTTGTGGTTCGCACTTCTTGTGCATTTGCCATTCGCCACATATGTTTGTATTGCTTATAAAAAAAACTTATTTTGATTCTAATTTTGAAAGTTTCTCTATTGCCCGATTGGCCTTGATGCGCAAGGGTGACTGTTTTCGATATAGTTGAGTAAACAAACCAGTTTTTGGCCTTGGTGCGCAAGGGTGACTGTTTTCGATATAGTTGGGTAAACAAACCAGTTTTATTGTGCTACGGGTCAAGTCTAGCCAAAGGCTGTGAATCAGATATGTCACATTATTGATAAGGTGTTATAGGAAGTATATCTAGGATATTCAACATATAGCAATATGTGATGGCAAATTACCACAGTGTCTATGTTAGGTAGTTTAATTGTGTGTGCAATTTTTTTTTGTGTTTAGTATCTAATTGAAATTCTTGTGACACCCTCCGCGGCTAGCGATATCGTGTTTAATACTCCCACGCAGAGGACATTTTTAGTATAACACGTTATTTTATTAAGTAGTTATATGTGTTAAGTGTTGTGCGAAAAAAACAAAGAACAAAAAAAAATAAAAAATAACAAAAAATAAAAAAAAAATTGTAGCACTTTAAAAAAAAAAAGAACAAAAAATGGGTAATTAAGTAGGTATGTGCCTACTTCCTTAATATAAATATAAAAAAACAATAAAATGGTACAACAAAAAGTAACTGACCTACTTATATACCGACCTCAATAAAAAAGTGTAGTTAATATGAAAATAAGAAAATTGAGTTAAATTTTTCGTAAGTTTTATTCGATTCTGTATGCAAGTGTTTTTTTAAATACTCTAGCTAAAGCCAGCCGGAAGAAATGACTACTGAGAGCATCTCATCATCTATCGGTAAGTACTGTCGGCCAGGATGCTGATGCACCGATAATTACTGTTTAGCCGTGGTAGGTAACTTCACATCACCATGGTAACTAAACTGCACTTTCCTATGCGATGTTATTACGACCTCATTACGGCTACACTGCGTCACTGAACCGGCAACCTCATTGCAAATTTCCTAAAATATAAATCTGAACCTTTTGGATTATCTCATTATTTATGGATGATCTATAATTTTAAAAAACATTGACATCATCTTTCAACCAACAAACTATTTTTCCCCGTCGCTGGGTGAGCATACCGTAAGAAGTAACACTATCCGGACTCCAAAGGCTAACGTAGAAAGCTCTATCTCAAGATTCTCAAGCTCTATAGACGCGTCTTGCTCTCTCTAGAGTCGCTTTAGCTATAGAAAATTTCAAGTTATAGTTTGATATCTGAGTTACAATCAAACTAGGTATATTTCGGTAATCAAACACTTGTCTAGGCTATTTTTATCGTTTGTATCCAGTAAAATGTAAATTTATTACGCAAAAAAAATAATTTTAAGTTTTACTTTGAGCTGATTCATCCTCTCCCTGCCCTTATCCCACTTCACGTGGGGCCGGCACAACATGTTTTTCTCTTCCACTCCCCTCTATCAGTCGTCATATCAGTATTCACTCCTTTCTTACTCATGTCGTCTTTCACACAATCTATCCATCTTTTCTTTCTGATGCTGATTGTGAGCAGTTTAAAGCTTGAGCACATCATGAAGCATTAAGAATAGGTTTCGCGTTGCAGTCGTAGGTGTTTCTGTGTGGCCCGGTGTGTCACCTTCGTAGCGGACTGCACACATACATGACTGGCGTAGAGATTAAGCTGGAATTTATTGAGATTCCTCATTTCAATCCTTTCAAGTTTAATTCCTACGGCTGGAAGATTGTAATACTAGTGCTGAGACTTCAAATGATAAACTCAAGAATGATCAGAAAGGAAAATGCCTAAGCATTGTAGAGTACAAAATTCAGTCTAAATTATTTAAACTTTTTAAAACTGCTACATTCTTTCAAACTCCCTTGTCTTTGCCTTTAAGGGGGACGGGAAGAATATCCTCTCCGTCGCCGAGCAAGTGAATGGTATATGGTTAGTGAACTCGGCAGCAAGATCTGGACTTAGAAAGGCTACTTTAGAAATCTTTATTTCAGCTTTTGTGGGTATTATCTCTACATTTTTCATTATTTCACGCATCTTGTTCTCCCTAAATAGGTCACCTTGGCTATAGGAAACGTCGTCAGATATCTAAGTTATCAGTATAGGTATAGGTAGTCAGATATCTAAGTTACAATCTATATTTTGCCATGTCGAATCAAAATTTTTATTAAAATTCGATTCGGCTTGTTCTCTGTGATCCGTCTGTTCTTGAGATCCCTGATATGTCCCTGTTCTTATGATAGATGATTTTGTACTCTGTGACTTCTCATAATCATATTCATATTCTTTCTTGTTTCATATAATGGTCTTACAAATAAATTTTCCTCAACATGAAACCCTTTTGATTTGATTCTTTAACGTTATTTTTCTCGTTGTTGTTTTTTTCCTCTATGTAGATAGAGGTCTGCCCATTTCTGATTAGGTACTCTTTTTCCTCGGTTCATTCATATGCATTTCATTTCCCTGTCTTCATTTTCTGGTTGTGACTCTGACATTCCACGTTCCCCCTAAGCATCTTTGTTCCTAAGTATCGTATGGATAAGGCTGTGTGGGTTTTGATTAGTATAGGTATGTGTTCTTCCTAGTCTTGATATCCCACAGTCAAAGCTTTAATTAGTGTTTATTCTTATTATTATTAGGGATGCCTTTTGCTTATGTCGTTATTGTATTGTCCTTCCTGCATCTTAGGTTTCTTTGTTTGTTTGTTCATGTATTTTAACTATTTCTATTGATTCCTAAAAAGTAGGTACATTTCCATGAACTTTTCAACTTCATTGCCACTTATGATGGCATCTTTTTGAAAATTACTAAAGGTATATTTTATAAGAGGTGACTTTACAATAAACAATATATAAGAAAAAACTCTTTTGATTGAATATTTTCTTGTACAAGATTATAACCTCGACCCAAATAATATAAACTTTTTGAATATATATACAACTTATTTTATGAAGTTGTAGATAGTGTCTCCACAACCTGTGTGGTTTTTTGCAGTTTCTTGTTCGCGTTTATCTTTACATTTATTATTAGATGTTCTTAATTCTCGAAAATAGCTCCTTTGAATTAAAAAATCGTCTTCTATTAATTTACGTGTTTTAAGGTTTTTTCACATTTTCTCACTCTTAAAATTAATACAATTCTCCCACAATCGAATGTCTTCCCACGTATTTTCTTCCATCCTATTGGGATAATGCACTTATACTAATGTATCGTAATTATCAAATCTAGTTTTAACATAATCTTTATCACAATCACCTCTTTTCATCAAGTCTATTCCTCGTAATTCCATATCTTTCATGTCATTCTTTCGACCACTACTCAATTTGTGAGATATTTATTCTCATTTTTGTACCTAATAATATAATTTTCTGTACACTGTATAGAAATACTCCTTTTCAAAGTCATATCAATCTATTATTATCACTCCCTATCGTTTCTTTTCACAACATTTGGACTGTTTTTTTATGGTTGGCTGGCTTGTTCTGCAAAGCACCTCCGTGAGAGTATGAAGCAAGAATACTTTTATCTTTTCCGCCAACGGTAAGCGGATCGTAAGAGGCGAGGAACCCAGTTAAGATGGTACGAACGGCAATCGCGTGACTCTATCTCATTCATCATACCGTCCAGACGGTTGCCATGGTGCCAGGCGCCGGCGCCCATTTACCATCCGGTAGTCCAGTCACTCTGCGCATCGGTCCGCAAACCCATTATTTGATTTAACAAAAATAAAGCCCCTTAGTTAAACCTAATTCTCATCATCTTTAAGGCTTTCTTCATAAGTGTTTTAACCTTATACACTTTCACGAAACTTGTCAGATTTCTCCACGCATTCATAAATGGCGGGGAACAAAAAATTCTGTTTTTGTTTGAATGAATTTGGTTGAATTGCGGGAACGATCAATTTAGTTGGATGTTTTGGACTAAAGTATTTTGGTTATGAAAGCCGAGATTGGTTACCATCTGGGGTAGGAGATTTTGTTGTACGCGCATGCCACCCAGCGATGTAATAGTCAGACCGAACATACATTAAAGTACCTATGGTTAAAGTTAGTGTTGTGTGTGGCATCCAAAAGACGCGTTGGCCGGCGATTTTATCATGGAGGCCTAACAAATACCTACAATATGACTTGATAAAAAACAGCTACGAACTTACTCTTCATCTTCGAAATCATATTCATATAAATATTTAAATTAAAAAAAAAAAAAAAAAAAAAAAAAAAAAATTAAAAAAAAAAAAATTAATTAATTAAAAAAAAATGCGTGTTTCCGCTTTGTTTTCATAATATTTATTTCGGTTCGACGTTTTAACTATGTGGATGTAAGATGCTAGTGTATCGATTGTCGATAAGTGCCTTTAATGTTAAAATAGAAATAACCTCGTACCTCTAACTAGCATAAGATAATATTAAAATTAATTTAAATTAATGATCATCAACCATTTCACACTAAGATATGGGAAATTCATTACCTAATCTTTTGGCTAGATAATATTATCATGGGATATGATGTGATTCTTGAAATAAAATACTTTCACCATCATTAAATCGGCGAACACCAGTTAGAAGGCCCTCGCTACGAGTCTGAGTTCCGTATTCTAGTGCTATCTGGTGTGGATCGAGACTCATGCATAGACTACCTTACTGCGAAAACTGAGGCTCGATTTAGTTTGAGCTTAGTACTGGAATACTTTGCCATGATGTAAGTTAAGATTAGGCCTAAAAATAGAAACTCTGCATAATTCCAAACTATTACCGAATTCTTATATCATAAGCTAATAACAACGCGAACAAGACAAGTATTGTTTGAACGAGATGAGATGACATTGCTTCAGACATGTTTAGTAATTATTCTTCAGTGTGTTGCGACTAGCGACCAAAAAATATGAAATATAGGTATACCTACATCACCTCAACCGCAACCACCACGGGGTGGTATATCGAAATTCAGAGGCTGATAGTAATAATATCTGTCTTCTGGTTTGTCCGGACAGGATTTCTGTATGAGATGAATTCGATTTTCTAGGATGTGGTAACCAAACAAATGCAAAACAACAAACCAAATTCAAAACAATTTCGTTTCGCGTTTTCACTTGATTTACATACCTACAGAAATTAAACTAAGCGTGAACTTACGCTTCCATATGTCAAAATTGGTGTGCATTTCGACAGAAGGCGCGCGTTTGCGTGAAATTTCATGTATTTTAGTCAGTGTTTGGCTTTTTGGATCAAACGGGTTCTAAAATCACGCGGGACTTCTTGTCAGGAATAATCTGGGGCTCTGATCTGTCCCTGACTTACTTGCTTGTGTCACTGATTATTTCTTGGTCATCGTGTAAGTACAGTAAATATATGGCTGGCTCTTAAAATGCATTGACGTGAACAGTGTGACTGCCGCCAATTGGCTTAGTCGCAAATAACGAGTTTATAAAGTAAAATATGGCTAGCTTGTTTAAATGTATTGGCGTCAAACATCAGCGTGTCTGCCAGTTGCATATCGGAGCGTAGCAGCTTCTTAATCTATGGCATAATCAGCGCAAGATCAGCAGATATTAAGATAGACAGAACGTTTGCTTGATTGGAACATCAAGTGAAAACGCGGCTTTGCGTCAGACGTGTATGCTTTATATGATTCTTCATACCTACCATGCGCATAGATCCACAACTCTAACATTCACTGAATCCAGATAATCTAGACCTAGCATTACGAATCGAAAATAAACAAACAAACCGTCTTTTCATTGCATTCGTTATGTTTTTTGCCCGTAGTACTGCCAGCTGTACTACCAGTAGTAAACACAGGCAATAATTATTTCCGTATAAATAACTACCGACGGCCCAGAGTGTGTGTTGAGTCTCACTCGAGACTCACTTTTCACTTTTCGACCTTGAGAATTATATTCCTAGATTACTGACTGGTTTTTATAGGCGCCCCTTTTCGTGGCTCCATACCAAGGCGGTAATCTATACACTTTTCACGTCGTGAAGTGAAAAGCAAGAACCCACACTCGGGCCTCTGGGAAGTTCTTTAAGCGGCCGTGTCGTGAAGGTTAACGTAACATAGCGAACCGCGGCTATCTTCCTTTATTTTTGATAGGCTGTGCATCGCAATAAAACGTCTATGTAAAAGAAATGAAATAATTGATTTGCGTGACGGTTTGTTTGTAGAGTCAACAAATTAGATTGGTAGGCCACTATAGAACCTTTTCAAACTAAATCAAAATGGTAATGAAGTTCGTAACTTTGAGGACTATTTGAACAATGTTGGCGACATCCAAAATGTTTCATACTTGACAAGGGACAACTACACGATCTTAAAATTATCTTGTTCATATTTGAAAATTCACTTTTCACTTTTAATTTCACTTTTAAGATGTCGCTATTATTGATAAAACCAGACTCAAAGTTGCGATTTTCACTGCCATTGCACTTACACAATTGAACCACTACTGGTCTGACCACCGCAGCGGGCTTCGGCCTCGAGGTCTGTTCCCCTCGATTTTTCCTGCAATGCGGTAACAATGTAGAAAAACAAAAATCAATTTAAATAAACTTATTAGTTTCCTACACTACCCTGGCATTCTTAGTCTTTCGTATTTTTTCACTCCCCTCACACTGACATCAGACTGGCGGATCTTATCATCGCTTAGTTGTGTAAGGGTAAAGTCTCTCAGGGGTTTGTGGGTGTAAATAAAGTTCGATGCACGATTGGAACAATGGCAAATTATATTAAAAGTCACAGGCAACACAGGGAAATGCAAAACAATGTTGTAAAATCGGTAAAAACCCTATAAAACTACAAAGCATCGACGCGTAACTCGCGGCCGGTGGGTATCTCCGCGTCTCTTCCGATAGATGGCGGTGGGAGCTCAGTCATTCGCGCGCCAAATTGAGCGTTCGGGCACTACGCACAACCTAACAACTATGCTCGCGTTACAGTTGTTAAATTTGATTTTTATTATTGAAATTGGCCTTAATTTCCCCTAAAAATCCCTTTGGTTGACGAATACAATCTATGCCATGGTAATAGGTAACTACTTCCACAGCTAGGTTACTTAATAGCAATTACGGCGAAATATACCTTGGTACTAAAGTAAAAATAAATCAATTATAAAAACCGCGTTTACAAAATTTGCGGTTCTAGATTTCTGATAACTGAATAGGAAACGAAAAAGCCACGGATGAAAGAAAGTTTGTATGAATTCTTTTTTAATATGTCTATGGATTAAGAAATATTGTTTGCTACTTATAATTGAATGGTAGGAACTTCCGTTATCACACAAATGGGTTAGGCATGATTGCCCGTTCCATATTGCCCCCGAAATAGTTTAAGGAATAGTTACCTACTTTGCACCAAATCAATACAAATACTGTTGTGAAAAAAAAAGCCGAGAACTATAAATCTAAAAAGGTAATTTTAACAAGTTATAGAAGACCAGCAGGCTTAAATCAGATTAAAGCATACAAACGGTAATGTAAATAACAATAACAATTTTTACAGATAGCTACTTGTATTTTTAATTGCATAAATCCTTGGCACACGATTAAAAACAATTGTATCATGTAATTGTTATCTGTCTCATTTAATTGTGCCATCGAACGAAAAATAAACATGATTTTTATATTATACGGAGGCAAACAGGCTTACGGCTCTCCTGATGGTATGTGGTTACCGTCGCCTTTTGCCATCATATCAATTTTAGGGGAAATAAAGTTGTAGATACATATAGAAAGACAATTAAAACTAATACAAGTTAATATTTACAAAATACACAAGAAACAGTTGAGCCATCTAAGGACCGTTACAAACAATCTATAGATAGCTCAATTGATCCAGATCACTACGGAATATATTTCGACAAAGGCAGCGGCTTTATCAACTTTTTTTCCCACTGGTACCTACCGTTGAATGAATGAATGAATGAACGAAAATTCTTTATTGTACACACACCTTAATAACTAATTACAATTGATTATAGACTAAATAAATTTATACCTTTGGATGGAGAGGAGTCTGAATTGTACGGAAGATTGGTTGTTGACTGGCTGCGTAGTGACTATTCAGTTATCTATTTTGGGGGCACTGTGGAATGGGGTCAATCATGACTAACCCGTAAAAATAAACCACTGACAACTACGAGACTCTCCATTAGGATTAAATATTTGGTAGTTTTTATAAAAAAACACAAAAGAAAAAAAAAAAAAAAAGTTTTTACAAAATGAAGAATTAAAGATTATTCTTAAGGTCTAGAAAAAAAAAACGAAAAATTAGAGTCTCAGCGAATCAAAGTTAGAGTCTACGTTCCTATTTATTTAGTTATATCTGATCTAACAGCTGATGTTCCAGGTCACAGGTCACTAAACTATAGGTATTTACCTAAGAAGGTATTCCGAAATTATCCAATTCAGCGTTGCAGACGAAGGCTTTTTCAGAAGTTCATAACTTAAGCCTCTCAGCTTTGCATTGTACAAAAGAATAAAAAAAGTAACGGTTCCTTGCCAGTACAAATATGAAAATCTGTATTCGCAAAAATGTTGTTCACGTTCAGCAGTGGACGTCGTACGGCTGAAATGATGATGATGAACAGGGTGTAAATTCAACTGTGTTTAAGACGATTAAAATTATTTTTGTTATTTCAGTGGAAACATAAACACAATAATAGAATAAAAAGAATGACAAGATAAACTAAAATAATTCTAGGAATTAGACAGAATTCAGATCAACAACCACAGGCAGTTTGCCCAAAAGGCTGTCGATGTTACCTCGTTGGATCGCTATACCGATCCTTTGTCCGAGCTAAGCACCAGCCCTTTGGTAATTGGATAAATGATATAAATAATTAAGTTTAAAGTATGTACCTAGTTAACAGCGTGATTGCATTTTAACTGCCTGATATCAAAGACACTAAGAAAAATACTTTTGTCTTTGCCGATATCTAGAAAACTAGATGTCTAACCTCTAATTCTTCATTTGATGAATCTAGTAATAAGATACCCACAGCAGTCATGGCGATAGGTCTAAGTAAAACAGAGCGTGAACGTTAAATAAGCCTATTCTGCTACCCGATTATTCGTGATTTACCGATTATTATCATATCACCCAAAAATACGAGTATAGTTATAAGATCGAACATTTATTTAATGGAAACAGTACAAATTAAAAATAAATGTGGTCCCTCTCCCTTTCTGAGTTTTGACGACAATCGCTACACTAGATGATTAGCTAAACAATTTGGATTATCGTTCACCATTGAGGTTTATGAAGTGGCATCACGGACACAGCAATGACGAAGTGTCCGCAAAATCAGAATACCTACTAATATTGAAGTCATATTATTGACAAGTATTGACAATGATGTAGGAGTTTTATCGATAACTGAGCTGTTAACAAAATATAGCTTTAGTTTCCTGAAAAGCAGTAGCCGTCACACGACGATCGTAATCCGTAACGGCAATGACCCGCACATCTCTTCACAAGGATGACGGCAACAACATCCTGTCGGTTATTATCAACACACAAAACGTGAATCCCCTTGACTACAACATCATTCAGTAATTTCGTAAACGAGAATGACAGCGTTTGCAGTAAATGACGCCTGGTGCCGAAGACCATGACTCTTGGGGCGTTGACATCGCATACCAAGTCGTCAAGCTATGATGGAGGCCTTTGAGCGGCCAAGACACTCCGTCAGAGTTGGGAACTAGCTCATACGCCCTTCACTTTTTACTGACAATATAGTCTCATTTGAGTATCCCCACTTGCTCAAATTGTGCCTGCAGCGGTCAACCTGGCTTCATAATCAGTTAAGCGATTTCCAGGTTGACCAAGGTAGAAGTTGGCCCGCTGGGCGCTTTTCTGCAGGCGCAATGTATTCGGGAGAAGGTGGATGTTTCTCTTGCCACAGCCTATATCGATCCTCGCTTGGATGGTCGGTGGTAGATTTGGGAGGCTCATAAAACTGTACCGACTCTTCAATCTAATGCAACAAGCACTGGTATTGAAAAGTGGGTGTCGTGGATCGGACTCCTGCTTGAGTTTCTCAACGGAGCAGGCAACTTTACGGCGGACCTCGGGTGGCTATACCTGCTAATGGATATAGCAGGTTTAAGGGTGTCGGTTTTAAGCAGCCTGTGATTATCCTCCATGTCTCGTTTAAGGCTACATCTACTTCTTTCGCAAGAGCAGAACGATGCCACACTGGACATGCAAATTCGCCAGCTGAAAAGCAAGAGCAGAGAGCCAGGCCTGATGTTTCGGAGAACATGGGGGATGGACAGTAACCATCAAAAAACATTCAATAAAATAACGATGGATTTGAAATTATTTCAACAAAACAAATAATTTCACCGAGGAAAAGCCTATAAAAGTCTAAACTAGACTTATGGAATTGGAGCGATGTAGTAGACACTAAAAGAACTTAATGGATTTTAAATAACAATACATAGAGTAGTTATGTAGGTACTTATAATAATTCAAAACAATCCAGACGACACCAGACTATGTAGTAGGTACGTAAGTACATCGTAACTAGATTTTGTGTACTAACCTAGCTAAGTAGGTAAACTATTTTATACTTCTTCGGAATGGAATGGTCATCGGAGAAAGTTTGGAAGTGGGGGTGTAAATGAGGTTTAGGTATACTGTAACGTGGTATGAACATATTATGCGGAGGAAGGTAAGCCAAAACCAGACGAGTGATGGATGTGAATGTGGATACAAGAATAGAGGCGGCCAAAAGAAAGATGGATGGACTGCGTGAAAGAGACAACAGAAAGGTATGAGGAAAGAGATGGAGTAGAAGCGGCGATTTTTCTTGCCACCCTCCTTCAAAATTAGCCACGGGGTGTGAAGTTATAATGGAAACTGATAAAACACTTTTTTAAGATCATTCATCTTCATAGGAATGTAGTTTACCAAAAGCATCATTAGAAAATAATAAAAAATAAAAAAAATCGTCGTGAAACATTTTGGTACTGTCAAAATTCCTAAGCGTGAGGTCTATTTATGTACGTAAGGAAGGTCCATGCTTTTATACTCTTAGGTACTAGTATAGTATTATGTTATCTGTGTCTTAGGTAAGTGATTGCTTTTTAAATGGAAAACTTAAAGGTAATATTAGAAAGAATTTCGTCGTTTCGTGTTTATTAATTTAAGCAGTAGGTATAGGTAGGTACCTACCATTATACGAAAAGTAGGCAACCAACCTTGATTCTGTTTTGTTTTTATTACAAGGTAGGCTACAGAATAACAAGATCCAGCCCATCTTTTACGAAAATACCTTACCTACATCTGTAGGTCTACAAACAATGGAAAATCATGTTTCGCCATAATTTTAAATAAAGTAAGTTGAAAGTGGTAATTTTGGTTCAAAACGCAAAATTGTACTTATTTTAGAACGCAAAATTGTCCGTATCGAACTGTACCTATGTACTTAATGGTACCTACCTAGTTAAGGTTTACACTTAATTAATTAATCTTGTGTATTTTTGATATGTATAACCTTTATTTAAAAGGACAATTAAAAGTAACTACTTATTACATACATACGATAATAAAAATAATACATAATAAAAATAGCTTTGTTTTATTTTGTGCATGATACCTAGAGATAGGGAAAGATATTAGGTACCTACTTACTAACGATACCATTCAAGTTGAAGACCACAATTTGGGCCAGACGATTCAGCGAGGTAGGTCCAACTACGACAGAGGTCAACCGACGAATCTTAGTCGGATGGGTAGCGTTTATTGTGAATCTTCTCGTCGCAGAGATACCTACCGCAGAGCCTCAAGATGAAAGTCCACACTCAGTACGTGTTGCCAGAGATGACTATATGGCACTGAGACTTCATCATCAGCAGCCCACATTAGTCCATAGACATAGGCCTCCCCCAATACACGCCACTGAGCCCGGTGTTCGGCCCTTCTCATCCACTTACTGCCCGCCGCCTTTCGTAGGTCATCGCTCCACCTAGCGGGGGGGCGCCCCACACTACGTTTGCCGAAACGTGGTCTCCACTCAAGAACTCGTTTACCCCAACGGTTGTCGATTCTTCGACATATATGGCCAGCCTACTGCCACTTCAGCTTGCTAATTCTCTGGGCTATGTCGATGACTTTGGTTCTCTGTTAATCTCGGATAATCTCGTTGCGGATTTTATCCTTCAAAGAAACTCCAAGCATAGCCCGTTCCATAGCTCGCTGTGCGACCTTAAACTGGTAAATGACACTGAGACTTGGTCACTAACTATTGGCCTCACACATACCTACACAAGCATAAAGTCGCGCAACGAGCTATGGAGTGAGCGAGCTATTTTGATTTTGATTTGAGTTGTTATAATATCCCTAAATGGGGAAATCCCCTGGAGGTCAACGGGCAGGCCATATAGCTCGCAGAACCGACAACCGTTGGGGAATAAAGGTTCTTGCTTGAGAGGTTACCGTAGCCTATGAATGCTTGCAATACCAGAGGCATCACGCACGCGATGCCAACCCCCCCAAACCCCCCCTGAGAGCTCTGGCAGCCTTACTCACCGCAGGAACAAAGCACTATTTGAAACAAAATGTAATGTTATTTGGCTGCGATCTTCTGTACGGCGGAGGTACCTCCCAGGCGGGCGATAAGGTACGATGGGCGATAAATAAGGATTAGGTATGTACCTACAGCCAAAGTTCAGCCCGAGCAGAGCCAATGTAGGAGCTTAGCAACTATGGAGGGTTTAGTCCCTTTCACACAAGGGCGGATCCCGCCTTCGAATCAGGGGGGGCATGTAGTCAGGACGGGCCCATCAACAAACGAGGCTATGGTGGCTATGTTCCACCAATCCGCACTTGACCAGCGTGGTGGTATTAAAATTATCAATGTGATTAGAAAAAATATCAGTGGTCGTATCAGTCTTAGACTACGTTACAGGGACGTAGCTACCGCCGTATGTGCCGTATCAATTATACGGGGCCCCCGGGCTACGGCTGATGATGACTTTAGTTTTCTTACGCACGTTAGGCCCCCCCCCCCCCCCCCGACGCGACGTGCTTAAGAAAACTAAAGTCATCATATACGTCAACATATATAAATGATTTAATAAATCGGTTTGCCGAAAAAAGGCAAGGAGAGTGTAGGTATATTTAATTTGAATTGTTTGTAAACAAAATTACAGACAGATACCTAATTATGATGAATACATACTTTTTTTAATTTTAAGCAAAAAGGAGCCATTTCATTCTGGGCCTGGTCCATGTACACTACATAGAAAAATTAGGGAAAAATAGGAGATTACAAGAAAAATACAATTTCATTAATTTGAAGACAAATGCGATGGTACAAGAATAATTCTTCTGGTAAGTTTTTTACTATGTGAACACTATTTGAAGGCCGCCATGTTAGTTAATAATTGGCGTTTGACATGACATTGACATATTTTTCATGTCATGTTGTTTGATTTGATGTTTTTGTTTTGTCAGATAAATGTAGGTTGTCAAAATGACATTTCACGCACGTCCATGCGCCATATTTTTGTAGCTCTCTTTGTCGAAGAAAATCTTAATGTACCTTAAAACGAAGTCAATTTAAGTAAAATAACCAATTAAATACGTTTACTTTATTGCTTAGCCATATTTTAGAGTAGTGTACACAGTGCAGGCCCAGGCTCCATATATTGATGAAACGTCTCTTTTTATTTTCTTTTGTGAGAAATATTTACCCTTCGTAAGGGCCACCCAAACAAATTTTTATACGAGGCCCCGCCATGGCACGCTACGGATAATAGAGTAGAAAGGGTCTTTGTTATTACCTAGTGTAGTGACTAGTATTTAAGGATACCTGCATTCCTTAACTTATGCTGTCTCCGGGGGACAACTGACAGTGACAGATAACAGATGACACCTGAGATGGAGAGATGGATACATACTCTCTGGGAGTCAATCAGTCTGTGGTCAAGCCGGCACGAGAAGGCGCGCGGGAATTCACTGGGAGATATTATATGTGTTATGTGATATGTAACAGCGAGGGAGTTGTCCTGCTAGGAACCAGCGTGGTGTAAGGCATACACTACACCTAGTATAGATACTAGTGAATATTTATTATGGTGCTGTTGGCGATCATTTTGATAAATATAAGTGAATAAAAATGAATCGCTAAATTGTGTTGTTAGACACGAAACACGAGCACTAAACACTATCTAACATTAGGGTTAGGATAGCTTTGTGGATTCATGAAGACGCCATACTGTGAATTTGTTTTAATTTTGAAATATAGGTCAAGTGTGAGTAGGGCACGAGTCCTGAGGCTTCCGTACACACTTAACACGGGGTCGAAAAATCAAGATCTCAAGTGTACGAAGTAACAAGTGTCAATACAATACAATAAACTTTATTTCAGGCAACAATAGAATAAAAAACAGATGTAATTTTTATTATCTACGGCCCATATACTTATATAGGTACCTTAAAGACTAACATACATAATAATATAAATAACACAATTAATTGCCACGTAGAAACTGCGACGTGGGACGCGAATTGTCCGTGGCAGTAGGTATCCGCCCGCGGAAACGACGGAACACAACACCCTTCGGCCAGAGATCTTCTTTTAGTCAAGGTAAGGCATTGGATCTATGCGTGTGAGTCGGCAGATAACTCTAGGAATTTTCTATGAAACTAAATTCAGCAGAAATTACGCAACTGACAATTCGCTTTACGCTCGTTTGGCCTCACGCTAATACTTGGATTCAAATAAATAAAATTGTAGCATGGTTAGCATGTAATAAAGATTATGAATTATGAAGGTAGTTTGTTTCTTTTCTTTAAAAAAATAAAACAAATATAAAGTAAATAATCCTATGCTTAGGTAGGTATATCTGGTTGAACCCACCATATGGTCATAGTTTTTTTACTAAAAGTTGGCATACCTACCGTTTTTGGGTTCCGTACCTCAAGGAACTCTAGAAACTAGAGTTAGGCTGCGATGGAAATGTGTCGTGCGAGGATGTCTTGCTGTGCTGTGAAATGTGTGGGGGTTTCCACCAAAGCTGTGCGACGAAAATGCCTACGAGGATGTGTAGCGGAGCTGTGAAATGTGTCGATCGTCTATGGACTGGCTGGTACAGTATGCGCAAACCTCGCAACACACATTCCTCGTACACATCCCTCACAACACATCCCTCGCACACATCCCTCGCTTGTTTTGTATGAGCAAAAATCTAGCTCCGCTGAGCCGTTTCCACCACAGCTGTGCTGACCGAGGCGAGGTAAATGAAGCGATTCTATTGGTTCTTTACAAACACATCCCTCGCTACGCATCCTCG
Source organism: Anticlea derivata (assembly GCA_947579855.1). Taxonomy (NCBI): domain Eukaryota; kingdom Metazoa; phylum Arthropoda; class Insecta; order Lepidoptera; family Geometridae; genus Anticlea; species Anticlea derivata. The sequence goes on along the minus strand of OX388257.1, from coordinate 12,662,489 downwards.
CACATCTCTGGTGGAAACGCAGCCTAACGGACTGATTGGAAACGCTGAGTGGTCGTCCACTTAAATTATACTTAAATTTCTTGAAACTCAGTAGACGATTTTTATGTAAACTAAGTTTTTCAAACTAAACTGTTATATATTCACAACCATGCCACTACAAAAGTCAGTGGGGTGGTTGGGAATAACCACCCCACTGCCTTTTTAATTATTTAAATATGAAATCTCACTATTCATAGGCTTCACTATTATTCACATAAATGAATACCTACCTAGGTATGAAATTGAGTTAGTACGAACAGTTGGAAATAAAAAAGCCAACTAATCTGAGTAAATCAAGTTCTTAGTCTGGTTTATTGTCAATAACACTCGTAAAATAATCACTACTCGAGCGATACTATAGGCGAACTTAATGCTAGTTAGCATTTTCTTCCAGCTAACCTTTGAGAGGTGAAGAAAAAATGAATGTAGTGCTGCTGACTACTGCTGACAAACAGAGAATTTTAAAATTCGAAACAAACTTACGATAAATAGACATACTTAGATAGCAAAAAATATACTACTTATACAAACGGTAGCTCAATTTTGTTGAGAGATCTGCAGACTAGTAAAGCCACATTAAAAAGCCACATATTATGATGTCTGTCAGTCGTAGCTTCATAGTGAGGTGACCTGCTTAAAATTATCGATAAACTGAATGAATCGATATGGTTTTCAAACATCAGTGAATCGAATACAGTTATTGTGAAAAAATAAAATAACATCAATTCTTTAAAAATCACTTATGGCTTATGTAGAGTAACTTTATTTGATTGAATCCCATTACAATCCCTGTCCCATTATTAAATTATGTCGTCATTATAAGAAAAAAATCAAGTAGGTAGGTACATAGTTGAACAAAATAAGTTGCATTTATCCAGTTGAAATAATCGTTTTGTCATCGTCATCGTCATCACTCTACAGGTACTCAGAGATTTATGAATTAATTGTCAACAATATTGTCAATTCACATTTTGTTCAAAGTCATGTAAGATTATTTTGTTTTCTCGACGACTGTTCTCCAGTTTGTTGCAGTGCCAGCATTTCCAGTGAAGGGTAGCTCAGTATTGATATGCACTGCGTGAACTTTTATTTGTGCACTAATAAACTCGATACCATAGTCAATGTATTCAACTTGTCGACCCGAACAAAAAATCGAATGAAATCTTTCAATTTTTTGGGTAACATCCCTAATGACACGACTTGACAGAGTATACTGACGTAAACTTGTAACGACGGGACTTTTTGGCGGGAACTTGCGAAGTGATGTTGTGCTCTCAATTTATTTTACAAAACTAGTGTTAAATTTAATAATATTGTGTAATTATGGTGGTGTTTTGCGTAATATTCTTTGAGTATAATTATGGTGGTGTTTTGCGTAATATTCTTTGAGTAAACCGCACAAGTGAAGTGAAATAGAATGATTGCGTGTATCGTAATTTTTCGAGTTGGCGCCAAGAGGTCCCTCGAGGTTTTAGTAAAATAGCCACCATCATATCTTACTAAAACTGAACTTGACTTGACTTGACGATAACTTGACCATGAATAAGATGAAAAATAAAGACGAAAGAATAAAAATAACAAGGAAAAATAAACGTAAGACTTGGCGGTAAGGCCTAGATGCCATAGCCATCCTGAAAGGGGAAAAACATCAAAAAAAAAAATTGTAACGACGTTGACTTTTTGGCGGGAACTTGCGAAGTGATGTTGTGCTCTCAATTTATTTTACAAAACTAGTGTTAAATTGAATAATATTGTGTGATTATGGTGGTGTTTTGCGTAATATTGTTTGAGTAAAACGCACAAGTGAAGTGAAATAGAATGATTGCGTGTATCGTCATTTTTCGAGTTGGCGCCTAGAGGTCCCTCGAGGTTTTAGTAAAATAGCCACCATCATATCTTACTAAGGAAGATAAACAAATTAAACAAGATAAAATACACGTAATGTTGAGATAATCTGTTTTCTTGGTATAACTCTCTGTGACTGTTTATGATCTGTGTTCTGGGCTCTGCAAATAAAATGGTGAAACAATAGACATACGTCTTTGCCTTTTAATATAAAATTAATACGCTTCCACTGCGCCAACATGAAAAATATAAGCCGAAGAATATGAGAAAAAATACATGGAGTATTTCTAGAGAAGAAAACAACAAGAGCAATATAAAATTCTAAGGATGGCGATGACTTCGGTTACAAATTTACCAAAGCTGGTAGATGGAACAAATTTCAGTGTTTGGAAATTTCGTATGAAATTAATTTTGGAAGAAAGAGGATTGGAGTCCACTCTTATGAAAACTGAACAAATAGATAAAGAGAAAGATGCCAAGGCACGGAGCATAATTGCCCAATGTGTCTCCGATAAATTCGTCGAATTAATAAAGAAATGCCCAACGGCAGCAAAAATGTTTGAATGCCTGGAAGAGGTACTAGAGAGAAAAAGTATATTTAATCAGCTGTATCTGAGAAAGAAAATGTTATCAATGAAAACCAGTATAGATGAAAAATTACAAGATCATTTTTTAAAGTATGATAACTTAATAGCACAACTAGAGTCAACCGGTGCAACGCTGAAGGAAGCAGATAAGGTGTGCCACCTACTTCTAACGCTGCCGACCGAGTATGACACTGTTATCACAACATTAGAAACAATTGATAGAGAACTGAATGTTGACTTTGTCAAATCCAGATTGCTAGATGCTGAACTGAAGATTAAAGGTAATGAAACCACAGCATCAGATACGCACACGTTTATGACCTGCTACAGATGCGGCAAAAATGGGCACAAATCCTTCCAGTGCAGAACGGGACAACAAGTGAGAGGCCACTACAGAGGTCGGACTTCAATGAGAGGACAACGTGGTCAATCCAGAGGCAACAGCAACTCAAACAGAGGACGAGGTGCAAGCTCCTATAGGTCACCATGGCAGACAGGTCAAGCGGCGCAGGCAGATGAAGAGACCTCTTCTTCAAGGAAAAACGAAATGTCATTTACAGCGAGTAGTGCAAGTGCATTATGTAATAACAGTTGTGTTAGTGATAGTGATGTTCAACTAATAGTGGACTCAGGGGCCACAGAACATTTGATTATGGCTAATTATGAACCTTATATGACTCAGGTTGAAGAACTGGACAGAGAGATGAAGATTTATGTAGCGAACGGACAATATCTAACATGTTACAAAAGAGGTAAACTAACATTAGAATATAATAGTAGTCTATCAATAGATATTGAGGGATTAATTGTTCCTAAGTTGTCACACAATTTATTATCAGTGAGAAAATTATTAGAGAAGGGACTTCATGTTCAATTTTACAATGATAGTGTATCGATAAGTAACTCAGTAAATGAAGTTATTGGCAGGTTGAAAGGCAGGTTATATGTTATAGACATGAAACTCAATAATGAAGTAAGTTTGATTTCAAAAGATTTGTGGCATCAGAGATTGGGTCATGCTAATAGGAAACAGCTAAGGTTACTGCAACTGCCGTACAGTGAGATTCCGTGTGAACCATGCATGAAAGGTAAGTCAACTAGATTACCATTTTATCCTACTCAGAAACCACGTTCTCATTGCATTGGTGAACTCATTCATACTGATATATCTGGACCAATGTCCACACCCAACTCTACAGGCGAGATTTACTATCATACAATCATTGATGATTTTACTCATTTTTGTGAGGTTTACTTATTGAAGAGAAAATATGAAGCAACTGATAGGTTGATAGAATACATAAAAAGGGTAGAAACGCAAACAGGTAATAAAGTGAAGAAGATTAGATCAGATAATGGAGGTGAATTCAAAAATGAAAAAGTACAGAATTTTTGCAAGGAAAAAGGAATAATAATACAGTATACAAATCCATACAGTCCAAGCTCCAACGGTGTAGCTGAACGAATGAATAGAACTATATACAACAGAGCAAGAACATTGTTAATAGAGACAGGCTTGCCAAAATTTTTGTGGGGTGAAGGAGTTAGATGTGCAGTCTATCAAATCAACCGCTGCCCATCCTCAGCAATAAACTTCCAAACCCCAGCGGAGAAGATGTTTGGAAACAAGAATTTGTCAAGACTTCGAGTTTTTGGATCTAAAGTGTGGGTTCATATATTACCAAAACAAGACAAATTTCAAGAAAGAGCAAAAGAAATGAGATTTGTGGGATATCAACAAAATGGATATCGCCTATGGGATCCTGAAAACAACAATATTATTGTGTCAAGAGATGTGAGATTTGATGAAAGTCAAATACAATATACAGAAAAGAAAACTAAGGAAAGTGATCAGATATACTATGAAGATGAAAATAGTGGAAAGTTGAATGAAAAAGATTCTGAGAAAACTGTAGAAGATGAAAATAGCAGAAAGAAACCAGCAAATGAAAATATAGAAATTGAAAATGACAGTGATGATTATGAGGATACAGAAGAAGAAATACCAGAACAAAAGACAAGATCAGGAAGAATCATACAAAAGCCAAGTAGATTTCAAGAGGATTATGAGCTATATACAGCATATTGTTTAATATCGGGAGATCCTCAAGATTATGAGGAGGCAATGAGCAAAGGTTGGAGTAATGAGATTAATAAGGAATTAAATGCCCTTGAAAAATTAGAAACATGGGAAATAACAGATTTACCTAAAGGAATGAAAGCTATAGATACTAAATGGATCTTTAGAACAAAACAAGATGGTACAAAGAAAGCACGCTTAGTTGCAAAAGGTTTCCAGCAAAACAGTTCAGTGAATAACTATGCCCCAGTAGCCAGAATATCTACAATAAGGCTGATGCTAAGTCTAGCAGTACAACAAAATTTGCCATTGAAACAGTTTGATGTGCCTACTGCATTTTTGAATGGATATCTGGATGTAGATGTTTTTCTGAAATGCCCAAAAGGATTAAACATCAGTCAAGGAAAAGTGCTTAAATTGAAAAAGGCTTTATATGGATTAAAAGAGGCACCAAGATGTTGGAATAAACGATTTCATGAGTTTATTATAAAAGAAGGATTTACACGATCAAAACATGATTCATGCCTATATGGGAAAGGACCAAATTGGTTACTATTGTATGTCGATGACATTTTATATTTAGGAAAAGAAGATATAATAATAAAGAAGCTGGAAAAGGAATTTAAACTGAAGGATCTGGGAGAAGTTAAGAACTATCTAGGATTGGAGGTAAATAGAAATCAAAATGAAATGGAAATAAAACAAACAGAGATGATAACAAAGCTTTTAGAAAGATTTCAAATGCAAGACTGTAAAGGAAATAAAACTCCAATGGAAACAAATTTATATGCAAAAACATCCTCAAACATAATTGAAGTGCCATTTAAAGAACTAGTGGGATGTCTACTCTACATCTCAATGAATACTAGACCGGATATAACTTATGCAGTATCATACTTGAGTAGATTTCTAGATAAACCAACACAAGAATTATGGACAGCAGGTAAAAGGATCTTACGATACCTCAAGGAAACTCAGTTTCAGGGGCTGCTATATAACAATACAGGTAATCATACTCAATTAGAGGCTTATTCAGATGCAGACTGGGCAGCTGACAAGGTTGACAGGAAAAGTACCAGTGGATGTGCTATCTATCAAGGTAACAATTTGATATCATGGTTTTCCAGAAAGCAGACATGTACAGCTTTGTCAACAGCTGAGGCAGAGTACATAGCAGGAGCACATGCAGTAAGTGAACTCGTACACATAAAGGGCCTACTCTCTGAATTTCTTAATAGTAAAACAGTGTCAGCTCACATCTACATTGATAACCAAAGTACAATTAAATTGATTCAAAACCAAATAAATACTAAAGCCTCAAAGCACATAGACATTAAATATCATTACATAAAAGATGTAATAAATAAGAGAATTGTGTCTGTATCATATGTACCTACAGAGGAAAATATATCTGATATTTTCACAAAGGCATTGCCTGCAAGAAAGCATGTATATTTCCGTGAAAGATTAAATGTGTATTAGGTTAACTACCTTAGATGGGTATCTCTCTTGCTAATATATTATGATTGTAATGTTTTTATTTAGTGGTTTATTAACTTGATGTTGCTATTTGAAGGGCTAAATAGAAACACTATCCGTTATTATTGTTATATGTTTTTATGTTTAAAGGTAGAAAAAACTTATTTTGTTTGTAAACATTCATTTTATTCTATCTTAGAGTTAACTGCAGCTATGTCTACATGCTATTCTACATTGAAATAGTTAGGTAGAGTCTTAATAAGTTTATTAAAATATGTAGTCTTACAATTTCTGTGTCAACAATTTTCATATTATCTTAGATTCAATTTGTATAAAATATATAGGTATAAACCTCTACAAATTGAGGGGCTGTGTTGAGATAATCTGTTTTCTTGGTATAACTCTCTGTGACTGTTTATGATCTGTGTTCTGGGCTCTGCAAATAAAATGGTGAAACAATAGACATACGTCTTTGCCTTTTAATATAAAATTAATACGTAAGACTTGGCGGTAAGGCCTAGATGCAATAGCCATCCCGAAAGGAGAAAAACTTAAAAAAAAAAAATTGTCTTAGTTGTGGGAAAGAAAGAAAGATTGTATTTTATTGTAATCCTCGTAAGTTTTACAAATATTATTTCTGAATTAAAACTTCGTTCAAAACATCTTTCGCGTAACCGCTTACAGCAGTAGAACTTAATCAATAATAATTCGTGACTATCCTCAGTCTTTTTCCGTTTTTATTCATTACAAGTACACAATGACGCCACGCCCAAGCTAACAACAAAACGCGGTTGGGTTAAGCTTTCATTCTTCTGTTCCTGACTCGTGTTTCTCTTCAACAGGTGGAAGGAAAAATGTCGTCTGAAATAAAACACTTATTTACAGGGAATGGGACTTACAAACCTGTAAATCACTTATTTGTCGCTTCGAAAGTTGGCGATTTCACTCCGTTCTACATAGCCATTGCTATTTGCTCCGCGATTCTTGGGTGCATGATCATCTTGAATATCATTTGCTGTTGCTCGAGGTACTCGGACTATTGGCTCGATAGGCACACAGGTCAGTAAATCAATATGACAAAAGTTATCACTATTGTACGCAGCGGGCTATGGAGAGAGATATGCTCGGAATCTTTAGAAGAATCACCAACATAGCTCTCAGAACAAGCAAGTTGAAATGGCAGTGGGCAGGCAAAATTAAGAACTTAATCTATTTCAAGTTTCAATGAAATTGGTTGAGCTGTTGCAGTGTGATTGAACAACAAACTTTCGCATTTATAATATTAGTTGGATTGTTCCACTCTCTAGGAATGGCCTATTTTCAACAGGGGATATTCTACGGCTGATGTGTTATCCCAGGATACAAATAAATAATTAACAAGTTTAAGAAACCATTTTAGAACAAATGCTTATTGAGATAACTCATACATTGTTCCTGAGTTTTTGTAATAAGTGAAAAAGATTATTCTTTTCCCATCATACATCTGGTTTAATAAGAAAATAATAAATTGAGAAGTAATAGGATAGCATGGTATGGGCATGTTATGAGGAGGGACGAAAGTCATGTAAGGAGAAGAGCGTTAGGTATGAATGTGGATGGATATAAGAAAAGTTGGATGGACTGTATTAAAGATAACATGAGTAAGAAAGAAGTGAGTACGGAGATGGTGGCTAACAGAGTGGAAGAAGAAAAAGTGTTGTGCCGACCCCACATTACATGGGAAAAGGGCAGGAGGAAGAAGAAGAAGACATCTGGTTTAATAGTCTAGCATCTTATTTTCTTATCAGGTTGTGTTCTGAATCAATTGAGCTAGAAAACCCAGGTTCTCTTTGAAGTATATACCTACTGTAGCATCAACCTAACCTAAACATTATACAATTTTGAAGCCCTGGTTTACAGCCTTCCCTTTTATTCAGCCTTTATGTGAAAACCTTACAGACAGTAAGACTTCTAGCAATTTAATAACATATTTTTTGCCTTCCAAAGGAAATCGCTGGATCGTGTCAATTTGGTCGACCACTCCTCACAAGCAGCCACCTCTCGATTACAGTGAGCTGAAGAATCAACAGCAATTGGGTGTTTACATCCACCAGCACCCAGACGAGTACCACGTCCACAGAGAGACGGAAGTCCCCCCTTCCATCTCCCAACAACCCCTCACTTCTTCCCAGGAATACTTGGAACTGCATAAAAGGGAGAGTGACATTTAAAAAACATTGTTATTTCTTCAACTTCTCAGTAGCAAGTAACATAGTAAAAATGGCTTTTCTCATGATGTACCCAGCTGTTGCAGTGCTGGCCATGTTTGTGTTAATGGTAATAATGCTGATTCTCCGCTTTGGCTCTCGTTGGTGCAAGCTGCGGCACACTACATTCTCTGACCAGGAATATTGGAACGAGGATGAAGCCTACGAACAGAAGGTTTCTTATGCTTAGGAAAATGTATCCACCAAAGCTGAGCTTCTAAAATCAACCAATCAAACTGCATGTAGATGTCGTGGTTTAGTTTTGACGCAATTTCGTTGGTTGATTTTACACTCTGCATTGGTGGATACTGAGCCTAAGGCTGCTACCACACTGCGTCTGATTCGAGTCCGGACCGTCTAAAGTGGGTGCGGCGGAGGAAGAACTACGCGAAGGAACAATATTGACATTCACATCCATATTATTTTCTCAGATCGATTTCAGACGCAGTGCGTAAACACTTCAGCTCGAGCTGTTCAGAATTCATCATCATCATCATTTCAGCCGTACGACGTCCACTGCTCAACATGGCCTCCCCCACAGACAGAGCGAATTCCTATCATAGGGGGCTTTGCCCATACTCACCACGCTGGGCATGCGGGTTGGCTGCGCAGGTAGAGCTATCGTTGTTAAAATGAGGGACGCTGCTGCCTATCCCCTAGCTTTTTTCCCTTAGTCTCCTCTGACGACATCCGCGGATAGGTAGATATGGAGGGGCCTATTCTTTAGCCGGGGCCACCACGGCCGAAATTCAGAATTGTGTGTAACTAAATACTGCAAGGAGCGAGGCGACGCCAATCTTGTGTTAGGTATCCTCGCATGCAAGCATCCCGTATGCAATTATGTAACACCTACCTAAAGTATTTTAGTTTCTATAAAAAAGCTGATTTATGTGAAGTCGGTTAAAAGTTTCATTGCAGCTCATTAGAGCTGCATTGAGTGGTAACTTTTAAACCATTAGGTCATGACAATAATTGAGTCTCTTATTGCTCTGTAGTTTTATAACAGCCTAAGCCCATATTTCAGAACTCTGTGTTATGTGAATGTGAATTTTAGTTCTGGAACATGGGATAGAAATCGGCTGCTATTTAAACCGGCTGGGTTTTTATAATCATGGTCAGATGACATTTTCTCACGCTCAGTTACTGTACTGTACAACCTGAGAAGCTAGTCTGCGAAATCAGTGAGTTTTAACTTTTCGACCGTGAAAAATTGATTACCGGTTTTGTATGGAGCCACTAAAAGGGCGCCTATAAAAACCAGTAATATACCTACACTTTGAAAGTATGGGGTGTGAGAAAATATCATGTCATGAATAAATAATTATTATTAATCAGTGGCCTTAATTATACTTCTTGTGTAAGAATGAAATGTATCCGTCCATAATTCTTTTTATTTTAAGACTTTTTATTATAGATGTAAGTAACAATTAAAACTGTTTTAACTCTTTAATTTTCTATGTGCTTTTGTACCACGTGTAGGCACTTTCTATCTAGAGTAGATTTTGCGGTTTTTAATTTTAAAATCATTTGATCAATCAGTTTTTTTTTAATTTGTGAATCCTGTTTGTCCATTGTGCCACTGGTTTATCTTGGTCAGTGGACTAATTGGTTATAGAATAGAAATAAATTGAATTCTAAAATGACTTCCAATAAAATAGATAATAATCTTATATTTGTGGTTTGAATTTGTCTAATTTTAGGTACCTACTAGGTAATTTCAATATCCACCATCCCGAAAGGGGCTCATTCTACAATCAAATATAAATTTTGTTGTTTTTGCTGTTTTCGGGTCAAATCAGTTCATACTCTAATTGAATCTACCTACATAGAAGCCTGCCTTCCTAGGCTGTGGCCCCTGCAGCACGAAATTATTTTTGCCGATTTTATAATGGGCAAGGGCCTCTTCAGTGAAAATACGTAAGTCTAGGGTTTTAGGTAGTAGTAGGACGGTTTGGTAACCGTCCTACCTACCTACTACCATACCATACCATAGGAGCTTGCGATATCGTTGAGCTATACCTATAGCACACCCTCAAAATGTAGTAGAGGTAAGGATAGCATACAGTTTGAACACGGCTTTAGACACTTCATAAATAGATTGCATCTTAAATACTGCACCTAGAATCAATACCTAATTACTACCTAACGCATCAAGCTATTGTCAAAATAAAACACAAAATTTATTAAAAACACTTGTTTTATTATAATCGAAAAGTCCACTCCATAACCAACCATAAAACTTATACAATGGGTTAATTAAATAGTGGTATTTACATAAAACTTCGTATTTTTATGGAATAAATCAACGTTTTGTATGTTGTTAAAATTAGGATGTTGCCTTATCTGTGCTAATAATGGAGGTCGAACTTTAGTTGTACTTTCTTGACATAGGAGTAGTAAACTAATATCACTCTTCAAAGGATTACAAACAAACTCTACTTTTATGCTTGTATATCTGTCAGACAAATATTTGAACTCGTCTAAAAGAAAAAGAACACCTAGGACATAAAAGTAAAAAAAAAAACAAGGAAAAATACAAAAAAAAACCCCGACCGAGTGCAATAATTTATATTTTTATTTTGTAGCCTCAAGCACTGTCCAGCTGTGCTATTGCGTAAGGTAAATGGGAATGACGTTCGTAGTAGGTAAGTAATTTTATGTTAACCAGTGACCAACGAACGGTTACTACTTGATCGTGGCGCATGAAACTGTACCGAAATATCAGGGAACTCACAAATCGTGGTAAATAGCCCGTATTTAGTCAAAATTTGTCGAAATAATAGCGGGAATACCATTCTTTGGGTTTACTTAAACATAAAATTTATTGGAAAAAATAACGGCTGATATATTTATTTAGTATAAAATTTATAAGCTACTCGTAAAAATCTAGCATAAAAATTATTTAATACTAAACCCCCTTAACTTATGCAGTTAGATATCTATACAAAAATCTGCTAAAATAAAATTAAAAATATGTAATATCGTACCTATGTTTTTAAGTTACACTGCGGTTTTTTTATTGGTAGGCACATAAGGTTAAACGGAAATCGGTATTGTAGTAGAACTGAATACAAATTGAACGTTTTAGAGTAATATTGTAGGCTAGTAAAAACGCAGTGAAATTGGTTTACAAGAACTTTAAGCTACATCACTATAAATATAGGCAAAACTTGTTTTCTACAAAACTACTGTAGAACAAAACAGCTAGATTAGGTGTAGGAAGAACCTGCAAGTGTTGCGCATTGATACAAGTTGTATTAAAATATTACAGATTGTATAATATATAAATAAAGATATATAATAAATAAAATATAGGTATTTGTACATAATTCTGGCAGCACAATGTTCTTTGGATGTAAGTTCTTTCATAAAACTCTATCTAAAAAAATCTACGGGTCTGGTACAGCTTATGCTGAGATAGGGTTTTGTGCAACACATCGCTTAGTTTTTTTTATTTTTGCTTTGCTTCCTAATCTTTTTAATGTTTATTTGTTCACATATTCGTTGTTGGGTGCAAATAGATGCTCTTTATTTCTTTCTGCTACGCGCTTTACCCGCATAGAAGATCACAATACAAGAAACATACAATTGAAATTATTGAAAAGGAGCCTACTACGAAAACTTCAATAAAAATCCCACGATACTTACGGATAATAATAAAAATAGACACTTTTACGTCTTGAACTACCTACTGAGGACAACACATAACCTTATTACATTGTACTAATACTCCCGTATAAATATGAAACTCTGATATCGAATTAGCGATCAGCAGCAAGGTTTTATAATATACTAGTGCGTACTAATTTTAAGACAACAAAGACGACGCTAAAATGCGCTTCTAAATCCAATTTACAATAATGAGGTCACCAATAGGTACTGAGGTCTTACTGTAGATACAATCAGTCTCTAATGTCAACATACAAACGTCCTATCCGTTTCTATGTCATGAAGACGTGTTCAAACGTTGTGCGATCTGTTGTTTATGTTATGTCGTCTGACTAACGTTTATTTTGAGCTTGACTTTGCAATATCGTTCAGCTATATCAAACTCAAAACTTGACTTGTTCAAAATGATCCTTACCTAAGGATCATTTTGAAACGAATATTATGACATATTAAGGCCATATCGCATGCCGTTTGAACACGGCTTTCGGTGGACTTATGTAGGTCGCGTTACTTACGAGTCGCGTACAACCTACTGACACTACACTACTCATTATGAGAATGTATATGCCGTGAGCACGAAAAAATTGACATAGGCATCGTAAACCTAAATAAAATTTCTAACGCTACCGGCGAGCGTTAGAAATTTGTACGAATTTTGATTTGAGATGTGAAGGTAGATGTGCTTCACTTTTGGTAGCATTCGCATCCTGATAGTTTGATTTGCTGTAACATTTCATCAAATGAGTAAGCTACGAAAAGAGACGTTTCATCAATATATGGAGCCTGGGCCTGCACTGTGTACCTACACTACTCTAAAATATGGCTAAGCAATAAAGTAAACGTATTTAATTGGTTATTTTATTTAAATTGACTTCGTTATAAGGTACATTAAGATTTTCTTCGACAAAGAGAGCAACACACAGCGCTACAAAAATATGGCGGATGGACGTGCGTGAAATGTCATTTTGACAACCTACATTTATCTGACGAAACAAAAACATCAAATCAAAAAACATGACATCAAAAATATGTCAATGTCATGTCAAACGCCAATTATAAACCAACATGGCGGCCTTCAAATAGTGTTCACATAGTAAAAAACTTACCAGAAGAACTGTTCTTGTACCATCGCATTTGTCTTCAAATTAATGAAATTGTATTTTTCTTGTAATCTGCTATTTTTTCCTCATTTTTCTATGTAGTGTACATGGACCAGGCCCAGAATGAAGTGGCTCCTTTAGGATTCGAATGCATATTTCGTGCTCACGGCACTGAAGCGGTGTACATTTTCATTGTTTGTAGTGTTGGACAGATGTCGGCGGCAAGCGATCGTCACACACAACTGGCAACCTACGGAAATATACCTACCTGAGCGGTTTCAGACAGCAGCGATATTATTGCTTTGATGTTGCCGTGTACCACACACGCAGTCTGTATCGCAATGTATTATCGCATCTGGTGCTCGCGAGTGCGGCACGCGACTCGATGCAGACATTGACGAACGAAAATACCCGTTTTATGCTACCGCTCTGACAATGGAACTACCAAGCCGCCATTTTGTTTATTCATTTAAAACAAAATGGCGTCGCAGCAATCGTTCCCTTTGAATTGGATAGAAACAACGGCCGCTTCACTAAAACCACCGATAATTTAACCTTAAACCAAGCTTACGACTAAAGACTATAAAAATTACAGAAATGAACATTAATTATACCAATAGATATCTTATACTAACACAATAGCTAACAGTAAAATAACAAAACTACTAGCTTGTACATTTTACCACAGGTGATTAAATTAAAATAAATAAAATATTTGTTTAAATTAATCTAAGTAGTAAAACTAGATATTGCTTTATATTATTATGTCAATGCCAAAGTGAAATTGCCAATACATAATTGAACTCTTAAAGAGTTACAAATTTTAAACCTTCCGCGTGTCCTTAATGCAAATTTTCTGCAATACCAGACGCATCACGCAATGCCGACCCCCCCCCCCCCCCCTCTCCTAATAGAAGACTATTGTATTAAAAATATTTAAAAACACAAATTATACGCAGTCAAAAACGGAAGCTATGTACACTACATTAGAATTCTTAAAAAATATCAAAGTGTTTTAATAAAAAATAACCTATAATAAGGCAATATAATTTATACCATTTAACGCAAATTAATGGAATAAAACGAATAATAAACTTAAATAACTGCGATTTTGTTTTATATCACAGAAAACATAGTGTACCTACTTACTATAATAAAAATTACGAATATATATTTTAGTGTATTTATACTTAATCTGGAACTTAATCTATTTATATTAGAATCTGGACATTCTAATAAAAAAATACACAAACTCGTACGTACTTGGTAACGAAAAAATATCACTAATTCTGTGCGCAGAGGCATATACCAGCAGATTTATTAAAGTACTAATGCTTTAGAAAATAAGGCTCATTTTAAAGTACCTCAGCTTTTGCCGGGAGTAAGTGAACGCTGCCACCGGAAAGTGCACTGTTTACCCTGATAATAAGTAATAAATTATTATGATACGGTATGGTGTGATTGTGTGTGCGCTGTGCGCATCTAATTTCAAGTCCAAACACCGATTTAAATGGATCAAGCTGAAGTGTTACAAGGCGATTTTCAAAAAGAATCCCATCATTTTTTTTTCAAAATTTTGCTGCATGTTACCTTAAATCTACGTTCAAACTTGGTATGGTATAGTGACCATTGAAAAATTCCGCTCTGTACAGAAGAGACAGAGAGAGAGAGAGTACAGTTGACCTGTTTTAACTTGAAATTGAAAATTAACTCTCTCCACAAGGTCAATAGTCCCCAGACCATACCAAGTCTGGGAAACAGCAACTAACACTTCACAGCAAAACGCATAACTTCAGAGTAATCAAGTTATACCGGCGGAAATGTATTAGTATAATAAATGCTCCTTTCTGAGTTAACTTTAAATCTAAGAGGTAGGGTTAGGAGACATGCTCGAGGCTTATAAAAAATATGCCCGGTGTCCTAGGTGATAGGTGCGATGCGACGCGATAAATATCGAACATGATATAAATAAATATAAATATTCCGGACATATCACACACGGTCAACTGATCCCAAACTAGGCATAGCCTGTACTATGGGTACCAGAGACTGATATACATAATAGATATATATTTAACACCCAGACACAGAACAAACATCTGTGTTAGTCACAAATTTTTGTCCAGTGCGGGAATCGAACCCGCGACCTCTAGCGCAGAAGGCAGAGTTACTACCAACTTAGCTATGAGGCCAGTCTATATGATGAACCCAAGATGAACCCTAGGCATAGGGGCACGCAGGATTATCTTTATCTATATAAAAAACAATTCGCATTTGTAATATTAGTAGGATATGGCCATAGCAATGCTCCCACAATTTATTTGGTGCCGAGATAATCACATTACGAGGAATAGCGTTCGATAAAGCATCGCATCGCACATCATCATTATAGGACTGAGGGCTACGGTCAAACGCATACTCAGTTGTCTACACGCACAATTGCCGCACTACTGAAACACTAATTTTAATTTTAAAATACCTTAAATTAATAATTAGCGACTCTGGATTTATGCATAACAAACAAATTGAGAATCAATTTTGAGTTTTATCTCTTTCGAACCTTGCCCTGTCTTTTTCTAAAAGGACAAGGCGAGAGACATCGAGCCGATAAAGTTAGTGACTGATTATGAATAAGGATTTTGTATTGCTTATTTATAAATACTTTAAATGTGACACAATCGTACTTTTCCCCACACTTGTTCTGTCTTAAAAGATCACAATATTAATGGACACGAAAGGAGCCTTTAAGAGGCGCACTTGAATCCTTTCACTACACTGATTCTTTCTCCAACTGTCATAGGCCCTTTTCAGAGCCACCATATCTCAACCTGGTCACTGACCTAATACAGGATGACCAAGAAAGAATCAGTGACACGACAAGCAAGCAAAAATATTAATTATGTGATTATTATTGATCCACGTTACAAATAATATGCGATATCTAAGTCAGACCAATTCACAGAACATTTTCTTCTGATAATTTGAGGGGTGAATTTATATGCAAGTATAGTTGAACACATTATCATCAACATCAGTCTGAGGAAGTACACTGCTGGAAAAAGGATCTCTAAGAGTGCCACGACGAACGGTCTTGAGCCTTCTCCACCCACCGTCTTCCCGTGTCATCGGTCCATATAATGGTTAACATGTGAGTAGTCTTATTAGAGTTCAAACGTAAAACGTAAATTACTTTTTTCGCATTTTTTTTGCATATTTTTAGTTGTTTTATATCTCCAGAATTCTGGAACTAAACTATTAGTTAGTTTTTCTGAAAACCTACTTACCTTAATAATGCGCATTGTAGATTAGAACAAGGAGTATGCGTTTACCGTGCGACCGAATCCGTTGTTTCATCATTGACTATGTCTTTCACCACACTGGATACTTTATCTTCATAATAACTTTATGGTGGGTTCGACTTTCAGTTTTGCCTTTCATAATTAGTATTTTTCGGTCAGATTGGAGCTAAATGTTGCTGTCTCGAATAAAGATCGAAAGGAGCGCCTCTCGTGCACGAAAGTAGCCTCTAAGAGGCGCACTTTAATCCTTTCACTACACTGATTCCTTCACGGTCATAGGCCCTTTTCAGGGCCATACCTCAACCTGCTCACTGACCTAATACCAAGGATGACCAAGAAAGAATCAGTGACATGACAAGCACAGATCGAAACAAAAAGTACTGTTATATTTTTAGCACTATCAGATTGTTAGTTTAAGATCGAACAGAAACAAAATCAAAACCATTGTAACATTACCAGTTTTACCTATTTTTACAATACGATCTTATTGTATGAAAAAAAGGGCCTGTCCCGACTGTAGTAGGCCGTAGTGTTTCTTCTACCAGAAGAAACAGCTCAAAGAACTTTACTACAGTCCGTATCTAAAAGGCAATTCCTAAGAATCCATCATAATAACCAGTAAGAAAAAGGACCAGTGTGGCAATGAGAACTTCAAAGTCAGATAGAAATAGCAGTCTAACGCCCGAATACTGAAACGTCACTTATATATAAATGGTGATCTAATTGATGTTTGTGTATACGATTCTGAACGATAACAGCGTCTCAAATAAATGAGACCATCTCATATAGTTAAGTGACGTTTCAGTATTCGGTCGTACGTTAGGAGCAGTTCAAAGTTTGATGTAGTCCGGCTGAGCGATGCCGGCTAGGGTCTTCTTGATGCGGAGAGCCGTCAGCCGCGCGGCCGGGTTCTGGTACCAGCATTCTTTCATCACCTTCGATATGGCTGAGAGCACCTGGAACACGGTAAACATAATTATTTTACACACATGGTTATCTTCTGTTACCCAGACTCTTACGAGACTGGTGCATCAGGAAATCCCCAACGCACTCACACACACATATACACACACACTTTTTAGCTACTTTCACTGAAACTAACACAAATATTTTAAGTGCACTTAAGTTTAACTAGATTTTTAAGATGTATCCTTTTAACGTCTACTTTACTTACTTAATGTTTTTCTATGACATAAATGTTTAACTATAAGCTCTACTTACTAATAAAAGTTACGAAAATGGCTATAGAAGAGCGGTATCTCCTAATACAAGCCAACAAACCCTGATTGTAAAATGTATAAGACACTTGTCCCCGCTGTGGGGTATGCCCCTAAAGGGTACTCACCGCATCAGCATGCCAACGATTAGGGGAGCTTAGTCAACGTTTTTGACAGCACACGACGCATTGCATGTCTAGCGAGAGATCGGAGGTGTTAAACGCCTGTGCCCTTACTGGGGGATTATAATGCGACACTTGCCCCGGTTCGGGGTAAGCCCCTAAAGGGTACTCACCGCATCAGCATGCCAACGATTAGGGGCGCTTGGTCATCGTTTTCGACAGCACACGACGCATCGCATGTCTAAACGCCTGTGCCCTTACTGGGGTTTTATAATGCAACACTTGCCCCGGTTCGGGGTATGCCCCTAAAGGGTACTCACCGCATCAGAATGCCAGCGATTTGGGACGCTCGGCCGTCGTTTCTCACAGCACACGACGCGTCGCATGTCATCCAGCGACGGGTCGGGCGGCACCGCGTCGTGATACGGCGGCTGGTACTCGTCCGGCATAGCGCCGCAACGGCGAGTCATCTCCCACATAACCAGACCGAAGGAGTATACATCGCTGCGTTTGTATGGGTCAAATTGACGCGTGTCCATCGTTTCGTCGAGCACCTGGAATTGTACAACAGTTGATTAGATAATTACGTAGGCGGAGGCTGTGAATTCGACTGACAAAAATGCCCAGCGTGTTGAGTACGGGCCAATCCCCCACATTTTTTTTTTGATACATCTTAGGTGGCAAACAAGCATACGGCCCGGCCCACCTGTTGGTAAGCGGTTACCGTAGCCTATGAGCGCTTGTAATACCAAAGGCATCACGCACGCGTTGCCAACCCCGAACCCCTTCCCCCCTAAACAGCTCTGGCAACCTTACCCACCGCAGGAACACAACACTATTTGAAGCAAATTATGTTATTTGGTTGCGATCTTCTGTAAGGAGGTACCTCTCCAGGCGGGCTGCTCCAATTTAGAGCGAGAAAATCTCGCTGTGCCCTAGCTCCTCCAAGTAACATGATAGGAAGTCACTTCGGAAATATGTGTGAGGCCGATGTTCAGTTGATCCAATGTCAATGATGACCCGAAGAATACCATACCTCTGGTGCCATGTACCGCTTCGTCCCGACGCGGTTAGTCGAAGGCACGTCCACGGAGTCGCAGGAGACATTATGCCGCACCGCGAGCCCCAGGTCTCCGAGCACACAAGTCAGGTTACTCTTCACCAGGATGTTCTTGGATTTGAGGTCGCGATGCGCTATCGCCGGCTTTCCTGTTAGAAGCGTTGCGAGTTAACCAAATGTTGTGCACGATAGGAAAGTCAAAGTCAAAACGCGTTTCATCATCATCATCATCATTTCAGCCGTACGACGTCCACTGCTGAACATGGCCTTCCCCACAGACAGAGCATCCTTATCATGTGGGGGGATTTGCCCATACTCACCACGCTGGGCATGCGGGTTGGCGAGCGCAGTTAGAGCTATAGTTGTTAAAATGAGGGACGCTGCTGCCCATCCCCTAGCTTTTTTCCCTTAGTCGCCTCTTACGACATCCACGGATTGGTAGATATGGAGGGGCCTATTCTTTAGCCGGGGCCACCACGGAATGAAAAAAAAAGACGTTTATTTCAATAAAATCACTAGGATCACTTTGAAACGTCTTAGGTGAAGCTACGCCTGTTCCTAGAAGGTTGTAGGAGCCTCAAAGAGGCGCACTTTAATCCTTTCACTACACTGATTCTTTCATCTAGGCCCTTTTCAGGGCCACCATACCTCACCCTGATCACTGACCTAATACAGGATGGACCAAGAAAGGATCAGTGACACGACAAGAAGGAGAAGAAACTAAATGTACTACAGGGTGATTCATAATAAGTATGTATACTATCCCGAAAGGGTTAAATATCCAACGAAAAGAAATAATGGTAGTGAAAAAAAAAACAACGTTTGCAATATTTTTTTTAGAACTTTTTCAAATCGTTTGTACTAAAACAGTTAAATAATTAAGTTTGAACTGATTTGACCCCAGAACAGTTGCGTAGCGTTATTTCAATGAAATATGATATACTAGCTGGTGCCCGCGACTTCGTCTGCGCAGGATTAGCATTTCGAGTAGCTAGTAGTCATATTTTTGACAATTCACACAATATCTTTATAAATTGTAGCCTATGTGTTATTCTGATGTATAAGCTATATTATTGTGAAGTTAAATTTAAATCCATTCAGTAGTTTTTACGTGAAAGAGTAACAAACATCCATCCATCCATACTTACAAACTTTCGCGTTTATAATATAAGTAGGATTTCCAAAAGCCGTAGTATCAACTTTATTACGGATTGGGTGTAGTATAAGCCCCTTCAGGATAGCATACATGTTAAGAACCACCTTGCATAGTATTGAATATTCTCAGGTTCTAATCTAACGAGGACGCGCACTATGGCAAAAAATGATCACATTTGAAGGCGCACAGTTTTACAACAAAATATGTACCTGCAAATATAATTAATGTAAACTCATTCAATACTGGCTTCATAGCTCAGTTGGTACTAACTCTGCCTTCTGTGCTAGAGGTCGCGGGTTCGATACCCGCACTGGACAAACATTTATTTTTATTTATTTTATTTTATTTAATGAATTCACAAATCAGATTACAACCGATAAAGCTTAATCTGGTGGCCGTGGTGGCCCCGGCTGAAGAATAGGCCCCTCCATATCTACCTATCCGCGGATGTCGTAAGAGGCGACTAAGGGAAAAAAGCTAGGGGATGAGCAGCAGCGTCCCTCATTTTAACAACTATAGCTCTAACTGCGCTCGCCAACCCGCATGCCCAGCGTGGTGAGTATGGGCAAATCCCCCCACATGATAAGGAATTCGCTCTGTCTGTGGGGGAGGCCATGTTCAGCAGTGGACGTCGTACGGCTGAAATGATGATGATGATGAAGCTTAATCTAGTACAATTATTGCTTAGTTCAGATCCAGGTTCGTAATCAATTATATTCAAATACACGATGTACTGTGTTACAAGATAAATAACTAAATCACCCTAAAAATTAAAAACTGAAGAAATTAACCATAGTTATAGTTAAGTCTCAATAACAAGATTTTGTGGATACATCGCTTAAACCTATTCACATTTGTGATTAACACAGATGTTTGTTCTGTGTCTGGGTGTTAAATATTTATCTATTATGTATATCAGTCTCTGGTACCCATTGTACAGGCTATGCCTAGTTCGGGATCAGTTGACCTTGTGTGATATGTCCGGAATATTTATTTATTCAATGATTTTAAGTTAATCCGTTTACCTTTAGTGCCAACGATGTCCATGTGCAGATGGGCCAAGCCCGTGGCAATGGAGAGCGCCATCTTGACCAGGGTGTTCGAGTCTATTGTCCTGGCTGTTAGGAAGTCGAAGAGAGATCCGTTCTCATGGTAATCTGTTACTAGCCAGAGCTGCGTCCACGTTCCGTTATCTACGAAACATTTCACTTATTAGTACTGTAACATCTATTAAAAACATTTTTTTTTATACAACTAAGTTGGCAAAGCATACGGCCCATCTGTTGGTAAGCGGTTACCGTAGCCTATGAGCGCTTGCAATACCAGAGGCATCACGCACGCGTTGCCGACCCCTCCCCCCTCCCCCCTAAAGAGCTCTGGCAGCCTTACTCACCGCAGGAACACAACACTATTTGAAACAAATAATGTTATTTGGCTGCGATCTTCTGTAAGGCGGAGGTACCTCCCCAGGCGGGCTGCTCCAATTTAGAACGAGAAAATCCTCGCTGTGCCCTACCTCCTCCAAAATAAATACATTATACTTTAGTACTGTAAAATCTATAAAAAACACGAAACTAAGTAAAATCTTAGTACCTACTATTATAAACTAGCTTCCGCACGCGGCTTCCCTCGCGTGGTACCTACATAAAACAGCCTATATGCTATTCTTGGTAAAGAACTTAATCTATTGCAAGTTTCAAAGAAATCGGTTGAGCTGTTACGGCGTGATTGAACAACAAACATCCTCACAAACTTTCGCATTTATAATATTAGTAGGATAGGATGCGAAAGTTTGGATGGATGGATGTTTGTTACTCAATCTCGCCAGAACGGATGAACGGATGCTGCAGCGACGCAAGCAAGAATGATTATATTCTTGACTGTGCTAGAGCGAGACACGTCCGCTTCCGAGCACGCATCGCACTGCACTGACTTTAAAACGAAACCTGCTGTTCTAAAAGCCGGTTTTTAAATGAACCCAATAGAATTAATCAATTAATTGCAATATTTTAATTATTAATTTTTAAGTATTTGATTATTTTTAATTATTTGATTTTATATTATGTATATGGTATGTTTAAGTGTGTATTTTTAAATAGTTTAAATATGAATTAAAAAATAATGTAATAAAAATATTACAAATTAAATAATATATATATATTAATTGCAATTAATCACACCCTTTAATTGTTGAACATCATCCAGACCAAAGTCTGGCAAGATCTTTTATGAAAGTTAGCGTTCCTATTTCCGTTGCACAAGTCTAGACAACAAGGCTGAAACTCTCGACACACAACTGAAAATAACCGAAAATGCCAGACAGCCTCGACCTGTATCCTGGGTAACGATTATGGTCAGCACTCGCAGCCTGACTTCAGCCACTGCTGCGCTGTAGGGCCCAACCTTACAATCAAACAGGATCTCCTACTTTGGGAACCTAACTATATTTTCTAGATCAGGTCCCACACTTACATATTATTAGCGAAGGTTACCATATTTTATCATTATCTTTGTTTGTGCCATCAAACGCGTACAGATTTTGCGCTAGTTCATAGCCATCGACCTTAAAACCTATCATCATCATCATCATCATCAGCCTGTAGAAGTCCACTGCTGGACATAGGCCTCCCCTAAAGAGTTCCACGACGAACGGTCTTGAGCCTTCTCCATCCACCGACTTTCCGCAACCTTCACAATGTCGTCGGTCCATCGGGTGGGGGGCCTTCCAACACTGCGTCGCCCGGTTCGTGGTCGCCATTCGAGAACCTTAACTCCCCAACGGTTATCGGTTCTGCGAGCTATATGGCCTGCCCACTGCCACTTCAACTTGCTAATTCTGAGAGCTATGTCGGTAACCTTGGTTCTTCTACGAATTTCCTCATTTCGGATCTTATCACGTAGTGAAACTCCTAAAAAAAACCTATAAACACAGAAGAACAAGGAGATAGCTCACCTTTATTGTCAGCAGCAATGAACCCCAGGATGTTCTCATGGCGCAGCATCACGGTCTGGTAAATCTCAGCCTCGCGGAACCAGGAGCATTCCTCGCGCGATGAGAATATTTTCACGGCAACATTCTCGCCTCTCCATCGCCCACGCCAGACTTCGCCGAAGCGACCTTTCCCGATTATGTCTACCAGCTGGATCTGACGAGCGATGGACCGCTGGACGAGCAGGGGCAGGCCTGGGGACCAAGGATACCTTGAAATACTTTGTATCAAACGTTTGGACAGGAAGACTATAGATCTCTTACGGTTTGCATCACGAATATATAGGAAATTACCGATTTTTTCCCAGGACTCAGTAAATCAGATGGACTTTTAAAACATCTGCCTTAGGGTCAATAAATTAAAGTTGAAATCAGAACACGCCCTTAATAGCTTTCACTGGTGGCTACGAGCTTTTAACTTAGCTGATCTATTAAGTTCCCAATTGTTCTTATTTAGGAACGACTAGACAAGCGACGCCGCCGCGAGAGGCTTAGTATATGATTCATCTCAAATAACCATTAATTGAGTAGGCAACACTGTCTCTATGTATGAGAAATAACACCATTGCTATGGAGACAGACACAGCTGCCGAATCAGCTTACTCTTTGACAAGAGATCTGACCTCGAAAACGTCTTGACGCAAATTCTAATCGGTAAAGTAATTCGCTTTTTATTGAGTCGATAACTAAAAAAGTAAGGCCTTTTTCATTATTCTAGATAATTTATAACTTTTTACGCACTAAATCACTGGATTTATCATTGTAATTCTAGCTGATTCGCTAATCGCTATGCCTCGAAACCTAATTCCGGACTTCTGTTTTTATATATTGTTGAGGAAGTACAAATTTCACCATCTCTCATTAACGCTACTTGTTTTTATGGCACAGAGATAAGTGGATGTATTTTTTAAGTGGCGATCATCAGAGATGCCTATTTCTCTACTTC
The DNA here is from genome assembly GCA_947579855.1 of Anticlea derivata. Lineage (NCBI taxonomy): Eukaryota > Metazoa > Arthropoda > Insecta > Lepidoptera > Geometridae > Anticlea > Anticlea derivata. The sequence continues at coordinate 12,638,655 of OX388257.1, read as the reverse complement.
AGAGGGAGTTTGCGAAGTTGGGGTGAAAGTATTCAACTGTAACTTGTTAGTAAATTGCATTGCGTCATTCAGGACTACTTTTTATATTTCGATGAGTTAGACAATGATAGACTTTGTGTGAAAGTGTTCAACAGTAACTCGTTATTAAATTGCATTGGACATTTGTTCTCAACACATGGGTTTTTCTAAGTGCTGGGTTAGCAGCCCCTCGATCCCAAATCCACCATAATATGACTATCCGCACACAGAAACATGCAAATCGCGGCTCGTCGCTCAAAGTTATTGTTGTCAAACAAGAGTTCTCACTTCGATGTGGTATACGAAAAATACAATTATAGCAACTTTATTTTGCTTCAAACAGACAAACGAAACTCTTTCACAAGGGGATTGACAAGTACTATAGCAAGAAAGCCAGGTGTTTTCAAATTTTACAGAAAAATACATATTTATTTATTAAGAGCAGCCCGTTTGTGATTCAGTTAAACAACGTATTCCGTAACTAGTAGGTATACTATCCGAAAGCTTATTTCATCAACCAAAAAAATAATATTAGAGAAAACTTTACAAATCAGCTTGTTTTGTTCTACTTACTATGTCAATAACAGTACAAAAAGTTCGAGATAACAGATAAACATATGAATTATTTGAGTATGAATTGATACAATAAAACAGCTGATTTATGCGGTTTTCAATTAGACGGTCGAATTTCTAAAAGTAAAAACTATGCTTATTGGGCGTAGAATAAGAGGTAAGGAGTCGAAGAATAGCCCTTTCAGGATAGTTTACATATTCTGATTTACCTTGTAGTGCCGCCTACCACAATTATTGGCTTGTAACGCTCTCTGATCCGAACGCGATCTTGAGATCGAAACAAATTACATTTATGCATGGAAAATTTTAAATTAGGACACTCAAGATTGCTCTCGTGTTTGAGAGCGGTTTATAAATACGGGCATAGGTCCTTGATGACAGAAGCTCAAAGGCCACAGAACTACGCATTTCCAGTTATCTATAGACCAGGTATAGATAAAGTATGAAGATGACATAACGCGATATCTTCTCAATGTTATATCTTTGGAGGATATACTGGTGCAAATAAAACCCCAAAAACTTGTATGTTTGAATTTAATAGTGTGAATGGTTTGAAGGTCGCTGAGTAAGTGCGAGTGACATGGCGGTTACATAGATATTGACACAACGCCTGAAAAAATTATAATAATAAGTTACATCTTATTGCTAATTGTAATTAATGATGCATTGAGAAGGCGCTATAGCCTGAACACTCAATAGCTAAAGTTGTCTACATGATTGGGAAAGCGCTTCACGAGAACGCTAGCCATCGCACGGTCCTAAGTCAGAGTACACACACACAGATGGAACGGCATCATACCGATAACGAAAACTATGAATAGTTTAATGGAGTTCTAAGATAAGGATGACGACAAAGTTGCTATTCCTTAATTGTAGTCAATTCAGACTTGTGGGTAAATAATCTGGATACCATCTGATCAAGCTGGCTTCTATTTGGCCAACGGATCAGCATTGACATCCAGCGTGGCAATTCCGCCAGCGTCTTAGGGACGCTTTGGACTGATTGGATCTGGATCAATTGAGCTATTCATAGGTCGGTTGCATAGAGCTTCAGATAGCTCAACTGTTTCTTGTGTCAACAACGTCGAATATTTTTTAATTATTTACTTGTAATCGTTTTAATTTATTTCTTTAAATAAAGTTGTTGTCTATAATCACCTGTATATATAAAAGAACAAGGTCTGATTCCACGATCAACGCACAGCCCAAACCGCTGAAGCTATAAAGCTGAAATTTGGACAGTAGTAGCTGAGGGATTTTCAAAATATCAACTCCTAAGAGGGTTAAAAGGGGTTAAAACGTTTGTATGAAAAATCGTATTCCTTGAACCTTAACTAAAAATAATGAATGATAGAAATAAGGAAAAACTGTTTTAAGAATGAAAAATGAAAATTTTAAGATTTTCAAAACTATCCCTTGAAAGGGTGTAATGAGATGTAAAAGTTTGTATGGGAGAATCTTAACGCATGGTGAGATTTATTTGAAACTTGGTACAAGTACTCATAAAGTCAAATAATGAAATACGTATTTAAGGGGTTTTCAAAACTGTCCCTTTTTATCAAGATACCACGCGAGCAAAGCCACGGGCGTACGCTAGTTAATAATATATCACAGCGACATATTCCACGAAAACCACCAATGTAAGGACAACTACGCAAAAACGCTTTATAGATTTCAGGTCGATAAAGTCCTATAAATAATTGAATGGTATGAAGGAATCTACTAGAACCAAAGGAATCTTTCCATACAAGGTAATTCATAATATGTATACTATCTCGAGTGGCTTATTCCAATAGGCAATAAATTCTATGACTTTTGGAAATACGATATTTTTCACTTAAGAAAAAACTATGCAAAAATCAGCTATTTCTGAATTCAAACTCGCTTCGTTGTTTCGCTGTTACATGTAGGGAAGAACAACGTCCAGGAAACAGTAAAACATATTCAGCTTTGTTGCGTCCCGCGCGTTATTTGCTCAGATTGAGCGATGCTTTAGAAATAGCACTTACCTGAGCCAGATCCAGAAGTGGTGAGTTCGATCATGTCTTTTATCGTGGTGGTCGTCATCATGGGATGCCTCGTCTCACACATTGATTCCTCAGGGAACAGCGGCCGGGAGCCGCGTTTCGTCATCTTCCGGGCCCTCTTCGCCCACCAGAAGCTGATGGCGCCGCAAATCCCAACCACCATGAGTCCCATGACCCAGGGCACTACGCGCCATGCGGTCGACGCTGGATTGCTTTCTTTTGTGGAAGTACACGTGTTATTTGGGTAAGGGTGTGGTGTATCCACACATAGCCGGTGAGGCTCAAAGTGGTTCGCTGCTGTATGTGTGGATATACCAATATTATTGTGGGACCTCGACCGCGAGCGGAGCGGACTCAACACGAACGAACTTAGAGAAGCCGAGCGCAGTGCTGGACTTGCAGAGACTGAACTCCGCTCTCAGTCTCGATCCTAGAACAAGCTTTAGAGAAATGAACGAGTAGCACGTTACACGCTAAATGTTCAGTATGCTGAAGCGTTTAGCGTTCCTCGAATATAGGACCGCCAAAACCCACAATGATAGATTATTCTAGAAAAAAGCTAGTAGATTTGCTAAGCAGACCCCACCACCAAATGAAAATCTCAAACAACCCAGTAATAAACACTCCAGTCATTAAGGTGGAAACAAAAGTTCCCCTTTCGACTTCCAGCAGTCCCACTTATTACAGACACAGTAGATAATGATCTCAAAGTGACATTTAATTTATTGTGAAAATAACTCATATGCTAAACCAACTTTTAGAGAAACCCACCAATCAGCACCCACTAATTAAAGCCTTGTTAGGTGTTAGCTTACAATAAATGTAGTGCTTCGCAGTAAAAACTATAGATATCCATGGCTGTATACTGCTGCGACGAGCTTGTAACCTGTCACGTATAGAAAGCTAACTGCCAAAGCAAATTTACGTACCTACATGCTTATATACATATACACTTGGTGTAATATATTGTTAACAGTAATATAGTATAGCTAGAGGAATATACGAGATGTATTCTGATAACATTAGCAAATAAATTGGCCACGCGTGAGTCGGAGCACACACAATGACAGCTCCCAATGACGGTACGGCTAGGAGGAACATGACACGCCAAGAACACATTAATTTAGTATGGAGCTTTTATGAACAGATTACAAACATCATCGCAATATAGTCAAGCCTACTTGGACGTGATCATTTTCCCTCGAATTTCATTATTATATGCTACAATTTAATTTAATAAAAAACAGGTGTTCCTAAATAGCTTTATAGAATTGAAGGACATTTGACTTCAACAAAAATAACCACTTCAAATTTATTAAATGGATATCTGTATCGAAAAATGTATCAAACCTACTAAAAAAACAACAAATAAAAAACAAGGAACCCTAAAAAGTGATACGTGGTAATATACCAGTAGAAGTTTAACTTAACAACTTTTACAGGTAACGTTACCAAATAAATGGCATCTAAAAACGTAATTGACACAGACATAGACAGACATCCGTCTAATGTAGTGCTATTTATGAACGAACCTGTTAAATCTTCGGTTCTAAGTAATGCCTGACATTTAACGACAAAAGCTTTCACAGAAGAAACAGTGGAACACGTTGTACTACATTGCACTGCCACAAATGAAGCTAGGCTCAAAACAGGAATGCAGGAGGTGATCGGATCCTGCTCCTCTTCATCCACAGCATCAACGGGGATTCTCGAACAATGTTGCCACCAACCCAGGGTCCTTCTCCGTTACTTTAAGGAGTTGGGCTGGCTGGGGTGAGGTCAGCAGGGGGACAATGCACAATACACCCCAACGCGGGACGTCAGTGCAGATCTTATTCCCCCATTTAGAATTAGAATTAGAATTAGAAGCTTTCACAGTTAAAACAGAAGATGGAAATTGGCGATAATGCACTCCCGCTCCGTGCAGTGCTGAATGTCGCCAACTCACTATAAAATTCGTCATGAAAACTCAGTATATTTTAAGCGTCTTTGCTTTTTGCCTCTGTAGGAGTTTTTGATAGTTTTGGTCACTGACATCTAAATGAATTTGATATAAATTATAACGGCCAAGGTGCAAATACAATTTGCATAGCTATAGTGTGTTCCGAGTAAAACAACCAGTATAATAAATAAATAATAAATAAATAAATATTCCGGACATATCACACACGGTCAACTGATCCCAAACTAGGCATAGCCTGTACTATGGGTACCAGAGACTGATATACATAATAGATATATATTTAACACCCAGATACAGAACAAACATCTGTGTTAGTCACAAATGTTTGTCCAGTGCGGGAATCGAACCCGCGACCTCTAGCGCAGAAGGCAGAGTTACTACCAACTGAGCTATGAGGCCAGTCAATACGCCAGTCAGTATGGTGCTTAGACAGTTTAAAGTAAGACCCTCAAATTTTGAAGAAGCTGTATATAACTTTAAGAAAAACATGAGTTCCCGTTTGTAGGTATTTTAAATAACGTCACAGTTCAGCAGGCCTATTTGAAAACATCGAAAAGATTGGTCGATCGGAAACGTCAGCTTTTCTCAACCCAGCTCTAAAACAAGGGATCAAAAAACATCGGTGATGTTCCGTCCGAAATGGTTTTAGAACTGGGTTGAAAAAAAGCGAACGTTTCCGATCAGAAGTCTTTCCGATGTTTTAAAACAGCCCTAGAGGTAAGGTTCGGTGATCGAATTGTACTTGAAACCGGTTAACTTTTAAAAGTCGTATATTTCTAATTTCGTAAAGCTATCATGAAACACACTCTACAAAAAAAACACGTGATTTGTGTACTATAGGAAAAACCGCCTGGATATCGCATTTTTTTCTAATTTTTCTATGTAGTGTACAATGTACATAGACCGGTCCCAGGATGAAACATCTCCTTTGCGGAAATTGCTGTCTTATTGCATCTCTATGCTACAATCGGAAGTAATTTTGTTTTAGGAAGTTGTCTGCTAGTCTGTAGCGCAAAAGTTAAACAGTTTTTACATCATTTAGATTAGATTTAGATGAAAATATGACTCTTTTAAGTAGGTTAGGTAATTTATCGGGATGACTTTTAAAACAATATGATATAGATAGCCGCTAGATATCCCTAGCACTGAATCAATATAGGTGATTCATAATAAGTATACAATCCTGAAAGATTAATATCAAATTTCTCAACTTTTTTCCAGAAGTTTTTTTGTATCAAGAAATAAACCAAACATACAGATTTTTGTTCTTTTCATCATGTTATTTTGATAATCTTTAGACTTACTTATAAACGCTGAAATACTGTTTTAACTGTGTAACTTCATTATAATGATAGGAGGTATAATATAAATAAATACCTACCTAATACGAATATATACTGACTATGTAGTCTGTAGCTATGCAACGTCTAGTAGTAAAGGGTACTGTATAAATCAATGTAAATAATACTGCAACTCAATCTTCAGCAACAAATTCCAGTTTTTCTACAGACGAGCGTAACTCGATTCTATAAATCTAATCGAAAGATGATTAGATTCTACGCAATATGGCGATTCTGCGCAATATGGCCTTTCTACTCAAATTAAGGTGTTGATTTCGTTTAGAGGTAGTTTGGAGGGTAAATCTATCAATATCTAATACAATCAAAGTCTTGACTGACTGACAAAATAACACTGGACTGACATAAAATGCTATTCACAATATGCATGCTATCTCGAAAAGGTCTTATTCTGCATCCAATTGGAAATACAGTTTGTTCTACGACTATAGGAAATTTATCATTTTTCATTGAAAAACACTATGTAAATTTCAGCTGTTTTGGGGTCAAATCAGTTCTAACTCAATAAATCAGCTTTTTTAGATGGCAATCTTCTCGTACGTTTAGTAATCCTACTATAATATTATAATGCGAAAGTTTGTGAGGATGTTTGTTGTTCAATCACACTGTAACGGCTCAGCCTAGCTTCACCTAGTTTCTAAGACGTTTCAAAATTAACCTAGTGATTTTATTGAAATAAAAAACTAAAAAAAACGATTACGTTGAAACTTGGAATAGATAACGTTATTTACCTAGAATAGCATATAGGCTTTTTATTACCACGCCAGCGAAGCCGCGGGCGGAAGCTAGTAATATATACCGAAATCGGAAACAGTGAGAGTAATCGAAAAGTGATGTTAAGAGTTACGGGCTCGATTATGAAAAAAATAAGATCAACGTTAAAAAAAGTTGATTTTTTTTTACGGTTTTTCAGTAAATGTATTTTTGGGTTCTTTGTTTGTTAATAAATAAATAAATGTATGATAACTATGTGTCTAAAGTTATTGGAACACCTTCCAAATTATAAGTTTAAAAATATATATATTTTATTGTTTTTGTTAGTAAATAAATGTCTGTCTATGTCTAAAAGTAGAATGGTCGTGTTAACTAACTGTATTTTATAAAGCGAGCAAAGCTGCAAGCGTCAGCTAATTATAGTAAACTTACTAAAGATATAAATACTTATTCTAACAAATAACGTGCACAAGCAAATAACATTCGGGCGTGATGAATTACACATACAAGGCAAAGAAACTATGCACGCGGTGTAATTCTATGCTTATACGCAGGTATTACAGATTAACCTATAAGCACAGAAGGAGGGGGGAAAAATTTCAGGCTGAAACTTTGTTGGTTTCTAGAAAGTTTCATTTGCCGATGCGGAATCTATTCATGACAGACATATATGTCTCATATGTTTATTTTTCATTGCAATATGTTTTTACGTTTAAAATATTGATCGATCTTCAGATTATTCCAACTTGACTCGTTCAATTTATTTTTGTAATAATTTTATCCCGGAACCAATAATAAAAAACAATACTTGTTGGGTGGCGTAAATTTGCAATAATTTAATTATTTTACTGATTGTTAGTTATTGGCGTTCATAAAACATGCAATTAGTGGAAAATTAAAATAAAACATGCTAAATAAGTAGTGAAAACCGGCTTATGATCACTTACGCATTATTTCCCTGCAGTGAAATGATTGGTTGGACATTCTCTTTACGAGTTTACTATGGCGAATGATATCTCGTGGATTCCGTTTCATGCCCTGAATGCAATGACACCTTTAATCTACTGGTATTCCCAGCGGTATTTATCGTTTATTATAACATAACGCAATAAATACCCGTTTGTAATATCAATAAATATATTGCCAATGTTTTCCGAAGTAGTTTGAAGATGACAACTTCGTTTTTTTTTTTCAAATTGTATTTAAACTATTGTACGTAATACGGTGAAAATCTGTGGACGAAAACTTAGCGAGCGATACGAGTAGGTATAATTAATACTCCAACGGATTAGCTCGTAACGGGTAAAACATGTGCATTATTTATTCCGCTTCATTCACATGCAAAAATGCGAACTATTCAAATTGAAACGCCATGAATGCTGGTCAGTTCGACATGGTCGAGCTCGATAATCTATACATACAATAAAACAGTAAATCCAAAAATTCTCTACATGTTTTTTTCTTCAAAAACGTGTTTAAGAGATTTTAAACAACAGGATGCATAAATTTTTTTTTTTTCTTTGTCTTACTGTCTGTCACTTTACTTGTCCGGGTTAATATCAGAATACAGGACAGATGTTGAGGAAACATTAAAGTTATTGATGATGCGCTAAATTGTTACATAGGCTATGTTATATAGCGCTAAACACCCTTGAAGAGGGGGGGGAGATCTAATAATAGTTCGAAGTATGCATGTTTTTTAGTGCATATTGATTTGAAACTTTTGCAAACATATTTGAAATAACAATTAATGAGATACTGGTGACAGCGATTTCTAAATATCCACGATTAAAGATGTTTGAGTAAGACCAAATGTTAAAGGTGTGTGACTCCACGCGACTGAAACCGCGCGGGTACAGCTAGCACATAATATGCGGACACCACGTAAGCTACCCATAGGATCCCGGACAGCACATTCCGAATACTGTACCTGGAGCAGCTTTCAAGATGTCACGATTACAGTAGTCTGTGTCGCAGCAAATTATCGCCTTCTCGCGACACCAAACGGGCAAGTCCCCGGGGGGGAACAAACTCTCGCGTGCCCAACATCTACGTCCAAATCGATACATTAGAACAGTACGCAATCTCTCATTTACCTACAGGGTGATCAAGGCCGGTCTACGAAGTAAAACTTAGTTGTATTAGAAACAAAAGATATAAAAAAAAAACAAAACAGCCATGCAGTCTCGCACCGAATACCAAGCGTAAACCGAAGACGTATAATACTCGATCCAGGCAGTAACTAGATCTATTCTTGAATCTGAGATTTGAAAATACGGACTTAATAAGGTTAGTCTGATATGAAAACAAATTATTTCTTGGTAAATGTAAGTATAGATTCTTGTTTACAAATAGGGACGCTAGGCAGCTCATTAAACTGCCGACCGCCCATTGCGATAATGACGCAAGGCTTATCAGCTCGCGATGGCTAGTCAATATTTACGTAGGTACGGCGTGGTGCGAGTATGTCGTCTGATCGGGCAGTCGGCACGAGTGGAGGCTTGTGGCTAATGACGAGCAACCAGCGGTTATAAGGGGCTGGCGGCAAGCCACGAGCGGACGCAGCTAGGTAGAGGCAAGTTGCAAACCACGAGCGGAGAGTGGCAAGTGGTGAGAAGCCGCGGTGCAGGTTAGCGGCACACCGACAGCAGTCGCTCCTACCTGACAATGGCTTCGGCGTCGTAGGCACCAACGTCAGCTTCAAATCCCGATTGCACATATCGTGTGTTTTACAACATTTTATCAGCACCGACTCATTTTTACTTTTCGTCGTGGAGCAATGGAACGGGTGCTCGATGGGGATCAGCTGCCTTTGATCGATGCAGCTGCGCCGCGTAGGAACCACCATACAATGTTTAGTAGGTTAAAGCAAAACCATGGCACACTCGAAAAATACTGACTGGTTAAGAGTACGGCACATCGTTCAAAACATACTATAGACCGCGTCGGTGTCGCTTCGCACTGATTAGGTACACGGCTAATTCAGAAGCGATGTTGTTAGAATTGGCATCTCAACACAAACTTGTAAATGTAAATGCAATTATGATTCTAAAAGTACAAACAAACTCAAACTCCATTGCCATCGGGTTCACAGGAATCACACGGCCACAAGTGGTGCACAGCTTACCCAAGCCTGGGGCGTGGAGGTTTTTGAACAATTTCTCTCGGTAATTCTCATCGGAATTGCAGAGATCAGTTTTACAGCAATAGTTTGTTGAATTTTTGCATAACATTGGATTATCGGGAGGCAATGCTTGGTCCCAGTTCAGACAGCTTATGAACACCTTGCTACATGGGTCAATCATTTTATGGAAATAGGTTAGAATAGAAATATTTCATTATAAGCTTCAATATCAATTAGATAGAGAATTAGATTATTGAATATAAATAGATTTGTGTTGATGATTTGCCAATTGTTATAGATAATGATATGGGTACAGAACACTGTCCTTAGAACTAAATTTTTCCTAAATTTAGCTTTTTCTGTGTATTGTTTAAGAACTGCAGAATACTCACTGGTAGGTTGACTTCTGCTCTCCACTTTCAATACTGGTGGAGACGAAACAGTATCCATCGGTCACACAAGTAGCATTGTGACAAACTTCACTGTTGCAATAACATTTTAGACCTACAATAGAATTTTATGTGTAAATTTATTAACACCTTGGTAGCCTGATGGAATGTGGATTGGCGGTATCAACAAATTCAAGAGAGGATGGTGATACACCTTCAAGGACTGAGAAGATGGGATAATAAAACATTGGCGGTATCAACAAGTTCAAGAGAGGATGATGGGAGACCTTCAAGGACTAAGAAAATGGGATAGATTTAGGGAAGACCTTCATCCAGCAGTAGGAAAACTGTTCAATCTGTAAGGTACTTTAAAAACAACAGGATTTTTTTACAAATCTAAGAACAAAAGGTCATGAATACATGTTTTCCAGTGGGGTAGGCAAAGACCATGGCTTTACACAAGCTACAATCCTGACACACCAAAATTCTAGGTATTATTCTGTTTGACCTTTCATTATAGTAGGTAGTTGCCAGTATAAATTGGTGGGCTGCTTTGGTGGTAAAGATTAAAAAAAAACAGTAAACGGTGGTCAAGATGGCTAGTTCAATTCCCCGCCAGGACAAATGTTTGCATGATCAAGTTTTGTCACGATGACACAGGGAACCCTAGTTCATAGTCAGGACTATAATATATGTGACTGTAACGTGTAAAGCCTACCTTGGTTGGTGTTAAGAGAGGGGAATCATTGCTCGCAAATTATGTTGATTTATGATTCATTTATGAGCATATATGATCCATATTTCCTATTACCCGTTGAAAATTACCCTGGTCGGCCCTATTTTATTATTATTATCGACTACTTTTGGCAAGCTTAGGCTGTTTTTCCAAGATTAGGAGTATTATTCAGCACACAACTCAGATGACTGACAGACAGATATTGGCGGTAATTACACCTATTGATGTATTTCCGGGAATAATGTCATGCGACGAGAAGAGTGTTTGAAATCAATGTGGATGGATGTAGGAGTAGAGGTATGCTTCAGAAAAGGTGGACGGACTGTGTGAAACTGGATATGGGTATGAAAGAAGTGAGTACTGAGATGATGACTGATAGAGGGAAATGGAAGATGAATACATGTTGTGCTGACCCCACATCATGTGGGATAAGGGCAGTAAGATGATGATGATGGTATGTACCTTTATGTACAACTCGTATTTAGTACTCAGTATTATAATAATCTGAAAATAATTTTATTCTCATTATAAAATAACCATATTTTCTGAAAGTCTTGGCCTTGAAATTAACCTTAACATCTTCTTGACTTCTCAAAGGTATACATCATCAGCATATTATGTTAGTGTTATGTTGTTAATACCTTGTAGACTAATGAACTTACAAACAAATTATTGTTTTTGTTTTTATTTTTATGAATCAAGGTGGGTTTGTTGTAAAGGGCACTTACCATCAACCGCGTCCAATCTCCTGTACACAATAAATATCAAGAGAAGCAACCATTTGCGTTGTTGAAAAGAGTTCATAGCTGCATTCTTTGGCGAAAACATCGCAACTATTAGCTCCGAAACAGAAAAACACGGGTTATTTAGCACTCGAGCAATACGGCCATTGAAGTGATCTGAGAACGTATGACATATTTTGTTACACGGCTTATTTAAACCTACAACGATTATTGCTGGTATAATAACAGAATTTTGATATAATTAAATAAAAAAACTACAATACGATTTAAAGTTAGTACAAAATTATTGCTTTGTATTTTTTTTTATTTAAACCTCCTCTCACAGAAGGTAAATAGCTTGATTTGAAAGCTACGTTTCGTTCCCTTCGTTCGAAAATTCGAAGAAAAAACACAGATAAACAATTTTGTACTAATCTGTTTTTCTTGGTCTACGATCTGTCTACAGACAATTAAGAAAAATAATTCACTCTGTAGAAATTAAAATAAAAAACGTGTAAACCATACATTATGGAGCCGCTAAGTATTGTTATTTATGGAAATTTTAGAATAGGAAATACTTTTGCCGCTTCCTTGATGACTGCGTTCGTTTTCTAGCACAAGGTAGGTACCGGAAGTGCCTAACCTAAACCTAGGATGATAGGAAGGCGCACTTCGTACCTACTACCTAAATAACTATCTATAATAAAGGAATAGAATTAAGTACCTACATCATTACCCGAGTGGGTAGAGTAGGTTGTAAGTTTTGTCTAACTACTTAAAATATAATACAGATAATATAAATCAGTGGCGGTCGGTTTCGCACGCATGGTACCCGATGAAATGGACATACCTACCTCCCAAATAAAATGTAGATCCAGCATAAAGCTGCACCAAACCTAGGTACGGTGCAGCACTGGTTTTCGGTCGGGACCTAGGCGAAGGGCGAAGCGACGGACGTTACGTAACGAGCATCGATAAACATACTAGGTATTAGGTATTTAAAAAAATATGTACGTTTAAACTCGCGATAAAGAGCGCTTGCTCTACCTGATAGACGTACGAGCAAGTAATCGTACTTATGGCTCGACGACCTTTTTCGCTTGTGTGTCACCGTAAGTACGCGTACTTTAAAACCACCGCGCAAAATCATCGGCGATCCAACCGGTTTGAAATCTTGTTCGTAGCTCGTCTTGGCTCGTACGTGTGGCCGCACCGCACTGCGAGCCGCCAGTTCGTGGACGCGTACCTACGCTTGTCGTGTTTAGAGATTTTTGAAATTATTGTCAATTTTGATTCAGAGATTTCTCAAAATGAGTGATTTCCGAACTTATTCGCATGAACTGCTAACCGAATACATAGAAGCTTTCCGAAATAACACTTGTCTTTGGAAAATTACAAGCAACGATTACAAAGACAAAAATATGAAGATTCAAGCATACAATAATTTTATTAGAAATTATACGTAAGGTGGAAAGAGATGCTACGATTTAGAACGTCAAGAAAAAAAAGGGTACAGAACATAAAAAAGTAAAAAAACATAAAAAATTATATATAATTCCTATAACACAAAGCTTCTTCTGTCCACTTCTGTCGACGACATCGCAATACAGAGTGAGCAAGCTTCACGTGTGTCACCGACGCGCGACGTCGAGCCGAGTAAGCCCCTTCGTCCACGGAGGGACTCAAAAGGAACGCGACTGAAACTGTAGTCACTTATGAGTAGCCTGACTGCGATAGCACTAGTATTTCAATGCGCGTCCGTCCACGGCGCTACTCAAAAGGAACGCGTTTGTAACTAGTCTCCTGGCGACTCGACATGCTGGTCGCCAGGCGACTGGTTTCGAGAAACTGTGTGAAAAATGAACGAATAGACAGTAATTATAAGTAATTCTGACGTCTATGTGACTGGAGAAGTAATAATTCCGTGTCATCGCTCGAATTATCACTAGTCATGTTAATTATTTTCGTTTTAAAAACTTTGTTTACATAAAATCGTGTACTGAGTGACTGAGTTTCAGGAAATTCCAGTAGCGCCGTGGACGAGTCAGAGTTTCCAATCAGTCCGCAACTCTAGTTTCTAATGAGTTCCGTCACTTTTGCGTAGCGTCATGGACGAAGGGGCTAAGCCCCTTCGTCCACGGAGGGACTCAAAAGGAACGCGACTGAAACTGTAGTCACTTATGAGTAGCCTGACTGCGATAGCACTAGTATTTCAATGCGCGTCCGTCCACGACGCTACTCAAAAGGAACGCGTTTGTAACTAGTCACCTGGCGACTCGACATGCTGGTCGCCAGGCGACTGGTTTCGAGAAACTGTTGAAAAATGAACGAATAAAAAGTAATTATATGTGATTCTGACCTGTATGTGACTGGAGAAGTAATAATTCCATGTCATCGCTCGAATTATCACTAGTCATGTTAATTATTTTCGTTTTCAAAACTTTGTTTACATAAAATCGTGTACTGAGTGACTGAGTTACAGGAAATTCCAGTAGCGTCGTGGACGAGTCAGAGTTTCCAATCAGTCCGCAACTCTAGTTTCTAATGAGTTCCGTCACTTTTGCGTAGCGTCATGGACGAAGGGGCTAAGTTCGCAATCTTAAAAACCGCGTACTTTAAGTTCGCACGTCTATCACCGCCTTATGCCAATCTGCTGAGTGGATTTAGCCCCTTCGTCCACGGCGCGACTCAAAAGGAACGCGACTGAAACTGTAGTCACTTATGAGTAGCCTGACTGCGATAGCACTAGTATTTCAATGCGCATCCGTCCACGACGCTACTCAAAAGGAACGCGTTTGTAACTAGTCTCCTGGCGACTCGACATGCTGGTCGCCAGGCGACTGGTTTCGAGAAACTGTGTGAGAAATGAACGAATAGACAGTAATTATAAGTGATTCTGACGTCTATGTGCCTGGAGAAGTAATAATTCCGTGTCATCGCTCGAATTATAACTAGTCATGTTAATTATTTTCGTTTTCAAAACTTTGTTTACATAAAATCGTGTACTGAGTGACTGAGTTTCAGGAAATTCCAGTAGCGCCGTGGACGAGTCAGAATTTCCAATCAGTCCGCAACTCTAGTTTCTAATGAGTTCCGTCACTTTTGCGTAGCGTCATGGACGAAGGGGCTTATACCACAGAGTATTTGGTACCTACTCACTTAGCCTGTGTGTGTGCCAGGGTTATGTACCTACCATAGTGGCACCTACCTACCTAGCTAAAAAATAAAAGACTTCAATCTGATTCAGTATTTTATTTCCAATTGCTCCTTTCAAATTCTGACAGATACCTAATTCAAATCTTCTAAAATAAATAAGTGTAATAATAACATTTTTAATTTAAATATTTTATTTAAGTAACTAAATATTGACTAACGCTCATAGTTACAACCACTTACTTTATCGACTCGATAAAATAATTTCCGCGTCTTCTAACGCCAACTTTAGTATTGTGTTCGAAAAGGACAGGGAGAGAGTTACCTAGCCGATAAATTAGGGATTTTGAATAAGACCATGATAATAAATAACCAGACAGACAGTCGAGAATAGTCGAGATCCGTCTGGCGCCCATTAGAGATTCTTACCGAAAACAAGACAAAAAACAAATACAAAACCTCTACAATTTGTTTCATAATATGTATAATATCCCGAAAAGGGCTCATTCTTCACCCAACTGGCAATAAAGTTTGTTTATGGACTTTTGGACATTAGAAAATTTTAATTGAAAAAACATTCTAAAAATCAGTTTTGGTGTCAAACAAAACTTCATTATTCAACTGTTCCGGATAGCTTATAAGTTAATAAAGATGATAAAAATACAAAAAATATACATAGTTTGAAAAAAATTGGGGAAAAAATTTTGATGTTCTGATTCTATCAACAAAAATAAAGAATATAGCGAACTATATTCTTAATTTTTTTTGATAGAATAAAGCCCCTTTCGGGGTGGTACTTAGACATATTGTGAATCATCTGATTTGAATTAATTGTGTTGATTTGAATCTATCCTCTCCTTACTGCCATTTTTACCCGTAACTTATCCCTATTTAAGTATAACACCACAAAACGTTCATAAATTATAGGTATAAAAATGTGCTCTAAAACTAAATTAAATAAGTTATAAATGCCTTTTATATTTGGCCGATAAATAAACGGGCCTGGGGGCCAATTCTACTAAGAAACTTTTCAATAATTGAAACGCAGCTGAACAATAGCTTTGCAATGCTTTTTTTTATAATATCCCAAAAATTCGACTTCGTCGGGATTCGATCCCACAACCTTCCACTAGTTACGAGGATGCTCACCAACTAAGCTATGGAGACACTTCTAGAAGATTTTCGAATAACTTTGTTCCGGCTTTAGTTACGCTTCCATTTTATTGTTTTCATTTTTAACAATTATTAAATCGTGTTTGAAATTACATTATTAATAAAAATGTAACTTATCTGAAAATTTGTTATAACTGAAGAATACCAATGACAATAGAAACGTTGTAAATTAGTAGAATTGGCTGACAGGGATGTTGTCACCATAATTTAATACATAATTATAAAACAGATCTATAAAAATCTTCGTATTCTAGTAAACCTTTGGAAATAATTAACATCGTGACGATGCTTTTGTTGCATTATTCAAAACTTAATTTGACAGAGCTATAATAATGCCATCCCTTTCTTATAGATTTAATACACTTTGCCCTTAAAAGAATTACTAGGGTTATTAAATCCTGTGTACGCTTCTTTAGCCAGGTCCCAAGCGATGTGCTAAAGTTATCAATTATATATAATAATAATAATATTATTAACGTTATCAATTAGAAATAAACATAATTAAGCAAAAACTCAGTAATAAATCTTAATACAAAATATTCGACTATTAAGATTACAAAAAAGCTTGGGACTGAATATGCTACCTTGATTACTAATAAAGTTTGTAAATTCAACTAAATTTAAGACCTTCCAAAATGATCTATGCGATCTCAATGAATAAATGAATATTGAAGTATGGATAATAGAGAGTTTCCATTGCAACGGCGACCATTTTAGACTGACCGAACATTAGCACAAAACGTCTATCACAAAAAATAAACCAATCAATCGACGGCCCTCCTTTACTGATAGGTGATTAGGAATGTCAATGGACCGTGCGTCCCGATTGGTTTGCACGAGAGGAGCCTCTAAGAGGCGCACCTTAATCCTTTCACTACACTGATTCTTTCACCGACGGTCATGGTTGCCCTTTTCAGGGCAACCATACCTCAATCTGGTCTCTGACCTAATACTTGTGACCAGAAAGAATCAGTGACAAGCAAGCAACTGATTGGCTGATTGATTTTTTCTGACGGAGCTGACAAATTAAGTTAGTTTAGGATAATACAACATCAGAATCGAAATCACTTATAAATCATTCTTGAAGCTAAAGATCTTAGTCCTATAACTAAATTAAACTTAAAACTTGATAAAATATGATTGATTGAAATAAAAAACGTACAGAAATATTTTTGACAGACTTCAAATAAGGAGGTATGTACACTGTTTTTTTTTCAATAAATTTTCACAGTTCCAATATAAATATCTGTGTTATTAATAAAAAAACTGTTTAGTTGGACTTTTACTTTGTTTTAACTTTAGTTGGATTATTTTTCGTGTTTATTTTATATGTTTTTTTTAAATCAACCTGCAAATTTGCTTTTAATTTTGTTAAAGCTTTGGATATGTATGTGAAACATAATTCCTCAAAATTTGAAGTCGGTTTAACATAATAAGAATACACAATTGGGCCCTAGATTACTTGTATGATAAATGAATGAATAGGTAGTTTAAAAAAAAACATGAAAACTTAAAATAAAAGGACGGAAAAACCTACATATTACAGCATATTTTTAGCCTTGCTGAGAGGCAAACAAACATTTAAATTTTATCAAAACAGTGAGATAGCCAGTTTTCTTTTTTTAATTTTCATGCAGTAAATATATAGACTTATCTTTATAAAAATTAATCAGAAAAGTGAGATAGACAGTTTTCTTTTAATCTTCATGTGAAAAATCTTTATTTCACAACCTAACAATCTGAAATTGAGCACGTGAGATTCTGAGTAAGATTACAATAATTACTCTGTAAGCCGATAAAAAAACCTTCCTCCCTACTTATATTCATACAAATAATTAGATCCAAAATATTTTTATAATTTATCTCAAAATAATCCTTAAATCAAACGATTAAAGTCAATTTTGAGTTTGACATTTGAGGGCGTGCAATATAGCTCAACGATATGAAACTCAAAATTGTCTTTATTCAGCTGAAATAAGGATCATTGAAACGAATTTTAGATCGCATATCGCAAGCCGTTTGAACACGGCACACTAGTCTTATTTTTCTTTAGTGGACATTTTTCTCGTCAAAGCCACTCGTCGCAACGCCCCGCTCGTGGAGGTGGCGCCTTAATGTTATAGTCTATCCCTGTTATTATGAAACTGGGTTTTGACGAGGACTAACTAAACCCTGGTTTTGTGACGTGTTATTTCATACAGTTGCTTTATGTCATAATGTCAAATATGACAAAGCAACTGTATGAAAACAAACATAATTAAACGAAAACTATGTAATAAATCTTATTACAAAATATTATAACGAAGTGACACATCACAAAACCAGGGTTTAGTTAGTCCTCGTCTAAGCCCAGTTTCATAATAACAGGGAATATGTTTTAGTCCTGAAGTTATAGCTAAGGTAAAATACTTGGTATGTATATCAGAGGTAGCCGTGGTGGCCCCGGCTGAAGAATAGGCCCCTCCATATCTACTTATCCGCGGATGTCGTAAGAGGCGACTAAGGGAAAAAAGCTAGGGGATGGGCAGCAGCGTGCCTCATTTTAACAACGATAGCTCTAACTGCGCTCCCAAACCCGCATGCCCAGCGTGATAAGGAATTTGCTCTGACTGTGGGAGAGGCCATGTTCAGCAGTGGACGTCGTACGGCTGAAATGATGATGATGATGATATCAGAGGTTCACAGAGTTGTCTTTCTTGTTCATGCGGTTGCGTCGGTTTTTGCTGTTGGATATTAGTTCGTAGGCCTGCTGGATCTCCATGAAACGTTCCTGGGCCGCGCGGCGGTTCGCCTCGTCCTTTACTTTGTCCGGGTGGTGTTCCCGGGACAGCTTGCGCCAGGTGGATGTGATCTCCTGTTGGGACGAGTCGGGGCCAAGACCCAGAACCTGTCGATTGAAAATATTATTATTATTTACAGCAGAATTGGCCTGGGCATTTTATAGGGCATTAGTGGGGCCGCATCCAACATCTAAGAGGGCCGGCCCTTTAGCAAAGACTTAAAAAACGATTGTAAAAACAGATGATAGAAACAAAAACTCACAACCATACTTCTACACACAAAAAACCGTACTACTAATAATGATAGTTCTGCCACTGTCCAATCTTTCTTATAATTGTTTTTCTTTTTGATTAATAAGTTCATTAAATTTGTATAAATTAGCCAAACACGCGTTCGCTGATACTGACCCTGTTATGTACAACTCAAACAGTAACTCGTACTCCTGAGACCCAAGATACAGGCTTACGCCTAGTTTGGGCTTCGACGACAACTCAAAACTTGGTCTATGAAAACACTGTATTGTAAAACCTACCAATTATCATGTGTATCATTTTGGCAATAAATTATCTTTATCTTTATCTTTAAAAAAGGGCAAATGTGTAGTTAAAAAACAGAGCCGACAGCAGATAATAATAATAAAATTACAACCCTTTATTGGCTTAGAGGGAGGTTCCTCGACTTTCAAAAGGTCGTGGGCTCGAATCCCGGTAGTGAGCCAATGGATTATCTATTCCAACCATGTATTTACTCATCATCATAATCATTTCCAACGTGCGATGTCCACTGCTGAATATAGGCCTCCCCCACAGATTTCCAGAGTGACTTCCTATCATGTGGGAGGAACTTGCCCATACCAAATCAATACAATAGCAAAAATAGGCATATTACTAAGTTTATATATATATATATATATATATATATATATATATATATATATATATATATATATGTATATATATATATACACTTGACGACCTCGGTGGCACAGCGGGCGATTGCCCGTCTGACACGCAAGGGTTGCGGGTTCGATTCCCCGGGTGTGATGTTTGCATGATCTGCAAATATTTGTTTCGAGTCTGGGTGCTATGGTACCATGGTACTCGTAGACACCCACGTCTCAGGGAATCCTAGTGTGGGGTCAGGACTATGTATGTGACTGATGTTATTATTTACCTTGTACGCATTCTGTTCGCCGGATGGATCGGACAGGTCTATAATCTGCTTCCAAACTTCGTACCAGCCGTGGTGCTGGGCGTAGTTGTACGTTTCGATCAGACATTGCTTCAAGTCCAGCCACCTACAAAAATAGATTAAGTCATCATCTCCCTGCCCTTATCCCACTTCATGTGGGGTCGGCACAACATGTTTTTCTCATCCATTCCCCTCTATCAGCCGTCATGTCAGCATTCACTCCTTTCTTACTCATGTCGTCTTTCACACAATCTATCCATCTTTTCTTTGGTCTACCACTTCCCTTACATCCTTCCACATTCATATTTAACACTCTTCTAGTCACATGGCATTTTTCCCTCCGTATGACATGCTTATACCACGCTAACCTTTTGACTAGTAGCTAACCTAACACAAATAGATTTAGTAAGAAAACAAAATTAATATAAACGCCATAGTAACTGCCTATATAAACTTTGCTGTCAGTCCCGGCTATAATAAGCAGTCAAGCTATAACGGAGGTAGCCTATGATCTAACTCATACAAACACTGCTATAGCGGCTATAGCCATCCAAGCCATTACAAGCAGTGTAGCTATAACGGAGGCGGTCTATGTTCTAACTCCTAACTCATAAAAACACTTCTATAGGTCCCGGCTATAGCCAGTTAAGCTACAATAGAGGCGCTTATCATCTTACTTTTAACCTAGGACCTGGGACCTAGGACTCCTAGGTCCCAGCTTAAGGAAGTCGAAGTTTATATTAAGCAGAAACAAATCTCAAA
This sequence comes from Anticlea derivata, assembly GCA_947579855.1. Taxonomy (NCBI): domain Eukaryota; kingdom Metazoa; phylum Arthropoda; class Insecta; order Lepidoptera; family Geometridae; genus Anticlea; species Anticlea derivata. Next base: position 12,617,971 of record OX388257.1, on the reverse strand, counting down.
TCTAAACTTTGGCTCACACATCGAATCGAAAGCCAAATTTGCTGCCATGAAGCTGGGCATCCTAGCGAAGGTTCGGCGGTACTTCTCACCGGGACAGCTTCTCAATCTCTACAAAGCACATGTCCGATCTTGCATGGAGTACTGCTGCCATCTATGGGATGGCTCGGCTAAATACCAGCTTGAAGCCCTCGATTCAATTGAGCGACGCGCTGTTAGGCTCATAGGAGATGACTCGCTTGTAGAGTCCAATCTACAAAGCCTTGAACACAGACGGCGTGTGGCCAGACTGTCAGTGTTCTACAAGTACCACTTTGGTGACTGTGCGCAGGATTTGCATGACCTCATCCCTCCTTCCCCCTTCTACTACCGGACAAGCAGACGCACAGGTAATTACCACCCTTACCTGGTCGACATACCACAGTGTCGAACCAAACGTTTCTGCTCCACCTTTATTATAAGCACTGGCAAAGAGTGGAACGATCTGCCAGCGTCTGTTTTCCCGGACGAGTACAATCTAGGAGTCTTTAAATCTAGAGTGAATAAGTTCCTTCTGGTAAAGCGTGCTCCATCTTAGGCCACATCTCACTTGCAAAAGTGAGCTGGTGGTCAAACGCCTAACCATCTCCAATAAAAAAAAAAAAAAAAAAAAAAAGCAGGCCGAGGGCCAATAGCAGTGTTTGTATGAGTTACTAGGACCAACAGCTTGTGCTTGTATGAGTTGGGATTCAACTCTAGTGGTGTAGATCAATATCGACGCCGTCATGGCTTGACTGCTTATAGCTTGTATCTATGACGAAAGATACCCACCCACGAGCTACGCCACCAGGAATGTAGGCTTACTTACCAAGGGCTAGTGAAGAAGTGATGCAAAGCCTCGTAGACTGGGATCTCATCCCCCTGGCTGTCGGTGACTGTACCGTGGAAGTACAGGTAGCTTCCCCACAGAGATAGGTACAGGCAAGTGCACAGTCCGATCACGACTACACGTCTGAAGAGAAATATTATGTTTTTGTTGTAGTTTGGAACCTAGAAGGTAGCCAGCTTAACTCCCAGAAGCAAATAAGTTTCCGTGGGTCTTCTTAGACTTCGAGTAGCTTAGGATTGCTGAGGATTTGGTACCGTTGAATTGATACGCCCGCGTATTTCAGGACAACGTGGCCAGCTGATCACTGACGTCTCTTTCAACCACCTCTTGGTTCAAAAACTGTCCAACTATAATCTCGACGCCGCTTAGTTTTCAGAGTTCTACTAAATAAGGCTTTTGAGCATCATCATCATCATTTCAGGCATAAGATGTCTGTCTACCTGCTGAACATACACCTACCCATAGATTCCTACAGCGATTGACCTTGTACAGCTTGGGACTAGCGGCTCCCAGCAACCTTTATTAGGTCTTTACGTCTAGTGGGGGTGTTTTGAGCTGGCGTTTGTGTAACTCGTGTACATTACTTGACTATATGATGGCGGTGGCGGGGCCGGCGATCCCACTGCTTCGAGAATGAATCGAACATCAGCGCAGATACGATGACCATGGCCATAAACCATATGGACTCGTCGAAGATGTAGTAGCGGATGGGGTAGGCAGCGAAAGCGCCTATCAACGGCCATTTCAGAGAGCCGCGCTCACGTCCGATGTTCCCGACGCACCACACACCTGTGATAATGACTAAAGTGAGTGGTTCTCCAGACATCGTCCCCGGCTTCGCCTCTATGTCTCGGGGATGATGATAATGATAATTTCAGCCGTAATACATCCATTGCTTAAAATAGGCCTCCCCCATAGATTTCCAGCGCGACCGGCCTTGTCCGGTCTGCACCCAAACAATCATTTGGGGGGATTTGCCCATACTCGCCACGCTGGGTATGCGGGTTTGCATGCGCATAATTATAAAGCTATTGCTAATAGGGAACCCATCCCCTAGTTTTCCCATACGACATCCACGGGTAGTAATGGAGGGAACCTATTCTTCAGCCGGGGCCACTGGGTTGATCATAGTAACAAAATTGTCTCAATTCGAAGAATTCGAATAATTGACAGGCCTTCTTAGCTCAGTTGGTAGTAACTCTGCCTTCTGCGCTAGAGGTCGCGGGTTCGATTCCCGCACAGGACAAACATTTGTTAATAATGCCATCAGGGTTAGCGCGTACGAGCTAGATGCAACTTACCAATCGCAGCAGCTAAGGGTATCAGCAGATTGAGGTATCGCAGACTGATCCCCCACACCGCGTCCGGTGGTATCGCGTACATAGTCATCTGGGACCACGAGTAGCTGACCATCAGCATTCCAGTGAAACGGTTCATAGAGAAGGGCGGCTGTTGGACAAACGGTTTTGTTCAACATCATCATTTCGTATTTGCAGAGGGCCAGGCGCAAAGCTCGCAGAACGCACAAACATGTTCTCAAATAGCGAACACGAAATGGACAACAGTGCAGGAAGGCTCCCCCACCCGAAGGAACAATGACGTTTTAAAGGGAAGTCAGTGAAAGGAGATGTCGCAAGAATTTTCGTTATGGACTATTTTATTTAATTTCAAGAAACAACAAACAGTTACACTTCTATATTAAGTACTACACGTAGAAATCAACTTGGCAGGAATATGCTTCCCCTTCCCACCGCACCCCACCGCCTACCGCTCTCGCGAGAGAATAAGACAAAACATTACAGCGAGGTGCCTAGTTCACTTCTGCGTGTTGTACTTTCAAAGTTCTATAGTGTGCAAGTATCCCTGTTGTTCATGAAATAGGTTGATATAAACAAAGCTATCTTTTTTTTGCTCTTAAGAGTTCTGGTGATCAGAAGCACTCACACACATACATGAACACACACTTAGCACCTATGTACTCCCCAAATACCCATTCTCTTAGTAGACTAGTGATCAGGTGTGCTCACACAATTTTTCTTTATGTTGCTACGGTTTCACTACGGCCACAACTGGCCTATTGTTCACTTCATATTTATGTAGACCCTTTACAGGGCGTTCAAAGTTCACAGCAAAGCCCAGCAGCTGTTAAGAACTGAAGGATTTTCTTTGGGGTGAGTTCCTTTAGCTCAATTGAGGAAGAGCGTGCCCAGATGGATGCTACATTAGAGCATAAGTGCTCCGCACTCACCTAGCAGGTGAAGAGGGGTTTAGTCCGCCTCCTTGCATAGCCTGCAGGTTTGTGTATCGCATAGCCTAGTTTAAACAAGGCTATGTCCAGCATTGGACTTCTTCAGGTGGGTAATGATGATTATAACAAACTTTTTAGTAAAGAAAATGCACTAGCAAATAAGGAACGAAAAGGTGATATAACTAATTTTAATTATGTATACCTATAGTAAATATGCATATGAATACTACAATCTATTGATTGAACGCAATTTTGTGCAGTTAAACTTCTCCTTTATAAGGTTGTAAAATTCAAATACTTATTTAATACTTTAAATGTTATGGACAATAGCAATGTTTATTACAGTGTTTGTTTATGTTTGTAGAGTTTGATTTCCGCTGGGGACAAATGTTTGCATGATCTGCAGTAATTTGAGTTCCAGAATGTTACGACTTTAAATATTTATAGGTTTGGTTCCAGTAACTTCTTCACAAGCCCATGGTGGCATGATATGACAAACACATGGTTAAATTTATTTCATTTCTCAAAGAACAAAGTTCAGTTATAGAGAACTAGCATCTGCCCGCGGCTTCGCTCGCGTGGCACCCATATAAAAAGTAGCCTATATGCTGTTCGAGGTAACAAACTAACTTTATAATTGAAGTTTCAATGAAATCGGTTGAGCCTTTATGGCGTGATTGACTAACAAACATCCAAACATCCTCACAAACTTTTGTATTTATAATATTAGTAGGATACAATAGTTAGCTAGGTATTTGATTTTTGTACATATTGTACTGGTTCGATAAATAAATTTAAAGATAGAGAATGGAAGTATTTTTTTGAATATGGTTTTTGAATATTTTTTTGAACAGTTAGACTGGTGCCTTCTTTAATTATATTAGTTAATTTATTATTCAGCTGTGCTCCTGAATTGTGAAGGTTGCAGGAAGTGGATGAAAAAGGCTCAAGAATGTTCGTCTTGGAACTCTTTGGGGGAGGCCTATGTCCAGCAGTGGACTTCTAAAGGCTACTGATGATGATGTTGTGATCCTTCATAAGTTATGTTCATAGTTGTTCTAGATCTTGATGACTTGAGACATGATGCATGAATAAAACTAGTAAGCTAACATTCTGGTCATGCAACACCAATTTTACTTACAACACAGTGAGGACAACCAGGCTCATGTGGATGTCATAGCCATCTAGAGAAGAATTTCAAACATCAATAAAAATAGCACTGGGAGTGGTGGTAGAGACAAAATGGGTTCGAATCACCAATGGGTTTCCATTTGGATATTTTTTGGTGCACAAAAGGTGCACTTTAATCCTTTCACTACACTGATTCTCTCATCAACCATCATGGGCAGTTTTCAGGGCCACCATAACTCCAAAATCTAACCTGGTCACTGACCTAATAAAGGATGACTAAAAATGACTCAGTGACACAAGCAATCAAGCAGTCAAATATTTTATGTGAAGTGTACTTGTGCTCTCAAACAGTGAAGGAAAACATTGTGAGGAAACAAGCATGTTGTAGAACCTCAGAATTCAAAGACATCTTACATGTGCACAAAAAGAGGCACCCTTTAATTCTTTCATTGACAGTCATCGACCATTTTCAGGGCCACCAAACCTCAACCTGCCCATTGACTAAGAAAGAACCAGAGTCAACGCAATGGCTAGAAAAATATACAAACTAAACTAAAATAAAAAGAAAGTTGTGCTAAGTAGTTCAGTCACGGTGACCTCATTACACTCACCTTTGGATTCCTTTGCATTTTGCCGATCAGCTCCGTCATGTATTTCTGGTCTTCGTTAGCGTCCATCACGTATTTCCGGACCTTCAGCACTTCGCCGAGCCAGCCTACTCCAAACCCGCCTAATGTGGTCCACCAAACAAATCCGTGTCTATCGCGCCCAAGGTAATAGTGATGCATGCCGAACATACCCCCGAATAGCCAGAGAAAGTACGCAACAAATACAGATTTCTTGGGGCGATTCGAATTTTGAACCACCCCGACACCGTTTGAAGAAGCTGGCATTTTCACTTCGACCTGTGCCAGCCAGGTAGTTGCTCTGCGATTAGAAAACTTGCTCTAGCCCAACGTGGCTTGTTTTCCTGACAGAAGGTGACTGAGAAAGTCTTACTCAGCCAAATCTTAGTAACTTTGTACACAACACAGAATTAGCTCCAGTTTATAAAAGTACTCAGTGATTAGTTACTTCACAGTATTCATTCACTGCTTTTACACGAAAAGATGCCAGACACCGCCGTAGAAATTATAGATCAAAGAAAAAAAAAAATACGAACGAAATTATTTTTTACTGACGAGACCACAGACTAGGAAGATACTACGACACAGGGACACAGGCCAATTGGTACTACACTACAGTACAGTTTGTAACGCGTTCTTTTAAGTAGCGAGTGGACAACTGTCTCAGTGTGATGACTATGCGTTAGCATCCTACCTATTAGTCTGTGGTCTGACTGATGTCCTGTCCGAGTGTCCGTCAGCCGTCAGTTTGTCATAGTTTGTCAGTAAAATTGATCAGAAGGATTCGTTCGACGGATCCAGGCAATAAAAGCTTTTTCTTTCTGTTACCTGTTTAGCTCCGTATCAACTTTACACTTCTCGTCGTATTACTTTCAAAACGAAATGTTTTAACATATCGCCAATAATTACTTTTAAGGTGCCTTACACGCGCGCGTCATTAGCGTCGAACACAAATTGTGTAGATAGTCATGTTTTTGCGTAAAATTCACTAGACGACCTCGTCGAATCAACGTAATTTCCTCGCAGTGCGGATATTGTGCGTTTCAAATATGAATTTCGACGATAGTGCCAGTAGTGGCTATGTCACTACGGAGACGATATATGGGACCCACGAGGATTCCCACGTAGTGATGTCGGAGAAGGTGCAGTCATTGGCTGGGAGTATTTACCAAGAGTTTGAGCGTATGATAGCTCGGTACGACGAGGACGTGGTGAAGACGCTGATGCCGTTGCTTGTGAACGTGCTCGAGTGCTTAGATAGTGCGTACCAGACGAACCAGGAGCACGAGGTGGAACTGGAGCTGCTGCGCGAAGATAACGAGCAGCTCGTGACGCAGTACGAACGGGAGAAGGCAGCCAGAAAGCACGCAGAACAGAAGGTTATCACCAGTTTTCTATGCTATATTTCTCATTTTTGGGTCAGGGTCTTCTCGGCTCGTTTACCATAACATGGGTGCCCGTCAGGGGAAACCCGCCCTGAAGGCCTGGGTTTCCCCTGACCAGCCCAACCCATGGCCCTTAGTTGTTCGGGGTTCAAGCAGTAACAAAACCTGGATTGAGTTTGCCAGGGCATGAAACATATTGCAGAACCTATAAAAATTCAAAAAAGTAGGTCTCTAGTAGGTAGGTTTCAACAAAAAATAGATCATCACCAGACAATACATATACTTTCTTCTTGTATTGTGTCTGGAATTTTAAAAGTCAATAGAATCTTTTCAACATACAGTTTCACCAACAGTCATTGGCCCTTTTCAGGGCCACCATACCGCACCTGGCCATTGAATGCAGGATGACCAACCACCAACATTTCACTAATGCTTGCTCGGGCAGTACCAACAAAACCTTGATTAAGTTTCCTTTGTATTACCACAAGGCTGTTGGTCTGTTGGCCTGTTGCAGTGGTTAACTGCACTCCAATTAACGCGCACGTTATTGTGTTATTGCCTAATAATTTAAAACAAAAAGTGTCTAATTGGAATGTGCCAGCCATTTTGTTACCCAGCCCTCAAGGTAAACAAGTTAGCCTATACAAGGTGATTCATTATATGTATGCTATCTACAGCCATTTGGATGTAGAATAAGTCCTTATAGTTAGAGAGCCAGTGAACGGCAGACAACACATATTTTAAGAAATCCTATAATTTCCTAAAATAATCTGTTTTACCTACTGACCATGAGATGGGGACTCGCTGAGCGCAGTCGCGGTAGATTCAACAGCAATCGGATGTGAATGGTGTTAAAATTTTAACAACAAAAAATATACTACAATATGTTAAAATATACCTACTATAAAAGCTACTTAAAAATAAAATTGGCGGACGACTACCGTGGTTGCAAAGTGGTGGCAGAGTACTTTGAAATTTCAAAAACAATATTTCATAGAGATATTGTATAAGATATTAAGAGGGTCATGTGCGAGGACTCGCGCCCTGATGCTTCCGTACTATTACAAGGGATCAGAAAGCAAAATTCTAAGTATAGCAAATGACAAACTTATATTTGCGGTCGCGTACGTAGTAAATTATATGATACTGACCGCAAATATAACTTTGTCTCGTATAATTCCACAAGGATTTGAAATTATTCTGTTAGATATATATTTTCTGACCGCAAAAACCAACAATACGTAAATTATTCCGAAATCGTTAGACCCCTTTTCGAGTTTCAGCAACATTTTCCTACAAACTTCGCAAAATAAAATAACCCCCTTTTGGGATGGTATACATGCTATGAATCACCTTATATTTAATTAAATATTATGCCCCAAGTATTATGTATCAAGGACTAGATAACAGTGTGTGTGACTGACCTGTGTTGATTTATGTTTACTGTTTTTAACACAAATGCTATTATCTATTCTACGGTTTATTCCTATTCATTTATGTAGCATATATTCACAGCAGTAAAGAAATGTATGTTGTGTTATGAAGCACATAACATACATTAGCGCACGATGAGTGGTGGCCATTTTTGTTACCATTAAATTGAATTTCATTTAGTTTGATTGGGTTTATTGGTAGCAAAATATATGATTTTCTATTCTAAATTTAATGTGTTTTAAATTAGGTACCTACACTTAATCTCGTTTTTGATGGCATTTGCATAGAAGTTTAGACAAGTTCATCGTGATAGGATAGTATGAAGATTATATTTTAAACCAGCTTGTGTTCGCTGCTTTGCTCGCGTGGTACCTTGATAATAAGTAGCCAATATGTTAGAGAACTCGCTATTTCAAGTTTCATCGACATTGGTTAAGTCGTAATTTTTTTGTGTGTTTATGTTACTCGAAATCCTTAGAGTCCGAGTAACATAAACACAAAAAAAATTTTCCTCAGAGTTTAGGCTATTATGACACATAATTTCGGCAAGATCGGTTCAGCTGTTTTAGTCGTGATAACGTGACTAACAGACAAAGAGTCAGAGTTACTTTCGCATTAAATTTATATTATTCCTTTCAAACAGCTCCTGGAGACCGAAGATCACTATGAAGGGGAACGCAAAGACCTCACGGGCAGGCTCGAGGCTCTAGACAGCATCGTGAGAATGCTGGAACTGAAACATAAGAATTCACTTGACCACGCCAGCCGGCTTGAAGAACGGGAGAATGAACTCAAGAAGGTATGTAACACAAATGTATTTTCATCATCATTTCAGCAGCGTGATGTCCACTGCTGAACAAAGACAAAGTGCGTTTATTTCAATAAAATCACTAGGATCACTTTGAAACGTCTTAGAATCTAGGTGAAGCTACGCCTGTTCCTCATGGGCCTCCCCATAGATTTCCAGAAGGATCGATCTTGCGGCCTACACAAAACGGCTCCCAGCAGTTATATATTATCGTCGTCATTCCATCTAGTGGGAGTCCGTCAAAAATGTACTGTACAGGTGTGATAATTATACAAATTAGTTTGAAGTATCACACCTATCATAAAAAAAATACCATATTGGTACTTATACAAAAAAAAACAATAATAAAAAGATAAAAGTTAACAATATCCAGCTCTATCGCCTTGTATTATAAATTCACTACCAAAGACAATATAGAGGTAAACAATTCTTATCTGTGATACTAGACACCTACCTAGTATCAATTTTTCATTCTGGCAAAAGCCTATTGATTTGTTATAACATGAAATATTTTCCTCATTATTTCTGAATTGATACAGAAAACTTAGATAATATACTACAGTACGGTAGTATATTATCTAAGACAGAAAACTGATATGCAGGCGTACATCAAAGTATAACCGAATTATGTATGGGTATTTTTAACCGATTCAAAAAAGGAGGAAGTCCTCAATTCGGCTTAGTTTTTTTATTTGAGTGTATGTTACTCGATATCTCCATAGTTAACCGAATGTCCTATTCGAGAAGGTCATCATCATCATCAGGCTGATAAAGTCCACTGCTGAACATAGGCCTCCCCCAAAGAGTGCCATGACGAACGGTCTTGAGCCTTATCCATCCACCCGTAACCTTCACAATGTCGTCGATTCCGTCCATTTGATAAGGTAGGTAAGGCCAGTTGCCTTACTTTTCTAGTAACAAAACTAATTTTTGTACTCCATTCTATCATATAATTAGCTTACAGGTAAGCCAATAAAGCTTGAAATGCGATACTTCTATCACTCATTATGATCCATAGATCAACATGGTTTACATTTGAAAGGGTTTTGTCACTATTATAGAGTTCCACGACGAACGGTCTTGAGCCTTCTCCATCCACCAACTTCCCGCAACCTTCACAATGTCGTATAACTCTTTAAGGGAAGCCTATGTCCAGCAGTAAACCCCTACAGGCTGATGATAATGATGATGTTATAGAGTTAGTTCTCTTCAATAGTAGCTCCGTATTTAACTTATCGCATCGAAAACTACTAAGTACTTTATCATCATCAGCCTCTAGAAGTTCACTGCTGGACATAGTCCTCTTTCAAAGAGTGCCATGACGAACGGTATTGTGCCTTTTCTAACCACCGACTTCCTGCAACCTTCACAATGTCGTAGGTCCATCGGGTGTGGGCCTTCCAACACTGTTCGGTTCGTGATCGCCATTGGAGAAACTTTATTCCCCAACGGTTGTCTGGTTTTGAGGCCTGCCTACTAGGTACTTTCAACTTGCTAATTCTGAGAGTTATGTCGGGAACCTTGGTTCCTCTACGGGTTCCTCATTTTGGATTTTATCACGTAGTTAACTCCGAGCTTAGCTCACTCCATAGGCCGTGGCGCGACTTGCTACTTGCATGCGAGTTAACACATGAAGGCGGACTATGTCTATATACCTAGATATTTTTAAATATTGTAATGTATTGATTCTGAAATTGGGTCGTATTCATTCGTGAACTGTAAAAGGAAATGTTCAACGATTAATTTAATTATCTTGATCTCACTGACTGATTGTATTAGCCTATACAAGGTGATCCATAACACGTAAGCTATCCCGAAAGGTAGTAAGTAGTAAGTATTAAGTATTCTACCCAAAAGGCAATAGTTTGTTCTACAACTTTTGGAAATTCGACATATTTTAATAATTTAATTTAAAATTAGATGTGTAGGATTAGCTGCTTTGGGGTCAAATCAGTTCAAGCTCAATGAATCAGCTGTTTTAGGTAGATAGCTACCGATTTGGTTGATTCCGATTTTTTTTAATATTGATGTGTTTTTTTAGCTAATATTACCTATTTCTTATTTTTGTAGATAACTTCAATTTGTCAATCATCTTGTAGAATAATCGTTTTGATGATTTGCTTAATGTCATATTCTATTCGAAATGAAGAACTAACCAGAGTTCATCCAGAATTTGTTATTGTAACCATTTATATTTTGGTTCATGGTTTACTCAGCAAAGATTTGGTAGTGTAATGAACCCGTAGTTTTGAGACACATTCCTTCGCTGTCGCCAGAAAGTATCTTTGAATTCCATCAGTTTCTACTTAAATGATAAGAATAAATAAAAAAAATTACAGAATGAAAATTGAAACTACATAAATATGTATTTAACATAAGAAACAGTTGAGCTATATAAAATACCGTTTTCAAACGGTCTATAGATAGCTCAATTGATCGAGTTCACTACATCGCGCCGGCGGAATTGCCAAGCTCGATAGCAGAATATACTATAACTAACCTATATTTGTATTGTATTGGGCCTTCACGGCATTTTTTATAAAGCTAGATTACAGACATTGCCAAAGAGATCATCGAAAAGTATGGTTTTACTTAACCGCACGATAAAAAGTTGGTTAACTGTGGGCTTAGTTAAACTATCAGTAAAATCTACATTTTATGCAACATAAGTGTAAAGTATCAGACAGATTATTTCCAACGGCTTTACGTCACGTTCAATGTAATGAATGAGTCACGAAGTGAGTCTTCATATACGTAAATATTTTGGGTCATTATCTGTTGCAATATGCGCATTATAATACTTGTAATTATGCACTTGTGCCTTTGCGAGCATTTCACATTGGTTGTTTCATGGTCGCTAGACTGCCTTCAGACGGAAAAACTACATTTTTAACAGTATTGGTCGCGAGGAACAGGCTTATTTTCACCTAGTTTCTAAGACGTTTCAAAGTGATCCTAGTGATTTTATTGAAATAAACGCCTTTTGAGTTTGAATATCCCAAAAAATGTCTACTAAGACGGTATTTTAACCCTAACCTTCCCTTAGATATTGGGATGCTCTAACCAACTATGCTACTGAGCCACTTATCATCTGGGTAAAAATCGTTGGGTCTTCCAATCGGCTTAGCGTTACCTAAACATTCGGTTTCCGAACCTGCTCACTGACTAAAGCTACTTTTAGTTCCCTTAACTTCCTTTTATAACCCACACTATCACTTATTACTATACACTTATCACTATACAAACAAATGTACAGAAAAAACATAGCCGTGGGTATGCCCGTTATTGTATTGATGCTCTAAGCTTTCTACATCGATACTTAGTTCCGATTTAACGAAGCATTGAACAAGACAGTAATAGGCAATCAAAATCCGTATGACAGTTAGGACTCTATAATCAAAGAGTAGCGTTAAGCCGTTGTGAAATTCATACTTCATCATTTCAGCCGTAGCCTAATTAGGTCATCCTACGCCCGTGCGTCGGTGAAAGAATCAGTGTAGTGAAAGGATTAAAGTGCGCCTCTTAGAAGCTCCTTTTATGCACAACTCTTAAGGCACTTCTCGTTAAGGCTCGGAGCTTCTGCTCTGCTATTCTATTCTACATAAATTCCTTTGTCGACAGGAATATGCGAAACTTCACGAGCGATACACGGAGCTTTTCAAGACTCACATGGACTACATGGAGCGGACGAAGCTCCTGCTCAGCACCGCCAGCGACCGCAGTGAGGTGCGCGGCCGGCTGGGGCTCAACCCAGTCGGAAGGTCCAGTGGTGAGTATACCAGCAAGTACCGCTTGAAGCTCTTCCTAGGAAGACTGGATAAAGACTTTGTTGTGGACATACTTTGCAACAGTTTTGTATCTAAAGCAAAGCCGTGTTCAAACGAAATGCGATAATTCATTTAAAATTATTTTCATAATGATCCTTACCTCTAATAAATGAAAAATTTTTTTAGGCATTTGAGCATTTGTGCGATTTAGTGCAACAGGCTTATCCTACCGTCCTACTAATAATATAAATAATGCGAAAGTTTGTGGCTAAATCAAGTCGTAACGGCTCAACCGATTTTGAATATTGCATTCAGATCGTTAGTAGTTTTTTTTTTTTTTTTTTTTTTATGTAATACGGAGGCAAACAGGCTTACGGCCCACCTGTAGTGCTATAGTATTACACTGGTACTGGTATTTCTTGGTGGACTGGGGCTCAACCAGATCGGATGGTTCATTGACCGCAAGTAGAATGCCACGACGAATTGCCTTCATCCGCCTCCATCAAGTCAATGGAAAAGAGGGCCGTCAGGTTTGCAAGCTGAATGACCATCGAACTAACTGGAAATATTAACATAATAATAACACCCAACAGTCAAATACATAGTTCTGACCTCGCACTAGGATTTCCTGTGTTGTGGGTATCAGAAACTACGAGTACCATGATACCACAACACTCAGACCCGGATCAAATACTAGCAAATCATGCAATTGTCCCGCAGCGGGAATAGAACCCGCACCCCTTGCGTCACAGACGGGCACTCGCCCGCTACGCCCCCGAGGCCGTCATGTGAGGTAATTGAGCTAAAATGGTGACCTCGGATTCAGATTTCTCCCTACTGGCTTTACTGGACGGTCGATAATTATTGGTAGCGTATAATTTTTGGATTACATACGCTCCGCTTCGCTCAAGTATCAAGTTCGCAGCTCGCAGCGTTTCTAGTTACTTTTTCTTTTTTATAGAACTAAGGTATAACAAACAAGCTTACGGCCCAAATAGGCCGTAAACGCTTTTGTGTGGCGAGCCGCGGGAGCTACCTACGGTTTGATGGGGGTCGCAATGCTGATGGAATTCCACATAAAGCACGCTCTTTGTATTGCCTTATTATTTACTCGAAGTATTGTATTCAAACTATCTACAATTTACATATTATGTAGGTGTGCTATCCCGAAAGCAGCTTACTATACCAAACTTACTATATCGAATCGCGTCTCTTAGATGTTCAAAACTTCCAGGTCCGATATCCTTCGGCTTCGCGTCGCTGGAGAGTTCCCTTCACAATGTGGAACAGACGGAGAGCATGCCAGGCAGTCCCGTGAGCCTCTCGTCGTCGCCTCCGACGCCGCCGATCGGCTCCGAGCTGGCAGCCGTCAGGACCGTTGAAAGAGCCCACCAGACCGATCCCATCACTCAGACTAGCCAAGTAAGTACCCAATCTTTAGATGTTACATTCTAGATGAAAGTGCTCACCAGACCGACCCCATCACTCAGACTAGCCAAGTAAGTTTATATTCTACACCATAGTGGCTGGCTGAAGAATCGCCCCCTCCTATCCACCCGTGGATGTCGTGAGAGGCGACTTAAGGAGAAGCTAGGTGATGGGCAGCAGCGTCTGTTGGCATCCCAACATTAATGTGTAATGTAATACAGTTTGTTGTTGGCAATACTCTCTCTTGCTAATATGGCCGATTAGGGACGGATGCCCTTTGTAAACTTAGAAGAAAAATAAACTCATGTGAACGCTTCAGCATTGTTTCCACTCATCACCAATCCAAACACTGAACCAGCCAGCTCAAGAACTAACAGGCAACCCTACAGCGTCCCTATTTTACTCGTAACAACGATATCTCTAACTGTGCTCGCTTAAACGCGTGCCCAGCGTGGTGTGATGGGCAAGTTCCCCCCGCATAATAGGTAGTCGCTCTGGAAATCCGTGGGGGTGGCCTATGTTCTGCAGTGGACGTCCTACGCCTAAAATGATGATGATGAACTATATAGAAAATCGTACCTATTTCCTCAACTGGTCAAACACGTGGGGAAAGCTTAAAACAATGCTTGCTTGTTTGTCGTGTCCTCTGATTATTTCTCGGTGGTGGCCTATGTTCTGCAGTGTATGTCCTACGCCTAAAATAATGATGATGGCCTACATAGAAAAACGTACCTATTTCCTCAACTGGTCAAACACGTGGCGAAAGCTTAAAACAATGCTTGCTTGTTTGTTGTGTCCTCTGATTATTTCTCGGTCATCCATGTATTAGGTCAGTGGCCCTGAAAAGCGCCTATCAAAAGCCCCTTTCGGGATAGCATACATATTATGAAACACCTTATAAAGTAAAGTGCCTAGCGGTTTATTAGTGTTTCTTTGTTCTGTAACGCTGTCTAATCCGTATATTATGAACAAAAATTCTCGCCTCGGCTCATTGAAAACGCAACGATACGAAAATTAGAAGCAGCAATCGATTCACGCAACCATTGCTCGCTCTATTGCAACCATCTTCTCTACACTCGCAGGACAGCGAGTAATGTAGACCGCTGAACTTGGACTGTACGCACTGCATGGGTTCCTCGTGCACGTAAGCGCATTCTCTGATAATGGCCACGTCTTGTCCCTGTGTGAAGTATTGCACCTGGGACAAAGATAAATCGTCAGGGTCATTCCCATTACTGGCCTATTACTAGCTTTAATGTCAATAGAGCCAATGTGAAGGCGGAAAGGCTACCTCGGAGGGCGATTTCCCGGCTGCGACCGAAGAGGTGCGGATTCGATGCCAAAGTTTTGCATGATCTGCAAATATCTGTTTCGGGTCGCAGTGTTGTAGTACCATGGTACTCGTAGTTTCTGATACCCACGACGCGCCACAGGGAATCTAGTGTGGGGTCAGAAGTATGTATGTGACTGTTAGGTGTTATTTATTCATTATTTACTTACATGCGCCCGAGGCTTCGCTGGCGTGGTGCGCGTAAAAAGTAGCCTATATTTTATACTAGTTTAAGAAGTCTACCTATACTAAGTTGCATCGAAATCGGTTGAGCTATGACGGCTCAAGCTGAGGCGAGTCGCCTCGAGCTGATCCGCAACGTGCCTCGAGCCTTAGCCTCAGAGCGAGCAGCCTCAAACCAAGTCTATTTGCTTAGCTAGGCTGCTCGTCCCGAGTTTGCCTCTAATGGATACGCGGCTTTTGTCCAGCTGTGGGCTTCTACAGGCTGATGATGACTATACCTGAGATATAGAGCGACACACCGGACTAACTGTGGTATTCGCGCATTCCTTCAAATAACCACTATTAAGATTATATTTATAGCATCCCCGGTTAATCGTGGACGAGCACTGGTAGCATTTCAAGCTAACTACTGCACCACACGATAACAATAATAGAATAGGAACTAAATACATTATTTGCCTTATCTAGAGATTTCGAGAGTGGGCGCTCTAGTGAAATGACGTCTCTGAGATTTTATTTGACCGTGTACTTGTCATGTTGAAAAGAGGTTGCACTCAATTTAACAAACTCTATGCATTAAAATATATTATTTGAGCCTTTGAGCGTGGTAAGTTCCAGAGCCTTCTCGTTTACATAAGTATGAAGAATATAAATGTGGAAAATATACGAGAAACTGCATATATTTTAGAAATAGGATATCGCTTATCATCTGCAATTATTTTGTCTGTACAACGTGTTCCGTAACTAGTACACTATGCCAAAGTATGTCTTTCAACACATAAAAATACCGACGAAAAAATCTTTTGGTTTTACTTTCCATCTTTGTTATTATAGTTCAAGACTTTTTTGCGTTAAAATTGACGTTTGAATATGACATGAAGAGTTTTTTACTTAACATGTTTAAAACTCAATTTCAGGCTACATCGCCAGTGGCGCCACCTAACGCCAACTCCGGCAAGTCGCAGACTAAAAGCGAGAAGCGTAGCGGCAACACCCTGTACCAGGAGCTGGCCTTCCACGACACAGACGCCAGCATTGTTGAAGGGGACGAGGGTGCTGATATCACAGGTACGTATCTTGGTAGGGGGGAGTCTATCCTAGTCAGAAAGATAAGCTTACCACGGCAGTCAAGTTGCATTGATTGACTGGCCTCATAGCTCAGTTGGTAGTAACTCTGCCTTCTGCGCTAGAGGTAGCGGGTTCGATTCCCGCACTGGACAAACATTTGTGACTAACACAGGTGTTTGTTCTGTGTCTGGGTGTTAAATATATATCAATTATGAATATCAGTCTATGGTACAGATAGTACAGGCTAGTTTGGGATCAGTTGACCGTGTGTGATATGTCCGGAATATTTATTTATTTATTTACTTATTGGCAAATCCCCTCAAATCGTAGTTTCAGGATATATATGGGGATGCATTTAGCAATGGACGTCCTACGGCTGAAATGATGATGTCATTCAATGTAACATGCCATCGATTTTGTACCAAAAACAGGCACACATGCAATCAAATGACTTCTATATATTCTGTGTTTAGGATTATATATGTGTACTTTGGCGTTCATTTGTGTGCGTCTGTCTTGCAGGTAGTTGGGTTCACCCTGGCGAATATGCTTCATCAGGTGAGTCTTGTATATATTTTTTAGTGTTGAACTGTAACTTATTTACTTGTCTTAATTTTATTCAAGGTGATTCATAAAATGCATACATATTATGAATCATCTTGTATATTCCTCCCGAATAGTAACATAACATTTATTCTCTAAAAGGAAAACGAATATATTTACTTAAATATTTGTATATTTTCCTCTAACGCTTTATGCTTCGAATTTGTATATATTATGTTTTTCCATCCTCTAGGACAGTTTAGCTTCTGGACGTCTCTGAATATTTAAGCCCCGGATACACTGTGTGACATTTTGTCCCGTAACATGACGCTCAACACTCAATCTAAATGACGCTGCAACGTTGCAGTGTCCCGCAATGACCCGCTACATGTTACGTGACGCGGGACATGTTCCTTGCTCCCGCACTGAGTAGTGTGGCCTGTAAATAGTAGTATTTCACGTAGTAGTTGAGCGAAATGTTGAGCAACATGTCGCTACATTTGTCCCCAAGTTTATCGAAGGCTTTAACATAACCTTTAAATCAATTGAGACTGGACTTAACCAAACTTTTTTTTACATGCTCTGAGTGGAAATGAAGTTAGAATATTTCACGTCCAGACGTTGAATTGATCTAGAAGCACTCACATCACATTTTGAAGCAAATATAATTAGAAATATTTTAATTAAAAATACCTACCAATTTACTGTTGTACAGTTTTCAACTGATGTAATGCAATTTGCAATCAGCTGATAAAAATAATAAAGATTACTCTACGTAAAAAAACATTTGATACAATTTTATAGCTTAAGATAGTAAAATGAATGGCTTGGCTTCTTATATTTTTAAATCAACCATGAATCGTATATAATACACCACAGTTGGTGATCTGTGTTGTCAATGTGCTGCATTTTAAACTACTACGCGAACGAAGCCGCAGGTTGAAGCTGCATTTCCTAATAATATAAACTGACTAATGCATTTTTTCGTTCTATTTCATGCGTTCTAACAAAATGTTGCATCAACGCATTGCAGTTAACGATAACTACTTCGGTAAGTGAACTTTGGGCTTACACAAAACGCCGGCTAAGATAGACATGGTTAATATTGGTTGGTGAAATTGGGTCCACTGTATATCAAAGGAATCATAGAAAAATAGTATTATTTCTTGGTCATCCTGTATTAGGTCAGTGACCAGGTAAGGTGGCCCCAAAAAGAGCCTATGACCGTGTGATTTAACCCAGCGTTTTGTGATAAGTCCCCATACAATCTAGGAGTCTTCAAATCTAGAGTGAATAAGTTCCTTCTGGTAAAGCGTGCTCCATCTTAGGCCACATCTCACTTGCAAAAGTGAGATGGTGGTCAAACGCCTAAACATCACCAATAAAAAAACAAATACTTTAAATAACATAATTTATTTGTTATCAAAATCCTATTTTAAGAAATAATATGATGTTCTGTTTCTTCAAATAAACTCTTTGTTTTAATTTGCATTTTACGTTGCCTCACACGTACTATGTAACACATACTTTTATGCAAAATTCATTAGCCCTCGCATTTGCACTTCAAAAACCCTGACCTATTTGGACTAGCCAAAGGCCTACATAAAAATCTCAGTACTAATATTTTACAGGTATGGGCAAGGAGGTGGAAAACCTTATTCTGGAGAACAACGAGCTCCTTGCTACGAAGAATGCCCTCAACGTGGTCAAAGATGACCTTATCGTCAAAGTGGATGAGTTGACTGGGGAACAAGAGATCCTGAGAGAGGAAGTGAACAATCTCAGTTCTGCGAGGGAAAAGCTGCGAGAGAGAGTCACTCAGCTTGAAGAGGAGTTGCGGCATTTGAAAGTAGGTTAATAGAGAAGCGGGTGTATGGAGATAGTATTGGCTGGCCGTAGCCCTGGATAAAAGTAGAAGTCAAAAGTAGGCTATGTTTTCCTCAAGGCTTAGGCTATCTACGTACCAAAAGAGTTGGGGCATTAACGTCTCAATTGGCAGAAATGTATAGTGTTGATAAATTAATATCGTTATTTTGAAGTGTTATATAGTTTTGATCCTAAAAATCTCAAATTAAGCCGAGGTCCGTGGGAGGGGGGAACTCCGGGTTTTCAAATATCAGGGCGTTTGGCCCCCAATTCTACTAATTCAATGACTTGAAAATGATAATCGTATGATAATGATCGCAGCATTATCTTTCAGTTACGATTGTCGCCACCTTCGTTTCTTTGAATACATTGGTTCATTGGTTCCACAATGACTGCCATTGATATACGACTGTGTTAGCAGAATACCAAAAGTGTCAAAGAAGGCCATTTTGCCATTGAACCTTTGTCATTTTGAAGCCATTGAATTAGTAGAATTGGGCTCTGGACGCGTCGATCCGAGAGCTGGCTACTATTTGGCACAACGGATCAGCATTGCTATACAGCGTGGCGATTCCGCCAGCGTCTAAGAGACGGTTCCGACTGGTAGGGATTTGGATCAATTGATCTTCAGATCGTTTGCCACAGTCTTCAGATATCTCATCTGTTTCTTGTGTATGTAATTAGTTGTCCATATTCCAGGATACGGTGAGCAACAGCGCTGGCGGCGGCGAGAACGAAGACGAGGCCGACGTGCCGATGGCTCAGCGCCGCCGGTTCACCAGGGTCGAGATGGCCAGGGTTCTGATGGAGAGGAACCAGTATAAAGTAAGTCAGTGTCTTGGGAACTCAAAGTCAAAGTCAAAGTCAAAAGGCATTTATTTCAATAAAATCACTAGGATCACTTTGAAACGTCTTAGAAACTAGGTGAAGCTATGCCTGTTCCTCGCGACCAAGCCTAGAAGAATCAGGCAACAAACACGGCGCGCGTGCCTATCATTTTTTCAACTCTTCCGAGAAGTAGATTATTTATGACACGAATTTTATTGACCTTCGTTTGACCACAATTCACCTGGGTGGGAGTGTTGACGAGGCCGGAAGAGCATGAAGGTTTAAGAAGACACCTTCTCATTCTTGCCTTAAACAGATCTATGCTGTATTTTTCAGGAAAGATAAGCGTTGGCTTTTCTTACGATGGCAGTAATCTGGATCAGCTGAGCTATCCACACGTTATGTTTTGGTCAGTTTTAAGCCGGCGCCCACTATTGGAGTGGTGGTAGTGGCCCCCCGCCTTCCGATCCACAGGTCATGGGTTCGAATCCCGGTCACGCAACTATGGATTTTCTATTCGTCAAATGTATATGGTTCATACTAGTGCTCTCAAACGGTGAAGAAAAATATCTTAAGGAAACCGACATGTCCAAGAAACTAAAAATTTGAAGACATTCACCGACGGTGATAGGCCCTTTTCAGGGCCATCATACCTCTGCCTGGTCATTGAACTAATACAAGATGTCCAAAAAAGAATCAGGACAATACATGCAAGCAAGCCGGCGCCCACGGGTTCAAGCCATAGTCGAGAAACGTAAATTTGTTTTCAAATTTACAATTATGTAACATTTTGTGCGTCGGATATAAGAGAAGAAGAAGGCCAAAGAAAAGATGGATGCACTGTATTAAACATGACATGAGTAAGAAGGAAGTAAGTGTAGAGATGACGGCTAACAGAAGAGAGCGGAAGAGGAAAACATGTTGTGCCGACCCCACACAATGTGGGACAAAATTTTTATTCCCGTGTCGTTTTCAGGAGCGGTTCATGGAGCTGCAAGACGCGGTGCGTTGGACGGAGATGGTGCGCGCCAGCCGCGTCGGCTCCACTATGGACAAGAAGAACAAGCAGAGCATCTGGAAATTCTTCAGCAATCTATTCAGGTAACCTCTTAGTACCAACAAGAAAATCATTTCGGCAGTGAAAAAGAAAGAACAAGAAGAAAAAAAAGAAATAAAGAGAAAAGCTCCGGCAAAAGAAAAGGCCCCTCCACATCTCCTTCCGTGGATGACTTAAAAGATAGGGAAAAAAGCTAGGGGATGGGCAGCAGCTTTCCCTATTATAACGACAGTTCTTACTGCCGCTCGTCAACCGTGGTGAGTATGGGCAATTTCCTCCTAATTGATAGGAAGTCGCTCTGGAAATCTGTGGGGGGCCCTCCCCCCACAGATTTCCAGAGCTAGGTCTAGGGGCTGATGTTCAGCAGTGGACTTCCAACGGCTGGAATGAGTGATCAGCTACGAGACAATTACCATCTTTCTCTTTCTGTCCTTGCCTCACATTACGTCTGTTCGGCACAACATGTTCTTCCATTTCCCTCTGTCAGCCGTCATCACAACACTCCTATTTGTGTTTATTTTAGATACTAGTTACTATTATTAGTTGAATGTTCTCGAATGGCGACCACTAACCAGGCGCCACAAAGTTGGAAGGCCCGCCGATGGACCGACTATAATGTAATAGTTGCGGGAAGTCGGTGGATGGAAAAGTCTCAAGACCGTTTGTCATGCAACTTTTGCGGGAGGTATATGTCCAGCAGTAGACTTCTACAGGCTGATGATGATGATAGTTACTATTTATAATAAGTTATTATGCGTTTAAATATAGCGCTGGCCAAGCGAATAGCCTATGCTTTAGCTTATGCTTAGACTTTGCAGCTGTCTCAAAATACAATTTGGCTTTTTTTTCGTCAATACTTCTGCTCAGCGAAACACTATTTATGTATTAAGCCGTGTTCAAACGGCATATATCATCTTATATACGCGTAAAATTAGATGAAAGTCTATTTTGAGTTTGACATTTGAGGGCGTACGATATACGACGATATCGCAAGCTCCGAAAGTCAAACTCAAAATATAATTTATTAGGGTCATTTTGAAATAAACTTCAAATGCCATATCGCACGGCTTAACAAAATTTATTTTAATACGTGTAGGTACATAATTATTTTTATAGTAGGTATTTTAGTGATAAACTTTTGTACACCGGCACCGCCATCTTATTTGTTTATACTGTCCATACACAGGTTGTATGGAAGAGATCTCTTTTAGCGATAAGGCCGCCCAGTACCTAATATTTGTGGTTCCTCCCTATGTACTTTTTCGTTGTGTACAATTAAGAGTTAGGAGTCTACTAGCTTTCGCCCGCGGCTAGCCGACTGAGACACATAGGCCCGGGTTCGATTCCGGCGCGGGCGAGGGAAATGTTTCTTCTCTGTGTACTCGTGTACCATGGTACTCCTAGTTTCCGATACCCCTTGGCGATTACCAGTTATGTATGCCTAAGCACTTGCTATTTCAATATGATTGATATTGTTTTTGCTTGCTTCATTAGGAGCCTCTTACAGGTGCACTCTTTCATCGACGGTCATAGGCCCTTTTCAGGGCCACCATACCTCAACCGGGTCACTGACCTAATACAGGGTGACCAAGAAAGAATCAGGGACACGACAAAAAAAATATATTTATTTTTGCGAGATTTCTTGTTCTCTCTTGCTCCTGTCCGTGGCTTTGATAACGTGGAGCCAGAGACATAGGCTACTTTTTATCTGGTTACCACGCGAGCCTATCCACGGGCGGATGCTGATCATTGTTATTATTTCATGTTCAACTTATCCTTACAGGCGAAATGGCACTCATGCAATGGTCGACGTGAATGCATCCAATGGTTACTTTTGTTTGCAATTTTGCTTAGCGATATTCAGTAGCCATAGTATAGTCTATTTCACTAGAATTAAAAACAATCAAACCCCGTACCATACATTTTGCCATTTTGTTGAGGCGGTGGCATAAGTTGACAGTCTCAAACATTTATGGTTCAAATTCGTGTAAAACAGTGTTGGTAGCCTTGTATTTGAAAGACGACTTAATAAAGGTTGCTGGGTGCATTTGGGTGCAGTCCCCTTCTCAGCACTGGACGTCCTACGGCTGAAATTATGATTATGATCAACATTTGATTTTTCACGTGGGATAGGCTTTTATTTTCTTCGGCAGACCGTAGTTAAAATCAAAAGTAAAACACATAGTCAGACCACTCCCTCGCATATATCCATATCCTCGCAGGAGTGGTCTGACATAAATATATCATATTGTATGATTGTAGCATAGTTTTTAGTGTATAGTATTGCGAATATTGTCATGAATTCATGTATTTACCTCAGTATATTTAATTTTGTGTAGCTGTAGCAAAATTAATAAATAAAGGCCATTAAAATACTCTAATAAATTATTAATGATCTATGTGGTCAACCGCCGTTAGCCACAAGTTAGTATTCGCTCTGGAAATCTGTGGCCATGTTCAGCAGCGGACGTCCTACAGCTGAAAATGAATACAATGATTATGATGATTATGACTATCGTATCGTAACGCTATCCTGAATTATCCAGCCACTATCGTTCCACTTACTAGCTTCAGCTTTTAAGTCAGGACTTTTAAGTATAGATTAAGGCAACTTGAAAGGTGCCTTTAAACAACTGAATGCCTTTGAACATTAACTACATAAGAGTAATTTCGTATTAAGCAAACGCTCCCTTTTCCATCTCTAGGCTACCACTCGTTCATTCTCCCTCACCTGTCGTCTCCTTGCCTGACCATCACCATCACCACCGGAGTAGTGCAGGACTTATTTTTTATAAGATACTTAAAAAATATGACAAAGAAATGTCACCATTCTGCGTTTATTGCAGTAGCTTAGTGGTCGTTGTAGCGCTAGTTTCCGATCGCGCCCCCATGAAAAGCATAATAGAAACATAACCCTATTCACCCCTTTAGGATGTGAATTATCCAGCCACTATCGTTCCACTTACTAACTTCAGCGATTTAAGTCAGGATTTAAGTTGTAGTGCAGGTTTCCGTTCGCGCACCCAAGAAAAGCATAATCTCACTTAAACTATAAATCCGAAAATAATTTATCTGTCTGTTTCCTGATCACGAATAAACAGCTGAACTGATTGTGATAAAACTTAGTGTGCTTAATCCTGGGACAGGAGCAGGTTACTTTTAGCCGCTAGTAGGTACTAATTGCGCTCATCTTTTCAGCAGCAGCGACCGCCCGCAGCGCCCTCTGTCGACGCCGCACTTGCGAGCCGTTGCTGTGCCACAGCCGGCGCTACGTCACTCCCGAACTCAGGCGGATTTTCTCGAGACCCAGCTCACGGACCACCATCACGCGAGGCGCCACGAGAGGAGTGAGCAGTTCAGACAAGTGAGTGTAAGCAAGGGCGGATCCAGCCTTTGATTCAGGGGGGGGTTCACATAGTCGAGGGCCAGTCAGGACAGGCCGGACCTACTAACACTTGACTTGACAGTGGTCGACTTATACCCAGCTCAGGGAAGGTCATGGGGGTCATCACCCACCCTGGATCCGCCCTTGAGTGTAAGCTTCGTACGACGCATCTATTGGCCTCAAATAGGGTTGGGTTCAAAATGGGGAACAGTTCACGTTCCTGCGAGAATCGTTTTGGGGTCTTATGATCGAAAGCGTTCTTCAAAAGTTCATTAAATTTTTTATTCATTTTATTCTATTGAAGTTCAATGGAACTACTTAAACTTTTTTGTCTCCGTAGTTCCATGGATCATTTCAATGTGTACTAAAAATCCATTTAGTTTTCAATGAGATTTTGATAACGCTTATTTACGACAACTCGTATGATAACGGTTATTTACCGATTAATTGAAGTGTATTAGTATTTTTTAAGAGGTCTGTTAAATCGAGAGGCGTTCACCTAATGCGCTTCTTTGCTTCGGAGAGCACATTAGGGTGTTGGGTCTATCGTATATAAGTACAAGACGTGATAGTGATTATTGTATGAATGTACTTTTTTGATAATTCCCACTTACATACCTTTCATACACTCATACATGTCATCACATCCCTCATGCATGCTCGTCGGCTAAGAGTACTCTTGACCTGGCCTTTTTCCAAAACGTCATCGATTTAGTCACTCAACGTACGCCGAGGTCTTTCCTTTCTTCTATTGCATCAATAGGATAAAACTAAGTTCCACAATTCATTCTATAATCGTATTCCAACAGGTGCGGGCACATGTGCGCAAAGAAGACGGGCGTACGCATGCGTACGGCTGGAGTCTGCCGGGCAAGACCGGACAGCCGAAGGGGCCCAGTCCGTGCACCTCACTTCCATCGGGAGGCGTTCCGGTTCCCGTGCCTGTATTTTGCAGGTTAGTATCCATTAGGGGTTCGCAAAACCGACAACCGTTGGGGAACAAAGGTTCTCGAGTGGCGACCACGAACCGGACGACGCAGTGTTGGAAGGCCAATGGACCGACGACATTGTGAGGGTTGCGCGAAGTCGGTGGATGGAGAACGCTCAAGATCGTTCGTCGTGGCACACTTTGGGGGAGGCCTATGTTCAGCAGTGGATCATCAGGCTGATGATGATGATGATGATGATCCATTAGGGGACACACACGGTCGATTCCACACGTCCGCTTCGGAACGCGCGAAACAGCTCGTGCTCGAAAGTCTCGAGTAAATGCATTTAGCGCTCCGATGCGCGCGCAAATCTCGTCAAAGTGTCGGCACCGAGGAACGCACGTTTGAATGCAAATTGCAGGATTAAAAATGTCGTAGACAGAACTTTTATGGGCTGGGGACACTCATGCGCCACTCCAAAGCGCAAAACTGTCGAAATACCTTTCGGTTTGCTGCGTCCGTCGTTCCACTTGACAACGCATCGGTAAGCGCGCCGTTGTTAGTTCACAACTGATCCTCATAGGCATTATATTACGCAATACAGTTGAAAGCAGTAGATATCAACGTATGGGAGAAGAAGTGCGGCGAAAGGAAAACGACTAAGTTTTATAATTGTTGATTGATGTCGTTTATTTTATGAATTTCGGTGGAGGGTTGCCCTTGCTTAACCTGTACGTGTTCCGTAACTAATATTTTATCTCGAAATGGTAAGCCCCTTAAGTCTTTCATCAACAAAAAGACAAAGTATTAGCGAATAATAAAAAAGAGATCTTGTTGTTAGTTTTATTATTATATACTTTACTAGCTTCCGCCCGTTGGGTCGCTCGCGTGGTACCTATGAAGATAAAAGTAGCCTATATGCTATTCCAGACTAAAGTCTATCTCTGTGCCAATGGAGCCATTTCATTCTGTGCCTAGTCCATGTACACTACATAGAAAAATTAGGAAAAAATAGGAGATTACAAGAAAAATACAATTTCATTAATTTGAAGACAAATGCGATGGTACAAGAATAGTTCTTCTGGTAAGTTTTTTACTATGTGACCACTAGTTGAAAGCCGCCATGTTGGTTTATAATTTGCGTTTGACATGACATTGACATATTTTTCATGTCATGTTGTTTGATTTGATGTTGTTGTTTTGTCAGATAAATGTAGGTTGTCAAAATGACATTTCACGCACGTCCATCCGCCATATTTTTGAAGCGCTGTGTGTTGCACTCTTTGTCGAAGAAAATCTTAATGTACCTTAGAACGAGGTCAATTTAAATAAAATAACCAATTAAATACGTTTACTTTATTGCTTAGCCATATTTTAGAATAATGTACACAGTGCAGGCCTAGGCTCCATATATTGATGAAACGTCTCTTTTCATCCAAATTCGTTCGGCCGTTTGGGCGTGATTGAACAACAAATATCCTCACAAACTTTCGCATTTATAATATTAGTAGGATTATTGTGAACTAAAGTATATTTTTCCCAACAGGCCGATAGCAGAGAGTGAGCCCCGTATGTCTCTTCTGTGCGCTGCAGCGGTGAATCTGAATGGCGGACGTACGCCGGATGGAGGATGTATGATTGGAGAAAGCGTCTTTTACGCCAAGGAAGATGATAAACCGGAGAATGTTTTGTCATTGGGTAAGTGATTGAACTACTTACTTTTAGGACCCTTTCGTGGCCACCCTGTCGGTGATGTCGATTACCTTCTTTATGGCCCATTCGTGGCCACCCTATCACTGTTATCGATTACCGAAATGCAAATAATGTAACTACAAATAATAATAAACTATTATAACTACTTACACTACCTAACACAAAAAAATGAGTAAAAAGTCTGTCATAAATAATCCAGTCGATCCCTGTCATCGCCAGATGGTAGCGTGCCCAAAATACTGGCGGCATTGCCACGTTGTATGGCAATGCTTATTGGTTGACCGAAGTAAAAGCCAGCATTCTGGTCACGCGTAGACCCTGACCCTGTTATTATGAGACTGAGTTTAGACGAGGTCTAACTAAACCCTGGTTTTGTGACGTTCTATTTCATACAGTAGCTTTATGTCATAATGTCAAATGTATGAAATGACACGTCACAAAACCAGGGTTTAGATTCGACCTCGTCTAAACGCAGTTTCTTAATAACAGGGTAAAAGTCTCGTCGCCAGTTCCTTGTAAATGTAAAAATGTATTTATTCTTAAAGGTCTTAACATACATAAGGTGCTACATAATTATACACCGAAATATACCTAAAAATATGGTTTTGTTCTAGCTACAGAGATCAGTAAAGCCACCTCGGTCCACTCCCCGGAAGTGGAACAGATCAACCGACAGCTGCAGTCGACACAGAGCGTCGAATATACAGAGAAGAATCTTTCCTCTCTCGTCTGGATATGTTCCAGCACTCAGACTAAGGGCATCGTCATGGTGAGTCATAGTGTCAATGATTACAGTATCAAAAAATAAGTTGCAGCAGTGCAGAAATACAGAATTTATTCATAACACCATTTTCTTTCAAGCACTCGCCCGCTGCGCCACAGAGGTCGTCGGTTTTCCAATAAATATCAAGAATATGAAATAAAATACTTTTGTCTTATAGGCTTGGTCGCGAGGAACATGCGTATCTAGTTTCTAAGGCGTTTTCCTAGTGGGTACCTAGTTTCTAAGAAGTGATTTTATTGAAATATACACCTTTCGACTTTGACCAACTGTTCGCCACACACCGCGAACTTGTCACGCTCATAATGCGCCAACGCTAAGAGCTCTCACTCTTAAATGCCTATGTACACGAGGTCCAACATGTCGACATCTTTAATGATAGCATTTGAACAATATTTAATTCGCTAATATATATCAGTTTTAATTTTAGACAGTAGGCACTTTGGTTTATACTGTAAGCTTGCTGTTTTAATTGAAATAAATAATTCTAATTCTAATTGACTTGTCTATAGAAGCTGCTGACTGCATTGCATTGTTGCGACAACATAAATAACAAATTTCGTCTCTTTTAGATAATAGACGCTAACAACCCCGCGGAAGTGATAGAATCGTTCCCAGTCAGCGACAAACATATCCTGTGCGTCGCATCCGTGCCGGGCGCTACGGAGGAAGACTATCTGGAATACGAAAAGAGAATGAACTCTACTGACCCAGAGGCTAAGAAGCAATCGGTGCGTAAAAGACAAAAATAATTTTATTTAAACACTATTTAGAGGTGGAGGTAGGGCACAGCGAGATTTTCTCGTTCTGAATTGGAGCAGCCTGCCTGGCGAGGTACCTCCGCCTTACAGAAGATCGCAGCCAAATAACATTATTTGTTTCAAATAGTGTTGTGTTCCTGCGGTGAGTAAGGTTGCCAGAGCTCTTTAGGGGGGAGGGGGTTCGGGGTCGGCAACGCGTGCGTGATGCCTCTGGTATTGCAAGCGCTCATAGGCTACGGAAACTGCTTACCAACATACTGACTGGCCTCATAGCTCAGTTGGTAGTAACTCTGCCTTCTGCGCTAGAGGTCCCGGGTTCTATCCCCGCACTGGGAAAACTTTTGTGTGACAAACACAGATGTTTGTTCTATGTCTGGGTGTTAAATATTTATCTATTATATATATATCAGTCTCTGGTACCCAAAGTACAGGCTATGCCTAGTTTGGGATCAGTTGACCGTGTGAATATTTCCGGAATATTTATTTATTTAATTTATTTATTGATACAGGCATCGCTGTTCTGCGTTGGCAAGAGTGAATCGAGCGAGAGTCAAGCCACCGGTCATCCCGGCTCGCTCGGGAGCAACTCCGCCGAGAACGGAGACAAGGAAGTACCTGTTGGGAGCGCACGATTGGTAAGTCACATCTACAGCCATTGATTTATAGAAATATTAGCATTCAATACTATAACTTTATTTCAGGCAACAATAGAATAACAAAAAAAAAGATGGATTTTTTCTTATCCTACGGCCCATGTACTACACTAGCGTACGCCCGCGGCTTTGCTCGCGTAGTATCTTCATAAAAAAGGGTAGTTTTGAACAACCCTCAAATACGTATTTCATTATTTGACTTTATGAGTATTTGTACCAAGTTTCAGATAAATCTCTCCATGCGTTAAGATTCTCCCATACAAACTTTTACATCTCATTTCACTCTTTCAAGGGGTAGTTTTGAAAATCATTATTTTTATCATAAATTATTTATAGTTAGTTTCAAATCTGTAGGTTCAAAGAATACGATTTTTCATACAAACGTTTTAACCCCTTTTCACCCTCTTAGGAGTTGATATTTTTAAAATCCTTCCTTAGTGGATGTGTTTGACATATAAGGCAGCTACTGTCCAAATTTCATCTTTATAGCTTTTGCGGTTTGGGCTGTGCGTTGATCGCACGTTGAGGCCTTGTTCTTTTATATATACAGATAATAATACAAGGTGATTGATAACATATATACCATCCCGAAAGAGGGTTGTTGTATCAACAAAAATAAATAATATTAGCGAATATTTTTTTTCACAAACTTTTCTTGTCCGTGGCAGTAGGTATCCGCCCGCGAAAACGACGGAACACAACACCCTTCGCCCAGAGATCTAACGCCCGCGGCTTCGCTCGTGGTACCTAGATGCTTTCTTGTCGTGTCAATGATTCTTTCTACTAAAAATATATATAAAAATACTTTTAGGTCCAGGCGATACTGCTAACGCCGCCAAGCACGCCGCCAAAAGAGGCCGAAGCGACACCTGCCGCTGAGACTGAGGCCGAGACGGAGCCGACCGTCAAGGCACCACAGTCAGTCGAGACAGTACCGCCCGATAGCCCCCCGTTGAGCTCCACACCTATTACTAGTAAGTGTAATAAATAACTGCAAATATTTGTCCTGCAGCGGGAATCGAACCCGAGCCGTCCGAGCATCGAACCGCGGTGGCGGGAGAGAAATAACACCAAAAATGTATGCCTAAAATGCAAACAGTTTAAAATGACAAATTTCTAAAAAGCTTAAAGTTATAAATACAATACACCTACTTCAGCGGGACGACTGCTCTTGTTGCTTACGACGTAGATATAGAGTTGATAATCAAAACTTTCGTTTGAAATGAGTATAATTTCATGAAAACATACATTATTTAGTATTTTATTGAGTACACTCGTGCATTATGGCATAGCCATACACATATGGCATATCTCACTTGCAAGGAGCACGCTTTCCCAGAAATAACTTATTGACCCTAAATTTGAAGACTCCCACATTGTACTGGCTTGCAGGCAGATCGTTCCACTCTTTGGCAGTACTTATAATAAAAGTGGAGCAGAAACGTTTGGTTCGACACGATGGTATGTCGACCAGGTAAGGTTGGTATTTACCTGTGCGTCTGCTTGTCCTGTTTTGATTACATTTCTTTGTGATAATTTAGAGAGCTAAATTATCTTTATTTCAGCTGAAGGGCATCTCGGGTCCCCGGAGCCGGGCGTTGACGCCTTCGCCCAGGAGCAGTCGAACGTGGAGAGTCGCACCGACGTGCCGCAGGAGCGCAAGATGTCCACCGTGATGGCCACCATGTGGCTCGGCACCAAGAGCGGCAGTCTCTACGTGCATTCCGCCATGGGGAACTATAGGAAGTGCCTCGCGAGGTAATAAATAACTGGCGGTCAAAATTGGTAACTTGTGAGCATTCGTAATGTGATTCGAGGAAATGAACACCTGAAAGTGTTAAAATAGATACAGAAAATTTTATATTCAAACTACTCAATCCCGGGGAAATAAATATTTTCAAGACTTTTAATTTAATTTTCTCAGCTTCATATGAGAAAATTAAGAAGTTAGAAGTAGAAATTAGAAGTAGAATATACCACTCGGGCGCATTATATTTTTGCCGCACTTTGAGGAATCTCTCGTTTCTCTTGGTATTCTACTCCAGAATCCCTCGTTTCGCTCTGGATTCAAAATAACTACTTCGCGGTAAAAATATTATTTTGCTCCCTTGTGGTACAATCTACTACTTTAACGGTTAGCACGGTTAGACGAAATAACTGACTCTTCAGCTAGCTTATTGCTAATCGAATCAATTCACGGTTACTTTATCAGGCCTCCAGAATATTATCCAGCCAGGTGAGCCGCTATTCTGTTCATAACATAAAAACAAAATCAAATATATTTTCTTATTTCAGAGTGAAACTGCACGATGCGATTCTATCCATCGTGTCATGCTCTTCCCGCTGCATAGTGGCGTTAGCGGATGGCAGCGTGGCGATATTCGCGCGGTCCGCCAACGGACAGTGGGACTTTACGCAGTACTGGCTGATGACGCTCGGAGATCCCAAATTTTCAGGTAACCTTTTCTGCCTATTGAAAAGCCCTAACAATTTTTATTCAAGTGGCAATTATTTTAATTTACATTTTGAATCACTTGCACGATAAATAATCCAATGACAGCCCATTTATTAAAATCTATCAAGTTTCGTTATACTGGTGACGGAATATGGCGAATTTTAGCAGTCATATTGAATTTTTTTACATGTCATTTAGCCTATGACACCCGCGAGACAGACGAATCTTATGACACTTCGTTCACCAAAATCTATTAAGCTGTTAAGTTGACGCACAAAGGAAAATACATACACACCCATACACTCGAAAAATTTTGCGCATCGGACCCGCCTTTGTGTTAGAAACTTACCAAACCTTAAGTCAGCGTGATAAAGCCCACTTTTCTCCACAGTGCGCTGCCTAAGCACTGTTGGCTGTACAGTATGGTGCGGCTACCGCAACAAGGTGCATGTCATCGAGCCTCACTCGCGTGCCCTTCTGTACTCGCTCGAGGCGCACCCGCGGCAGGAGAGCCAGGTCCGACAGATGGCGTGCGATGCGGATGGCGTCTGGGTATGCAGCAGTGAAAATAATTTCAATTATTTAATATCATTATGTAATGAAAACACTCTTTTAAAAAATTTGCTTCAATGTTGCAAAGTGTGGGCATGTGCAAAATGTTCTGACGTGCCTCTGACTACTCCCCTAAATATCTTAAAGGATCTGATCGCTGGATATCAGAAAGAACGTCTACCATTTTTGGGCATAAAAGTTTTTTTTTACGCCCGCGGCTTCGCTCGCGTGGTACCTACGAGGATAAAAAGTAGCCTATGTGTTATTCCAGACTATAATCTATCTCTGTGCCAAATTTCATCCATATCCATTCAGCTGCTCTGGCGTGATTGAGCAACAAACATCCATCCATCCAAACTTTCGCATTTATTATGTTAGTAAGATTGTTGTTTATATATAACTTTAAAAAAATCCAGGTGTCGATCAAAATGGACTCCACCCTTCGTCTTTACCACGCGCACACATACCAACACCTGAAGGACGTGGACATAGAGCCTTACGTCAGCAAGATGCTGGGCACGGGCAAGCTCGGCTTCTCCCTAGTGCGCATCACGGCACTGCTGATTAGCTCCGGCCGGCTGTGGATCGGGACCAGCAACGGAGTGGTCATATCTGTGCCGCTCTCTGACGGTTCCAGCAGGGACTCTGTCTCCCTGCCGCAGTCCAGATCAGGTCAGTATACATCATCATTAGCATATCAGCTGTAGGAATTTTAGGGCAATATTGGGGCCTATTGGGTCAGCAACAGAGTAGTCATATGCCGCTGTTGGACAGTTCCAGCAAGGATTCTGTCTCACTGCCGCAGTCCAGATCAGGTCAGTCAACATCATCATTAGCATATCAGCTGTAGGAATTTTAGGGCAATATTGGGGCCTATTGGGTCAGCAACAGAGTAGTCATATGCCGCTGTTGAACCGTTCCAGCAAGGATTCTGTCTCACTGCCGCAGTCCAGATCAGGTCAGTCAACATCATCATTAGCATATCAGCTGTAGGAATTTTAGGGCAATATTGGGGCCTATTGGGTCAGCAACAGAGTAGTCATATGCCGCTGTTGGACAGTTCCAGCAAGGATTCTGTCTCACTGCCGCAGTCCAGATCAGGTCAGTCAACATCATCATTAGCATATCAGCTGTAGGAATTTTAGGCCAATGTTGGGGCCTATAATTCCTGAGGGATTGCAACTTGTCCCGTAAAACTTAAAAAAACATCATCATCTCTTGAAATCACGTTTGCCGAAATTTTTTTTTGTCGACTGTGGTATAGTATGGTAATTCCCGCGAATTCATTTGGTTGCTGCTATTTTTACATAAACTTTAACCTTAGGGGTTGTGTGTCGTAAATTCTTTTCTGTGCACCCATACGTTACGCTACCCTGCAAATTTAATACTCTTAGGATTTTGGTTAGGCTCTGCGTTGATTTTCAAAGAGAATAAAACCACTGCGTTTGATTGAAAGTCAGT
Source organism: Anticlea derivata (assembly GCA_947579855.1). Classification (NCBI taxonomy): domain Eukaryota; kingdom Metazoa; phylum Arthropoda; class Insecta; order Lepidoptera; family Geometridae; genus Anticlea; species Anticlea derivata. Next base: position 12,584,714 of record OX388257.1, on the reverse strand, counting down.
CTGTCAGTACCGTAAGAGTTATTATTGATAATGAATGGATGTCATACTTACTTTTGTTTTTTATTCGAAAGTTTAGGTGGCCAGTGTCATCCTCAGTAGGTAAGCAAAACGCAAAGAGGTTGATATCAAAAAAAAAAGGTTGGTTGGAGGTTGGAGTTTTTGTTAAAAATATCTTATTATGTTTCTATTGTTGCCTGAAATAAAGTTATTGTATTGTATTTATTACCTTAAACTATGCTTTCTTCTTCATCAGGTCACGGCTCGCTGGTCCGGCCAGGCAGCCCCACTGGCTCCATTCCCTGGTGCTCCATGGCCCACGCCCAGCTCAGCTTCCACGGGCATCGCGACGCGGTGACGTTCTTCGTGGCGGTGCCCGGCGCGGCGGGCTCGCCGGCGCACTCGCCCGACTCGCCTCGCTGCCACTCGCCCGCGCCGCCGCCGATGCTGGTCATATCGGGGGGCGAGGGGTATATTGACTTTAGGATAGGTAAGTGCTGATAATTATAAAAAAAAATTGTATCGATGGTGACCTATTGGGTATTCCTAGAAGTATCGGTATTTTGAGACATCGGCGACGTGAATATCAACTTCAGGTGAGTGCTGGCTAAATATAAATATACTTCTCATAAAAAAAATCGAGCCAATCTCAATTTCTGTTTTACTAGGAATAAACTAAAAAAAAAAACAATAAGGGCTAGTTTAAGCTCTACAATAACAACTGATATAAAAAAAAAAACATAATTTCTATTAAGCCGTACAACCACGATGACGTGGTTATTTCGCGCCGGTAGTACGCTCGATCTTTAACGACAGATTGACCCACCAAAATGCATATTTTATATACCTAGAATAATACAATATTTCAAAACAAGCAATATGCACGTTAGCTTAGATGTCATAAGAACCATATTCCATCGCCAATAGAGGCTTCGTGCTAGATTCGATTGTGCTCATAGTAGTGCTTTACACGCTTACCATACGATCATGCTTAGTACTAAGGCATTCATGGAAAACCTTTTATTTAGGGCCGTATTCTTCCTATATTTGCGTGTTAGTGCAAAGTAGCTGTAACATTGTTTCTGCCTATCGTGGTAGATTTATACAAGTTGATTCGTAATATATATACTATCCCGGCACCACACTGAAGATCTACATTCCATTTTGTGGAAAAGGATAATCGAAAAAATATATAGGCACGCGCCGCGTTTGTTGCCTGATTTTTCAAGGCTTGGTCTCGAGGGACAGGCTTAGCTTCACCTAGTTAATACGACGTTTCTTTGTATAACAGTCACAACCACTGATTCAACAATAGTTTCTTTGTAGTTTTATGTTTTAATTCTCCGATTTCGTTATTAGATGTTTGTGTGGTTTTGTGCCTATTGTTTGATTTGAGTTAATGGTACAGTTTTTTTACTAAAATGTATTTTATGTTCATAAAAATACTAATAAGTTTTCATCATAACCCAGTATACTTACACTGATTATAAATTCATGTTCAGTAACACTTTGGCAGCCAAAGCGGAGCGGACGAATATAAGAAAATTAAAACTTGAAATAAACAAAGACTTGTAAAAAATACCAATGCTCCTCCACTTTGGTAAAACAGACAGCCTTACACAGCACTACGTTTTAGTAGAAAAACTTACCTAAGTAGGCGAATATCCCGTGTAATTTTCAAGTAATTTTTCTAGTGATGTACTTTCTAGTTTTCGCTGTCTATTCACTACCGATAATTCCAGAGGCCGATTATTCGATATCGCTTGAAAATGAAGCTATTATTCGAATAATTAGCTTCTGGTGTCTCATTTTAGGCAAATAATCTGTTAAAAATAGTCGGTACAGCACTGTTTTTTTTTCTTTTTTCAACTATATAGAAGAGCACGCGGATGACATAAGAGATACGGCCTCCCACCTCATTGTGTGGCAGATTATGGGCGAGCCCTGATAGAGTTTAGTAATAATCTAATATGGGGTACGTTTACTTGTTTTAAAAGCACGGCTTCACACGTAACACACTAACGCTATGTCACTGTTGCATGGAGCGTCACTATCATATTATATATTAATGGATAAAAAGGCTTTATAAAATTACACTCAATGAGTGCCGCCATTTGCAAGACAAAAATGCGGTTCAATTTAAATCTGATGTGATGAACGGAAATGTAGACGTAGGACTTTACACTGGTTTTTGCGTGCACAGTTTTTTATTCCAACCTAAAACTTGTGTTTTATTCCAAAGAAATGGAACTCATAACCTTTACTCTCTATTTAGTATCATCATCATCTCCCTGCTGGTTTTGGCTTACACATATTTATTTTATTCCAGCCTATAACTTCTGTTCTATTCCAAATAAACGGAGCTCAGAACTATGCCCACTTCATGTGATGTCAGCACAACACTTTTTTCTCTTCCACTCCCCTCTATCAGCCGTCATGTCAGTATTCACTCCTTTCTTACTCATGTCTTTTGCACACAATTCATCCTTCATTTCTTTGGTCTACTTCTACCCTCTAGTACTGATATTAGACGGTATTATACTCCTTGAGAGCGCAAGAAATGTATGCTGGTTAATAATCCATTATTTACTTCTCCTTGACTTATATTCGTGTCTTTGTAAGCGAAAGCGTTTTTCAAGCCCTTTTTATTATATAAATTATAAAATATGCCTTTTTATCCATTAAATTGTACTTATCTCACATTAACAATAGTTACTGCCATAAACTAACATATCCTTGAAGTTCTTAACGTTACTAATAGGGTATTTAAACGTATATTTATTAAAAAATAGCTCTAAATCCATATATTATATTCGCTAACGTGTATATTGCTAATCCAGTGTTAAGTATGACTAATTTGTATGTACTTTAACTGTAATGTATTGTAAATAAGTGTAAAATAATATACTACTTAAAACTTCCAATGTATATTCTTCCGTAAAACCTAAATTGTCTTTTAAAACTATTTTTCCTTTATAAATGTTTTTTTACTAGAAAACCACATAGTTCAGACCACTGTGAGTTACAGGAGCTCTCGTTAACAACAGAAAAGAGAAGCGTTTCCCAAGCCGCTGTAGATTTGCAAATGTATACTTGTATTCTGAACAAACAAATAAATAAATATGAAGGGTTAAATGGTTCACCTACACTTTTTATAAAAGTGTATTAGAATCATTCTACCAGCTGTGTCGGCATAGTTGGGTTCCATATGTTGCTAAGAGTTATTAGACCACAGATCACAAATACCATTTGGTTTGGTTGTATAGTTTTCATCTCCACACTTCACAATTTTATCTGGCTTGTGTTCCTTGAACTGTCCTTGATTATGCTAGTTGTTTTTAGGAATTACAAACTTGGTTCAGTTGCAGTGGTTTGAACTACCTTACACTCAAATACCTTCTGTGTCTGTTATTTTCTCACAAGGTATTATAACCTCTTTTGTAACGGCAAGAAGGAAGGTAGAAGGAGCAATTGTTATATTCTTTTTATAAACCGGTGCACATGTCGACTACACTAATTCTATGGCTACCGAGATAGCGGACAATTGCAATAAAATGGAAACAATTTAACTACACTGAACGTCACGGCTGGGTAGTTAATGTGAGTGAATGATATTCATGAAATGTTCCGAGACTTCAGCTTAAATAATGTACAATCGCAATTGAAATGATACGCGAATATTACAAAAAGAAAGTCAAGAATTCCTTTATAAAATAATTCCTTAGAGTAATTAATGAAGTAATCATTTCGGTAAAAAAATATCATACGCCAAGAATTAGTGTAATCGCCTACCGGTTTACCAAGGCTTGCTCCTCAAACGATAAATAAAACTGGCTACTAACCAGTAAATAGTGAACTGGTTATTAACCGGTTAATTGTAAACTGGTTATTAACTGGCCAATTGTTCATCGGTTACTAACCGGTTTATTTAAAACCGGTTCCGAAGCCCTAACAATAGTGCCACTGTAACTCACCTGGTTTATCACATTTTTTCTAATACCTCTGTACTTTTTCAGCCGACTCTGAGATGGAAGACAGCGTAGTGGTAGCAGAGGACGGCTCCTCGAGCGGGCACAGCTCACTGGCCGATCGGGCCAGCAAAAGCCACCTCATAGTTTGGCAAGTTGCCACCGCCTAACGGAGCGCCCGCCGCGCACGCATAGAATCCGAGTGCGATTTTGTTTACGTGTGTACGTCGACGAAGCCCGAGACCCTGGTCGAATAGGCGAGCTTCGATACTGAATAGGATACGCCGGTAATGGGGGTGTAATTGCAATGGAATATGTACGGCCACAAGAAAGCTGCTCAAAGTTTAGTTAGTTTCTTTGTTTTTGGCTTCTGTGTCTTATTGTCACAACTCTGCCAGTGTCCGTTTCATGATGATTTCATAAACTTTAGATGGAGGATGCATTAATATAATATGGTCAGTGTCAGAAGGACTCAAACAAAAATTTGAAAATCAACCTTGATTTATCTGAAAAAAAGACGACACACAACACAATGTTAGTAATAAAGTTTACTATGTTGCGTACTCGCCTATGCCTGGATTCGGTGATTGTTACCAATTAATTACATATGTGGCATGTATGATAAGTAGTATTGTGATGTACAAAGGCGTTAATACAGGAGTTGAACAGTTCACAAATTGACAATACATTATTAGTCTTTACGACTATTACGTGTAGTCTGTTGTTAGTTCAAATCTGCAGTTACTATTATCACTGTGACAGTACGTTTGTACAAACATAATTCAGTAACTTTCACAATAAGTGAACTTTTACATATCTGTGTAACTTCTGTATACAGTATTCAAATGGCAATATATTTCGTAGATTAAAAAGAACTCACTATTATATCTGTAATTTGTCTTTTCACTTTTCGTCCTCGAAAAGTGTGTAGATTCCTGGTTTTCGTAGGCGCCCCTTTTCGTGACTCGATTTAAAACCGGTAATCTATACACTTTTTACGGTCGAAAAGTGAAAAGTGAGAACTCACGCTCGGCCCACTGGGCTCAGTCAAGTGATGCCCGCGAGGTACTGTAGAACACCCCCATCGACCGGCTGTTAATGGATTTACGCGAAGTGTATGAAAGTTAGGTTGCGGTATCGTAGGATCAGCAATGTATAATGAATTGATTTCTTTGGTGGTCTTCGTAGTTCTTCATTACCTATTCATAATCGCGTCTGCATCCAATGAATGTTCACCTACTATGTATATTTTACAACGAATAATTACTCAGAACATGTGCAATAAATGGTGATGGACGTTCGTTGGGTTAAGATTGTATTGTGTTCATCATTCGCGCACGTCACACGGTTTTCTTCATCTCGGAATGTGTGCACGGCACTATGGACTCTGTATCTTATATTATTCTGTGTGCTTTTCGCCTGTAGATTTCTTGGCGCCTTCAGGACCTAGTCGGTATCATTCTATTGTTTTACCGCGACTTGTGTCCAAGCTTAATCTCATTTAGAATTATGTACAAGATGTAACCACCAAATAATATATTTTAGAAGACTGAGATTTGTTCTGCCATCTTGATATTCTCAATATCTTATTTTTCAAACGCTACGAATGATGGTGGAACAATCTCTTAGTAGTTAGATTGTAATTATTAATATTATGAATTATAGATTTGTAATTATAAATATATTCATTATACACATTATTATAAGATATTATGAAATTTCTCATTTATAACGTAATTTTCTGAATACATTTTGGGCTGTGGTTGTCATCTGCATCACAATTTTTTATTTAAGTGTTTTTTCTTTGCGATATTTATATTTATTTTAGTTGGCGTGACAAATAAAGTGTCCACTATATCGGCAACAAGTTGTAATGATATTGATACGTTCCAAATTAATTGTCAAAATAGCGGGTAGCTGTTGATTTGTCTATTCTTTTCACTAAATATATTTTAAAACAGTTACTGACTGACTGACATACGCAGTGTCTAAACCGTTGGTACTTATTACTTGGTACTTGGCGAGTGAAGGTTTCGGTTAAGCCGCTGGTGGGTCCTTTTTGCGTGACGGGTGGAAGCTGTTAGTCCAGCCACACCCGTAGTCCTCCAGGAACTGAACCGTTGGTTCTAGAGACTTGAAATTTGGAGGGTGTGCCCCTTTTAGTGTGTAGGGCTGTACTAAGAAAGGGATTCCTGAAATTCAACCCCTTACGGGAGTGCAGCGGTGGTTAAAGTTGGTATGCTAAACCAAAGACAATATTTCTACTATATTATCTTTGGTTTAACTTAACGCGAACAAAGTGGCGGGGGCTTTCACTAGTCTTTACTATGCCTCATGAACTCACTAGATCCGCCATTTTCCTTCAGATAATTAAATAAACGCTTAAATTGACTGTTCCCAATTGATTAAATGATATTGACTTTGCCTAGTAGTGTCCACTTTATTTATAATTTAATATTAGTAGAAGTCGAACCTTTTAGTGAAACGTTTGGTGTTGTGTCTCTTAATCAAATAATGGTGCAAATATGATAAGGGTTATGTTAGATAAGTTTAGTTCACTCTATACCTGACTCACTAACTTTGACCAAACTTTCACTCAACACTTTCGTGACGATATGCATAGTGGAAAATATATCAGTATGATATCTCTAAACTGTCGTCAGAAGCCTATCATGTATTAGCAGCACTGAAAGTGAAGTAATTACGGTGGTCAAGTCATCAGTTCTATGTAAAAAAATTATAAATTGAAAATATTTCAAAGCGTTTATTGTATGGTTGGTGTTTCAGGTTTAATTATGTATCATAACAATAATTGTCTGTACTTCTACCACTAGCAAAAAGATATTAGCCCGGCCTTCCTTCTATGCTGACGTTGCGTCGGTCGCGCACACCTATATACTTTGTTTTCTACAAAGCACCACACTGCTGCGGATTACTGCTGCTGCCTTCTGACCGACGACAACAGAGGAGAAATGCCTGACTTATGTTTATCACAATCCGCTCAGTTTTGGCGTGAAAAATTTCAAATATTTTTCCACTGATGATATAACAAGTAGAGTGAATTATCACTTGTATTTTAAACTCTATTTGAATATAATCGATGTTTTAAAATCAGTGAAAAAAATATTGGTGCTGTCATTTGACCTTTATGCAAAGCCTTTTGACAGATCATTTCATGCTTTATCAACCATTCTTATTTAATATTAAAGTGGTCCTATTCACCACACTTAGAGCATTTTTTTTGTAATTGGCAATATTTAGAATTTAATCATACAAATATAATGTGATTTACCGTACTATTGTCTTGAAGTGTTATCATTTAGTTTCATTGTCTGACTCATTCAATAAGTGTTATGATTGTGAAAGTTTAGTCTATTTAAAATTTTGCAGAGAACGCTGGTTGATGAAATTATGAATGAATAAAAAAACATTGCTATATCAGTATTTAGGCCAGGAGCTTCAACAAGGAACCTGTTGCATAATAAAGTAAAATACATCATAGTGTTTTTTTTAGCTTTTACTTTATAACACAAACCGGCTCCTTTTGATATTTCGTTTTATATAACTCTGTTCTCGACAACTAGCGTTCACTGTAAGTCCTAGTCAAACTATATCGATGTAGATGTAATATTAGCTAGGCTTACATTGTTTTGCTGATAAGTTTAAAATAAATTATAACACGGTGCGCGTATGAGTATTAGTTGCAATTTAAATATAAGATTGACATGCGGGCGTTATGGTCAGATCAGGCTACTTATTGAGCCGGTGTCACAGACGGTGAAACTTTCAACTTTCGCCGATTTTCCTTCGCTGAGGTCGGTCGCGTGTATTCTATGAAGCACTAAACTGCGACGCCGATAAACATGCCGCGTGAGCTGCTTGAGTTGTTCGGTATCTACAAGCGGCGGACGTTAGCGAAGAGGAAGGTTGGGCTTAAAATCTGTGCCGAACCGAACGCCGTCACCGGTTTTCGTGGAATAATGTAATGTAACGTCCAAAGTGATATTTACTGCATATGTATCTGGTTTACCACAAAAAAATGACTTTTGATATGTTCCACAAGATGGTTTCTGATACGGGGTGGTTCGTGTATGCTACACGCTCTCCGTAGATATTATTTTGTTTCTGAATCCATTGCCAACTGACACAAAAACTGGTCCCAGATAGAACGGTGCGTAATAAAAGTCATATTTTAATTTACAGAATGCCAAACAAAATACTTTAAAAAAAAAAAAAGCTACGAGATTAATAAAAATATTATACCGTATTGTCAAGAAATATATTTTGTCTTATATTTTTAATAATATTTAATTTGTACTTACGTATTAGGTTTTTTTATAAATTTGGTTTATACTGTTATAAATTACTTATACAAATAAATAAGCGTGTACTGTTTTATTTTATTTATTTTTGCAAGAAGTTACGACGGGTTTTTGATTTATGAAAATATTTCATGGTGTTTTAATAAATTATAATTTATATTGGTTTTTTTATTTTTTCGTTACGTGGCGTTAATGTGTTTCCAATACAAACATATCAAAGCAGAAAATCTATATTACCTTCTTATTCTTATGATATAATACTTAGTTCAATACCAAAGTAGATATAGTACCTACAGTCAGAATTCCGGATATGAATATAATAAGATATATAATTATAATGACTGATATGTCAGGAATATTTATTAATTTATTTATTATTATATATTTATTCTACGAAGAGATTCTTAGTATGTATGCTATGCCGAAAGGGGCTTATTCTACACCCTATTTATTAGCAATAAAGTTTGTTCTAAGAATTTCAACATAATTCATTGAAAAACTCAATCCGAAAATGAGCTGTTTTGGGTTCAAATCAGTTCAAACGCAATTATCTCATCTAGGTGAAAAACATTCTAGCGGCTTTCAAACAAGTAGACAAGTACCTAGCTATACCGTTTAAAAAAACGTGAATCGTTTTACCGGCTCGCATATTCATAATAAGATCTGCATTTGCTACGAAAAGTTACAAAAATCTCGACTTTTGCGTCATATGGCTCTGTATTTTATTAACTAATTTTACGAATTCTTGTTTTATGATACCAAAATGAGCTTGTGAAACGCAAAACCAGACTCTGTAATGTTGGTAGTAAACCTGTACCAATACCGATCGGTATATTATTAGAAACTAGGAAGACAAGTAGCAATCGAAGCGTTACCGTTGTCACGCGAAGGAGGAATGCGGCAGGTGTCATTCGTTTGGTATTTATGTTCTTCTCATGTACCTTTTTATTGTTGTGTACCTACTTACAAGCATGAGTATAGGCAGCTGTATCGATTTATCGGTTGTAATGCTATCAAATAAAGACCTGCTGAAGTTAAAATAGATTTTTCTTTTCCACTCCAGCCTCGAGTATTTATTTTGGAAATCGTTAACTGGCCTAGGGTTAACTGTTAATTCTTCTACCTGCCCTTGTCCCACATTATAGAAAGAACACATTATAAAATAGTTAAGAAAGGAGAAATATGGGTGAGCCTGTATATTATAATAAACATAAGACATATAAAGATATGTGGGTGTGCTTGCTTGTGCCGCTGATATTTTTTTTAAGGACAATATCACACACGTTCAGCTGATCCCAAACTAGGCATAGCCTATACTATGGGTACCAAAGACTGATATACATAATAGATAACTATTTAACACCCAGATACAGAACAAATATCTGTGTTAATCACACAAAATGTTTGTCCAGTGCGGGAATCGAACCCGCTACCTCTAGCGCAGAAGGCAGAGCTACTACCAACTGAGCTATGAGGCCTGTCTTGATCTTCCTGTATTAGGTTAGTGACCAGGTTGAGGTGTGGTGGCCTGAAAAGGGCATAATGACCGTCGGTGGAAGAATCAGTGTAGTGAAAGGATTAAAGCTTCTTTGGTGTTACTCAAGAGAAGCTGATCGTAGGATTGCCATATAAAAAAGGTTACTTCTACATAGCTGCGAGTATCTACTGCGTCGATTTCGCATCAACCTTTTCGACCGGTCTTGGCTACCTACCTATATAGGTACCTACCTGGGCATTCCTCCCTCATGACCGCCCGACCCCCTCACTGCGATGGGTCACGAAGTATTGGGGTTGTCTGAACAGGTATCTTGATCCACCCCTTGGTAGGTACCCCGGTATAACTGTCGGTAGAATTATTCTTCAGGAAATATATTAAAAGAGAGGTTTGATCAATATATGAAGCCTGTGCCTGCACTGTGTACACTACTCTAAAATATGGCTAAGTAATAAAGTAAACGTATTTAATTGTTTATTTTATTTAAATTAACTTCGTTCTAAGGTACATTAAGATTTTCTTCGACAAAGAGAGCAACACACAGCGCTACAAAAATATGGCAGATCTACGTGCGTGAAATGTCATTTTGACAAACTACATTCATCTGACAAAACAAAAACATCAAATCAAACAACATGACATGAAAAATATGTCAATGTCATGTCAAACGCCAATTATAAATCAAATAGTGTTCACATAGTAAAAAACTTACCAGAAGAACTATTCTTGTACCATCGCATTTGTCTTAATGAAATTGTATTTTTCTTGTTATCTCCTATTTTTCCTAATTTATCTATGTAGTGTACATGGACCAGGCCCAGAATGAAATGGCTCCTTTGATAATTGGTAATATGACTTGTTTATTAGTGGTATTTTCGTTAAGGCCCAATCCTAATAAAATTGCCCTTTGCCAACGATCAATGGAAAGAAGCATGCTAGGGGGGATAGAATAAGAAACAACAACATGAGGAAAAAGACTAAGGTACAGGACATAACCATAAAAATAAAAAGGTTAAAATGGAAGTGGTCAGGACAAATGATCAGAAGAAAAGACAAGTGCAGCAAAATAGTTACACAAAGGTAACCAAGAGAAAATAAGAGGAAACAAGGTAGACAACAAAAAGATGGGACGATGATATCAGGCAAGTTGCAGGCGTAACATGGAGTAGAGCAGCTAGAGAGAGATCAGAATGGAGTTGGAGGAGGCCTTTGCCAATTGGTAAACGGACTTACAAAAACTAAGGAAACACCAAATATGCGAAGATTTTAATTAAGTACTTTTAATATTTATATATACCAATAGCGTAAGAAACACAATTGTAAAACTAATGTCCGAATAAAAGGCTTTATTATTATTATTTAAATGACTTGAATAATTTTACGTCCCTAGATGTATTAAGTAGGTAGGTACTTTTTCTTTCACTACACAGATTCTTTCACCGACACGGTAGGCCTTTTTCACCATACCTCAACCTGGCCACTGATCTAATACAGGATGACCAAGAAAGAATCAGTGACACGACAAGCAAGTAGGTACTTAAATACCTGAGCCGTTTTGGCCTAGCTAGTGGCTGATATCTCAAGTTTCGATTCGTAGGTCGTAGGTTCAAATCCCGGTTGAGCACGAATAGATACGAATAGAAAAATCTACATCGTCAGGTGGAACTTTGTACTTACTTAAAGGACGCTGTAGTACCTGGTACTTATATGTTTAGTTAGATGGCGTAGTGGGCAACCCAGAACCTATACCTACATTCGGGACCGTATGCAATGTGTTTAAAGATATATAATAATATCCCTCAGGCCTCATAGCTCAGTTGGTAGTAACTCTGCCTTCTGCGCTAGAGGTCGCGGGTTCGATTCCCGCACTGGACAAACATTTGTGTGATAAATACTGATGTTTGTTCTGTGTCTGGGTGTTAAATATTTATCTACTATGTATATCAGTCTCTGGTACCCATAGTACAGGATATGCCTCGTTTGGGAACAGTTGACCGTGTGTGTTAAGTCCAGAAAAAAAAAATGAATTGAATTGAATCTCTCAGCCTGGTTTTCCTTCAACGCCCTGAGCAATTGCAAAGCGAATATATATTTAAATTTGAGTAGAAAAATCCGTTGGTGCGCCATTGGTCGTAGGATCGAACATCGAGGTACCTCCCAATAGGCCAACACGGCAAGCTGTTAGACGGCATCATCATCATCTTCCTACCCGTATCCCAGATTATGTGGGGTCGGTACATTATTTCCTCTTCCACTCTCTTCTAGCACTCTCTTCTTTCTAACTCATGTCATCTGCAATACAACCATCTTTTCTTTAGCCTTCCTCTACTTTTATGTCAATCTACATTCATACCTAACGCTCTTCCCGTTACATGACTATCATGTAACGAGTCATGTGACTCATGACCTCATGACATGCCCATACCATGGTAACCTAATTAAGGACAAGGAAGATATTCATACATATACATTGTCAATAAAACATCGATAATAGATATTAATACAGTTTATTTGATGTACAATGAAATTATAATCTAAAAGCTAAACACAAACCACACAATGCAACTGACTTTCAAACAAATAAACATTTTTTAATAATACAAGGTGATTCATAACATGTATACCATCCCGAAAGGGGGTTATTCTACAAACAAAAAGTAAGAACTTTAGCGAAAAAAAATATAAATATTTTCCATTTTTTTTAAAACTTTTATTTCCCAAACTTTCTCAACTACTAATATTATAAACGCGAATGTTTGTAAGTATGGATGGATGGATGGATGGATGTTTGTTACTCTTTCACGTAAAAACTACTGAATGGATTTTAATGAAACTTCACAATAATATAGCTTATACATCAGAATAACACATAGGCTACAATTTATAAAGATATTGTGTGAATTGTCAAAAATATGACTACTAGCTACTCGAAATACTAATCCTGCGCAGACGAAGTCGCGGGAACCAGCTAGTTACTAATAATTACGAAACGTATGAGAAGTTCGGCATCAAGATTGCAACCTAAAACAGCTGATTTATTGAGTTTGAACTGATTTGACCCCAAAACAGCTGATGTTTACATAGAGTTTTTTCAATGAAAAATGACGAATTTTCAAAAGTCGTAGAACAAACTTTATTGCCCAATGGATTTAGAATTAGCCCCTTTCGGGATAGCATACATATTATGAATCACCTTGTATATTACGCTCCCTTATTATAATATTCAGGAGCGACCCAAAAATGTATCATCTGTCAATTTAATCAGTCAATATCAGACCTAAGAGCCATTGTATTTAGGTACAGTATCCATTGAAATGGGACTGATTGTTTTGTGCTTATTCTATTAGAAATTTTTATCGCAAAATAATGACTAATTTTGACTCAGAGAAAAATATTTTAGACTTCTAAGAAACACACATCAAGAAGTCAAACTTAAACAAACAACAACAATAAAATTAACTTTAAATTAAAATAACATTATTATAGTAAGTAAACTTCTTCAACTGTTGTAGAAGCCTCTACGAATATCGTAGCAGCATACGACGATATCGTAGAACTGCTACGCTTTTCGTAGAGGCTGCTTCGAGGCAACTGAATTGCACAAAACAACTTTTAGGTAAAACAAAGCGCTGAATTAGTATAACGGAAGACATCTCGGTGTACGTGCCTACACAGCACTGCGAAAAAGCATCACTGATTCTACGCCTTGAAATCAGATCTAGCTCTAAACTCTATTTACCTATACGCTATAACTGTGGTACCTACATTCGACCATGAGACTGACTACATTATTTCTTCGCAGTGCGGCCCTTCACTTGTTATTTCTAAATCACTATCGATGTTTTTTTATGCTTGAAAATAAATAAATCAGTTTAGTGCACAACTAAAATAACTCCGACTTTCAGATAAAACTACAAAATTCAGGCTTAAATACATAGTACTGGATCTCTTCTAGTTAATTACATTATCAATATTTCAAATGTTCATTCAACTAGTGGCTTAAAGGTACATCTAAACTAATGGCCTTGTTTGTAACTTGCATCAATTTTGAACAGTGAATCGTATAAATTAGTTAATATATTCAGGAGTAGAGCAACAATTTAAGTGTGTTTTATAATGAAAAATAACTAAAACTCAACGAAAATCACGTTATCTAGGTATTTGAAAACGAAACTAGATTAGTCTAGTCACTTCAGATTATGATATCTAAATTCCATAGTTTCTGAGTGAAATTCAATAACTTTCCAAAGTGTTTACGCGATATAAGTGACACCGAAATCACCTACCTACCTACTGAACTGTATAGACATGTTTAAGTTAATTTCTATTAAAATAAGTCTAAGTAGATTTTTGTACAATAAACTCATATGGCAGTAAATGAAAAACCAGTAACAAAAACAATAAAAAAACGCAGTGGACCCTAGGTTCTTACCCCTATTAGCAAACTTATTCATTGATAGAAAACTGTATGTAATCTAACCCCCTTATTGATCATCACTCTATCTTTGCCGGCTTGGTAAAGATATGTCCGTTTCTTTCTATAGTTTTCTGTTAGAAAAGGACAGGGCGAGAGCTATCGAGTCTATAAAATCAGGTAAAAAAAAAAAATTTTTACAATGACTAAATAAAACCGACTTCAACTTAGCACTTAAAAAATAATGACCTTACTACCTACGGAACCTGATGAAGCTGTACCTCATACTAGCTTCCACCCACGGCTTAGCTCTGTATCTGAATAAAACGTCCCGTACGTATTCTAGGTTACAACCTAAATGTATTCCAAGTTTCTTCCGAATCGGTGTAGCTGTTTTGGCGTGATCGTATAACCAACAAACATCAAAACTTCCTCAAATACTTTCGCATTCCTAATCGTTAAATGTTGTTCAAGATATGGCTCTTCAATCCCACAACATCAAAATTGCAATCAAGGGCCGATATAAATCCTTCAACTTAAAAAGGGGTTGCGTGCAAAAAATACAATGCCAAATTAATAAAATGTTGAAAAACATTACCCTTCTTCCTTCTCGGCAATCAGGGAAAAATCACCGTACGAATAACTTAAAAAAATGTTGAGGAGTTTAAATAAATGAAAAAAAATATTATATTTTGATAAAATAATTATTATGTATTATTTTTCTATTAAATTAAAGAATGATTTTAATATTATTATATTAAATATTTAATATAATAATAATTATATAATATATATTTTGATATATCTCATTTTGAGTCAAGTAACGTACGTCTAAGTAGAGTAAGAAATGTCAAAAACAATTGTTTTTGTTATTGCTGCATCTAAACTTCTAAGTTGTTGTTTAAACGCATCAATGTTCAGCCGATGCGCTCAATCGTTTGTAGATATACCTAGTTAACAAAGCTCTGAAGACTAACATGAGATACTCTTGAATTTATTCAAACTTTAGGATGGAACTTATTTTATGGAATGATATCAGCAGCATCCATAGGCTATACGGACCATTTTGTGGAACAAAAATATAACTATTAAGCATTTACAATACAAGCTCTAAATTATATTTTTACATGATCATGGAATTTATAAAACTCAGGAGCAAATAACTTTTGTAAGTATCATAATTTGAACAGAAATATAAATTACAATTATAAATACAAATTATCTGATCTATAATGAAGTATAAGACCTTATCATGAAAATTATATTATTATATACGTAGGTATAATTACAAATTTGTTATGGTTTGACGGTTCAAATATATTATTTATGTTAACTATGGCATTCGTAGGACTCGTAAGATTACTTACAATAAAATTACTTAAAATACTTATAATTTCATAATATCATGCAATGTCTACTACATAACTCTGTACTTTGGTTTATAATAATTGCTTAATAGGAAGGAATGATTGAATTAAAAATTGACTAAGCTTATTGGATACAGTAAATCGAAGAACTCGAGAGCGGCTAATCTGTCGCAAAATACGCATTTCATACGTTTAAACGCTATATTTTATAATCATTGATTACATGAATATTTAGTAGGTACGTAAAACTGAATAGTTCGAGACAGAAATACAGTCAATATCGAGGCTTTTACTGAGTTTTAGATCTTATGTATTTCAATCCGGGAAAAATAGCGATGGCCTGATACGACTACGTTGATTTAATTTCCTAATTTGTCTAATTTCTAGTTTTAGTTTCGCAATCACACAGTTTATCCAGCCAAGTTATAACTACATACATCACACGTAATGTAAATCTAAATGTAGTTACACCAACCTACGCTGTTCATAAAAATGTATGGTAGTTTGTATGATCCATGCAAAAAATATTATGATTTTAATAAAATGTATTTATGAGATGTAATGACGTTGCAGAAAATAAGTTTTACCACCCTATAAAGGCCCGGGTAAGAGCAGGAAAATAGCGATGAATGACTTTGCCAGAAATTGAAGTATTTATACAAATTATTACCCCAAAAAATTTAGGAACATTGTCATATCGTACGTAAACTTGGCTGGTCACATTCAACAAGCGCCAACGTGCACGTCATTGGTCATTTAAGTTTCCCAAAACTACCCTAGTCGAACCGACATTCACAAAATATTGGTCGTTATCGAGCTTATTTTATTTTTACATTTCCCCTCTTGGTGTTTAGAGCTTATCACCACGTCACCTATTAGTTACATTTCAATACGATCCATTATACTTTAAGTATAAGTGAGATGGACTATTCCAAATCAAAATAACTTTGTTGTATTACTTTAAGTGTGAATTTTTATAAACTTTGTCCTTATATTTTAAACAACCTGGATTTTTATCTTGACGGTAACTTTAACAATTTGCTGTATTATTTTTGCCAACTCACTTATACATAAGGACGTAAGGCATTATAAACATGAATTCTAAATCTATACCGATCGTTACCACCTATTCACTGCCACGCCTATGTTTCATCACATGAGTAATAATCACCTTTATTTCTACACCTAATAGGTTATATGACTACCAAATGGCTAAAACTAAAGTCTACACTAAATCTAGGCTTCGCCTTCATAGGCCATGAACTAAAAAAGTTAGATACACGCATAATAATATGGCAGGCTTTGTATTTACCTTTATCGCGTTAACTGTCATGAACATAATAATTATTGATATTCCATCGATTAGAATAGCTGTTTTTAACAATTGGCTGGAATTCAATTTTTATACCGTAATTTTAATATTTATATTCCTAAACCAAATAGGATATTGAATATCCAACACAAATCTAAAACCGAGTGAATGTATAACAAAACCTACATTTTGTATATAAAGTATTTTTTTTTGCTAAAACTAAACCGCTACTCTGCACAATACATAAATAAAATAATTTTTTTATTTTATTTTCACAAATGTCATAGAAACTCGTAACACACAATAGGTATCTTTAATTCTCCTTAACATAATTCGTTGTGCAAATAAATGTCAACTAAAATTCGTTGTTATACTTCGATTTATTGCTACCGTTGCTCCTTTATACACTCTGATATTTTTTTATCATATTCATCTTAAAATTAATTCGACTCAGCTACTCAAACTTCAAGTCATTGTTTATATTTACAACATTGATGTCATTTGTCGTAATTATATACTTTTTAGTTCATTCAAAATATTTCAGGCACACATCAAATCTCCAATTTGCTAAAGACTTGAGATAAAATATAGCCAAGACTTTTAATTAATAAGTATAAGTTTCTCAAACCGTAACAACTCGACAATAATATAAGTAATGAGCCTACTAAAATGTAATCAGTTTCGACACGCGGTGAATTACCATAATATAATATTTTATATAATTAAAATTTTGTTAATATATTACAGAGATAAATAAGCAAACTCTTGTAAACTGCAAATTCAGAGATCGTGGGGCCGCAGCGTTGGTGCGCGGCTGAGTGGGCCTTGGGTGAAGCCGCCACGCGCGTGACCTCACGTCTCCCACACACTTACTACAAACGAAATATATTTAAAAAAAAAAAAACGGAGTTAGAATATTATGTACCTAAAAGTACCAAACTGAAGTGATAGTCGTTTTAATTTGCAAAAAAGTAAGCATATTCCTTGTGATTTAAATACTAATAGCCGAAAAGGATGTTATATTATTTATCAATTCGACAGATATATCAATTTCTTTAAAAAATCATAACTCCATTTTACTTTAAATTCTAAGCAATAAATTCATAACGAAATATAATTTTAAAATACTATATCACCTGTTTGCAGTCTACTAATTAGCCGTAAAATTGCTATATAAGTCACTTTCCGTAACTAAATCTATTAAAACAGTATTGCTTTCGAATTGCTTTCTTATATTGCTTTATTGCTATCGCCTAAAATTTATTGTATAATAATATCTAAATATTAGGTATATTATATTGCTATTTTGGACAATTTCAATTTTATCACTGCCATGCTTAGCCGTTTAATCTAAAAATCCAAACAAAATGTAATGTTATTTTTTTCTTAAACATAGATGCCTTATTGTTTTATTAATTTTAATACTGGAACTGTTACGTAAAACACATTTCTAGGCTTACAAAAAATTTAAAAGTTTCGGCTGCAGCCTATTTCGATCACTTTATAATAGACAAAATAGTCGAATTTATCAATAGTTATCGAATCAGACCGAAACTGATCAATTTTTTGATCTAATATCAAAAACGTTTTTTATTAAATAATGCATATAACGTATAGCTAATCTAACCTTTACGTGTGTACATAATAAATAATAAGTTTTCTTATGTTTTATTTTATATTACGTCTACATCTACAAAAATTGTAAAGAAGGGAAATTTGGTACACAAGGATATATTTACAATCATGTATATATTTTTGTATATAAGTTGTGTTACATTACATTATATTTACCTATACAATACACCTTACGAAGTACATAGTATCCTACTACTAGAATTATTTAAGTATAAATATAAGAATAAAATAGGTTTATTCTCATTTTAATCAAGCCAATATTTTTTGCTTTTTACCTATGCATATAAATATCTACTAACGATGGGGCGCTAGATAAGGATAAAATTGAATAATAGTAGGTACTAAAAAATAGAGAAGGAATATATACTTTAAGGAATTATAGATAGATAAGACTAGAACTACATAGTTAGGCTAGAGTACTAGAACAAGGGAAAGTCGTAAGAGAGATAAAACTAAAAAGAGGACTACCCCAAACTAAGCTTTTAATGTCTTAAAAATTTTGAAAACAATTTTCGATCCAATGTTCGATGTACTGTTATATTTTGATAAATATGTTCTGTACCCAAAAGTACCTTATTATAATTCTACAAAACCCTATGAATTAAACCTACATTAATATTGCTTAATGAATTACATTATATTGCTTTTATGCGTTACCTTTGTCCGATAAAGCTTAATATTAAAAATATATATTTTTATTAATGGTTACATGAAAGGTTTGAATTAGAACATCTAAAACTGTGGCACTACAACTACAAAGATTATTTGGTAGGGAGCTACTAAATAGAGTCAAGTGCCTCTATGCGGTGACAACTTCTGTCCCATCATAAAAACTTCTCACAATAACAACTAAACAAAAACATACGTTAATGAGATCAATTAGAAAACCGCTGATCAGAGAATATATTTTCCAAACAGTTAACATAATAAATAGTATGTATAATTTTATAAAAACTTAATGCTAATGACCAGAACATTTGCCAAATTGTATAATAATAACTAATAATAAAAATACGATTAATTGATAGCAATTATCTTTTGCAAAGATTTTGTTAATTGACAGGGTTAAAACAAATTCACCAATGACAAATTGACTTGAGGCAATAACAAACTAGAGTGCAATATCGACTTCTTGACCCAAACATGTTCCATCTTAGGGCCCGTTTGTATCCCCTTTTTATGCATGTTTCCGTACTCATTGGCGACTACATGGGTTATTTTGTGTCCTTAAGTTGTGCGTTTTTGATAGATTATCCCCTTTTACACGGGCCCTACTTCCATCATGGTATTAATAAATAATTGCCCTCAAACATGTTTTTCGTCAAGACGCCGATACAAGAGGATCTAGCAACTACTTGTCTACAGGATGATAAATATAATACCTAACATACTAAGCCCGCTGCGTCATTCGACGACTGTACGCGACTTAGCACGTGCCTACATTATTATTGCTTTTCGATACCCATCACTCCGAACACCTCGTGTTCCCTTTAGATCTAGTTATAGCTACCTTAGCCTAGTTATTTTATTGCCAGTTACTTTTGACTTGTCTCCTAAACACTTCACCACAAGGCATGCTCGCTGTTGTATCTCGCGGTACCGCCCCATCGCTCTTTACCATTTTTATTATTTTGAGCTCAATTCTTAGAGAACAATAAAAGTGTATTTTGATTTGTTAATTGAACATTTGTCATTTCTTCTCGTTGCAAATACCACAGAGCCTCAAGGAGAAATTCGACAATTCGTGCGTGTGCCGGTGATGACATATGGCACTGAGACTTGAGCGCTAACTATTGGCCTCATACACAAGCTCAAAGTCGCGCAACGGGCTGTTGAGAGAGACATGCTCGGAGTTTCACGACGTGATAAAATCCGAAACGAGGAAATCCGTAGAATAACCAAGGTCACCGACATAACTCTCGAAATTAGCAAGTTTAAGTGGCAGTAGGCAGGCCATATAGGTCGTAGAAAAAGGTGTTGGAAGGCAGATGGTCACACGATAGTCCCTAGACATTGTCCAGGTTGCAAGAAATCGGTGAATGGAGAAAGCTCAAGACTGTTCATCGTGACACTCTTTGGGGGAGGCCTATGTTCAGCATTGGGCTTCATCAGGCTGATGATGATGATGAAGGAACGAACATTCATCTCCCTGTCTTTAAACGGCACAGCATGTTTTTCTCTTCCACTAACCTCTACCCTATTCTATAACGATGAAGGAACGAATATTGTCAGGACAAAAGTCTTACCACAAAATAACAATAGGTAACTTACCCCGTTATACTTACTAGGAGAAATTAATTAAAATTATGAAAGACCGAGCTATACGTTTTAGCAGCCAACAAAACGAAAGCAATAATAGACTTGTTGCTTTCGTTTTGTAAGCTCCTTGCTCGTGAGCTGTACCCGTTAAAATTGTTCATTAACCATCGCTGGTTTTTTTCTTCATAAATCGTTGACAGAACATTTTAAAACTGTAGAATTTTAGGCCAAGGTTTGAAATTTGTTAGTAAAAATGTATTTGGTGTCGTGTAAGCCCGAAAATTCAACTGCTGGTCATAGGGCTCCCCCAGAAAGTCTCATGAAGAACGGTCTTGAGCCTTCCATCCACCTACTTCCCGCAACTTTAACTGGATGTCGTCGGTCCATCGTGTGGGCGGCCTTCCAGCACTGCGTTGCTTCATGGACGCCATTGGAGAACATTTATTTACCAACTTTTGACGGTTCTGCATGCTATATGACTTACCCACTGCCACTTGAGCTTACTATTTCTGAGAGCTATGACGGTGAACTATGATGATTTCCTTGTCTTATTTTATCATGCAGTAACGCTCCGAGCATAGCTCATACATATCCTGTTGCGCGAACTAAAATAAATCAATTTCAAATTCTTCATAGATACACCTAGATAATTGAGTACATTTTTGAGGAAGACAATTTTGAATAGGCATCTGCTTACGCGCATTTCTCGTGAAAAGTGAAATATTAATTCAATATGTAATAGAAGAAATTATGTTTCGAGAAGTAATCAGATAAGTCATTTTAGGAAGATAATTGTTTTCAATAATAGATTACTGCCTCCCTTCACTCCCAAGTGAAGGGAGGTTGTGGATAGTTCATAGGTTTCACTCACTGTTTGGACTGTTTTTAACTATTGTTTGCCAAAACGAGATAGAAATTTAGATGAATTCACGTTCGATGGTAAAGAGCAATAGGTGCGCTGCGGGGCTTGGTCGCCGCTAAGGCACTGTCGCGGGCCGACACACAGGCGCCAGCACTGCCAACCCTATTTCATACTTTACATAAACATTATCAAGTTATTGTTACAAGTTTTTGCCCTAAATCTCGACGGGAAACGAACAGAGCTTTTATATTGAACACCAGCGGAGGAGTGACGAGCGGCAGCGGGTTGGCAGCGTGAGAGGCGCGGAGCGCGTGTGGGCGCGGCGCTGGGACGGATCGGTTGCGAGTCGCACCGAGACGGGCGCCTCCGCGGCTATCGCGTCTCGAGAATACACTTACACTCTAACCTACATCTACTTTGCGGTTGTAAAAATCACCTACAAAAGATATTAGTTTCATTAATATTTCAATAATTCTATATAAGGGTATATTTACCGATTAATATATACAACTAGATTAGAGGGACGTCTGTCGCGCTGCGGCCTATAGCCAGCGTCGCGCGCTACGGGGTCTTACTTCATTCGTTGTATGCGAAACGTTGCTCGGTGGCGTTGCGGCGCCTCCGCCGGCCGACGCCATGCCTGTCCGCCGCCGGACGCGCTCGCTCCTTTATAATTATCTTGTAAAATTATGTTAATCTAGTAAGCTAAATTCATATTAATACTCTATGTTAAGTGTAAACCATTCTGTTTCGGTTACGGTCCCTGGTTGCGCTGTGCGAGGGTGCGGGCGATCATTCGCAGAAGATGCCGGCGCCGGCGGCGGTGGGCGCATCGGCGTCGACCGGGTCGTCCACCTCGCCGTCATCGTCGCGCGTGCACGCCGACTCCTGGTGCTTGTTAAGGTAACTCTTCAGTGCGAACGATTTGCAGCATTTTAGGCACTCGAAGTTCTTATCGACGGAGTGCGTCTGCATGTGCGCGCGTAGGTTGGATCGGTCCGCGAACGCTTTGCCGCAGTGCGCGCATCCGTAGGGCTTCTCGCCGGTGTGCGAGCGCAGGTGGCCCTGCAGTAGCCAGGGCCGAGAGAACAGCTTGCCGCACACACCACACACGTGCGACAACTGGTGCGTTAGCACGTGCATGGCAAGTGCCGGCATGGATACGTATGCTTTCCCGCATTCGCCGCATCGCTTCGCCGAATTAGAGTCGAGGCTGCGGTGCGTCTGCTTGTGCCGCGACAGGTTGGAAGAGGTGGCGTACCGCTTGCCGCACTCGCTGCAGGTGTACTTGTGCTTCTCGACGGGCAGGCCGGGCACGGCGCACTCGACACGAGCATTGTGGTAGTTTTTTCGCTTGGAGCGGCCGTCGCTGACGAAAAAAGCGTCGTAGGTATATGCGATGGTTTCGCGTGGAGGTTCGGGCAAGACGGGCGTGGGTGGTGGGGGAGAGGGTGGCGAAGAAAGCTGCACCGGTGAAGGCGTAGGTGTGGGCAGAGGGGGCAGAGGATTTAGAGGATTCGGAACGACACCAACCGTTACTATGACGGTCTGATGCTGCTGCGGTTGCGGCAGTGGAGGTGGTTGTTCGGGTGTCGTTGGTGTCGGCGGCGTTAGTGGCGGAGGTGGTGCGGGAGGAACTCGCGGCGTTAAGAACACCGCGTGCTGGCTGAGGTCTAGAATCGCATGAGCCGCGTTGAGGTCCTCCAATGGCCGGTTGAGGTGAAGTGCTCGATT